>CM060200.1:37059258-37775322 GCA_030562195.1 Nipponacmea schrenckii | reverse complement strand
TCCCTTACAGAGTAAAAAAAACCTTGTGAATCATTGTTGCTATCGGTCTCAGTCCTTCTTATCCTTTCGACCTTACCAAAGGATGGAATACCTCATTACATTTGTATCAACTGCTTTACTCGTACTTCTCTGACTCGTACTCCTCTGACCTATGTTATTTCATAGTTATTAAAAGTATACAGAAATGATCTTTTTCGTGAATTATCATCTCCGTTTTATGACAGTTCTACTTCAAAACTGTTGTTTTATAATTTACATAGCCTATCATTAACAGCTGACAGGTCGATAAAAGCTGCTGTTATAAAATTATTGATATCTCACTGTAAAGCTACAATTATTATGTGTACGTACGTAAAGTGTAACTCAAACTCAAATACTCGAGTTATAGCTCAAACTCAAAATATGCTTACTTGTGTCTGTACGATGATTCAACAAAACATAAGAAATCAAAAGAAAGCAGAAATTGGTTTTTGCTTAAGATTTGAGAAGGTTTTGCTCTGGTCGTTTTTTTATTATATCGAGTTTTAAGCTTTATACATTGTGGTTGATCGATTCAAATCGGTGCATTTATTTGTCTCATGCAAGTTTTGAATAAAATGTGACCTCTTCTACAAGGGGTTATAAGCAATATTATTAGCTACTACATATATCAACTTTTCAGAATATGTGACAATTTTCATTTGGTAATACATGTATTTATTTAGTGTACTCTGGTTCTAATGTACGTCACTCGACCTATTGAATAAAACTCAACGCAAACCAAGCCACGTACATGGTAAATCGTTGAAACATGTTTCTGTTGTCAATAAGAAGAAAGATTGAGACGAGCTTTACTCGCTAAATTAATATTGATTTTTATTCTCAGTGTGCTCTTGATTTTCGTCTCTTCAATTCACAATCTAACACTTACTAGTAATATCCGCCTGGAAAATCAATTAATATACAAACTATTAATTGATGATATTTGAAGTATGTTTAAATCAGCCTAATGATATAATAAAGGTTATAATAAGATGATTAAACTGTAGATTATCATTACGCCATTATAACAAGTACCTGTGTATTTTCAATTTACCAATGTATGGAATGAACTAAAAAAGGGTCTTGACATAAAATATTGTAAGGTTTGTAGTACTTTAGAAACTCCTTGTTGTCAAACCTTCTCGATCAGGTGTTTAAAAAATGGAATGATTATTTTTGGCGTAATCTTCTCTCTTCAGAACATACTTGTAGATAAAATGAATGTGTCATCTATAGACAATGTAAAACTAGAATGTAATAGTTGGGAACGGTGGAATTGATAAAGGTCTCAGAGCGTAACTGATGCGGATGATCCTATTATGTTAAGAATAAGTATATATTTAAAACGTTCATACTTGAACTAAACAATTTTGGCATATTGATTTAAATTGAGGGAAGTATTTGCCATCAACAGCAAACACAAAACGTCTGCATTCACTCTAATGGTGGTTAAATTTTAATTTCTACAAATGAAATACAATATGTTTGAAAGGATCCATTAAAAACATTTCCATCATCTTCAATTTTCTTTATAGCATTGGTATTGAAATACTACAGGCTATAGTATTTCTATTCATGTTATCTTGAAATTGATTGTTGAGGCAGATTGATTTAGCTTTCCGATAGACAATGTCTCTGAATAAAACAACTATTGTATTACTACTGTCACTGTTGAAGGAAGCTAAAACCATAAACACGATCAGAATGAAAGGCAGGTTCACTTATTGACTGGACTTTTAATCTGTTGATTAAGTACACAAGAACATGAAATCATTAGGGTTTTCGAGACAATGTGCACTATCTGAAAAGAAATACTTATTTGTTCTGATCAAGGACTTATATATAATAAATTATGTTGTCAATATACCGCTGATCCAATTGATATGGTG
The DNA here is from genome assembly GCA_030562195.1 of Nipponacmea schrenckii. Lineage (NCBI taxonomy): Eukaryota > Metazoa > Mollusca > Gastropoda > Lottiidae > Nipponacmea > Nipponacmea schrenckii. Next base: position 37,773,412 of record CM060200.1, on the reverse strand, counting down.
AACAAATTAATAAATCGATAAAAGTATATAACATAACAAATTTAAGTTGTAAAAAATGTATTGTTGTTCAACGTATTTTATACTCTTTCTTGTTTGGTCTGACATATGTATTCAAATCTTTGTACAATTAAAACAAGTGATTGTATGCCAAATGTTGTTGCTTTGTTGAAGAGCCATGGCCACCATTCTTGGTTTGGAGACGCAGCGCAGTCAACGAATAGAGCGAATTAGAGCCCTCGACAGATATTTTACCATAAAGCTAAGTTTGTAATAGCCTGATATTGTGAAGATAAAAATCCCCATAAAATGAAGAAATTGCTAAGTCTTGGTAAATAACAACATTGACTGTGATCGAGGTCCATTTAAAATCAAGTCAATATTACAATCGCATCATTAAGATTAAGTTCAAGTAACAGTTCGCTTTACTCGCTTGTTAAATGCCTGTCATTATATCTTCCTAAAGATTTCTGGGCTGTTATACGTGATTTTTACAATATTGATTCAAGATTTATGGAGCATAAATACATACATAAAAGCAATATATAGTTTCAGAAGCATGCAGATACGGATATAAATCTGTTACCAATTGAGATTATACTTTCAATACATGATTAATTATAATTAAAGCTGCAATTCCATTTCTAATGGTGCAAGATGCAGGAGAGAAGTATTGTTTCGGCCTGGAGTCAATGTTCAATCAGAGGCCTAATATAACGTAAAGGCTTCGAGCTAAGCCAAAAGATAGTATAGAAATAAGTAATAAATAAGTAGTAAATAGTATCGAAAGTGTGACATTATTTAAACCCATCTGTAACTTGTATGAATGACTGGACCGGTTGAAAGATGTGAATGTTGGCATTATTATCCACTGCTCCATTTTAAGCAATTTAATGTCCATCTTAGGCCAAGAGAGGGTGTGAGGATTGTCTGGTTTCTTTTAGACCTTTGGTGTCTGAAAATCAAGTGGTGATATGTAAGAGTGAGAGATTTTGGGTTGGATTGATATTTTTCATTCAAAATATTCTCATGAGATTATTCGAGAAAATATTATCCACACCCATCCATATTAACATGATTCGCAGTTACATATTTATTTGACTTGTCACAAACGACATATTTATTGAAATGGAGACAGTGAAATAAGATGGCTGAGACACAACAACTCCTGGCTAAAAACCATACACGGTATTTTCTCGGTGTAATTTGTGTAGCAGCAATGAAGGAAAACCGAATGTAATTTTCTCTAACAAATTCTATAATAAAATAATCATGAAGCAGTGACTGTAATTGTGATTAATTAAAATCCTTTGAGACCTCAGCTTTCTCTATTATCAAATTATCACACAGAACCCATCAAAGACCTAATAAATATTCCTTTCGTTCTTTATTACAAATTTCACTGTCATTCACACCCAACTGGCATGTTTATAACGAGAAGTGACAATACAGAGAGATTTAACCCCGAGCTGTGAAAACTATTCAGGCTCTACTTTATCGATATAACAGGCGCGCAGTCAACCAGAAACAAATTCAACCCTTAGCTAATAAAAGAGACCAAACAACAGAAGGGTTTGGAGATTAAGACACTGTTTAGTTAAAACTTGATTGACTTTATAATGATGTTTGAGAAACTTGCCAAAATCAACGGTTGTAGATAATAACAAAGTCTACTGAGAGTTGTAAACAATAGCTGTATTGTTCTTAGTAGGGCTCTGATGGCTCGTTTCGTAACAAGTTAAAATGATGGTTACCTTCTTCAAATGAACAATGATAAATAATATAAAGTTTTTTTTTATGTCAAACGTATGTAATTGTATAAAACCTTAGTTTGTAAGTCCAAAATATCTATAACGAAACAATGTATGATTTCATTGGTTTAAACAAAAAACAACAATTATTACTATGCATGGTTCAAGCTAACAAACACAATCTAGTATTACCATTATTTGAAAAGCCTACTGATCCAATGATAGTGAAACTGAACGAATTTCAAACAAAGTTGGAAATTCGCCATATTCAATTAAATATAAGAACCATTAAGCCTGATTAAAACAGTTGAAATCTAACGATTATTCCGCTGATATGAAAACACTCCAGTTATGAACGAGATGAGAGTCTGTCTTTCAACGTGACAAATCTGCTAAAAGCTGTGTTGATTTATTCTATAATTTGCTTCAAGCACACGGTTAGATTTCCACGCTCTTTATTGACATTTTCTCTCTAACTTGTCAGCCATCTTTAACTCTTCTAACAGAGAGGTGAATTTAGTAATAAGGCGCCATAACATCTGCTGCCAGTTTAACATGCAGAACTGCATTATGGGGGTGAGATAGATATAATATGCCGACATATGCTAATATTAATATCATTATAAAAAGTATTTGAAATGATGAAACAGATACAGTCTGCGGGATTAAATTATTTATCGATAAATATGGTGTCAGTGTTATGCCGAGCACCTAGTGGTGACTTAACTTGCAATGTTTATTATTAAATAACGCAAAAGAAAAAATATGCAAGCTTTTGAAGATAAACTGTATAACAACCTAACACACAGCACTTTTATGAAGTAAAATATGATAATTTTTTTTACTTGAGGCACATAACCCACCGCCATAAAAACACGAATTGACTGAAAATAAACCTTATAATTGATTTCATAATTGGTTATTTCTTTTAACTTACTTTGGCGAAAATAGCCAATTCAGCAACTTGAAGTTCGGATTTATAGGACAGACATGGCCACCAAAACAGTAGTTAAGTTGTAGTCTTTTTTCCTTCACAACTTTGTCACAAAATTAAACCAAAATAGTCCATTGTTGTAAACACGAACAACTTATTAACACAATTATTAATCGTAGACATTAGTGTGTACAATTTAAATATCCTCCATTTTATCTCTTGAAATTCATTCTATTCAGATTTACTTTTCTTAAATCTCATTTCAGTATAACTACTTTTTTTCATTAAAATATACCTCACAATCAATATTGATTGACTTCTAGTGTTCAGACCACAGGGAATCATAACTACATACTATTCCTGGTTAAAACCAGTCTCATGTCCTTAATTAGATCATCGAGTTGTTTTAATGAATTATTTTTTATCATTAAATGTGTTAAAATCAAATCAACTTTAACTCGGAATGAATGTTAAATTATCACAGTGTTTTAAACCTTTGTTAAATATTGTCACAAGATAGGCAGGCGGAAAACCACAAACGCCTTTCTTAATTGGTGACCTTTTACCCTTTGTTCTTGAAATGGTTTACGGATTACGGCTTTGACTTAAGACGAAATAAACCCATTCTTAATGTTTTTACTTTAATCAATTTTAATATCCCAACACATGGTCCTCGACAATACAGTCTTCTAACCTGTTATTTATAGATTACAGAGGGTTATGGTGTCCAATGATAATAATGTAAAATTTTGAAACGTTGTTTAACATCAAAGACAACGGTTTAACAACAATGAAAATATAGTGTTAGCTAATGTGACCACCGGCCTTTTAGAAAACGATATCTATAAAAGGTGATTCGTAACCACGTACGTCATAAGTTAATGCACTTACCGGACCAGCTTTTACTGGTCTAATAACTAAACTTAACTATCTTATCTATAATTCTTGACAAGGTGCACAATGACAAATCGTGGTAAATAATGATAAAGATGACATTGAAGGATTGCTCAGAAACAATAAAATACGAGTCACTGAAAATATTCAAATTTGAAAAATCTTTAGAAACAAAAAACGATAAAATGAAATTGGGTAAAGAAAGTATAATTTTGTTCCAGTTGAGAGTTCTGCATTATGTTTCTGATTCCATTTAGAATTATTGTATTTCAAAGCACGCGGCAATACTCTTAACAATGATTTTTATATAAAAGAATATTTAATGACATTTAAAATACATATCAGCATTATTACTGAATACTTTTACTACTATAAAAATACTCATTAATCATTCAACTTGTAGTCTTGTATTACAGTTCTTTTTCTACATATTGCCATTTAAAACTCACTCGCACCGTTGAACAACACTGGTATTGATGATACAGACAAAAAGCATTCTATTAGCGTTCATGGTTCAGGGCATCTATTATACCAATGAACAATATAGAAGTGATTGTCAATTTATTACCAGTTTGGCAGAACGTGACAAACTTTCTGATAAATGATCAATACAAGCAACAAAAGGTCTAATATAATTTTTGTTACCAGAGACAATTTTTTATAAATAATTCATTTAGGTGATTGGGTAACATTTGGCGGTGTTAAAGTCAGTTGTATTTAAACCCAATGAAACTTTCACGATACAAATGGTTTCAAATATATACAGAATTGTAGTTTGTCATTTTTAAGTGTAAGATGTTTGGTCTGTTTTTTAATGAGGCATATTAAAATTATATGCATGGTAGATTAATTTCTGAAACGTATAAATGATGTAGACTATATGCATAGTCGCGGAAATATAAATATATATATAGTCAAAAACAAATTTATCATTATTCGCATTTAGTATTTGCTTTTATTTTAACAGCTCTGTTTCAATAATAACAGTGAAATATAAACAGTAAATTTGTTTATAATATTCTTGATATGTTTAGTGTTTATGTATCCTTTTTGGGTTTATACTGAGTTATTTTTACATATTTTAAAGAATAACAGTCGGCTTAATAAAGTTATGTTATATAGTGAAACCTGTTTTGTCAGTAATGTCTGTTGTCAAGCGACTTATTACAATTACAAGATACAAGCAACCACCATCACCAAATAACTTCTACAAATCTAAATATAAAACTGTTAATAAGTTGAACTCTGGTGAAAAATTCCTTACTCATGTGGGAACAAATCTGAAAATATGAAATCTTGAAAACATCTGCTGTACATTATTTAAAGTTTTTCACAACCGTGTTTTTAGAATATGACACTATTTATCATAGCGTTTTATGAGTATATTTTAAGTACTAGTTCAAACTAATATAGACAACATAGAAAAAGTCATCAATATTTCTAGTCGTTAATGAGTTGATGAGTGTAGCAGATGTTGGCTCAGTTGGAGAGTAAAACATATTTCAACATGTTTAATTCGTGGGATATATTATTATTCTGTCGTATTGCATTTCCTTTTATTATTAACATTCATTTTATCTCAGCCAGCACATGTGGTATTATAAATAACCTTTTTAATTGCCTTTTTCATGGGCTATGTTCTCATCACTTAACTAAGTTCAGTTGCGATTAAAAAATTCAGCGTCTTTTTTTTTATCCAAATATGAACAAATTAGAATTTGTTCAAGTGCATTCGTAAATTATGAGTATTAACTAATCGGATTATATATCATTACTGCATTATGCATGATGTGCATTCGTGAAAAACGTTAAGAGCTTCTGACTGAGTGTTTAAATCAACAGGTACAAAATGACTGAGTACTAAAATTCGCGATCTAAACATTGTGCATACACATAAAATGAAGCCAAAGACTCGTCATCTAACAACCGATTTGTTTCCTCTGAAACATCAGACCGATATAAAAAGAGAAAATAATAAAGAGATGTAAATTTTCTATGACAGTAAGTTGAATAAAAGACCCAACATCAAAGAAGTGTGACTTCACTTTGAATTCATGCCTGAGGCTAATCTAAATAATATCACTTGCCTTCTGTAGTCAAGTCAGAGTGTTCAAATCAACAAAGAATTAACGACAGCTTCTCATAATCACTTTGAAATTCTGTTTCAACTTTATTTAACACCTGATACCCACTGCGATTTGGTTTATCAACTTGGCAAAAGTCTTTCAGATGCTGGATAATAACGCTACTTAGAGTGTTTTCGTTGTTTTAGCTTGCGTCCAGCTAGCAGATTAAAGTCAATATATTGTTCATGTACTAAATATGATCAAATATATCTGCCATAAAAAGTAATATATCTTAAATCGAATTTAATTCAAACAATACAAATATGAATCCTATGGATGGTAACTATCCGCTGATACTTCAGAAGTTAATTCATTAGGCATGCTTAATACATGTCAAAACAGATGCTGCCAAAGAATATTATTCACAAATCACTCATGCACTATATTAAAGAGAACTGCAAAGCACCACAACCGCCTCCGAAAAATGGATTCCTCTGTCTCTCGAAAACAAAGTCCATACCCTATTGACCCTTCAGATAATATTACATGCCCCTCCAAATAGTCAAGTCTGACTCCGAGCCTATCATGTTCCTTTAAATCAACTAATATTTAGAGTCTTTAATATGACTTTATTTAAATATGTTTAAACAATATGTATTACCGTATGAAATAAACATAAGAAGAATCAAATCTACACCATTCACTGATATATAAATATCCCAAATATTGTACAATAATGCATTTATATCAATGCAGGATATCCTTACAATATGTTTTATAACACGTGAAATATTGTGAAATAATACTGCATGCACTGTTAACATAAGATTCGTTGCAGAAAATTAAACTTTAGAAAAGACAATTTTAAATTCACACCATTTTTCGTTTCAAATTATCTTTTTGTAAATGTTAATAAAATGTCAAGTGTAGAGTAAAACATGGCGAATTGAAGTTAAAAATTTGGGATAAAGAAAGCTATAATTTATTCTAGGCAGCTGGAAAGGCAATAAAAGATCACCCGGTACGAGAAATTCAATACCCCAGCTAGAAATGAACTAGCTAGCGTTCTGTGTACAGCCGCGAGCAAAATAACATTCCTACTTTTATAGCTAACCATTTGAACCAATCAGCGTTAAGGATATAGAAAGAACGTATTATGATTGGTGGTAGGTCATTAGGTTACAATGTAATGTTGACAAGGAAAGGATGTGGATAGTAATAATCGTGGTTGCTAGGTAGACTTGATTACTCGTCTCAACACAGTAGGAATTGAAGATCAATTTTGTAGCGTGCCATTTACATGACACAAAAGATTACTTGGCAGAACTTGCTTCATTGTACAGCACACAAACACTAAGCTATCGCGCATGATAAAATGAGAACGGACTTGAGTTGAAAAGAGTCAACTTAGTAAAAAGAAAGATGGTGGACATATTTCGAACATGGTCAAGTCATGATAAATAGAAATAATGCATGATTATAATGCATAATGCACTATAGGCCTATACTCTAACTGCTATGCAATTTTATACTGCCAAGACACAATAATGTTTAAATTAATAGTAGCACATCATCTAGGTTGATGTTACAACTACATTGGGTAGGCTAATTATTTCAAGATAAAAACGCCAGTCAGTGAACGCTAACTACTTGAATGTATAACACTCTTTCTTTTATCTCTACCTTTCACCTTTATCATAAATCATTACTGATCTATTTCACAGTATCAAACATTGAGCTTTCAAAAGAGTGTTTCCACCGAAACTTCCAAATTCTAATAGACTTGTCTATCGTTTTGAGATAATCTGTGCGTGGATATCGAAGGAATAACTAAGTTTTATGGAATAACAATTACTGAGTTTATTTATATTGCGACGTTTCAACAAGTTTCCTCTTGTCGTTATCAAGCGGGAAAAAAAAAATAGAAAAAAGAATAGAATAGAAAAAACGAATACATTATTTAATCAAACGTTAGTGATAACATAATTTACATTCTTAAAATAGAAAAACTAGACCGAGATAGAAAGTGAGTTGATAAACACATTATGGTTGCTTATCTACTTCCTGTTACAAACTAACTCAATATTCATTTCCGGTCTTCCCATCATCCATTATTAATCAACTGGAAGGCTTTTTAGTTACTAGTAATTGGTGTGTTGCACCGGCTTGTAATCATTAGTTATCCAATGAAATATGTGGCATGTGCTCCCATGTGGGATAATGGTTTATTGACACCCCAGAATCACTCTCCAGGAAGAAGGTGGATAGAATTTTCGCGGAAATTATCTTTTAACACGGCTACACCTCTCATAACGTTTCTATGAATTTGTAAAATATACTATTTCATAATTAATAACAATGTTGTATATAATTTTTAAAGAAAGGACACTAAAATAAAAACTAACAATGAAACAACCCTATACACTCCCCCATATAAACATTATTTAATGACGTCATTTGATATTTCTGTAAACCAGTAAATTCACAAGTGCTGACTGAGTAATAGCTATAATGATGTATGTGTAAATGTTAAAGTTCAAATACATGCTAGATGACACAGACTAAACTCTGATTACTGTAATAACCTGTCGTTTAGTTGGCAGGCTTAAATTTACATTATTGTCTAACGTGTATGTCTATATAATTAAAGGGCAATTTACATAATATAATATGTATAATAATTAAGTGAATAACATGCCATAGTAAATAATGCAATATCAAAGTTTAATGTGTGTACGTAGGCTGTGATTGTCGGATATAATCATTAATGCATAATTGAAGACACAGTGATTGAAAGGAGACATACTAATTTGATAGAAATCGAATCTTCCCAGGAAAATAAAACAAATTAGAGTGGTGTAAATAAAGATTTTGTTGTCATATAATTTACTTTCTCTATCTATGCTACGTGAGGTGGGTGTTTTGCGCTCAAAGTCACGCGTTGGTTTATGTTAGTACAGAAGATGTTTAAGTAAATTAGTCATGTACCAAGTTAGTCTCATGGATCAAGGACGATTTCTAAAACTCTCATTTAACTTTCAATCATATCTCAAATTTTGAAATGTCTTTATATATATATAAATATATTATATGGAAAACATTCGAATTAACGGTAATTTGTCCGAATAGAAGGATATAAAATTTATACTTTTTATTTAAGTTGATCTGAAACTTAAAGAGATACGAGTAAGATATTAATATATATTATCTGACAGATATGATTAATAGACACGATGATATATTAGATTTGACCCGAGGTCATGTGCATACATTATTCAATATAATAAAGAATCGGTCTGGTGATTTTATGGTAACCTACCTTGTGTGACAAAATCGAGTGCTACAAACCTGCGAAAATACTGCTCAAAGTTTTGATTTATTTTGAAGTAGAAATATCGTTTAATATATTCATTTAGCCTGACAAAATATTTAGGCAGTTTTACCTCAATGGTTTGTAAATATGTGGTCAAATTAAACAGGGTCAAAGGTAACTAGGTCAGATAAATCAGGTTATTGATTTCACAATTCGAAGATATTTCTTTGTAACAAACATGAACTAAATGATTTTGGAGATTGTTACATCGCTTTTTTGCTTCCACTATTTTGTAATACAGTTAAAAGTAATAACAATAATGGACATATGGAAAATGAATCACCCTGTATGACACCAGTTTATGTTTATATATAAATAAATAAATATTGAAAATAACACTTAAGAGATAAATGGATAAAGATTAGATTTGATAAAGGCATCTTAACTATGAACGAATAGAAAATTACGTTCTATAGAAACCTTTGATAATGTTAGAAATACAACGAATTTCTATAGTCTTCTGTTGAATAACAACTTTTTTCCTTTCAACCACCCTAATTTCTGATGATTAACCCCAAACATTGGGTGCCGAATGGCAATGTACATGGTTTGAAATGAAAGAATGTAACATAGTAAGAAAATTAAGAATGGTACATAATCTATGTTGAAAGTGCATATATATTGCTTTTCATAAATGTGTTTTGTAATATGTTATATACGCGTATAATACAACCAAGTGCATGTATAATTAGATGTTTTATAAATGTGTTATGTTATATGTATAGTATAAGGAAAACTTTTCTAGTGATACATATATAGTATTATCGTTTAACACAATTCCCACCTAGCTCCTTTTACAAATGTGGTTTATTTAAGATTTGTGGATAAAATTCATCTCAAATATTGACACTCAGTTTTCAAGACGCCAACACACGTTGTCTAAATTTATCTTAAAGAAAGAGAAATTATTTGTATTTCTTGAAAAAGATAAAAAATTTTCTAGAATATAAAAGTAAGTTTTACTTTCAGAAGAAACCAAACGGATTGCCACAGAATAGTTCAATCTTAAATATATAGTCAGTCGAGCTCAGTACTCAGTCATATTATAGATTTTATGAAGATATATTAATAACCCCAAACACAAGCATAAGAAAAAAAACATTAACCATTTGTTAAAGGATATTCCCATTTTGTATACAAAGAAAACTTTGAACATATAATTTTAAACGAAGGGAATGTGAAGTAAAAGATAATGCGATAATTAGCCGGGGTTATAACACCTGATATACACAGGTTAATGATATTAGTGTTATTAGACTTCTATCTACAGGTTATATAACCGTTTAACACCTTTCATAGATTGAAAGGTTGTCTATTATCTTCATTGTTTCATAGTCAAGCATGTTACATGAAATTTTTATGAGGTAACAATATATACCACAGAACTCGACTACAGATGCTACACACACTTACAGTATATGAAAAATAATACGACTTGCAAAGAAGGAAAAACAATAACATGCAAAAGATAGGTAAAAAAGTCGATACAATTAAACTCAAAGTAGCTTCGTTTCGGGACTAATCCCTTCATCATCCCAACAGTTACACACATCAACAAATTCTTTTATACCGATTATAGATCAGATAATGTGACCATTATTCAGTAATACATAGTTAATAATGACACAAGTTTATTAATATACCTAGTTTGGTTGGTGGGTCATACCATAGACAATTATTTATCACGTTAAAATCTGTATTGTTTTGTTTTTAGTTGTATCGTGTCATGTTTTACATTCCGATATCGAATAATGTAATGTATTTTGTCTAGTGTATTTATGGTTCGAAAATATCTTCTCTTCTCACACCTGCGTTCTTTTTATAATGAAAGGGTTAAAAGAATTTACAAGTTGTTCGATGTTAGTAATTTATTGACTTGGCAGATCTAAAAATCAATTTCACTTTAACTTATCAAATTCACCTTTATATTTGAAGATAATAGCAGTTTCAGTGAAATGGGTGCGTTAAGGACGTTACAGTGTATATTATAGTCTCGGTCAAGCATTAAGTATGACTACAACTGACCATTCGGTTAAGTGACTTGATATACGAGTCTATACGAATCTTGAAGGAGGTTTTGATGGTGTGAGGTCAATCTTACTATACTCATTGTGATCTGACAGAAAGAGTGGAGATTAAACAATAGTCTCTACACTCTATACCTACTGACATCTGTCTATAAAGACTCGGTATTATATTGCCTATACAAAGTTTAAAGTAGAGGTTTAAACTTTAATCAGTGCCCATTTTAAATGATGTTTTAAAGATTACACCAATGGAAAACTAAGATTTTTTTTTCAGTGATGTTGTTCTTAAGCAAGGAAAATAATCCTCCTCAATGTGTAATTGGGTGTATTGTTCCTTGGTTGGTTGAGCCTACTATCATGGGTTAAGTTTTATTTCAGTCAATCATATGCAATATCATAAAAATAAAATTTCTGATGATTTGCCACAGGGAAGATAATCATATTTGATGACATGATCGTTCACTAAGAAATCGACTCTCAATCATTCATTGAATAACATTAGATGTAAAATGTAACGTAATTACATAATAACGGTTCACAAACCGATTTCAATCCGTTCTAATTACCACCAGTGAATTATAGGGGTATTTATTAGTTACGTGTACAAGTAGATATTGGACTGTAGCCAAGAATAAGTTAGAAGTTGTGGAAGGTTTGTTGATAGAATGAGAGAAGTTAGAGTTGAAATTAGATGTTATTGTTAATAACTTAAACTGTTTTACAGATCAAATACTTCATAAAATAACTCTTGTTGTCAATGTAAATAGAGTGTCGATTTTGTTGAGAGAAGTAAAATATAAACCAAAAGATTATAGGGTTTAAAGATAACAGTGTTAATGGATATTATAGTTCTGGTAACTGTGTGTAATTGTCAAGAATACTTTTCTATACCAATTTTATTGTCGCTAACAGTATGAATAAAATCGAACGGCTAACAGATTAAACACTAACATCTTGCGGCTAAGATATATGAATGTACTAATTCTTACTTTATTACAAAATACGTTTCGAAACACATACCGGTAACGTTATCAAAAAAGATTGATAATATAATGCAAATAAAGATAGCTAATTGAAATAAGATTATATTATTCGTTATTTTTTCTGTTTGTCGTCTTCATTGTAATCTAACAAGTTGTCTACCACAGTTCCGTTCTAATGACATGTTTTAGCCAATCAAAGCGTGTCATGTAGCTTTGCAAAGCAGTTAATAGTATATACTTTTGCTAATGTATAGGTTCAAGCTTGAATATGTCTTGATATTTGTGGATATCAAATTGTGTATAGAGATAATGCATTGATATTAGAATTTAGATATATATATCTCTATTTGATGTGATATTAAAACTTATTGTATATAAGAAGATTTATCATTTGATACATGAACAACCTATCATGTCATAAACAGTTCGTATCTGATTACAGTACAAAAGCTTAATACGGCTATAACTATACACATTAAGCGGCAGGGTTACTCTTGAATCATGTACCAAAATTGTCCTTGTTGATATATGATCAGTCAGTCATTGTAATCTATTTAAAAAAAAAAGTTTTTTTTTCATTGATATTTCCTATTTTTCTCTGATTTCGAGAACAAGTTTGATTTCTTCCCAGACAAATTAGAGTTTTACTACCCAATCATCAATTCGATATTGAATACCTAATGAAGACGGAGAGAAAATACTGTCCTGCAGGTGATAAGTTGATAATTTACAGCAATTAAGCACATAATCCTCTAACGTTAAAGGAAAACTAAAAATATAACGGAAAATAGTTTCAAATTAACGGGCGTTTTACGTCCTAGTTTTCGTTATGGGCTCTTTTTTAATACAGAATGCACAGCTAGAGAACACAGCGAGGGTGCGAGAGCTAATTTGTTTAAGAGTTATGAATTACAACACTACACCACAGACCCCATCATATCTCATGGGAAAGCTAAAATAGATTATTTCAACATCTTGAGAATGAAACCTTTTGTTAGATTTACAAACAAACCATAGTCTGTGAGAAACCTTACAACTCTGTAATACGAGAATTATGTATGACATACTGTTTTTATGACTTAAGTAAACACTTTATCCTACTAGATCAAACAACCAGAAAATAGCAAACTATACATGTAAACTATTTATATCATCAAAAATCTTTATGGTTACATATTCAAACACGATAGCCTGGTTAACAAAATGGTAAATGAACATGTATTTGATATTGGATTTGGTAATAGAAGTGAAGACCATAATATTAGCTTCTATGTAAAGCATTAGCCAAAGTAACACAATAGTATCCGTATTTATTGATGCATAGAGCCCCGATGTGTCAATCTGTTTTCATGTTTGACTTAAGTTACTCTCTTGTCAATGTGGTGTTTAAAATTTCACGTAATACCCCAACCCGGCCCGACTAAAAGCGCAACTAAGAGTAAACAAAAGGCAAACAATATATAAGTACATGTATATGCAAATTGCAATAAAAGAAGGATTGTTGCAAATGGGCTTGTCACTTCACTTACAACCAAAATTCGGTGCATTTTATTTTCGAGTTGTGAGGGTGTTGGGGTGTTAGATATTTTCATTGCTATTGATAAAAGAAATATTTACAAGGTTTGAATAATACAAGTTTTGATTATATCTACAGATATATAAAATATACGTTACAATGACACATTAACTATAAACAACAGAAATAATCCATTTATATTGATTTTTAGTATTTTGTGTGGTTCGGGTTTTTTTTTTTTGGCATTTTGGCGGATTTCGTTGACTTTATTAACTTTTTTCAGCAATCTCCGTTTCGTCTTCAATCTTTTTGACCCCTTTAGCTGAACAAGACTTGAACAAATTTCCTTGACCATTGAAAGCACGTCTCATTTTGAGGAATTCGTGGTCAAATTAGAATAATGCGATCAGTTGATGTTTTTGCGAGGAGCACTCTAAATTATGATCTAATCTGTTGATAATAATCATCATCTATGACCTTTATACCTATAACTACTACAAGATAAGGCTTATGGGCTCTATTATCTATCACAACAAACAGTTACAGGCGATAAATATATTCTACAGCTAGACCTATATTCTAGTTTCTTCAGAAATAATAACTGATGTAATCTAAAAGATGATTTTGCTCGGAGAGATTTTAATTATTCCAGAGAGATTCCATAATATTTTTCATTAAGATATGTGCTTTTTGTTTTCGAAACATTACTGCTTTGTAATAAGATTTATCTTCCGAGATGATAGATAGCTGTTTTTTATGGCTGATGTAGATTTACGTATGTTCACTAATTCCAAGTACTTTCTTTTTGTGTATTTGCAGCAGGGACCACTCCATTCAAATATCAGAAAAGTGATTTGTCCTGGAGACCTAAAATCAGACAAGTGTTGTTTTCAATATTGTATAATCGTATTACCCACTGAAGTGTTGGTCGCTCATTACGTTTCATAGTTCATTACAGGTTAATCTTACAATAATTAAAAACTTTACCTCAATATAACTTGACCAGAAACAGTCCATGGGAAATGATAATTGTTAATTATGTAAATTAAAAAGGAAACCTTTTAATCGAGACTCCAATGATAAATGAATTAATTTGCCTGATATTCAAGACTATCTTATTATTAACACCATCTGTCATTTTTATCGTTGTCAGAAAGCGTTCCAGTCCGATTCATCGTTTATTACAATTAAGTGAGCGGTATAACGAGGAAATTTGTCGAATATTTAATCGATCTCTTTTCAACAATTTTATAAAATTAGTCTGAAGTCATTAGCTGTTAAATTAACGAGTAATTAACAGAGGGAAATATTATAATAAATTCTGACATAATAGTATAAATTATGACTTGGAATTGTTATTTTACGTCTGAATTAACAATTAGACCGTTATCTGTGATCAGTGAGAGGGTCGTGTTATTGAGCCAAAAACCAAATAGGTACAAATATTGTGTGTTTAGTTCAAAAGCGCCTTTTTCTGTTAGAAAAACATATTCAGACTGGGTTCCTGGTAATTCAGAATTATCTAAAACCTGGAAAGTATTCCTGGTATTACAAAAGAAGGGCTATACATCATAATGGTGATAAACAAAAGGTCTGAAACGGTCAGTATAGGTATAAAACCTCGCCAGCAAATTGTTTGCTAAGACAGCGTACTGTGTATGCTTCAAGCAGTAACACGTGACAAAGGATGCACCTTGACACATTGTCCTTTTCTGTCCTTTCAAATTACCATGTTATGAAGATGCAGCCATAACCAATGCAAATACTATACAATAACATCTTTATTAACCTTTCATAACTGGTCACATCTGCTTGCCTGTATTAGGTCTCCCTGATTATTAGAAACCTCAGAACTTCAATTGTCAATATAGCTCATCAGTATAAACACAACCTGATTATTATAGAAGGCATAGATTGGTATAAGGTGATTTATGATATATTCTCTTCATAAGCACCTTCAGGAACAACGAGCATATCACTGCCAAGTCATTTGACCCGCCCAGATCTTAAGATTTCCCAAATAACAAACCAGTCGATTGGTCTGGATCCTACCTCTAGCTAACATGACTAACATCAGCTACTTAATCTTCAATATCAGGTAACTAGAGGTGGATGTTACTTGTCATCTACTAAACGTTTATTCATTCTGAGCGTTGCCATTGTTGAATAACAACCCCAATTAGTTCAATTATTTAATGCGATGGCATCTTCTACTTCCTTGCTGTTAGCAGGGATAAAACTATACATTTATATTTCTTATATTTAAGCAGTAAAAGTAATTATCAAACATAATATATAAGTTTTAAATAGGTCAAGATGTTTCACTGCTTGACCTTATTTATTTTAGGGATAGCTCGTCAACTGTGTGTGTGTTAATCCGATACTTTTGTCTGCATTACCCCCTCGGGCTTTTAACGTCGACACTCACAGGTTTCTGGAGAGTTACCCTCGTAAATCAATTTTTCACAAAGAACTAACTACATGTGAATAAAAATGTTAAAAATGTGAAGTTTTGTATTCTTTTTGATTTGAAGATGAAAGTGTAACTGCATTGATTTTACGTATTGTATTCCTAACAACACCTATGTCAATCATTGTACATACAAGTATTTCACCTGCTACATTTATGTTCAACATCGGAATTGCCTAGAACAAACATTCTCAGTCTTTGATAATCGTGCGCTTGTACTAATAATAGTCAATTGTTTTCTCAAAGAAATTGGGGTTCACGATGCTTACAGACTACTGATGTTAACACATACATGTAATTGTTGCTTTTTAACGAAATTGGCGATTAAAAGCGTTGATGACCTCATCGAATGCTTCTTTGTGAATAGTCATGGTAATTCTGTTGAGTGTAATGCATTCACTTGAATGAAAGAATACAAGTAATTTCGGTTGGTAACATCAGGCTTCAAGAACATGTGTGATATATTGAAGTAATTTAAACAAATATGGTTTAACCGTCAACAAACAATGAATAGTCAAGTTGGTATTTTTAGTCAATATTAGACCTCAAGATGTTTCACTGGCCAAATCTTGACTTGAATAGCTAAAGAGAACTTAAAACTAACTAATCTTTAATCTGATTTATTATACTACGGTATATCATGAATATTCATTAACAGAGGGCTGTCACTTAATAAGACAAATTCGATTTGTATTTCATTCTGATTGCTTTTCTATTTCCTGGAGCTACGTTTAGAGGTTAGGTTGATTGAAAAGTAGCAAAGTTTTAATTCAACAGAAAGCACTGGCATAGGTTTGAAAAATTTTTCACAATTTTTAGGCTTTTTATGTTATAGAATTCCAGGTATCAAATACTCTAATACATCCAATAATCTTTGTTTTGTACTTAAATGGCAGATTAGATCCCCGTTTATCAAGTCCCTGAAGAAATCGGTGTGTATATTTATATTATTTACCGTTTTAATCTCTCCAAAGTTAGTAATTTCTTAAGAAATTGAATTATTCTAATGTTGATATCCAGTCTTTAATTTCTTAAGAAATTGATGTATTCTAATGTTGATATCCAGTCTTTAATTTCTTAAGAAATTGATGTATTCTAATGTTGATATCCAGTCTTTAATTTCTTAAGAAATTGATGTATTCTAATGTTGATATCCAGTCTTTACTTGTGACCTAGGCCAGTACTTCTATAGGAGAATATCTCTTAAAACACCGAATTTGGCCATCCTCGGGAGTTTAAGATCGTTAATGAATCAAATATTGTTTAAAAAAAAGAAAAAAAGAAAGGGCAACATTTGTACATAAAGATGTGAATAGCCTCTATTCAACTAGAAAACAAGGTTTGTATTTTAAATTCTTGTGCAACAAACTGTAACATCGAGTGTATTCTTCTATACATTTTGATAAAATTAAAAAACAGTTAAAACGAATTTCATGTTAAAGAATGATTAGTATAATAGTTTTAAAAGACTTCGGCATGTATACGTGTTTATATTTCAGATAAAAAGGACATACTATTTCAGGCCTGATAATCGGTTTAGAATAGATCGCTGGATTTATGATGTAAGATATAATACGGTAATTAATTATAACACATCGTTCTTCATCAGTAATGGACCTAAGTAGGCTATATTTATAACATCACGAAAGGTACTTAAGCAAAGCTGTGTATTATTTTCGTTTTGTTCCTTCAATGTAAAGTGTTTAGTACACGTGTTGTTTACCAGCAACACCCGTTGTCTAATGCTGATGCGTAAAAAATGAGACATTATGCTGAAAGGACAAGATAGGCTTCAGGCAGACTCTCTAGGGTTTAAAGAAACCATCTATATGGTATACCCCAGGATGTAAATATTGCTTTTTTCTAAAAGACGTAGAATTTGTAGAAATTTAGCAATTGTTAATTCAGTATCTACTATACTAGAGACAAAATAATGATCGCCCATGTAATAATACAGCTCGTCTAACCATTTAATATCTGGTTAACACACCTATTTGATATCTTCTGTGGTACATGTATATTTCTCTCCCTAGCGGGAATAGACCAGGTACAGTTTCTAGTAACTAATTATCGATACAATAGAAAATAGAAGATAATCGTTTCCGGACCCACGACGCGTATATTCTTTTATAACTTATCTTTTAAGTTTTTTTTTAATTTTTGTAATAATACCGCACCCGAAACCGTACCGCTTCAATCCACAAACTTAAAGCCAGTATTCCAGAATATTCTATCCCATCTAATTACTCTCTCAGAAGTATGTTCCGATCAATAGGATCAAAGCAACTAGTGGAATACTTGATTTTCAAATATTTAACTAGAATTTCTGTCGATAAACCTCAGACCGCAGAGTTAAATGGTAATGATTTCCTAAACCCTGAAGTTGAACAATGTTTTATAAAGAAAGCTAAAACCCCACTTTCTGTTCAAATACATGCTTTGATCGAATTTTATTTTTTAGATATTACAAAAACTGCAATATTTATATAGTTTGGAAACATTAATAGTTCCTCATTCCTTTCATCAAACTAATATGAAACCCGAATTCAAGCAGAAGTAAGATGTGGTGGTTCTAAAATATTAACAAAAGTAGAGATGAACTGATATTCTAATTGAACGTTTACAGAAAAATGCAAAGTATACCTTTGGAAACAAAATTATTTAATATTGGGCCGATAAAACTACACTTAACGTTAAACGTCTTCAAACCTGGGCCGTAACCCCCGGGATCAATTACCATTCAGATCGGTTCACCCCGTAGGCTGTCTTCCAAATTCTTAAAAGTCAGTTACTGAGTAAAAACCACTAAAACAGATTGAAAGAGTCATCAATTCTTATTACATGTTATTGTAAGAACATGATCACGTTATATATTTCTCTATAGAGCGTGTATCAGTTCCTCAAGCTATAATAAACAGAATAGAATAACATCTCGTTCTCTCAGGAATACTAACACATGATTTCTATTAGTGTTATTATCATATGGCTGGTAACTTGACGAGTTTCAGGATGCATCAACTCGTAATCTTCATCGTCATCATCTTCAAACATGGCTAGTAAATATCAATCTTTTAACAAAGGAAAGATCTTTTTCTTCAATGAAGTCAACAATATCTTTAATTGCAACTTGTCAAACTTGACTTATATATATCTTATATTTAAAGTGCATGTATTTGTATCTAAATGATTACTTTACATGCAACTACTCAATTGAAAATATAGTACATCGTTTATCATTAAAGATTAGAGAAAGAATTAGGGTTGACCAGGACCAATTTGTAAAGCATTATTAACAGTATGCAGAGGTTATGTTACTTATCGGGCATTATTGAGCTTTATTGTATAAATTAATTCAATAAAAAGCCATTTAAAGTCAAGGATACTATTTTCGTGATTGATGAGCAATAATGAAAAAGTGCAAAACGCTGACATATGAAGCTCGTTCAAATTGACATATCCTGTACAATACAGATATCATAACTAGAGAAATTCAGACTGCAATATTGACATCATTAGAATTAAAATAAGACGTGTTCATGCATTTAATAAAACAATCAATACATTTACATTGTAGAATTTGTATCCAACCTGCTACTCAATGTAACGCATGCTTTCAATAGTATTGTTATTAGTTCTTTGATGAATTGTATGTTAGAAAATCTCATTAACCCTAAGTTATCTATTATACTGTACTGTGTTATCGACGTTTTGATATGGGTTTCCAGATGAAATTTCAAGAAGATTCAAAGAAGGAAAAAAAACTATGTAAACTATTACACAAAGAGATTCTCTAATTAGCAAGAATGAAACTAGATATTAACTCTCACTTTGATGTTGTCAAACAACTTTTAAACAAATACCAGATTATGATTTTTGGTGCATTCTAGGCATACACTATATCATATATTTATAGCATATATTTATTGCCTTTTGAAATTTGCATATTATTTTAGTTTTAACAGTATTCCTATTCCCATCGGTCCATTACAACTACTGCAAAGCATTACTGTAAAGAAAAATTTAAAAAACTTTAGTTTGATGTTGTGGGACATTTTATAACACAAAGCGTGTTTTATCATTCTACAACATTAACTGGATTAATTGTGTCTTTGATAATCTCGAACTCGTGGCACCTTATTATTAAGCAGCAGGCAATTAAAGCTATCGAGACAAATAGAGTGGAGTGTAATCAAATCACAAGGTCTTCATGAATAATTTATATGTTTTATCAAACCATCCAACTCGAGATAAATGTCAGTATAATCATAGGTTTTCAAAGACATTCACTGTAATGTTTATCTTTTGTTCATCATGAGAAAAAAATGTTTTTATTTTAACTGAGTACGAAAACATCTGTTTATCAAAACATCATACAACTTGTTAACAGAAATGAATATTATCAACAATTGTACTTTTATAACAATTAATCTTATTCTTATATAAAGAGTCTGATGAATAACTACACTAAATCGTATCGACTTTAATACGTTTACAACATTTTTTTTCAATTCAGTTGTGCAGGTTAATGTACAATTTTATAGAACGCACTATTATTTTTTATTCATGAGATATTTTAATAAACATTGAATAGTTGTTTATGCGTTCGTTTTTCAAAATAACAAGTGAAACAATTTACATATGTTTAGAAAACATAATAGATATAGGAAGTTATATTGGTGACTGAAACAGTGTATGACTAGATAAACTTTCAAGTAGACATTGACGTCGTAATTTTGATATGTAGATTACTGTTTCGCCCTATTATTACATTACTGAAGTCATATCCGCATCACTATATATCCGATTATATTTTAATATTAGTTAAAAACTTAATTTACATCTTTATTTTACATTGAGATAAAACCGATCTCTGAGCACATATTAGATTTTATTTTGAGAAATACGTTTTGTTAATATTCTATTAACACTTAAAGTGTAATTTTTAACAACAACCAAGTGACAATTGCCTCTCTTGTTGTCAATGTCAACATGAACAAACTACCTTTATTATCAAACGATCAGAACGACACTACTCCCTCGGGCTATTTAATATCTTGTTCATTGAAGGATTCACAGTTTGCCTTTACCCAATGTGAGCTGTACGCATGGCCACACAGGATAGATCAGTAAGTTTCTCTGAAAATAACAAAGAGATATGAAATGGAATCCTGGTAATTAATCTGGGCTCAATCTGCAGATTTTAATGCAGAAATTTCATTTCCGATTGACATTTTCTCTACTAAATACCTATCATAGCAAAGATAAGAAAGCATCGGTATTAACAGCCGTTTTACCAAAATGTACAGGAATTATTTCCCGTTAATACTCTAGCATTTACGCGTTTTGATTGAATTAGTAACGAATCGACCTTTATTCATAATGCTTTATGTCATTTGTAGCAAGATACGTCCGTTGTGAATTGAACTGTCGACAATGTAAAGATCATTTCACTGTAATTTCATTTCCTGACATGTTTCCTCAGTGATTTAATAGTAATTTTACGAGTGAAACGTGGATGATAATTAACTTGAGGATATTTAAAGAATCATTTCCCGATACTCCAATACTATAATGATATTCATCATTTACATGTAATAGGCAATTTAAAAAACACTATTTGATTTTTATATGGTTTTATTTTCGCCATTCAGGACAATTGACGCCATCTTAAACAAAGTGAACAATAGGAAAAGAGTCTGCCATTTTGACAAATTTTTAACAAAACTTTTAAAAAGAGATGAAATAGGTTAGGTTTTCAATCTATTTGAGCGAATTTCTTACAAGTGTAATTCTAAATAAAGGAATATTTTCCTCTTGGTGTAGACATAAACAAATATTGAAATAAAGTCTGATATGTGTCAAAATTGTTTTGTTTGAATATTTCTATAGCATTCTTAATCTATTAATTGAGCATTATTTGAACAGTGGCAAAATATGTTATTGTTACACAAGTACGAGTCTGACTTAGATCGATATTGATAGACTATTATCATCACACTGTGGATATTTCTAATGACTTGCAGGCTTTCTGTTGTCAGTGATTCTCCTGAAAGTGTATCTAATGACAATGAAGTCGTAGAATAACACACTAAAGACTGACAGTAGACTTATCAGAATCCGTGTAAATTGTCTCATAATAACATAGTTATTATTAGTATTATCACCGACAATAACAACTTGCTGTAATTCACATAACTCATTTCGAGTGCACAAATGTTGAAATCGCAAAGTTTAAAGAAGTTGTATTAATTATATTTAACGAGTAGTATGTACCTTTCATGACAAATGGTTTTGAACGCCCGGTGCACCATTCCATGACTTGATGGGATATTCAACTTCCTGTTGTTTTCTATCCTCTGTCTACTTTTTTTTCACAGTTTAGTTGAAATGACAGAAATCGAATATTTGGCTTTACTTTCCAGACGTTAACTAATTTTACTTCCGGATTGATCCATCAGGGGTAATTGTAAGGGAGACTGGGATCTTGTCAACAATTGTGACGGGAACTTTACAATTTCTAATCTCTTAATATGTTAACATCTGTAAAAAGCATGCGAATATATCAGAGCTACATGTATAAAGGTTATTTGACGAAAGAAAAGATTCAAATGACTGATATATGATAGTCTACTGTTATATCTTAACCTGGCTTATTTGATGACTTATTGAATGCTTCTATTTTGATATTCAAACCTTAACATGATAGTTAAATCTTTCTCCATTATATAAGCAACAGATCAACTTTAATGAGGATATTTGCTGCTGCAAAAACTTTAACCTTTAGCTCTGATCTCCAAGGAGAGAAGACAGCCCAGGAGTTCTATATACGCTAAGCAGAATAATCTGCGTCTATTTCTTGAATGTATAGACACATTTTCTTTTTCGACCACAAATCGATTTCGATTAGACACGATAAGGTTACCGTTATTATATCATCCATATTAACTATATTAGCCAACATGGTGACGTTATAATCGAGATTACCGAGTATCACCTGCAAGAAACACCATCCACAACATAGTTTAATCAGATGATTTAAAAAAGACAAAAACGTTGGCTTTTAAACTGGAAGATTTCTGAATGACTATCAGAAACAGTATAAAATGAGAATACATGTGGGAATATGGCTACTGTTTAATTTTCCCACCATCTACGTTTTCCACGTGCTGTTACCAATGTGTTGAGCCTGCGATAAACAGTAACACTTTTATTTGATTATTGATATGTTCTATTGATCCAACATCATCTTTTAGCATATATGATACGAGCATTTGCTTCATTTATCTTTCTTGAATATCACATATTCCTTTTTCGGGTATTCTACAATGACATAAAATTAAACGGCACTTTAAATTTGATATTCTTGTCATTTTCCGCCATGTAGTAATTTCACCCTGTTATTTGAAATCAATATCCGTCTCAAATCGTATTTATCGGTATTTAACAAATGAAGTGAAAATTTTACTCAATCATTGACGATCATCCCTAATAATGACCCTTTATTTTGTCAAAATAATCCAATAACATCTCCACTTTATTTTAAGTTGAATGTTGCAAGTTGATAGCTTATACATTCAAAATATAAGTAAATAATAAAAAACATTAACAGGTTAAAGAAGTGGTTATTTTGTTAAGGTTAATGTAACATCAGAATCCCTGCGTGATGTTAAAAGTAAAAAAGTTCAACAGCTTTAAAAAAAAGTTTAGAAAGCTTAAGGGCAAATGGAACACTAACACTTCCATTTCAGTCATAATACGACAATCTATATGACACAAACAGACTATATTCAAATTTATTGGTCAATATCAAAGTTTTATTGCCAGTCGTTGCATATTGTAGAACGCATCAGGGTATATGTGAGATGAAACAATATAGCCTTTAATAATCTGGAATTAATTTGGCAATCTGGATATTATAAGATTTGTCTGGCATTAGTAGGAATGGCAGAAGTGAGATGCCCGACAGCTTTTCATAGCTCAGTCGGAATACCAAACTACTCAATGGTAATGTAAACGACTTGGTTGCTATGGAAATATCAATGTACTCAACAACCAGACGAATATGTGAGATAATTCCACGTTATTTCAACTGACTTCAGCTGATATAAAAACCTTTTACTAGCAGTGAATTGTAAAAAGAGCTCGATTGAAGTCAGTGTTACTGAGTCGAACGTTGATGATATTTTTTATTGCTCAAGGCATTTTTAATTATTACAATAAACATGTCATTTATCAATCTCTAATCATTCTGTATAGCAATTAAATAGTCTAAATAGAATTATATTCTATTAAATATAGAATTATCAATTTAAATATTGAAAACAAGGACTTGGTTATTAAAAGAAAGCAGCTATCGTTTGTGTAAACAATTTATAAATTCTTAAATTAGACAAAGCATAAATATTACACTAAGTCATGACAATGTTATACATACAAATATCAATAGTAAACATTTTTGAACAAGGTATTAAATGATAAACATTAACTAACAAGGTATCAATGGTGCACGACTTATAATAAGTCATTGATAGTGTAAGATTATTCACAAACCATCAGTAATTTAAAGGTTTTAAAAAGGTATCCATTACATGTATGTATATTAGCACGATTTTACTGGTGTACAAATAAACAACCAAACCAACAGCACAGCATCCTCTAATTCGAACCAATCCAACCACCAACTACTACGAATACCAACAACTACCTAGTTTGCGATATCAGCACTTGCTGGAAGCGAACGTTAACTTGTCATCTTCTAACCAACTAAGGTGTACATATATTGACGACTAATTCGTAGATATACAAAAATGGTTCATCATGCATTATTGTTGATAACAAGTCAATAGTGAAATCCATCAATCAACAAGTTAGTCATATCATATCCGCTTCTTGTTAATGTTGTTCATATCTTATTTTATTGTCAATTTGAAATATATCAAAATCAAAATGATGCAACTATTAATGTTATTTATGGGATATAGAGACATTTAGATGCTTAGTGAGGTATATTAACATGCTAAGATTAGATAAATATTGGCATGTCGTGTGTATATGTTAGTAATACAATATTCATGATATATGATTGATGGATTGAAACCAACGAGGTAATGAATAGTATATTGTCATGTCAGAATACAATTCAATTTACTTTATCTAATTTATTATACATCTACATGATTTGTCAAATGTCAAACTGCAAGTCTTCCTACATGGCGAGGATATACATAATTTTAAGATATATTTTAACTATAACATTTATTCATGAGTGTAATGTCATTTAGAAAAGGGTAATAAAAGCAAGACACGATGGCACTTTTTTACGACACGATACATCTAGACACTGTTAGATCCTCCAAATATCAGCTATATTTGAAAACGACACGATAGCTGTTTTTTACGACGCTAAACATGGGCAAGACAATGTTGAGTAGAGTACGATCTTCCAAATATCAGCAATATTGGAAAAAGGTAATAAAAGCAAGACACGATGGTAGTTGTTTTACAACACGATAAAAGGGCAAGACAATTTTGGAAGGGTACGATCCTCCAAATATAAAGCTTAAATAATACCTGCGGGAATCCACTAACCCCCTCCTCCCCCTAAAAATTCAATGCCCTATTAAACCAACTTCCGAGTTTTTCATATGATTTTTTTTTGTAGTTTATTCTTGTATATGAACCCTGCTAACATGTTAAGGATTAAAATAGATACACTAATGCATACTCCTTCAAAACGCTTTCGGCCCACGCGATTTTCATCTGTTAAAAAATGGGTCATAACTCCAAGATACGGTATTTGTACAAGCAAGACACTGGTGTTGTTGGGTGAACATGATATTTCCCAAATTAAAATGAAATCGAATTGCAACACCTATGTTAAAAAGAAACAATTATTTGAATAATTTTAATGTAAATCTTACTAACAGGATATAAAACAACAATCGTATCGATAAAAACCAACAAAAAAGACAAGTAAATAAAGCAAGTGTCAATATTTCTTCCCTATACTAATCCATTAATCAATAGTAATCTTTTATAATGATTATATTTCTAATTATTTATACACCAGAACAAAAACCTTAACACGCCGATACCTTATTGATCTCGCTTACAATAATAACTCGAGTATTTAATTGCACATTGATCGGGACTAAAATACAATCCAATTTCTTTATCATCCAGTTTAATTACATTAGGAATTATCAATATTAATATTATTTTTTTGGTTTAGCCGCGATTATCATTTTTTTAACCGCTAAACAACCATGTTACTTCCTTAAATGGGTTTTGTTGGTCTGTCCTCTGCAGAATGACATTAGATATAACTATTGCACCACACAATCTGTAGCGGAATACTCTTTTAAATGGCACCATGTGGATATAAACTTTATTTATACCAGCCTGGTGTATGATCTGAACTGGCTATTCGAACTTTAGCCCAATAGACATTACATTACCCAGTCCGTGGTAGACTAGATCAAAATGAAAATCTTTTCACAATTCAACCCAACACGTATTTTCTCATACATTCAAGCTTAAGAATCAAGTATATAGATTTTTTTTATTTTCAGAAGCTACTCATACTTCATCCTCTTTCAGACCTGATAACCAGTAAACTTTGACATTTATTATCATTTTTTGTAGAATACTGTTTTTTGTTTTGTTCAAATCTAAATAAGCTACTAACTATCTAACCGTGATAACTCCTTACTGACTTATTTTCTATATCTTTATTGTCATCTTATACAGGAGTTCATAAGGAACTTCTTCGCTCTTAATACAAAAATATTGAAGGCAGTGGTATCAGAACACCTAAAGAGTAAAATGTATCGTGGCGACATCTACTTTATCATACATTTATAAAGGTTTTATTACTGTCGGTTTCCCCAAATATTCAACATGGCGGACAAGGGCTGTGTGGCTGGTTTACGTCGGTCATAACTTCAACACTTCTCAAATTACGATGCACTCTCTGTACCTCTGTAGGCCTACCCAGTAAGTGTCAAACCAAGATATTATCTAGTTCATGATTTTCTTAGCAGGTGCGGTGACAGAATATTATCCTTATACATTATCCTTATCTTTATCCTTATCTTTTAAGTGTTTTTTTTGGTACTTTATTGGTTAACGATGGAGATTATCGAAATTATTTGCTTTGATAATGATATAACTAGACGAATGTAAAGGCTTGAAAATGTCCACAACACTCCTTAACTTTTATTGTGTAATGATGGTAAATATTTTTATATATTTTTCATACTAGTCAACTAGATAATTCGAAAACTAAAAAATAACTTAACTGTTTCAATACATAATCTTTTTTTAAAGGGCAGTACAATGCTACTTACAATGCTCTTGAATTGGAAATTGATCCCCTTTCTTCGACTCATCGGGACTTTCAATTACAAGCCCGTGTTTCCTTTGAGAAATAGCCTTTTCTACAATAAGTACACATCTAATAATAAAACTTTTAAATGTGAGCAATTGTTAATTATCATTTAGGTCTGTATTTTATTTATGAGTATTGAATTCTTTAACTGTAATACCGTACTGTATTCTGTTACAACTTCGCTATATCGAGAACAATACCATCCGCCATTAAACAACAAGTTTGATCGATGAGAATGTCCAATGAGATTACGAGTATAACATTTACTGTCTTTTGATTGGTTTACAGCGTGACCTGACAAGTTTGGCGCTCAGCCAAGATTTTCAAGTATGCTAGCAGACGATTATTATCCACGAAACTGGGTTTATTTAACTATGATTTCGAGGCGAATACGAAACACATTTCTTCAACCATAGCTTTGACTAAATATAAAATAAAAACAACATCATAATAGCTAAAGGTTGTAGGCCTATCATAGACTGCATTATTATATCTAATTACAGTTTCCATTTGTTTTATTTCATCAGCATAGCTTCTTGGCAAGATAATGATAATGGAAAAGATTTTTATTTAAGAGAAATTAGAAACACCCAGATAGATATAGGGTATGAAACCTTGCTAGAGAGATTGGGTCTGAGCATGCGTAAACAGCTAAAAATTGTGCGAAGATTAATATTATTGAGGATTTCTCTGATAGCCTACATTTCTGTGTTAGATGGTGTTGAGAATATAGGTTTTCGCTTGCGCAACTCGCAATTAATAAAATGCAAAATGTTGCCAAAAAACAACAACAATAAAAACAGACTGTTGCGTAGTCCTACCAATGTCTTCTATTCACTAACTTTATCAAATATCACTTTCGAAATCAGAAAAATAGTAGGCCTATATCCCGAATAAACCATTCTTTAGTAAGTGTTGAGTATTGTGCTCTTACAAGTAACCTGGGACGTTTTTTCTAAACCAAAAATCAATTAGAAAATGGAGTTTTCATTAATTTGTTGATCAATTATCAATCAGTCAATTCTATCAAATCTTTGTTTTTCTCACGACAAAGACAAGTTTGTCGTTCGGGGAGTGTTTGTGCCTGAATGTCGTTTTGTAGCTCAAGATAACACTTGAACAATAACAAAACGAGGAGATGGTTTGAACACGTGTCTGTCAGGAAATCAATACGGAAGTAGTATTGCTCGAGGTTTCAGCTCGATTGTAGCCGAAGTGATTTATTCTGCTTATAAACCATATAATTCCCTTGAGAGAGTCGTGTTTCTTTTTAATTACTAGAATTATCTCCCGTTGCTCTAAATGTCAGTATTTAATTATCCAGCTTAATGGCCGGCTATTAATAAATAATAATTGAAGTAATTTAATCTTGTTTATTGTAATTCTAAAAGCTGTATCATTTATATTTTTACCAAAATACATAGTTTATCTGTAATCTTAAATGCAGTCGTTTTTTTCCAGAAGCATCCAAATACACAAACCGACAAAATGTCAAATCATTATCTAGCTGTACCCCTACATGAGCCCAGAATATAATTATTAACAAAAAATCAGTTGATAAAGAAATAACTTTTCAAAATATTGCCACGAGTCACGAATAAGGCATCTAAAGGATTTGGTTTCGAGCAAAATTGTGAAAATGAAATAAAACAAAGTCTTTTTTTTAAAACATTTCTCGGAGTTATTTGTACATATCTGTCTCAAAATGTACAGTATACAGTTTCTTAGAGTACAAAGTAAATAAGTAAATAAAACTTAACTTTGATCTATGGTTGTTAACGTTTAATAACCTCGTGAAGTAGTCGTTAAATTATCGACTTTCTTTTGTCGTCTGTCAGATTAGCCTAAGGTTAAAGGCTCAACAAATCGATAAAACCTCTTTTTATTAATTTACGATGGAAGCCTTATTATACTTAATGAACCTTCCGAGACCAACTTCAATATATCTTGAAAACATATATCAAATCAAACTAATAATTTTCTTGAGACATGAAGATACTGTTTTTAAATTCGCTTTTCATCGATTATTTTCTAGGAGTTTCAGATACTGGCTTGCAGGTTTAAATGTTTATTTCTTACAACTTCCTTGTATCGCATTTTAATTACAAAGATGCATTCATGAAATCGTGATACACAGATTTTCCAGGAAATCATTTTTGTTATGGAGAAGGAGAATGATTTTAAGTGATGGTGAAGCGATAAAATACCATGATGTATAGCGATACGAGATCATTAGGTAAGGTAGAGAGATAAGAGATCATAGTGAAGTAGAGAGATGAGGGATAATGGTGAGGTAGAGGGATTAGAGATCATAGTGAGGTAGAGAGACGAGGGATCATAGTGAAGTAGAGAGATGAGGGATTATGGTGAGGTAGAGGGATAAGAGATCATAGTGAAGTAGAGAGACGAGGGGTCATGGTGAAGTAGAGAGATAAGGGATCATGGTGAAGTAGAGAGATAAGGGATCATGGTGAAGTAGAGAGATGAGGGATTATGGTGAAGTAGAGAGATAAGGGATCATGGTGAGGTAGAGAGATGAGGGATCATGGTGAGGTAGAGGGATAAGAGATTATATTGAAGTAGAGGAAGTAGAGGGATGATGGATCATGGTGAGGTACAGAGATAAGAGATCATGGTGAGGTAGAAAGATGAGAGATCAATTTAAAGTAGAGAGATGAGGGATAATGGTGAGTAGACAGATGAGAGATGATTAGGTAAAATAGAGTGATAAGACATCATGGTGAAGTAGAGAGTCAAGAGATCAGTGTAACGTAGATAGTTAAGGGATCATAGAGAAGTAAAGAGATGAGGGATCATGGTGAAATAGAGAGGTAAGGAATCATGTTGAGGTAGAGAGATAATGGATCATGATAGCGATAGTAACAAAAGTAAATGATAGTACATACTATCATGCTCAAATGATAGCGTAGTTAAGTAGAGAGACAACAGATAATGGCGAGGAGAGAAAACAGATCATAGTGAAGTAGAGAGATACGAGACCATGTTGAAGAAGAGTGACAAGAGATCATAGTGAAGTAGAGAGAAAAAACAGATCATGGTGAAGTAGAATGGTAAAAGAGATCATGGTGAAGTAGAATGGTAAAAGAGATCATGGTCAAGTAGAGTTGTAAGGGATCATGGTGAAGTAAAGTGGTAAGAGAGAGATCATGGTGGAGTAGAGTGATAAGAAAGAGATCATGGTGGAGTAGAGTGATAAGAAAGAGATCATAGTGGAGTAGGGTGATAAGAAAGAGATCATGGTGGAGTAGAGTGATAAGAATGAGATAATGGTGAAGTAGAATGGTAAGAGATCATGGTGAAGTAGAGTTGTAAGAGGTCATGGTGCAGTAAAGTGGTAAGAAATCATGGTGGAGTAGAGTGATAAGAAAGAGATCATTGTGGAGTAGAGTGATAAGAAAGAGATCATGGTGAAGTAGAGTTGTAAGAGATCATGGTGGAGTAGAGTGATAAGAAAGAGAACATTGTGGAGTAGAGTGATAAGAAAGAAATCATGGTGGAGTAGAGTGATAAGAAAGATATCATGGTGAAGTAGAGTGGTAAGAGACCGTGATGAAATAGAGTGATAAGAAAGAGATCATGGTGGAGTAGAGTGATGAAAGATATCATGGTGAAGTAGAGTGGTAATAGACCGTGATGAAATAGAGTGATAAGAAAGATATTGATAACATTTCACGGTGGAGTAGAGTAAATAGAGATTTGACAGATAGAGAGATATATCAGCACATTGTTGTGTAGAAGGCAGATAATAAATGGTGTCAGAAAGGACCAACATTATACGTATAAAGATTGGGAATCATTTTCGACGTATGGAAATACATATCACTTGTTTAATTGTGTAACAAATGTAAGAAGGAATGTGTACACAAGACACTTTCCAAATATCACAATTTTGATATTAACCAACTGTGTTCAGATTTCAGCGTTATCAATAATCCTTTATATTTACAACTGTTTGATGAGATCCAGTCAGAATCTTACTCATATCACTCGAATTCCAATCAATTCTTACAGCGTTCTGCTCGCCAACTTCAACTTCCACATCAGTGCCAATCTAAACACAACTCGATGTTTATAAACACTTAATCTAAATAGAAATTGGAGTGATATCGTCAGACTCTCAACTTCATTCTAATTTTTCAGACCAGGAATTGAGGAATCTTAGTAGTTATTTATTAGCGTGTGTTTAAAATAATATCTTTGAGACTCAATTTAACAATGAATGACATGCCTGTATTTCCTTATATTTTATTTCGTTATTTTTTGTAAAAGGTCGTTAGAATTTATGTGATTGGCAAAGTCCTACTTTGAATGCATTTGAAATCTTTGGGTAGATTTTCCAGTCATATAAACGACTAAGATTGATTGATTACTCATTGTAAGACTTTAATCCATGATTTCATTGATCTTCATAGTAAGATACATGGCGTCCATATGGTTATCAGGGTGGGGTAAATGGGAATTTATTTGAAACTTGACTTTGAAGGCAGGATATCAAATGTATTCAATTCGAAAATACCACAATAATACCTACATAGAGGTGTATTTAACTGATTTTGAATTGATATTTTATCCGCCCTTGTTGAACAGAGATGCAAAACCTCTTGAACAAATATGGAGCATACTGTTCTGAGAGTTTCTACACACAGACTGGTTATTTCCATTCTTTATGATGCAAAGAAGCGATATTGCTTTACTTCAGCTGCAAAATTTAAGACATTAATTGAAACTTCCCCCATTTTAATGTTGCAAAGAAACCAGTATTCCATTTAATAACACTCATTTGTCGACATTGCATCTTAATTAGAGTATAGACGATCATTCAAACAAAATGGGCCATAAACAGTTTACTTTGTACAAACATAAGGTCTCGGGCAATAACTGTGTTACCATGGAAACACACATGTACAATTGGCATGTCAATTTAATTTGTGATCATTGTATTGAGATGAAATGGTCGAGTGTAAAACCCCTAGGGCTTCCTATTACAATGGCTTGTTTTAATAGACGCGTGATCTGCAGTTGTTACACTTCAAGGAAAATAAAGCCCTACAAACATAAAGACGTCTAATACCAAGCAGGCATTTAAAAGTTGAAGTGTAATAAAAAGCTGCTGATATATATATATATATTTCCCTATTAATTCATGCTCAAATTTGCTATAAACATTATGTATGTGTAGTGTTGCTTTATCTAATCGGCTTGTTTAATCAGGGACATATAAAATATTAATACTGATGTAAAGTTCATAGGGCGCTGAGCTTAATACATTAACCATTCACACGAACATAACATCCTATGTTGGAAAGTGGGGGGAACTTACATGTACTGCAGCGTGTCTTCCCATATCAGCCCTTCCCAGTTCGTCCCTTTACAGTTTTGTTTCCTTCCCCTTTCACCACTTGTCTGTATTACACCTTTCGACTTGGCCCATTCCCATTTAGCCCCTTCGCTTGAAAAGTAAATTGGACCACCAATACAAATATTCCAAATATCCCACATAGCATTTCTCACCAGAGAAAAGATTTCTTATATATTATCATCAAAGAATAACATTGTTGTTCAATACATGTATATTATTATACAAAATAGATCTAGATATTGTCTATATGCACCACAGATTAAATGGTTTTTAACATAAAAAACGTTGTAAATTATATTCTATATTTCTTAAATATGCTTTTATAATCTACTTTTGTTTCAAAAGGGTTTATGCAATAATGTGTTCAAATTCAATTAATTTGTGCCTAACACTTTTGTCATGAAATTGGAATTATCGGCGGGGGGAGGGGGGTTGGGTTTGCGAATGGGTTAAAGGGCCGAAATTGAAAAGGGATAAAATGAGATGAGGGACGAATTGAGAAGAGATGAAATATAAAAGGGGCGATATGGGAATAAATCGTACAGCAGTTTTTTTTTCAGGGGTGCATGATGTATAGTGATATCACTACTACCACGAGGTCTACCTCGTTTAAAGTAAAGAGAATTATCCATTGGAGTATATAATGCTAATAATAATAATAATGCTATAATAATACTTTTTTAATTGCAGCTCTTATTTCTATCAATATAGTTGACAATTCGAATATAATTCACATAAAATCTTAATATTTAAACTACTTGAAATACAAGAAAAACCTATTCAGCCACGAAATTGCAATAAGGAGTAAATCCAGTTTCAACTGGATATCAAATTTCAGCATAGTACAAAGGAAATAACCTCATCTTAGTCAATGTACCATCAGACCACATTAAATTTCTTAAAATATAGCGAACATCGGTGCGATAGTCAATGGGAGATAACTCTTTATTAGAGCATTCAGACCACTTTTAATTGTTTTGTCCTTTATTTGTAAGGACTCTCAAAAAATCGTTTCACTTTTTGACTAACAACTGATTTACTTTGTGACAGAACATTTCAAAGAGTCACTCAAATCTCATTCTATGATTGTTAAAGCATTTTAATTACTGCTATCCGAATAAGTGTTAAGCAGGGTTGGAGAGGCTGGGACAATAAACTGTGCCACAGTCTATGCACATTAAAGATCCCTTAACAGTTGGAAATTGAAAAAAGAGTAGGCTAATGCAATTCTTTTCCCTCATTGCACTCTGCATGGCGTTACCTGTCGTCATCAGCCAATAATAAGGTGCAGAAAAGTAGGGCTTAAAACTCATTTCATTCAAACTTCATAAAATTTGAAAAATACACAGGTTTATCTATTCCCAAAACAAATAATATGCATATCAATTAATATTATATATTTTATCATAAATCCTCTAACAAATTCTCACAATATAATAAAAACAAAAACTTAAAAGAAAAAGCACCAAAAGTATAGCTTACGCCTTATACTTAGTAAAAGAAAGCAATGAGGTCTTTAATCATTCTGATTTTTGTTCAAACCGGACAAATTCTTGTGATTTTAAAATCATGTTTAGAATATTTAGCATTCTTAATTCAAGTCTTTAGAAGAAAAAAAATAATATGTCACTAAACAGTTGTTCAGGAGCCTGTTTCAGGAAAACTTAACTAAGGATGATTTTAGTGTTCCAATGGTCAGATTTGTCAATCACTAAAATTGAGTTTTTATTAACCATTGAGGTTACTGTATTTCTTAAAATCTTAATTTGTATCTTTGTTTAAATTTTGTGAAACGGGTCCCAGGGTTGATTTTAGATTTTGTACTATTTCAACATTAAAACTAAGATTGATTTTACATGCATAACCTCATTTATGAACATGATGAAACCTCAAATCTGACTTTCGTCATTCACATTATGCAGAGTAAGTAAATCTAAAATAATTAACAATATTATAAATTCAGAGACATGTATTCACCATGATTTATGTAAATATTATCAACCTGATTGTCAGTATTTATATTAATCAGACTTGCTAGGTACAGGTATGCATAATTCAACCATAGAAATTAAAAACAAAAGTGCAACAAAAACAGTTTGATATGTTCCAAATTAATTTGGTTTGCATGATTTGTGGTTTGAATTAAAACTAAGTTAAAACTAACAAACATAATATATTAAGTCAAAATTATCAAAGTGTGTTACTGCAGGAATTTGATGTCTTTAACCTTCAAAATGTGATGAAATTTGGCCCTTCTTATCATTTCATTTTAATTCTGAGAACCAATTTTTCATTTCAAGATCATAAAGTTTCTGAAGTGTCACACTTAAATATTTCTGATTATGGCAACGGTCTAAATTAATGTGATACCAGTACTGAAACACACTTTTAGTGGTCAAATAAAATAATACTAAAGCAATGTAAAATAATATAGATAATCTCAAAATATTTAACAATGTCATAGACATAAAATCTCTAAAACTATCCTTAAATCAAATACAACAAAATAAGACTGCTTTCACAGATGCAGTTATAAATCAAGTATAAGTAACAAGAAACAATTCATTGAAAAGAAATCAAAATCAGATCTTTAATTATCTTCTTTTATATTAAAATATATTAAAGGCATTAAATTTTTTCAAATGTATTGATTGCCGTAATTAAGAGGATTTATTCTTCCATAGAGGGGTATTTCCATTCAGATAAAGGAACAGTTGTTTCCTTCACTGCTTGTACAGAAACAAACTTCAGTAAATAGTGAGGACCACCAGCCTTTTCATTGGTACCAGACATTCTTGTTCCACCAAAAGGTTGCTGAGCAACCACAGACCCTGTTGACTTGTCATTGATATAGAAATTGCCTGCATTCTCCCTAAATTTATCAATGAGAACTTCTCTAGCTTCCTGATCCTTCACAAAGATAGACCCAGTCAATGCGAATGGAGATGTTTTTGTAAGCAAATCAGCCGTTTCCATACATTTGTTATCTGGATAGACATACATGGTTAAAACAGGACCAAATATTTCTTCTTTCATCAATTTATCACTTGGATCAGTGGTTTGAACAATGGTGGGTTGTACAAAATAGCCTTTAGACCGATCACAAGTACCACCTGCCAGAATTGTGGTGTTTGGAGAATTCTTGGCATGGTTCAAGTAACTTTCAATCCTTGCGAAGGCTTTATCATCAATTACTGCAGTGACAAAATTCTCTTTCTGTAAGGGTGAACCAGTTTTAATCTCTTTATGAATATTCAATAAACCATCTTTAATCTTTGGCCATAATGATTCTGGAACATACATCCTTGACGTCGCTGAACACTTCTGACCATTGAATTCAAAGGCACCTCTGATCGTACCATTCACAACTGAATCCACATCAGCTGAAGGATGAATAAAATGAAAATTTTTCCCTCCACATTCACCAATCATCCTTGGATAAGATCTGAAGTTGTCTAAATTATTTGCTACTTGTTTCCATAAATGTTTAAATGTCTTCACACTGCCAGTAAAATTAATGCCAGCAAGGTCTGGGGAAGACACAATTGTATCACCAAAAGTTGGTCCATCGGCTGGTACAAAGTTGATCACCCCTGCAGGTAAACCAGCTTCTCTGTAGATTTTGAAAACTGTATAATTTGACAGAACGGCTGTATCAGATGGTTTCCATAGCGCCACATTGCCCATCATTGCTGGTGCTGAAGGAAGATGTCCACCAATGGCTGTGAAATTGAAAGGTGTAATGGCTGCCCAGAAACCCTCCATGCCTCTGTACACAGCAGAGTTTTTGATGCCTTTATCAGGGCTTATTGGTTGATATTCTGTCACCAACCGAGAAAAGGTAACATTAAATCTCAAAAAGTCAACCAGTTCACATGCTGAATCAATTTCAGCTTGCCAAATATTTTTAGACTGACCTATCATGGTTGTGGCCAAAATATCTGCTCTGTACTTTCCAGCCATTAAATCAGCTGCTTTTAAAAATATATCAGCCCTCTTCTCTATGGGTGTTCTTTCCCAGTCCTTCCTGGCTTTTAGGTTGGATTCAATTGCTTGTTTTATGATATCCTTGCTGGCATGTCTGTATTTGGCAACTTTATGCTGATGATCATGCGGAGAAACTTGGAACAATTCTTTTCCATCTTTAATTTCCTTATCACCCACCACTATAGGAACATCAGCAACTTGGTTATTATATTTCTCAAGTACCTGTTCCAATTCTTTTCTTTCTGAGCTGCCTGGTGCATAGTCTAGTAATGGTTCATTGATAGCATCATATGTTTGGTATGAACTAGAATAGTATCTGCATGCATTAAAGTAAAGTTTTGTAGCACTCTTAAGTCTCTGACAGGTTATGGATGCCATTTTCAACACCTTGTAGCACTCTTTTATAATAAAACTGCAATGAAGATCTACTTACAAAATTCGAAAATTCAATTCCTAACTTTGGTAAATTTCCTTACCAAATGGACTGTATTGAGTCAGTTACGAATGTATACCGGTAGGCTACTTGTTTCTAGAGTAAACTGGCCGAGATAGTATTATTATCTCTAGCAGTCACAGGTACTGTCTCTAAACGTCGTTTATCTGATCTAATTAGAACTAACAAAAAATATATAGATATACTCGTGTTGACCTATAACAAAGTAAGTCTTTTACTTTCACAGCAATGTAATGACATTCATTATCCCTGAGCCAATGGGGTCACCTGCATAATCTGTGTCAAAACCTAGCCTTTTCATTGGTCGATTTAATTGAGGCTGGGTAATTTCGTCTACAAAAAAGACTTGTCTAACGTTTAAAGAATCGTACACAACGTACCCAGTATATACTTTCTGTACTAAAGCGTATTCATGTATGAAATGCGGTTGGAACCGCGAAATCGGATGCATAGAAAAAGGATAATAGGTTTTTCGCTGGTCTATCGCTACACTCTTTTAAACATGACTAGAATAGCTGACTCCACATTTTGTCCTTTTTCTTCTTACACTGCATGGTACTTTCTGTCCGAGACCTAATATTCAAAAACATAATGGTGGAAGATCATTCACAATTCCAGTAAATTTATATACATAACATTATATTACATAATAAAATAGCTAAAGTGCCACTTTTCATATTTTGAAAATGAAATATGTTCAACGAAACAGTATTTTCATGCAGGGTTGATTTTTACTTTAACAATTTGAACACATGCTTTTACCTTTAAATTAAAAAAATTATATATAAAAATCATAATTAAGAAATAGTTTCGGTTTTTTGGGTGTGTTTTTCAAATTCCCGTCGCGCGCCCCAATACAAGCGTTAATGCGCGACAAATGGCGCTTGTGCCGCCAGCTGAGAATCCCTGATGAATAAAATTATTGATCACTGATCCTAATAAAGAGTACGGCTAGATTATTATAGAGTTACGTCCCTTCAAATAGTAAGAGAAAATTCTTGAAAAGTTATTCACTTCCTTAAAATATAATGTAATCGATACAAAACCTTCGAATTGCTCCATATCAACGTTTTATATCGTCTTAAAAAACTACGCATGGTTCTTGCATGGAAATAGTTACGTACGTTCATACATGGAAACAATTACGTACCGTTCTTGCATGAAAATAACTACGTACTTTCTTACGTGAAAATAACTACGTACGTTCTTACGTGGAAATAACCATGTACCGTTTTTGCATGGAAACAACTACGTACGGTTCTTACATGGAAACAACTACGTACGGTTCTTACATGGAAACAACTACGTACGGTTCTTACGTTGGAAACAACTACGTACGGTTCTTACATGGAAACAACTACGCACGGTTCTTACGTTGAAACAATTACGTGCGGTTCTTACATGGAAACAACTACTTACGGTTCTTACGTGGAAACAATTACGTACGGTTCTTACATGGAAAGAACTACGTTCGGTTCTTACGTGGAAACAACTACGTAACTACGTACCGTTCTTGCATGAAATAAGTACGTGCGTTCTTACGTGGAAATAACCACGTACGTTCTTACATGGAAATAACTACAAGTAAGTACGGTTCTTGCCTGTAAACGATTACGTACCGTTCTTGCATGGAAATAACTACGTACGGTTCTTACATGGAAATAACACGCTTGGTTCTTGCATGGAAATAACTACGTACGGTTCTTACACGGAAATAACTACGTAATGGAAGATTTGAATATTTTCATTCTGTAGTTCTTTAAGCTATTTCACTCATCTATATCTTGCTGGTTGCTTTATTTAATTATAATTCTATAATTTGGTACAGTTGTTTAAATGTTGTATATGCGTTTCCTAAGCTTGATTCAACCAGTTACCATAATTGAGCCACTGGATACGTGTAAAATCAAGGCTCTTTTGTCCTAATTCCAAAATAAAATACTCTAAAAGTAACCGATACTGATTAACCCCAGGCATAGTGAACGATATTATGTGAAAGAATTGCTCGGGACCCACCTGGATCAATTCTGTACTAAATCCTTATAACACCACAAGCCCAATGATTGACCTAAAGCTCTTATCAAACTGAGTTTGCAAATGAAGGGAGACCATGTAAGCAACAGGCTTTTTCTGTAAACAAAATCAGATCAATTGTTGGATCAAGTTTAAAACTGAATGTTCGGACAACTAAATATTCGCGAACGATGTTCTAGATTGCTTACGTAGTTTCCTGGTGAAACTTCCATTTTCTGTTATCTTTTTCATGCTTTGTGAACTGAAATGTAATGTTTATATTTCAATTTATCACTTCCACCATTCAAGCTTTTTTTTTGAAAAAATATACCACTCCTGAAGATATTGCAAGTCTACACGTGCTTATCATCTGAACTCGGCCTACCAGTTATCCATAGGCTATACAATTCTGTATTTATTTTCCTTCCTTAAGCAGGCCTTACACTAAACGATTTTCTATACGATTGTGTACGCTACGACCTGACGTAGACCAAACATGTTGAACTGTATTGTATCGTGTGACCAATCTCCACTACCCGACGACGTACAACGTTGACAAAAGGAATTTTCATGGCTTGTACGGAGATAGGAGTGTGGGACCAATCTTTTAGTGCAGGAGTATGAAAGACTGGAGTATGAAACGTTCTCTCGCTGTGTAAAATGAAAAATAAAATGTAAAAGTTTATGTGTAAGGTAGGGGAGGGGGGCATCCGGGAAAGCCCTTTCTGTAGAAACGTCATTGTAGTTACCATGACTGGTCCTGGATGGATTCACGGATTTGTTCTCAGTATTCATGTCAATGTGTAGCATAAGAATTTGTTTAGTGTCCAAATATTATAATATATATTAAAATGGCCTTCCTCAAAATGGTCATACATGTATATTTCTACCAGTTATTGTAATAAGCCGAGGATTCTCTAATGTTTCTAAAAAAATCTACTTTACGACAATATATCCTGAGCCTCCACTCTTGCGTATTATGTCGTACACCCTCACACTTCTCGGCACGAGTTTGTGCACGACATCGTAGCGAAATCGCAGAGTGTGAGTCTTGCTTAAATTAGATTCTACAAGTTCACAGCTTCTTTATTCTCGAAAACTTCTCATTTTTAGGATTGATCTAACATCTGGACTTCATTTTCTGTTTGCCCTGAAGGTCAACAATTTATTGTCTTTTATTTCATTTAAAACAGTTCCTGTTTGTTTAAAAGTTATCTTAACCATGTTTAGTTCTGTCTGATTCATTTTTATTTGTGTAATTTCAGACAATTCAACCGCCCACTTAGATTGTCCTATTATCGTTCATAGTATGTTCCCCACTCAAAATGATTCAATATCTTTTTCAAATTTTTAAATTCTAACTTCACTTTATAATATTATTATATTTCTTGGGAATTGGAATTTAAATTGATATGGAATGCAGCCATGAGTCACTAGTGATTGCTCTTGACGTTAAGGGAAATCATAACCAGTAGCTGTCATTCTTTATCATTGGGTAAACATGTATCATATTATTATACAGTCTTAAAGAAACTGTGTTAGTATTTGGTTTATCGGCTTATAGATCAAATAGGCAATAAGAATCATAATCAAACTGATACAAAAACGTCCGAATGTCCTAAACGTGTTAAAAAAAAACTACTTATAATGCTTGGCGTTCTTAACTTTTATGGCTCACGATAACTTTTTCAATTTGGATAGGTTGCTAGGTTGTTGCTTTCTGTCTCCATTCTACATTCATAGAATCAGCTTCCATCATATGTTCGTTTCTTTATTGTTTTGCTTTTGTTTGTTTTTGTTTTTGTTTGTTTTTTGTCTGAATAATAAAGAACGTGACTGTGGACAGTGGACATTACAATATTCGCGTCTGATATGATTCAAATAGTCTGTAAGAATAATTTTTCGACAAAATCAATTCATTCGACAGTGGAATTAAAATATGTTACCAGGTAAATATTGCTGATATCCTGCAACAATTCGGTAAAAATATAAAGTTTGCGGAGGAAGGTAAGCTACCTAAAGAAAGATTTAAGAATTAGAATCTGTGGTCCAAAACAACGTGACTTCCTAATTGGGAAATGGATCCCAAGTTGAGAAGCGTTGTTATAGACAATACAGTCTACTGTTTTCTCAATGGAACCAGTAAACTAATACCCAAACGACTATATTTATTTAATGTTTTTAAATCTAATGGTCAATTTATAACATGTAAAAGCATTTATATAACAGTGTGATATACAACATTTGATGATAACATACACAGACCGCGACGGGAAAATAAATGATAAAAACAAGAACTCAATAAAGTTATTGGTGCGAATTTGAAAGGACACAACATTTTACTATACATTAATGTGGGCATGGATATCGGCCACGGTATAACCTAAATGGAACCGAATAAAGGCTTTGCGCATATCGACAATTACTTACAAATCTTTTTAAATTCTAATTTCACAATCAACATATCAAATTATAATATCTGATGTACGAAACCTTGATGTTATCTAATGCTAGTGCAGTTGATACCAGTCAGATATCTTTATCATTTTTTCACCTCAATACTGAAACTGGTTTTAAACTGATACAGATGTTTATTTGGATCTCATCAACATAATCCATTTATCACATAGACAAAACCTCTACTATTTACCATAAAGGCTAAGCAAACATATAAATTCAACCTTGGCGCCTTGTTGTCTTGTGTCATCATTGAACAACTGATACTATTAACAGAGGCCCTTTTATCAGTTTCGATAACAAATCATCAGATACTCTACACCTACAACACTACACCTGTATCAATCATGAGTGGCCATCTTGATATAAAGATAAACCTTCAATTATTGTCTCACCTGATTAAATGGTTATCAAATCAGAGAGGATATGATTAACCAAAAAGGAACAATTTCCTTGTTTTAATAGCGACGATCTTAAGGCACGTTATAGGAAAGTTCTTTTGTAAATTATATCGTAATCCTTGGCCCCGTATGCTACAGGCTTGTACGTTAAACAACCCTCAATAGTTGTCCTGACAAAATTTCCCTCGTTGCACCTTGCATGACATTGTCCGTCTTTATTAGCTCAATAGGTGCAAAAGAGTAGGACGTAAAACTCCATTCATTTCACTTTTTTAACAGTTTTATCAGAAAGGTTTTTATACTCAACAGAAAACGCAGTTGTGTCTGTGTGATCATCAGCATGGTCAACCAAAAC
Organism: Nipponacmea schrenckii; assembly: GCA_030562195.1. NCBI lineage: Eukaryota > Metazoa > Mollusca > Gastropoda > Lottiidae > Nipponacmea > Nipponacmea schrenckii. Next base: position 37,730,965 of record CM060200.1, on the reverse strand, counting down.
AAGCGGTTAAACAACAACATATTTTTCTCACGTATAATAATAGTCACCACATAAAATTGTAACATTTGATATATGTATGTATGTTATTCTAAGGGCCAATAATGAAAGGTAAAGATTTATATTTACCAATGACGAATACTAGTATTTGACTAAGATAGCATTCTTTAACCACGTACTTCATACGATAAACATTTACAAGGAAATCATAATACAGGGTATTATCTAGACTACACCTGTGGTCATAAAATATATTTTGGGACGTAGGCCATAACCTAATTTATTTCTGTCGGTTCACAATGGATTGATGGATTATTGAGGATTCCTATTAATCCTTTAACACTGTTTAAACACAGAGTACCAATAACAAGCTTTTATTTTTAAAAATCATTATTAAATTTCAAGGATCTTTAAAAAATCTTGCATTTAAATCTTAGCTGAAATCTATATATAATGCAAGAACAAACTAACCATGTCACCAATAAGAAGATAATTGCATTGGGCTGAATTTAATTTATGAGAACTGGGATTATGAGTAATGTGAACACACAGTTTAGAATATCAGGCCTACTGAAGTCTATCTGATTGATTTTGCCGTCTCATGACCTTTGGATTTAAATTTAGATAGATTCCTTTTAAGCGAAGACATAAAATTTTCCATGACCACCCTCTTCTTAATAATATACGGTACAAAGGTGCATACGAATACCTTTATATATATATAAAAAAAAAAATAATTAGAAAATAATGGAACGTGATATATAATTTCCGTTGGACAATCCATGTGATTATTGAGTACCAGGTACCCAGAAAGATTTATCATGGGTGGTGGTTGACGTGGTTATAATTAAGATAGATATGGCATAGACTTCAAGGGTCCTTCGAATAATTATTTTATTGCGTTATACAATCCCATTTATTATTATTGTCCTTAAAGGTATACAGGACCCTTATTTGATATATTTGTGGTTTTCTTCAGTTATTGTAATTTTTTCTTGTCAGATCTACGTTTTAAATTGAGTTTCAGATACTTTAATTTCCGACAGTTACTTACATTCATTCATTTAAAAAATTTCTTTAGTATTTAGTAATATTTATGTGATTTCATTTGGTCATTTCGGTATTTTTTCAATATTTTTCGTTGGATATTGAAAGTTATCTATGATCAGTGGGAAAATATAACAAAAGATCAAAGCTAAGCTATAATTGTCAACTGTGCTCTTAACACAAAACAGAAATTTGGGGTTTTATATCCCAAAACATAATAGTTTTAGTATTACCACTATTCAATCAAACAGCCAACAGTAAACTAATCCTTAAGGTTAACCATATCTTCACACCCACCATGTCTCCAATTACTGTGGTCCGTCGTAACTTGTACATCGTGTAAAGACATTAATTTTCATTTCAACCAGACAATAATACGGATTTTACTTATTTTGACTAAACAATGCACCGAATGCCTTACACTAATGAATTCACTGCGATATAATTAATGACGTAGATTGTCGTAAAAACATACTTCCACAAGTACGACAAATGTCACAGGTTATTCGGGAGTGATGTTATTTTTTAAACTGTCAAAAGGACATGAGGTGATAATTGAAATCAAACGAAATGGAGTTTTACGTCCTACAGTGCGAAGCGAAATAAGTAGCCTACATAAACTTTAAGAGGTAATCCTTAATTGACTCTATTATGGAAGTGTCAAATTCCATGTCACTTTCAGAGAGTAGCCTACTAATCGTAAAATGGGTAGATCTGCCCGATCCATTAAAGTCCATTCCTATTAAACCTAAGATAAAATTTTCTTATAGAATTCAAGGTTATGGTCAATATAATGACTCTATTTAACATTCGCAACTTGCAACATAGTAATTAATGAAATAATATCACGTGTTCTTATAATCATACAATAGATTGCTAATAAATCAATTTAGAACGAATCGAATATAATTTATATCATTTATCCTTGTGTATATTGTTCGATATTTAGTTTCATCCTTTCAACTAACGAATTGATTTCTCACCCAAATAAATTACCACACAGCTGTAACTGGTGTACGTTTCACATCTATCTGAGTATCTGAGGTAATATGTCTCACCTGCATATAATGTCATGGTAAATGGTCGTGGGTATCCATATATTCATATTGTTTACATTCATACACGATAATCTACACATATGTGCTTGGGAATAGGTTTATGCATATTCTACGCCTTATAAGTAGGTTTATCATCTTGGCTTAAAATTGGTTCATATTGTGTTGTGTTATCGATTTTGCTACTTTTTCCAATAATAGTCTGTGAGACACATTAACAACACCATTGACATTACACTATGGTGCCATGCCTTTACAAGTTGTGTCCTTTATAAGCTGGTGAAGAACATAATAATATCTCAAAAGCACAAATTTGTATTCTGGGGTTGTGGCTTTGGTTCTTGAATATATGGGGAATCATGTATGAAAATTCGCAGAATTCCTTCTATAAAAGACAGAGTCATTCCTGTTTCAGAAACGACTTAGGTATGGAGGAAACTATCCCATGCTGCTCAAACATTATCTGTCGAAACTGCATCATTGCCGATATTTTAACATTACTTTTTCCATTTAATTACTTTGGGCAATGAAATTAAACAAATACTTAAATAAATACTTCATCAAGTGCCAATTTCCGAAAGGAAAACCTATTCATTACTTTTATAAGGTTTATGTTAAATAATATATCTGCTTGATTAAGAATCAAGGAATGTTTAAGGTGAAGTTAAATATATTTTCTTTCAGCTGCAGAAACACCTGCACATGTCTCATACATTTTCAATACATTGTCATTTTGTCAACATAAATCAACTACACTTAGTTCTCACCAGGATGCAGATTATTCAAGCATTTGAAAATGAAACTTTGATTGTGGATGATAATGCATATTAACGCTGGCCTTCTTACATTCAAAATATCATTCGTTTAAAACTTTATCAATGATTCTACTTGGAGACTTCAGTATGGGTACCTACTTGATTTCTCTCGATATCCACGCTGATGTTCATTTTGCTTATCTGTTATTCATTGATGAATATAAAACATATATAGGAAAATCAAAAGTGTGGCTTTTTGAGAATATATTATGCTTACGACAGGCATATACATCTTAAATAAAGTCATGCCTTGTAAATTTTCCTGTGTCAAGGCTGTTATACAATTCATTGGGAAATGCACGTCGCAAAGTTTATACATTCAAGCAAATATTTTATAAACAATCGCTAGCCATGAAATATGAACACTCTTGTGAAGCAAAATAATTTCCTAAAACAATGGCCAAGAATGTAGAAAATAAGATCAGGAGTACTGATGGTACCTTTCGATCATTGAGATGATGTTGGTGATTATGATGTTCATAACAGACCATTCCGGCATTGTACATGTATGTGATTATAAATCTGATCAGGGGCCATACAAGGATGCTGCTGATTGTGATGAAAAAAAAAATGAATGGGTTCATAACAGGTTATTCTAACATTGTTTGTGATTATAAATCTGACCTAGGGTCATACAGGAATGTTGGTGATTAAGGTGTTGATCATAGATCATGCAGGTTATATTATTGATTGTGATGTTGATTGTATTTCAGACGAACGATATTCTTGATTACAGTGCTGATCATATATTACGTGGAAGTATGTGTGGTAATTTTAATACTGATCGTATAGCATACGACCGACGCTAGTGATTATGATGTAACTTATATATTATGCTGATGACGTTGTTGATTATAATGCTGATCATATAGTATGCTTTTAGCCGAAACGTTAAACAACAGGACAATATATATATTTTTATTTGTTCCCTTGTTATGGACATTTGTGAGGTGATTACAAAGTTGAGCATAGATAATACGGGCGCTGTTGGTCATTATAATGCTGCATATATATTATACGGGTAAGGCTGGTGATTATGATGCTGATAATATATATTATGCAGGCTATATTGCTTATTATTATGCTGATCATATATTATGCGGACGATTGTGTTTATTATAATGCTGATCATATATTATGTGGACGATATTGTTGATTATAGTGCTGATCATATATTATGCGGACGATTTTGTTTATTATAATGCTGATCATATATTATAAGGACGATTTTGTTTATTATAGTGCTGATCATATATTATGAGGACGATTTTGTTTATTATAGTGCTGATCATATATTATGTGGACGATATTGTTTATTATAATGCTGATCATATATTATGAGGACGATTTTGTTTATTATAGTGCTGATCATATATTATGTGGACGATTTTGTTTATTATAGTGCTGATCTATATTATGTGGACGATATTGTTTATTATAATGCTGATCATATATTATGAGGACGATTTTGTTTATTATAGTGCTGATCATATATTATGCGGACGATATTGTTTATTATAATGCTGATCATATATTATGCAGCGCTATATTGTTTATTATTATGGTGATCATATATTATGCGGACGATATTGTTTATTATAATGCTGATCATATATTATGCGGACTATATTGTTTATTATAATGCTGATCATATATTATGCGGACGATTTTTATTGTTTATTATAATGCTGATCATATATTATGCGGACTATATTGTTTATTATAATGCTGATCATATATTATACGGACTATATTGTTTATTATAATGCTGATCATATATTATACGGACTATATTGTTTATTATAATGCTGATCATATATTATACATGTGATGCTGGTAATTATCAATGATAATTCCGTCATACAATGTAAAAGATTCACATCAATTAAAATGCGTAGAAGTATATTGAAGACGCCCGTTTTCCACACTGCCCATGTTTAAGGGTTTGTCCAATCACTGCCCTAAATTTGATACACGGAAATAATTAATCACAAATATTGACATAACCCATTTTTCACTAAATTTATTCGTAGAGACGAAATCAAATGACGACCTACGACAATTCGTGATTCACTTTGTTCAATAATTTAAAAGGAAATTACTAATTTTCGAGCTAGATATTTTTTATGATATTCATTTTCACCCAAAAAATATCTTTTAGTGTGGTATGATATGCCCAAGCTGCCCTGTGCTCTGTCAATTGGGTTGAATTCGGGATATGCGTGACCTGTCTTTAATAGAATCTGAAGAGGGAATTTAATTGTAATGCAACTCTTGTACAACTAAATAATTCATGTCTGTAATTCTACTAAAGAATTTAGTCAACAAAGCACGGTTATAACAATATAGTATTTTAATGTATCCTTTGTTGGCCGAATTCTAAAATGATACCTTGCATGATAATTCCCTATTAATAAATTATAATAAGAAAATATTAAAAAGTTAAAGTATGTTTTGTAGGTAAATGTAGTTCACTTTGGACAATCTTGGCTCTCAGAAGGGGGTGTTATGTCCCCAGATACAGTCGACAAACAACTTAACAACGGTAGTTGACTAGAGTAGGTCCATTTTCGAGTGTTTTAAATCCACCGGTGTGTAGGTGTTGAAGGATTTCGCTCGTTATCTCTGACATTCAAGATTTAAATCATGAGACATATCGAAGTGTTTCAATATGAGGCAATTTGATATATCTTGGTGATATGTTTTGGTTGTGTACTTAGTCCCACGTGGAGTTTATAACCTTAAAACCAAACCCCCTTTACCTCTAACCTTTTCACTCATAGGACGGATATCCTTCCACCTTCCTTATACAGAAAAAAGTAGATTAGTTAGTGGTCAGGAGTATGAGCAGATTAATAAAATGATTGGCAGGTCTGATATTCCAGATGTGATATAAATAGAAGACACTCACTAGATGACTAAACAAAGACTCATTCAACGATTTAAACACTCTTGGAAGATATTTCTTATTCATTTTGTATTATGCTGTCTAGAGAGTATTTTGGAATCATGAACATGTACAGCTTTTTATTTTTTCTGGTAAGATACAATTATTTTATATTATATCATTTCTTGTTATGATGTATTCTGGAATCGACGGAAAGCATTCACATCTGGTGGTATCGGGCAATTATGCTGTTCAAATCTACGTGGATATGCATTTACTTTGATCCATATGCCCTTGGTTATCTTGTTGTTATCTTAAATATTTACTCTGTATGTATTCTGTCGTATTTGAAGTAGGTAAGCTATTAACATAGCGTTTGGGGTATTTTATTTTTATAATTTTATAACAATGTAGATATTTATTGAGTTTCGGATCTAAGAGTTACATTGGATATGATCAGGCCTTATGTCGGCCACCAACTTTGGCGCTCGTGGTAAAACCAGAAACGATAGCAAGCTATATTAATTTGACCCTTATCTTGCCAAAACAATTCTCCAGACGAAAAGTTCTCCTCCTGTCGTGCAGCGATAAAGTTTCTAAACCATCTCGTTTGACTTGTCAATCAAACAGCCAGAGAAGCATACTGAAACCGGTTAACGGTTAACCGCCGACGAACATTATTTGATATGAAACTCATCTTTTCCTCTATAAAATGTTGCAGCGCGCAAATGTAGATATTACTTGTGAATAAAAAAATATAAATACCACAGACTGTTACCCCACTATCAGCAAGGTATAATTAAATATAATTCAATATTGGTGGGACTAAATGAAGGGTGTTACCAGCCCAGTCGTAATTTTGAAATGATTATACCTAACCACAATAACACTTATAGATACATCACCGTCTCGTGAAATCCAACCTTCACATGGTCTATTATAATGTAGTATCATTAACATACCGACCTTATTATATCACTCTCGAGACTTTATAGCTTTTTTGCCTTATTATTATATAATTGAGTATACCCTTTATTGTGTGAATTGAATAATCTGAATAATGTACTTGTACTACAAATTCTTGCCTATTCAATGATCTTTCCTCTCGAGTAGAATTGATTGGAGATCAACACATGTAGAGAGAAATCTGTTTGAGTTTGCATCTGTAAGTGTAGCCATCGACAAAGGACAGATTAAAACCTGGCGAATTTCGGGTTGTGTCCATAGATTATCAAATCAAAACTGCATTGATTTTTCTTCTTCATCCTGTAAAAGTCTATTTCTTTTCCATTTATTCTTCCTTGTATTTCCTCTCTTTTAAATCATTTTTTTTAAACCCCGACCATCTTTTTTTTTTATTGATCACATATATATGAATTATTTTTTGTTTTGTACCTCTTATTCAAATGAAGATTCTGGATTTTATTGTAATATTCCGCCAGATGTATGCGGTGATGCTTACAATGGAAGAGTTCAGAAAACCACTTTACTACCCCTTTAATCTTACGAGTGTATCAAGTACACGAATAACGCTCTATCATCCATCTTCATCATTTGCTTAATTTCAAATTTCTTCTGGTTCTTTAATGTCTTTTATATTATGTAAATATACTCAGATTTCTGTCTGCGTTTTGTGGTTAAAGACACAATGGTATACGCAGCCATGACAATAAAACACCAAAGACCCCCTTCTGATTAGTAAACATAAATATGTGTATCTGGCCAACTGCACTAATATCCTTGTTATATTTCTTCATTTAGGCGTCTTTTCTCGAATACTAGCGTAATATGGATTTAAATGACGAACGGGCACATTTAACTTGCCCTAAGATCTGGTCGGTGAGGGTTGCCAGATTGCCTAAATGTTTGCAACAATGCAGATAGTAATGATTACAGCTACTGAAATAATATCTATTTCCAAATAGAATTAAAAATGATTCATTTATGATTCAGTTAACATTTTCACAATGTCAAGCTATTACGAAATACGTCTTATACCTTAACCGCATGTCATCTTTCCATCATGGAATTAAACGTAATTGACATTGTGAAAATGGGCAGTTGGGTACATTATACCGATACACCAATCTCCTTTGCTATTTTGATATTGTTTAACATGCATATACCTAAATCCTTCCACTTGAAAGAGAAGAATTTCATATATTTTTAAAGTGAAATTCCCACAGAGGAAATTGGATCGTTTATTTCCCTTTCTTGTATAAATCAATGCTATGTACAGAATCAACTGAGTCATGACTTAATAATAAATTGTCTTAAATTCCGCAAGTTTCGAAATTACTTAAAGTGCAACCAGGCATTTTACTAAGGTATCTGGCTTTTTAGCCACATGCTGTTTTGAATCCCTTTGCTATACTGTCATGTCAATTCGGTCGCCTTAATAAAAATTCTTTATGTACTATTTTTATAGAAAATATTTGGCGTTAATATGACACGGAGTACTACAACAAAACATCATAAGAAAAGACTTTTATAGTGAGGCAATGGTTCGACAAAGACAAGAATTACGAAGGGGCGTTGTATTAAGAAAAGAGTAGATTGATGTTCACTCATGCAAGAAAGAATGATGATTACATTTTTGAAATATTTAAGTTAAATTTGACAGTGTGTGTTGACACCCAACCATGACTTGCTGTATAGGGGAATAGTAGTAAACTGAATCACATTGTAGCAAGGATGTAGTTTCCTCGCGTAAAATTAATTGATCATGGATTGTCTGATATTATTTGGTTTTTGGTGTTCATTTCAGGTTTTTATGAATGGAATTATTCCTGTTCATTCTTCAGGTGAGATTGAATTCATTTTTTTTCCCAATTCTCCGAATAATGAAACACCGTACGGTTGGTTAATACCTAATTTAGGAATTATGATCGATTAACATTTTAGTCAATGTTCATATTTTTAGCAATTATATTTTTTTTCATAACCTGTAAATAAGGATTTATCTAAGGCAATGAAAACTTATATTAGAATACCGTAAATCGATAATGGATAAGGATTTGTTATAAATCAAACCTTGTATTATATATAAGACATCTGATTTAATGTCTGGGAAGTTAGGATGATTGTTTAAATTTTGTTCAAATGTTTATTTATTATTTTACATGTTACAAATGGTATTCATGCAGTTGATATATATTGCTAGTATATATAATTATGTACAATTATTAAGTATTTATTATAATATTAATTATAGTTTTTTTTTCTCATTTGGTTTCTCATTGGTTACTACACGATTTTCTTTTATAATAATTAACTTATTAGCAATTATTAATGGCAAATTGATATAATGGTATTTATAAATGTACAAACAGTCATAAGTTCAAGCGTGTGTATATAATTATTAAGGAGGGTATTTATGTTTGAAAGTAATCGAGACGGAAGATTTGAAATAGATAAAATTCCTGAAATGTGAAATGTTGACTAATGGATACCGGTATATCATTATACAATAATAACACTGCATTTTCATATTATTATCTTGTAAACAGGATAAGCACTTATGTACTTGCAAAAATAATTAAAGGACGATTGTTAGATAATGTAGTGTATCTTAAATATCTTTAACAGTTACCATGTTATTTAGCGATTGATAAGTGATACTTTCGAATATAAACAGTAATAAAGACTGAAATATATCCAAAGAATTGTTCTGATTACTAATACATGTATTCATTTGCTGTTGATTGATGGTAAATAAACACATTTAGGTTTGAAACAAAACAGACGAGTTGAAACCTGAAATATATTTGTATAAACTTGTTAATGTTATAAGATAAATATAACAAAAATTATCAAATATCACATAGTATAAATAATAACTGAAACTCATGTGATATGATATAATATTGTATATTCATTACATATTATTACGATTACATTATTTAAAGGGATACTGCTTCTTAGCATGAACATAAAGTTTTAGTTCTCAAGAATTATCAATATGAATATATATCCATCAGTAAACTTACCTGGTGTCATTACGTAACAAATCCCTTAAAATCTGGGAAACTCACAAAACTAAGTAAATTTGTTTAAAACGCTTAATCAATCTATTAAGCGTTTTTCAATAATCAAATGTATCTTTATGGATAATTACTTAGTTTTTTGGATATTTATTTATGTTTTCATGTTATTTATGACAGCAGGTATATTTAGTGAAGGATAGAGCTCTTATTGACCAGGTTTAAAATTTTATATTAATTCTTAGACCTATTATCCCTTAAAAGCAGCACAAAAAGATACAAAGAATATTTCGCCGATAGTGAATATTAAAAAGTAATAATTACAAATAAAACAATGAATTGCATTGCAATAAGTAAGTCAAACTGATCAAGTTCAGCTTTTTTTTTATCATAAATCAAATGCACAGATGTATAGAACCTAACAATAATTAAAAAAAAGTGATTATATATAGATATCGTTTAGTGTGTGATAGAATGCGACATACGATATGTTAACCACTTAAGTAGAACAATCATGTTGTAAATTACATTCGGAGGTAATAAGATCGAAAATCTATATTTGACATATAATTGATTTGCTTTTGATAAAGTCAATAATACACCATAATGGTGTATTGAAGCGTGGTAGATCTTCAAAATTAACTTTTAAATTCGAATGAAATCATGGGAGAGAAAATTTAATATCCATACGTAACCAAAAGCGCTATTATACTATCTTATGCAGTAATGCTTTCAATCAATACTGGAAATTCATTCTCCAATATCAGACAATTGTGTACTTATAATACATGTCTGTTGAAAAAATTTAAAGGAAATATTAAGTATTTACAAACACATTCACTCGTTTGATTTATATTTTGTAGTATTGGAATGCAAAGAAAAGGTGGCAGACATTATCTTCGCTCTGGATTCATCAGACAGCATCTGGCCCGAAGATTTCGTGAAGCAAACTGACTTTGTGCAGAAAGTTGTTGACTCTTTAACCATAGGTCCTAACAACATTCAAGTTGGTCTAGTCACATTCGGTACACGAATCAAACCTAACTTTCAACTTAAAGATCATCAAGACAAGAGATCAGTATTGACAGCCATCCAATCAGTTTACGCATTAGGCGAAGGCACCAATACTGGAGCTACTTTGAAATACATTCGTGAAGAAATGTTTAAAAGAAAAAATGGCGGGCGGAAGTGGGCAGCTAAAATAATTATTTTAATCACCGATGGTGAATCACGTGATAGTAAAGAAACCATGATGGAGGGCTCATTAAGTCGGTTGGACAACATAGAGATCTATACTATTGGAGTTGGTTATAGTGTGGACGCTATGGAATTAGATGCCATTGCCAGTAAACCGAAAGAAAAACACCAGTTTCTCGTGGAAAATTATAAATCTCTTCATCACATTCGACACTCAATTACTGCTACTACTTGTGATGGTAAGTTTTTCAAATGTTACTTGGAGTATTGCGCATTGCATGTAGTACAAATCGTTGAATTATCGTAAAGAGAATGCATTGTCCGATTCTGAAAATATAGACAGCAGATCGACCCGGCGAAACAATCATCGACCGATATAAGAGTATGTCTTTAACCGATTCTTAAACACTGGTGTAGAATTGTAACATCGATATCTCAGATAACGCAAATACTTATTCTCTTTTGTATTTTTCAGCTTTAGTTCAAGATCAACCGTCTGTAGAAAAGCCAGTAGTTGGCGACCCTGATCACCCTAAACACAGTAAGTGTCTATTGATATAATTTATTTCTAAGAACTCAATAATAGCTCGATTTATTTTTCTTATGCACTCAAACAAAAAATCAAACCAAAAAGCACCAAATATATATTAATCTACTTTTGAGGCAGACAGGATTAAACGATCAGGTTTTATTAGGGAACATGTTGCTACCACTAGGGGCAAACATACGCTCAAAACTGACCCAGATACGAGAAATTTGATCTCATTATAAAGAAATAGTACATTATTTGAAGAAAATATCGGCGTATTTCAGGTTGTAAAAGTAAACCAGCTGAAATTTATTTTGCCTTGGATTCCTCCAGCAGTATTTGGCATCCGGATTTCATTAAACAGCTAGACTTTGTCAGAGATGTCGTTTCGATGTTTGATATGGAGAAGGATAAAACTCGAGTTGGGGTCGTTACTTATAGTGACGGTGTCCATCCGGTTATTCCACTTGATGCTTACACAATGAAGGAATTTGAAGCCAAAGTTAAGAAGATACCATATCTTACTGGTGGTACTAGTACAGAAGCTGCTATCCAGTTTCTTAGAGAAATTGGATTCTCCAAGGACAATGCCCGACCTGACGTTGCACACGTGGGTATTATTGTGACTGACGGTCAATCTAGAAGCTTCTCTAAGACTGTGAAGGAAGCTAGACTGGCTCACCAGCAAGGAATACAGTTGTTTGCTGTAGGCGTGGGCAAAGCAGTTGATGAAGAAGAAATGCTGGAGATTGCAAGTGATCCTGATGAAAATTATGTCTTCAAAGTTAATGATTATGAAGCTTTGAGGAAGATCGAAAACTTATTAGCAGTGAAAGCATGTGAAGGTAAGCTAAGAATATTTATTATATTATGTACCATGGCTAATGAATATCTTTTGATACACACAGTGGGTGTGGGTGAAGTTTGAGTGCGTGTTAAGAGTTGCATATTTTTCACCTTAATACTTAGATAATGGTTTTTAGTTTTTGATATTGTCTTTCAATAGATGTTCTCCTGTCTTATGTTTTCAGTTCCTGCTCCAAAAGTTTTAATGGATAAATTATCTTCAGATCAACCCAGTAAGTACTTTTCTTAAATTTTAAATCTATTTATCTTTCGCATTGTCCTTACCCGCTATTGGTGGACCTAAAACTTAAAATAACTGGTTTTGTCTTACGACAACAGTGTTGACTAACAAGTTTCATAACCTTCGGAGTGACCAGTCATAACCCATTTTCTGTTGGTTTACATTTAATGCTATTTACTTTTGTTATTTCAGGTTGTTCATTAAATCCTGTTACAGATATAGTGTTTGCCATGGATTCCACTAGTCTAGGTCATCACAAAACACAAATAATAACAAAAACAGTCGCAAGGATAAGCAGTGAATTCCCCAAGACAATAGATCTACGAAGTGGTATTGTGAAAGAGAAGGACCCAGATGATGGATATCTCGATCTGTCATATTACCACAAAACAAATTGGTTTATAAATAGACTCAGGCCGGAAGAGCGGGGAGGGTTACGTCCCTTGTTACATCACGTGCGACGGCATAATTTCAGACAAGTTGGCGGAAGTAGGAAAGATTCAGAGAAAATTTTAGTCATATTTGTTGATAGTGAACTTATAAATTCAAGAGAATCTATTTTTGAATCCAAAAGACTGAAATTCAAAAATGTGAAAGTGTATGTTGTGACCATTGGTTCGACTTATAATGAACAGGAGGTGCGTAGATTGTCCACCTTCCCTTCGAAACATTACGTCATCAATTTTCAAACATTTGAAAGCATGTTAAAGAAGAGCGATGAGATTATTAAAAGGATATGTGAAGGTGTGTATTTTTTATTTTATTACCTCACATAACCAGTTTCATATTGCAGTTTAATTATCTACATGACGCCAACCTATAAATGCAGCAGTCCTCGACGAATATACATATTATCATATAATTGTACTTTTCAAATGTCATGGCAAAAAACTGACAACTTCGAATGAAAAAATAGATGTTTTAATTTGAGTTTTATTTACATTTACATGTAGTAAATCAGATTTCGCTCATGTAAATTTCTGGGTTTACTGACCCTTTAAAAAGATCTTACAGATTTTTATAATGTTTAAACATTTTTTTCTTCAGTGTATTAGCTGTTTTAAGACGCTGGTGATCAAGAAATCCTTTGTGTCCAGTATTCTAGTCAATGCATACAGTAGATAGAAATTAACTATAAGCTTTATTTAATATGCTGTTGATGTCATTAAAGTGGTTTATGTCGACCTTATACAGGATGTTGCAACAACCTTATATTATCTTCAATCCTCCAGAATACTTCAATTGATCATAGCTTCTTGTTTTGTTAGTATTTAGAGATCTGGTTATATTAATTGATCGAAACTGTGTAAAATTGGCTGCGACGAAATGCCAATCGTTTTCAGTATATATATTTTGTACAGAATGCTTGGAGAAATTCATATTAAAAAAAAACAAAACGTTTTATAACACTCATTGGAAACGTATACTTGAAAGAGTTTCATATTTTGTACTAAATAATTTGGAAAATGATTTTTTTGGTATAATAGGATTGACAAGGTTCAATATTCGGCATTTAATGTCAAATAGTGAAAATAGTTTGGTATTTATTACAGAATCTAAAAAACGTTAAATTTCGAGATTCTCTTGTTACGGGTTGGTGTTAATAGAAATGTCTAGGTCATTTACATTTTCTGTGATATTTATTTATTTTTCGATTAAAAAATAAATTATGAATCTTATTTTTGCATTTTTCCCTAATCCATCGATACTTCTGGTGGAAGAACAGTATCAGGAACTCCTATCCCAGTGTTTGTATATCCTCGAACCTAGAAATGTTAAGATAAGATTCAGATAACTGGATATTATATATAGGGCTCACAGCTTAGTCCAACCCTGCTCCCTGCCAGTGGAACCAACATGCCGCATCATGTCACATACAGATCATTTGTGGAATAATCTGAAAACTTTCGAGCCCGCTACACAATATATTAAACGTACACTACCTACGTGATATTTTATGCTTTAGTCGTAGAACTTGACAAGTAATCAGATATATTTTTACGCTTATTGACCAAGTTGGAGACTTGAAATTATATTTCATTTTAAGAAGTAGTATTCCTTTAATATAAAAAGTAATTGAGATGATCGTATAATATCCCATTCAGGAATGTGGAAAACTAATTGAGGTTACCAGGAGTTACTTCCCTCTAAATAGGATTAAGTAGTGTAAAATGACAATAGGAAAAGAGCAAGCAACTGAATGTTTACATTGTAACAAGTTTGTATTTAGTTGCAAGGAAGGCACACGCAAGAATCTTAAGTTTGCAGATCTTCCACAACTTGGACCTAAGCAACTGCTTCCAAACATCAGTTCGCCCTCGGCTCTCAATCACCTAAAAGCGCCCTCATATCAGTTGCATATGGTTGCGAAATGGAATTTGTAAACATAAGTCTCGTAGCTGAGTTGTTGGTAGTCCGAAACTTGCTGACTCTATTCCCAGCCTCTGATAGCTATTTGGACAAATATGGCTGGGGAGGGGAGTCAGAAACTTGGGATTTTCCGCACATCCGCGGGTGCGGGGTTTTTAAACGTATTTACATAACTCGAATCCACCAAGCCTTGATTTATTTGAAAAGATGAATGTTTTTGTAGTTCAATCATACCATCATTATCCCCCTACACCACTCATGCTACACCTATGGCTGCGTCAAAGTTTTTTTTTTTCAAAAATTTCAATCGCCCAGTCACCATTTAAAATTGCGCGCGCATCGCAAATTCCGACGTTACCAACACTTAAGGCCTTTTTATTTAAGCAAATCGTATCAACACCGATCAAAGCCTACATTTATTTAAGCGAAGCGCCAACAACGATTTGCCTACAATGCACACTTATTTTAGCGATTTGTCAAAGCGCATACCCAAATCGACCAACTCGTCTCTCACAGCACTTTGGTACGATTCGATTAGCTTTTAAGATGGCAGTCGCGAGTAGTACCGGTAACAAGAAAGAATATTTCGAGAAATCGTTCAAATATGATGTGAATGATTGCCTGCTAATTCCGAAGCGTGATTTAAAGTCATAGGTCGAATATCTGCGAACAGTGAATAAAATAATTTCGCACCCATTGATAACAGAAATATTTTTTTTTTTTTATGCGAGCATCAAATTCCGGTTGGTCACCCATTGCTATATCGATTCATGGTGTTTATTTAAGGAGAGTTGATTTGTACCACGTGATGATACTCGGCCGTGTAAAGCGTATTGATACGATTTGCTTAAATAAAAAGGCCTTAAGTTGTGGGTTGCGTTCGGAACACATGACCACTTCATTATTCTCAACAATATGACAACAATATTGAAATAAGAGTATATTATTATCAAATCGAATAAAGTTCAGATCCGATCCCATAATCCCTTTTAGTTTATCATTAGTACTAATATGCAAATAATGATTCTCTTGAGTCTACGTTGCATTTTATATAAATTAGAGATAATTAGAACCAATATGATATTGATAATTCCAAGTATTTGATGAATTAAATATTATAGCGTAATTTATTACCTTTTAGTTTTACTATATAAGCTATGGGAGTGTCCTTCATGGAAATTTTTTTTACTCGTATAGGATGAATTTGGTTACTTTGAAATGAAAGTAACCCATAAACATAAACACAGTTTTCTGATGAGTCCAACAGGTAAATTACTTCAAGAATGGCCGAGGACAATGGGTTTACGGAAATTGAAATATTACAGCCGAATATTGGAGTAGCCCAATGTGATTAGAAACAAACTGGTAATTACTCTTCAATGTTTGGTGATTTTAAACTCGGCATGTAAATTTAAAAATACATAATAGATAAATTTATTTGTGTCTTGCCAAAAGCACAGACCACAAGTTGGGCTTTATCGCCACAGTAATTTCAAAAAACCTATGACCAGAAGTAGTTTTATATCGATAATGTAGATGTGTTTTTAGGTTTGATCATTATTCAAAACTAGTTATCAATTATGAGAATATAATCTATAAAAAGCATCGTTAATCATCCACATCAAAGATATCAAAACATATAACATAGATTTGATTATGAATTCATTAGTTTCAACATGACACAGAAATCAAAAGGAAATGATATTTTATTGATAAAATACGTCTGACTAAAAACAAAGCATACATATGAGTTAAAACATGGAAATTACACAGAAAAAAAATTCTTACGTCATTACCAGAGATCCTGAACTTAATTTGAAGTCCGTTCTTACTAGTACTGTATATCAAAAAATTTAAAATCAAACGATGTTACGCTTGCATACATGCACTTAAGTTTAGAATCCATGTGGTTCTTCTTTACATTGTCAAGCTGCCCATGTACGAAATTATTCTATAAATGACCAATATTTGGGCTATCCACTGGAAATGTTTGTTAATTCAATAAATTAATCTTTAACCTAGCTTCAGCATGACAGTTAATATTCACACCTTAGTTTTCACCGTATGATTAGATGATGTTGACAAAGTTGAATCCGGCAACCGCTTACCACATAAACCTAACCAAAGATTTAAAACGCGTTTATTCGCCATGTAAGATAGGAAAATAAACAACCCTTGACCATAATTAAGGAATACAGCTAGGTAAGATAAAAAACTGAAATCTAAAAAGTTGTTTAAGATTGAAAAGGCCCAAAATAGACCAGTCAATGTGGATAATTTGATATAAACCCAAATATGATGCCGGTCTTTTCCAATTTCCTTAGCCATTTGGGTGGTTTTTGATATTGACCAAATAGTGAAGGACAGGAAACCGAAGTTAAATGCAATTGTGATAGTCATGGGTGAAACCATGGCCAAGATGATTAAGAATGAACTATCAAGATAACAAACGTTTTTGCCATATCCAAATGTACCGGAAGTATAGTACGATCCGAGGATAACCGACGCAATTATAATGGCTGGAACACCATTAGCGTATAAAGCATACTTTAACAATATTTTCCAGTGTGCAGAAGAAGACATTGAAGCGACACATGACGATCTAAATACCATAAACATATGATAAGAGCATACATTCATCCAAAATGTTACACAAAGCCAGGCATAGTGTATAGCTATTCCATAACAAACGCATGGCAAATCCCTTAAACCTATATAAATTTCAATAAATAACAACAACTGTCCTATCATTAGAAAAACTATCAAAATCATATTGTTCTTACATGGTAGAGACCTCAGTGAAGGGAAAATACAATATGTCAATAATGTAAAAAACAAACCACAAAGAGATAATGTCAGACAAACTTGAAACCATATTTGATAGCCCTTGCTGTTGTTATGTATGTTTAGGTCTTTATTTCTGATCGCATCATACTTTGCTTTGATGGTCTCTACACATATTTTGATGTTATGGCCTGATGTTGTGTATTCATCATGAGATAAAGATATATTACCAAGTTGTTTGATATGGTCTGGTCTGTTCAGGAAGTCTTGTAAATCATATTCCACAAAAGAACAATTATATTGGTTGGTATAGTGTATGAATGCCGTTGATACTATTATACGTTGATTATTCAAACATCGACAAGTAATGTTATCAGAAATGTGATAGATAGTATCAAAATCTACTTTCTGATCAGTCTCGTTCCAGACGTAAACCTTTTCTGGCGAAATGACGTCATAATAAATCAACCAATCAAGATACAAATTATCCTTTGCCTTATCTGCAACGTCAAGTTCTTCGGTTTTTAATACAAAAAATACTTTAACCTCAATCACACTTTCTTTATATTGGGTTAAAACTGCAACATAATTCTGAAAGTTTTGAAGTTTGATTTTGACGTTGTCCAGAATCTGTGTATCTTTGTGGCTAATATTTCTATTTCCTGTATTCAATCTCAAACCAATAAAAACTTGATGAAGATTATCGCCTGGTATACACGAACCGTTTTCCAAATTAAAACCTTTATTACAAAGCATCTCCATTGTCCTGTTCTGGAAAAAAATGTTAAATATAAATCAATAGTTTATTAAAGTTGCGGGTTGTATTAAAGATGTATATGCCTGCCATCTTAAACTGAAATTTTTCTTCTGAAATAAAACAACAGCTAATATTGATTAGAGAATGCAAATATTTATATGCCTTTATCCTTGTAACTTTTACTCATTAACTCATATAATAAGTTGCTATTTTACCAGTACAATTGTTAGAATCATAACCCTTCCCCAAAATTATACAACAATAACCTACCTGGTAAGGATCAAAAAATGTATTATTTTGAACTAATTCGATCTGTGGAACAAACATGTTAGATTTTAATTGCGGTTTAAAATAAACAATATCCACAATAGGTTGCCCTGCTGATATTTCGGATTCTTTAAGACTCAAACCTTCGGAAAAATGATATCCATTACAAAAGTAGCAAAAAATGTTTTTGAAAATATATCCAAATCCCTCTAGAGGTCGAAATTCGGTCGGTTTAGATGACTGACAAAGTTTTTCAAGATCCGGATTGTATTGATGCCACTTTCCTGTTGTATTACATATCTCTATCTCTAAACCTACTGGAACTTGACATCCTACTTGATCTGATTCACGAAAAAACTCTGAACTCAGATCATCCAAATTTATATTAATGTAACAAGTATAGATATCAGCAATAGTTTGGAATAGTGTTTCGTATGGAAATATATCCCACACAAGATTCCATTTGGTGTAGTTTGTTTCCAAATTACATTGGGCACAGTATTCATTAAAATAGGTTATTCCTTGGTCTGAAGTTACTGGTGTTGAAAGACATTCTGGTGGCTTATCACAGGCTCTCCTAATAGACTCGTTATTAAAGTTTTCCGCACATCGAACCTTCAAAAACATTGGATTGGGAAGAAACTTATATGTATTGTATGTTATACATTGAAATTCAACCAGTGACTCATTATTTTTTTCCAATTCACAGCAATTGCCATAAAGTTCACATTGATCATAACAATTACACTCAAAGCACCGTGGTCCTGTCATTGCAGATGAATCAGGAATATTTTGACAATCACCGCATAATTTCAAATAAAACTCTTCAGTTCTGTCAATAACATCTTGAACTGACCAGTCTCGAAGATCCACTAATGTATAAGGTTCGATCGAAGCAGGATCGGGATCTGTTGCATTCGGATTTGCTTGACTATTCTCACACGAAAACAAATTAATATTTGAAACCAATATCACAACCAACACTGGAAATACACATGCCATCGTCTACAAAAAGTCTTTTTTTTTTATTTCAATCAAGATATATCTAAATATATATCCTTTAATGCAGTACGGACACAATCCTAAGTCCTACTGTATTTATAAATGTTAGCCTACGAAATGCTCAAGGTGTTTTTGGTAATACACTCGTACTAAAAGCCATTAAAGCTCAAGGAATATGCTACAGTTTATTATGAATGAAACAGACACGTACACACCTAAACGATCTATAACACTGATAAAGCTGATTCTGAACACAACGGTACTAGATGTCAATTTTATTTTCTTGACCATAAGTGAAAGTTCGTGAGTCAAAATCGTCCAAACCTATCTGTCACTTATTCTAATGAATTGTGGAAATATTATCGAATCGGCTTATAAATTACTACCTTGGGACTTGAGTTAATTATTTAAATGTCAATTAAAACGAAAATGTATTTGTTAAAGTTCATATATATTAATATTTCATACAATGTATTATCATCGAATTTCAATTGGCAACATCAACAAGCCATCAACCTCTTCTACAAAACAAAATTGAAAATGGGCTTATTAACACGTTTATTTGTGTTAATTCATTTCAAAATACATGCTTGTTTTATGGCCTTGTTTTGCATCCATTATTCAAATAGAAAATGTTGCCTGTGTTATCTGTAATGCCATAGCTTCCATTACTCCATTTAACTTATCAAAGACAAAATCGTTTTATGGTCTAAAGAATTAACCATAGATTATCGAAAACAGATTACCTTTAAATGATCAAAAAATCAATTGTTGGTGAGATAAGCAGGCAGTATAGACGGGCTTAATTGTTAGACGACTGTTCAAAATTTACTACTGAGACTTCAAACTGTAATGAGTAACAATAGCCCAGGTGAAATACTGATATTTACAATTTGAGCGATATCACATCACAGTCGTCGCTTTCACAATTATATGATTAAACTACAAATCATAATTTGACAATAATCCGTTAATTTATGGTGTGTTTTTCCACAAAAAATGTCCAACTTATTAATTCAAACATAAACAAAGAACTATTTCTTAAATGGACGAATATTGTTAAGTTACACAACGATGACAACAGTTCAACACTTTTTACAGGTCACTAGTCCAGTTGCTATGCATGGCCAATTTATGTTCACACCTGAATGGTCACTATGTGTTTTCTGGAATAAAACGATTAGGCTTCAGTGTGAGCATAACTTAAAGAATCGGATTTGTGCACTTGATGTACATTGATCATTGGAATCGTTCCCTTTTATCAACGGCGCGGGTATGGACTATTTTTATTATCTAAAACATCGTAAATTATAGCTGAAAGTTTGTCTAAATATGTTATTTGATATCATGTACCTCGAAAGACTGTCTTTGAAACATAATCCCAAATGTAACCCCTTTAACAAATTTTCAAACCTTTTTATTATTACGAACAAGAATTCGTCCAAATGAATACTTAATGGCTTCAGAGAATTTTGTCGAACTGTGAACCGGTTTTTTTTTATCCCTGAATCAATTTTTGCGGTAACAATATTATCATTGATCCAAATTATTGATGTTTCAGAATCTGCCTTAAATACATACAACCATTAATAAAACGTAATAAAACAATCAAGCTATAGTGCGAGTATAACTTAAAAGAATGAATTTCTGCACGTCATTAACATTGATCAACATTTAGTACGCATGTTCATGTATAATCAAACCTTCATTATTGTTTGTATCAATTTTGAATCGTTCGTTATGGGTATGCATTATTTTCATTATCTAAAAAATGGTAAATTATACCTCAAAGTAAATATGTCTAAATTTTGAGACCATGTATCTCCTTGATCAAACGGAATTTGTTTTGAAATGGACAATACACATTGTCAATTAAGCAGTTTGACCTATTTGGTTTTTTACTTGTGTTTATAATGGCTCAGTATTATTAGTTGAAACATTCAGAATAAGTATCTTGATATACGTGTTATCCACATTTTCCGCATTTTCCTTACACCCATACCAATGACGAACTTAATTGTTTTCGCAATGTTTGGATTTTCTTAGTTAAAACATTAGATACGTTCAAGGACAGAAGATTTTGGTGTAAATATATTTTGGACCTAGAAAAAACAAGGACGAAACTAGCTAGTACGATTGACACCTTTCGCATCACTTAAACCAGACAATGAAATGTAATATTTTACACTGTATTAAGAAATTTTTTCTAGGAGCAACCGAGAAAACTGTTTTTTGTCGACTGCCTGAAACCTGGAGAAATGCTTGAACAGACAAAATCCGAGATACTTGCGGTCAACAACTGAGTGTATAACAGAAATAATGTGGTATCCTGTATCACCTGTCGATCAGAAGCTAACAATGGATGTACAATACTGGTAGATTTATCTAAGTAATTCTGAAAATTAAAGTGAGACTGTTCTTGGAACATACCCCCCCCCCCTACAGTTTCACTTTTGAAAAATTTAAAAACTTTCTGTTTTACGGACAATTATTATTCTTAGGTTAAATGCATATTGATGAGATATTTCTTTGAATTTTTGTCGAATTGTGGCCCGTTTTTGTTTATCCCTGGATCAAGTTTTGCGCTAACAATATTATCAATAATACTTTAAAGGGGCCCAGGCTTGATTTGTTTCGGACAATCATCCGACAGCCTCAAACACATGAAATCTTTTGTTTAGCTAATCAGAAATAGTCTACAGAGCTTACCTTTGAAATTTGAGCCTTCAAATCCATGGGTATACATATTTATCCGTGTTTGAAAATCATAATGTCTTAAGATATTATGAACGTCCCGCCATATTGGAAAATCAAAGAGTTATAAATAGACTACTGCGGAGGCCAACACTGATAAAACAAAAAGAAAGAACATGTAATAACAATTGTAGATTTTGTCAACAGGACACACAATTTTCAGACTGACTGAAGACCAGCCGCGTACAGCATGGAAAAAAATAAAAAGTGAAATTTTTGAGGTATATTTCAAGGTATTTTGCGATTTTCTTAGAGCTTGAGTATTTCTGAGGACTGTTTAAAAGTAACAAAGGCCCAAAACGACCCCTAACAATCAAGATTGTGCCCCTTTAAGTAACCAAAACCCCAATTATTGATCTTTTTGGTGTACAGTATGGATTTATAAATTAAAAACTCTTTTTGTCTTAGGGTTCTTCACGATTAGTCTTTGAGGGCAACTTGTGAAACTCGACTCATAACATTGATGAACAACCTTTTGTGTTCTCGTTGGTAGGGCAGAATAAAAGTGGATATTTCTCTCTAACTATTTTATTACGATTATATCAAATACAGACGATGTTGATGGATACAAAAATTATATTCTGACTAGTAGACGAAATATTCCGAAAGAATCATTCCGAACATATAGTAAACACCAAATGCCAAAGAAGTAATCCGTGCTTACAAACGATCGACACTAGAGCTCATCGTAGTGTTTAAGTAAAATCGTCAAAAAGACCTTTAGACTATCTGACGAGCAAGATCTTCAAGTTGAATTCATGGCTATACTCTAAAGTTTCTTTAATAAAATCAAACCCATAAGTCAAAATATTGTTAATCATTTATATTCGTTATATATTTATCTATTGCAAAGGCTGATAGAAATTTATATAGGGACTATGGCATAACAAAGGCAACGAAAATATTCAATATTATTGAAATAACCCCAGCAGAGATACGGAAATAAATTTTACGATATAGCGACCCGAGGGATTACTGCGATTTGAAGCAAACTTCAGACATGAAAAATACTGTTATATAAGTTTTATAGCTCTATTCAGCTAGAAAACAACCGATATTAACAAATTGTTGAAAATTGGCATTTTGTTGTTTATATGTAATGCATCAATTGTCGTGTCAGTTTCTATATTAATTAAATATTTTACTTTCAAGAAATACTGTTTAGACACAGATAAACAAATCATTATCTGTGGCAGGATGTGTATAAGATACTTCATAATGAATATGTTGTGTTTATATACCAATGTCTACTGATCAAGACTGTCTTATTGGTCATGTAGAGCTATACGAAACATACAGATTTTAACACGATAGCAGTTAGCAACCATTGATCTCAAATGTAAGAATATGACTTACAAAATTCATAAATGTACCAGAGTCAAGGAGTTATAAAAAAGGCAAAATGAGGACGTTATAATGAATATCCTCATTTGTGACAAGAATCAAATCACCTTAACCACCATTCAATCATTATTTTGTTGGTTTGAATTTGATTCTTAGGGCCGAGTTGTTGTTATAAAAATTTGATCCTCAAAGTCGAGTTGCGGTAAAGAGGATTGAATGCACATGACCGAGCTGTGGTCACACGCATTTGATTCTTAATGTCGGGTTGTGGTCACATGGTCGATGGAAGGAACTATGGTGTAGGTGTAGGTTATGCTATATGCTATGTAGCTAATGCATATTCAATGCAAGTTTACTGTCTGAAATGTAAGAACGATGTTAAAACAATGCTGCTAATGTAAAAAAGTTATAGTCTTTTTCACTGGTTCATGGGATTTTAACATTAGCATTTTCTCGTAGTGAAATGTAGATCTACTCTGTATTTTGTCTTTTTACATTTGTCTCGGACATCGGTAACAGAACATGAAGTCCGAGTTTCATGTAAATTGGGCTTATGTTTTAATCTTACGAGATCTCGCGTTAAAACTAGAACAATGATTGCTCCTTTTTAAAAAGCGGAAGTTGCAATCATTATGGATTCGGACGACAAATTGTTTGTCCCATTGTCGTTAGGCAAATTCCGCAAATTTCCCACGTTTGTCCAACTAATTCCAAATATTCCCGGTGCTGTAAAGGTAACAAAATCGGATTCTCTCGCGAAAGTCCTGAAAAGCGGTCCATCATATCCGAGACATTCGTCGTATTAAAAAAAGCAATGATCAAGTTGTCCGAGTAAAACATAGTATAGAGATTTTAAAGTTGATTAAAGTGAAGTCTTAACTTGTGTCTGCTGTGATATTGGACTGATGATATCTATCACGAGCTATATAAGTCCCTGCAGTTTATGAATGTGTGACAGACATCGACAGATGAACACCATGGCTGGTTTGGAAAGGTTCGGTTATTCATTGAGAAGTCCCAAAAGCATTTCTCCCCCTCATTATTAAAGGTTTTTGTATAATATGTTTGTTCTTGTATTAAATAATTGACGTAATGGTTGTTATCTTGCATGTTTATCACAGTTCCCACCTCATGTTTATTTATATCGATATTGTAGTTGGGTGATATCTTCAAATTGTAACATTTTTGAAATTTTTTCACAAAACCTGTAAAATGCCTCATACTAGAGGGATTGAATCTCCCAGATGTACAGGCCTAGGGTGGAGCAAATATTTTATTGAGAAATGGGGATCTGGATCTGTTGGATGATTTTCTTCTCTTCTTATCTGAAATTAGAAAAAATAACTCGCCCAATGGGCGAGAAGTATAGTACCTGTTAAGTACAGTTTGTTTATAGTTTGCTATGAACAAGGTTGTCATTTAAGTTCTGATTTTTTGAATATGCCACTATCATTTTCTGTTTATAGACATGGGGAAATTTCTCTTGAAGACTCTCATAATGGGCTTGAACTATCTTGCTTGCTTTATTACTGGTTGTATTGAAAAGAACTACAAAGGGTGCTATGCCTACACTGTGGTGAATGTTAAGTCCTATGGGTCTTGCTGTATTTAATGTCTCAATCCAATGGGCTTCTCTAGATTGACGGAATTTGGTAGTTTCATCTTCGGGCAAGTCGATTTCTATGCGCTCAATTGGGGTTAGGGTGAGGTCGTCAAGTGAATGGTCGTCTAGGTTGAAATGATTAGAAACAGGATTGTATTTTTTAAATTTAATATCTGATCTGTGAGCATTAAAACGAGTGCGTAATTTGTTCTTTGTTTCCACGATATATTGTTTGGGACATTTTTTACATGAAATTAAGTATATTACATTCGAGATTTCACATGGATCAGGTATCTTTTATTCGTAGAGTTAGTTAGAAAATAATGAGTTTCTGATATAAAGGGACATGTTTTGCATCTGGTTGACATACATGGGACACTCCTTAAGCCTGGAGGCACTTCGGCATATAGTCTAGTTTTAGCTGTTATCTGTGCTGAGGTGGAATTTTTTTATGTTTCGTAAAAATCGTTTAGAGTATTCACGCTCTTTCAGTTGTTGAAATCAGAAGACCTTGTGCAAATTCGATGAAATCGTAAAACTTGTGACTTAATTATCCCAGAAGATGTATGTTTTGGATGAAATGAGCTCTTATGCAAAAGTTGATGAGTGTCGGTTTCTTTGAAATACACTTTAATATCTAATTTATTAGTCTCTGTTATGGAATCTCCTTTAAAAACAGTGGTGTCCAGAAAATCTATGCTTTTGTGGCTAACGTTGGCCGTTAGATTGATGGACGGTGGTGGTTGTTGAGGATTTAAAAAAATTGCCAAAATTGTTCTATGGAGTTAGTCCAAACCATGAAAATGTCACCTAAAAAGCGTCCATAAGCAATACCTCACGTTCCCACTCTGCCATGAAAAGGTTTGCGTATGAAGGGGCGATACACTATACAGTAGTGTTGTCGATATTGGTGTCGAAATTGCATTTGAAGGAACTTTTAGATTTTTCATTTTATTGACAAAGTCAGTTGTGTCCTTAAGGTAGGCTCGATGTTGACATGCTAGTGGTAGTAAGAAATGATCAATGTATTCTGACACTACACAAGACTCACTACTAGTCAGAGATAATCGGGCGGCCTTTAGGTATCTATTAGGCATGAACCAATCCTTGGTAGGATTCTTATGAATTTTAGGAAAAGTGTATAAGTGTCTCTCGCGGCAATCAGTTTTGGCAGAAAGATAGTCATATTGTTTCTGTTTTAAATTACTTGTTTTAACTAAGTCAGCAAGAAAATTGTTTATCATATTGGCAGTTTCTTTAAAAATCGGTTCCGGTAAAATTGCATAGTGTTTAGGATTATTCAATTGATGCTCTGCTTCTGCAAAATAATACTCCCTATTTAATATAACGCAACATGAACCTTTGTCACTCTTTTTAATTACAATGCTATCGTCTTTTTTAAGTAAATTTAACGCTTCGCGTTCTACTCGCGTGAGATTAGGCTTCTCGTGTGTTCTCGTGTGCACTAATATACATAAAACACAAATTTCCTTCGAACTGTTAGTCTACATTTTTTCTCTGAAACAAAAACGATTAGTTTTAAAAGAGAGAGTAAACTATTGTCGGTAATGATGTTATCCATAAACTGAACCTGAACCATAGTGCCCAGAAGATTTTATATATGTATATTTATGTTTTTTTATAAAAAAAATTCTCAACTTGCTACCTTTTTTCAATTACACCGACTCTGTTTTCAATATGTGATATAATTATTAGTATAGAAAACCTAGCAAGACAATGATAAAACTATGTGGGTTCTCTGATATTGATACATTTGCTCTGCTCTTCTGAAAAATATCGAGTGATGCAGGTCGGAGGGACTGGTATGAGGAAATTGCCTAGCCTTTCGAACGGGACAAATAACCGAGGGCCTGTGTGCTGTGGGCTGTGCACGTTAAAGATCCCTCGATCTTGGAAGTCGCAAATAGAGTAAGCTTGTGCCGCTGTCCAGGGAAAATTTCCCTCTTTGAATGGCGTTAATCGTCATCATTTGCCCATAAGGTGCAGAAGACTAGGAGGTAAAACTCCATTCAATTCATTTCATTATTCATGCTGTTCAGAAGATTGTGACAAAATTAAAAAATATTTTCTTCTTTTTTTTTTTGCTCAACACTGTCATGGCAATTGATAATGGATATTTTATATGGAAAGAGAGGGTATTTGAATTCAGACATATCAATGTATGGGAGGTAACTCTTATTCGATCATTAACAAATCAAGATGATAATACACAAATTTACTGAAAAAATATTTACGATTACTTGTCTACAAGTTCATCTCCAATAGGTGGTTTCACAGCAAAAGTTGAAACTGCATGCCTAGACTCAATCAAGGGTTTAATTCAACTGACCTGAACCTTTGTACAATAATATACCGTTGGCGATATAAGCATGCAAAAGTAACCGTTTTGGATGGATCACTGTTTCGCTTTCTATTATGTGATTTCATTAATTATTTAATGAATCATTAATTATCATAAGAATTTATTTCATCGATTCGCTATGCTCGAGCATGTTTACATAGGCCCTTTTTTCTGCTAGAACAAAGAATAGTTTAACTTATGTAACTGATAAAAACGGGTTTATAATACCGAAATTGAAAGTGTCAGTACAAAACAATATATGGTCGACATCAAGATATCATTAAAAACTATTATAAATGATAAATCTTTATCTTTAGATTTTCTCGAAAATAATTTTACACCATAATTAAACCGGTAACAGTTCTTTAGATCTCTTTACATTTTTACGTGTTGATATCCTCCCAATAGTCAAGGTTTTATACAAAATTACTGGATTTTACGGCAAACGGTGATGTGAATGGAGGCTAGCGAATACAGCCAATCATAGCCGGCTAACTTACAATCCAACCAAAGCGCTGCATTTAGAATCATGTATGCAATAAAAGGGTTATTGCAGTCAAGGTATAAGACAAGGCGATTATAAGATTTAAAGCAGAAACATCCGAGAACACATTTCCCCCTTTTGATGAAAGCTCCCCCCACCCCTTCTCTCCTCTTATCTCCCTTTTTCAGATCTTCCAGTTTTCCACCAGTGATCAGATAATCTAACCCAACCAAACCAACAACTCCACTCGAATACCAATCGTCAGAACGAGTTTGGAAGAATGAAGAAGATCGAGTAACTCATGCAACACTATCCAGGGCCGAGTTACACTGACAAGTCATTCTACCTTACCAGATCATCTTATTTGAACCAATCCAGCTACCAACTACTACGAATACCTAGTTTGCGATATCAGTTTCTGCTGAACGCGAATGTTAACATGTCATCTACCAACCAACGA
This sequence comes from Nipponacmea schrenckii, assembly GCA_030562195.1. Lineage (NCBI taxonomy): Eukaryota > Metazoa > Mollusca > Gastropoda > Lottiidae > Nipponacmea > Nipponacmea schrenckii. Next base: position 37,702,181 of record CM060200.1, on the reverse strand, counting down.
GTTATTTCCTTCCAGATTTCCTTATTAATATTCGATCTGATCTTTGACTTTTGAATTTTACATTTCATGTACATTGTACAGTAGAAATTTATTGTTGTCTATTTGTTTATTTGATATGCAAATACACGTTACACACGATTTTAATTTGTGGTTAGCGGTTTGAACCCCGTGTATTAGTTTCAATCAATATCGGAAATATGAAACACCATAGACTATAATTTATCGGTCAAAGAAGTAAACAAAACTCTCAAACTGTGATTTGTATAGAAAAACTAATGGAAACGGAAGTTGTTCGTATTAATGAAGATTCTCAATTTCCCGTATTGAATAAGAGAAGCCATACGAGTTAGGGACCTTAAGAGTAATAATGGTCCATGACCAGACTCTTTAATGATTAAAGCTCTCGGTTACTTCGAGTCTCCATATTGGATGATAATGCTGCAAATAGATTAGAAAGTTTTCTACAGTTCAGAGTAGTATTTTGAAGATGTGCAATGCTAGACTACACTATGGTTGACCGAGCGGAATATCCTTCCTTACACAATTTCAAAATAAAAGACACACATTGTGGTAGACTGTCATAAGAACAGTTGTGGCATATCTATTCAACCATGAAAAACTCTCTTGTTCAAATCCTATATAACATTGAGTTGTTACTAAGATATACTTAAAGACGTAAAAGATGGCAAAAAGGTGAATTTGGTTCTATTGAGAAACTGCACTATATATCCAAAGGATATTGTTACAGCTGATTAATGACGGCTCATTGGCATCGTTTCATAATTATTCGTCAATTCGTGTATCACATGTTCGGTCCACTAATTATTCATTCGACATATAAAGAATAGTTCAACGTCTGCTCTTTAAAATTCAGATTCTTATTGTGTTGTTGATTGACTTAGATTATAATGCATTGATAACGATGTCAATTATTCGGACCTTATAATAGCCATCTGTCATGGTAATAGATCCTAGAAGCAGTATCAATTCACTAATCAATGTAGGTTAACGACAAGGGGTAAAAAACGATACCATTCATTTCCTTTTTATTAATATTCTTCATTCTTATTGACCGCAATAGATCAACAAAATGTTGTAAAAACAGCCCAGTGAGTTGGATGCTTGCTTGCGAGTTATCTTTTCTAATATCAGATCCAGTAAAAAAAGAAAAGAAAAAAAGAAAAGAAAGAAACAATAGTATATTTTTTACAAGGATAAGAATTTAGGTTCATAAGTCCGCCGTGACAGGATCCTTTCTACCAGCTTGTTCTTTGCCAAACCTCTTGGCATTGATCTTTCCCGGATTATCCATACCCATTTACAGCTGGACGGACTGGAATTATGAGTGAAGATGACTTATTTAAGATCAAACCCTTTATTCCAATTTCTTCAATAAAGTATTAACGCAGAAGGAAATGTCCTAGGAAATGTTCTTTTTAATGCAAAGTGCAATTGGAAAGGAATACATTCTTCGTTTTTTTTCCGGTTTTCTCCTTCAATTTAATATGGTAGAGTCGATAGTTATTTCAGATGTATATTTGGGGTAACAACACAAAAATTATTTGATTTGAATTACCTCGAGTCATCTGAAATCCGTTTGCTTTTTGAGGGATCTGACAGCAATTCAAAACTCTGTCCTAGTGAGGCATTGTCTAGATAAGTCCCTGGTATTAGCAGCCCTAGTAAACATGGAAACCTTTATGGTAAATATTACTAATTTTGTTGACAATCGACTATGACGCTATTATAAAGTATTGTGTAGTATTTCAAAGGGACTGACTTGAAATTTCGAAATAGAAAATTTATCGTTCAGCGGTGCAGGTAAAAGTATCAATAGACTAAATGAATATTTTACCAATGACTCTCTTACATCATTCACGCAATACATTATTTGTTGTAATAGCAGAAAACTTCATGATCAAATGATAGGAAAAAGTACCACCATTTTTCGATGCATAGTACATTTACATCAGGAAATAAAACTCTATAGTACAGTAAACCGCTGAAAAAAATAGTATTAAATCAGAAGGAAATGTCCTAGGAAATGTTCTTTTTTAATGCAAAGTGCAATTGGAAATTATTGAAAGAATACATTCTTCAATTCTTTTTTTGCGTTTTTCTCCTTCAAAAATATGGTAGAGTCGATATTCATTTCACATGTGTATTTGGGGTAACAACACAAAAATGTCCAAGAAAGCCTAATATAAACCTGTTACCGGTATGTAAACAGCAAAGAAATCTAAGACCATAATACATTCCTTAATTAACGTCTTACATCAGTACCTTATCATCAAATCAACAAAATCCTTATCTCGCTAATACCTCGAACAATAGTTCCGAGTTGACTTTCTACATGGATTACTCCCCTTCATTATAAAATGTAAATGAGTCGAGATAGATCTGAATCTTTGTCACTATTGATCGCGATAAAGTGATTGAAAGGAGGGGTTTCTGTCATCTCGATTAACTTGTCGCAATACCTTTAATTCCATCAATATCCAGGCTAAACACTGGACGAAGTTTCCAAACATCTAAGTTTTCCATTAGGATGCAGTGTTTCAATTGAAGGTAGAAGTTACACCATTTTTCATAGTAGCTTTTAAACTTGTTCAAGGTAAGTTTTCATCTTTTGCTTTATGTTTTCTAAGCTTAGCTTTTTGAATTGCTTGCTTAATTCGCTTCGTAAAACAAATTTAGAAGAAAATAGAAAGATCATAAATTTAAAAGTTTTATATGATTTCTAGAAAGGGTCATGTAACTTAAAAGATCTATGAACAAAGGTGTTATTAGCTCTTTAAAACGTGTGGTAACATCGGATTTCTAGAAAGCCTTTATCCAGGTTCGTAAAGCATAATATAATGTATGTATGCAGCTGTGAGGTCTTATTAATCGATATATTCGGATGTTACTGTTTCTAACAATTATCTACTATAGACTGAATGCTACCTTGTGGAAAGATTGCATCCTGTCATCTATTATTCAACTAAATGCAATTGTCGCGGGTTCCATAATATAAATATTAATTTAATTCTTCTAGTTAGTTTGGATTGACCTTTAACACAAACTTAAATCAAACCTAGAGCATAACAGTCAAACCAAATATTTGACTTTGTCCATAAAATGACGTCCTTTTTTTTAAAAAAAAAAGTACTATCGTATTTGTTTGCGAACTATGTGGTTCCTTAAAAGGTTTTTGATTGATTATAGAAATTATTCTTTCATGCTAATTTTACTACAAAAAAGATCTTATATATCTATCATGCCATGATTTCTATTAGTTGCACCGTTTGGGTTAAATATCATTCTTACTTTAAAGTCGACAATTATTAATAACATTGTTATAGTGCCATAAGCCAAAAGCTACAATACAGATCGTTTAACATTTCAGATACGCATTTTATAGTCTACGACAAATAGTACACAAAAATAAACCTCAAACTCCTTTTGTCAAAGATATGAATTACTTCCACATTAGGCCTAATATGAAACCAATGACTTAACAGTACCTAAAACAATTATAAATGAAACTTTAGATTTGTGGTAAATGAAAAAAAAAAGAGTTTTTTTCAGAATTCTTGAATGTATTTTATTATGCATAAGCACGTTTTCCACGAAAACATCCACCCAGCCCATACCCATTAATATCAAAACACATATTTGGCATTACAGCGACCCACTGTCCACCGTATTTATTCAAATAAACAAAAATATCAAAGCGATTCCAAATACAAATTCATTACAAAGTTCAAATCTCTAAATACATATATAACTTTATATAAAATATATACATAAAATCACAATTACAATGCTGATAGAAAAGACCCATTTGATCACTGGATCTCGATGCCACCCAGGAAAAACTGATATTTTTACTCAGAAACCTGTGCTCATTCGTAATGCAAAGAGACCCTATAAAGTGTACGTTGAGCGAACGCCTATGTCAATCCCCAACAAAACCATACTACAAAATATTCACCAAATATATATATATATATATGTCATATTGTTTATATATATATATATATCATAAACCATTGCTGATCATAATATAATATTCAAAATTAATTAACATTCACATAAAATAAAGTGTTGTCTATCCACCTTGACAGTGTCGCATGAAGTGCTTACACGTACTCAACTCACGCGCATTGACACGTCGTCAATGGTAGTCAATACAAATAATACATAAAGTATGGAAACACTTATCGGCAACGATAAGAAATCGATTTCCCTCTAATTCCCAAGTCAAACGAGGGAAATGAAATTGCTAATTGGTATGGGTTGTGATTAGTATTTACGAAGGGTTGCCACTATTCGACAGCAGGGTTGCATTTTCTTGCTTTGGACAGAAAATATAATATCCAATACCGTCTCGATATCCTTCTATTCCAATCTAACAAACAGTATACTAATTTAGGTGGCACTAATCAGTGACTACTCAGCCTTCCCTAACGAGTCAATTTTGAATTTATTTGATTTGAATTATCATCTGAAATCCGTTTGCTTCTTTTAGGGATTTGACAGCAATTCAAAACTCTGTCCCAGAGACACATTGTATACACAATTCCCTAGCAGTCCTAGTAAACATGGAAACCTTTATGGTAAATATTACTATTTTTGTTTTCAATCGACTATGACGCTATTATAAAGCATTGTGTAGTATTTCAAAGGGACTGACTTAAAATTTCTTCAAAGAAAATTTATCGTTCAGCTGTGCAGGCAATAGTATCAATAGACTAAATGAATATTTTACCAATGACTCTCTTACATCATTCACGCAATACATTATTTGTCCCAATAGCAGAAAACTTCATGATCAAATGATAGTTGTTCCCTTTGACATATGATAGAAATATAAAAAAAGTTGCAGGAAAAAGTACCACCGATTAATAGTTAATAGTCATATAGTACATTTACATCAGTAAATAAAACTCTGTAGTATAGTAAAGCGCATAAAATAATATCTTATTGCTGTTTGTTTTCTAACTGAATTGTAATAACTTGAGGTTATAGTACTATTTATATTTTGGACGTGAGAACATAAAGAGGAATTTTCAGTTTCTTCCATTGTCAATCCATTAACTTAAACCGACCGATTACTCATCTTATCAAAATTAACAATTTCTGATCCATTCTCTGATAAGGTGTCCATCCGTCAATGATAACCCAATCAGTAATCATCAGTCTATTTAATAGATGTCATTTTGGATGGATGCCAAAACAAACATCTCAAGAGCAGTCAAATCTGTGCACACCCTTCCCCTGGCAACAATGAATGACCATAGTAATCTTCAGTGTTTATTAACAGTAAATCGCATTTGGGTATTGATGGCAAATTATGGTCGAATTGACATAAGCTTTTCCAGGAGGTTGTGATTGAGAATGTGTAACCAGCCCTTTCCTGTTGTCAAGTTCAAGTTAATGACTGTTTCCCATGCGCCAACATTACAAGGTGAGGGTATGTGTTTGGGGATGAGATGGGGTCGTTAGGTTGAGTAGCGATTGACGTCAATATATCTTTTTCATTCCGGATTAGTTATTTGTTATTATCGAAGCGGGTCGAATCTTCTTCTGGTGATGAATGGATAGGTTGATACCCGATGAAGGTGATGCATGTCGGAATGGCTGACATGGAAGAACACTTAGTTCGGAATTAGGAAATATTCCTTCTAAAATCTGCCTCGATGATTTAACCTTTATCGAAAGTGAGACACAAAATTTCTCTTTTGCCTTTTCGTAAATTTACATCTCTTTTGAAATGTGACAGAGCAGTAACATTTTTCTTGTAATATAGTATTAATAACCATTTAGTTCTCTTTATCCATCTTAATATGAAAATAATTTCATTGTCTGTAACTTGACAACTCAAATCGCAGCGGTATTGTTAGTGCACTTTGAACTAATTATAACCTGTCGTTAACATCTATCCATTTCGAAAAGTCATGTAACTATTGGCATATAGTTCTTAAAATTCTTCTCTCATCGTCAATATAATCCTAGATTTCTTCAGGTTAATACGAGAAAATTATGTTACTGGACCCAACAGTCTCTCTCAATATAGCTTGACATTATTGACCAACTCAAGTAAATGCTATTTAACAGTCTATAGAAGGTCAGCAGCAATTTCTTGATAAGGAATCGCAATTCTGTCAGATGTAAGCGAGGCAAATTATGAAAGTGCAGAGGTGTTGTGTCTTAAATGTCTTTTAAGAATGATATATTGTTCGAAAAATGTTATCAGTGCAGAATATTGCACACTGTCGTGATCCTTCATACATCGTTCAGAATAAAAAGCCTTTTTTTTATTACAAATTCGCCCCTCGTTGGTTCACAATTATAAGAAGTACGATAGAGAACAGATTGGAAAACACAATATGACAGTAGATTTGTTGGTGAAAAAATAATAAGAGATTGCACCATTACAATTTTAAACAAGTAGTGTATTACGAACGTCGTCATCGCCTTTCTTTTATCACTGGATGCAGCGATATGATTTGATTGTACCCCAGCGAATACAGACAAAGATTACAGATTTCTGTCGGAGCCTCCGGTTGGATGTATTCGTTAACATACCGTCCAATCAAATCACTGCATTTTCAAACTTCCGTGATACAAGAAAGGTAGATATTTCAGTTAAGGTATCAGGCGCTGTTGTGGCTTGCAATTGTTTAATGCGTCTTTTTGTGACCTTTTTGTTTTAAATCGACATCTTTCATATAAGCATTTTTTCTCGAGCTTTTTCTGTTTTTTATTACTAAATGGCCATTTAGACACTTCTTTTATCAAAGTCACATTTAATGCTCATTTCTATCGATTTGTGTCAAAGTTTTCAAAGAAGTGTTTCAGACGCGCACTTACAGCAACTTACGCGCTTGTCACGTCTTATTTAACGTGAATGTAATACTTGATTCCTATTATATACCCGACTCTTAAACTCTGTATTCCCCACAATCTTACTCATTCAAACATCCTATAGTATCCGTTTCGCTCTCAAATAAAATACAATGAGTTTTTACAAGTATTTATTTGCGATTATCAACTATATTTCCAAGGAAAACCTGTCAGTATGATGTCGCGTTAAGATAACCCACGGGACTGCATTCTAGATATCGTTGTCGACAATAAGAATCTGGAAAGATATGTTTGATCTTTTAAACGAGTTATTCGTACTAATTAAATGACAGTTCATCATTAATGTAAAATAAATGAATGGTGAATAAGTTTGTATAACATAATTATATTATGTTCATACATATTCAAACAGTATGATAACATACATCTGGAATAATGAACCATTTGCATTCTTCCAGTTGAAAGGCAATCGTTAAAGCAGTTAATATGCGAAAGGTTTGGTAGTTTGATTTTTGCTTGTTTAAATAGAGATCACGATGTAGGTTAATAGTAATCCTAAAACGGTTACCTCTTACCTCATCGTTCCATTCATTATAAATATTCAGGGATGTTCTACTGTTGTACGAGTTTCAGTTCATGAATTTAAACATATGATACAATTTTTTTTTTCAATGTTACAAAAAGCGTTTATTAAAAACTTATCTATATTGCACAGGGAAGATACGATTACACTGACAATAATGTCATTTTTATCCTTTTAACCACCAGATTGTCAAGAAAGATTCCTGTTAATGCAAGAAAACGGGATTTCGTTGCTTTTGACAGACTTCAAGTGTTTTTACTTCTTAAGAATCTAAACTAACACTGGTTTAGATTTACCGTTTTTTAAGTGCATAATAATTGACCAAATTTTCACCGTTATTCGATAGTTTATTGTCTGACTGGCATACTAATGAACCAAAGTGGAAATTGGAGTTGAGTTGTAAATCTTGTACTTGCATCGTGAAGACGTGTTACGTAATCCTTTAACATCAACTATTTGTGGTTCGTAAGCCTTTATGATCTCAATCTTCAGTTTCTTCTTCCTTTCGTATTGTTAATTCAGTGAGAATCTAGCGAAGATTGTTAAAATTAAAATGAAACCGGTAGCCATGCGTAATAATTTAGATATATTTTCAGATTTGTTAATTGATAAAATTTCATTTTCAAAATCTAATGTAAAACCGTATTGGTATTTCTTTCTTTCCCTTTTTTGATCAATAATAAAAAAAAAACCTTTATAAATGTTTGAAAGTTGCTGATTCTTATTGGTTATTAATTATTTATGCACCCGATTGCATTATTGAGATCTGATTTTTAAGGTAGCGCTCCGGCTTCGAAAAGTACAAATTTTAGCATTGCTAGGATTTTTAATAATAGATATACAAGATCCCATATCTAATATATCCTTTGATAAGTATGCATCACTGTTGACCCATACTGACAAGGTTACACAGCATGGCTTTACTCGAAAACCTTCGAGTGATCTCTTTAATGGCATTTCTATATTTGATCGCTGAAACAGAATTTCCCTGGAAAGGCCAGAGATACAATACCATTCATACAGTGATATTAATACAATCGGCTAACTGTAAGATGATCAGTATTATCCACGCCAAGAAAAGAACAAAGTAAATTGTCTGTTCAAGTGAACTCAATATTTGACCAAACCTGCCTTCTGAATTTAAACATTCACTGCACAATAGAGTCTTGACTAGATTTGTAGATCAGAGAGACGCAAGTGACTTCTTGAAATGTCTCAATGAGTAAGGTCAACACCCGAGTGTTTGATAAGGAATTAAAGGCTTATTCAATCCGGTCGCATAATCCGATACTGTTATGCAGTATCTGTTTTATTGACAATCGAATGGTTCAAGAGTATACCAGTACTGGAGTATGAAAGCACTTAAAATAGGAAATCGGTTTATTATTTCCCACCATCGTGAACCTTGTGGTTCCTCACCTTGTCTTTTGAAGATGGCTAGGTCATATTGACACAGTAGAAATATAATTTTCATGGCTGGCATTACATTTTTTTAAACGCCCACATAGAAATGTTAACGTATATTCCCATTGCTCCATCGATTTGTTGGTCGGTACATATTTCTTCTGAACACAACAGAGACCACAGTTTGTACATGTTTAATATTTGGTGTGATCATCAATATTTATGAAATCTTGGTCAAATTGGAATTAGATTTTTAGATTAAAAAACGCAGTTTATTTTTTACTTTTGCCCTCGAAAATTTTTTTGTAAACACAATAGAGACTTTAGTCTTATCGGTGTTAAATGAAATTGAGTGTGATCATTTATTTTGACATTTTTGTCAATTTATCAGTCGAAGAAAAGCTTTCGTGTTGTTACCTTGTTGACTTTTGAAAAAAATGCCTGTGAACACAATAGCGTCAATTCTTTTATGAAATATTGATTGAATTTTTGTTGAACGATTTTGAGTCATTTTCCTTGAGAATTATGTTGACATTTGAGAATACGTCTTTTAGGGTTTTTTTAATGAAATTTTGTGTCATCCTTTATATCAAATGAATCTTGTTTAGGTGCAAATTTGACGATCATTCAGTAAACTGTGTGTATTTGTATGTGAACACAACAGAAACTGCGGTTTTTATCAAATTTAATTAATTTTTGTGTGATCATTTATTTTGATGTGATCTTGGTCAAGTTCGAATTGTGGGCATGTGTTAATTTTACTCACAAGCTATTTTCTTTTTATAAACAACGTGATGAAATAGCGAAAACTTTCCATTTTAAATCAACAATGACTGGAGAGATAATTCACATTTTACACGAACTAATTTAGATAAGATTTCTGTGACAAATAACTGCTATTATTCAATTATTGTTCACATTAGAATTTGTTTTCATAGTATTTTCTATTTTTCTTATACGGTGTTGAAATTGATGTATCAATTTCATTGATAATATGTTTGTATCAGTTTCATTCTTTGATTGATAAAACTACTGTGTCAGTGCTTATTACTTTATTGATAATACAGGAGTATCATTTTCATTAATAATACCCCCTTTGTATCAGTTCAAATTTTAGTATGGTTGTACCAGTTTTGCTGATAATATTATTGTATCATTTTTATTATATCTGAGTTGATAATACTAGTACTTGTATATTTTTGTTTTATTATATCACTGACAATATTGTTGTATTATTGATTTATTATGATTGATAATACTGTTGTATCAGATGTATTATATGGTTGATAATACTGTTGTATTAGATTTATTATATAGTTGATAATAATGTTGTATTAGATTTATTATATGGTTGATAATACTGTTGTATTAGATGTATTATATGATTGATAATACTGTTGTATTAGATGTACTATATATTATTGATAATACTGTTGTATCAGATGTATTATATGATTGATAATACTGTTGTATTAGATTTATTATATGATTGATAATACTGTCGTATTAGATTTATTATATGGTTGATAATACTGTTGTATTAAAATTATTATATGATTGACAATACTGCTGTATTGGATTTATTATATGGTTGATTATACTGTTGTATTAGATGTATTATATGATTGATAATATTGTTGAATTAGATTTATTATATGGTTTATAATACTGTTGTATTGGATATATTATATATTGTTGATAATACTGTTGTATCAGATGTATTATATGATTGATAATACTGTTGTTTTAGATGTATTATATGATTGATAATACTGTTGTATTAGATGTATTATATGATTGATAATACTGTTGTATTAGATTTATTATATGATTGACAATACTACTGTTTTGGATTTATTATATGGTTGATTATACTGTTGTATTAGATTTATTATATGGTTGATAATACTGTTGTATTAGATGTATTATATGATTGATAATACTGTTGTATTAGATGTAGTATATGATTGATTATGCTGTTGTATTAGATGTATTATATGATTGATAATATGTGTTTGTTTATATAGATGATAATAGTTGATTGATAATACTGATATAGTATTAGATTTATTATATGATTGATATACTGTTGTATTAGATTTATTATATGTTGAAATACTTGTTTTGATTTATTATATGGTTGATTATCTGTTGTATTAGATTATTATATGGTTGATAATATTTTGGTATTAGATTTATTATATGATTGATAATACTGTTGTATTAGATTTATTATATGGCTGATAATACTACTGTTTAGATTTATTATATGATTGATTATACTGTTGTATTAGATTCATTATATGATTGATAATACTGTTGTATTAGATTTATTATATGATTGATAATACTGTTGTATTAGATTTATTATATGATTGATAATACTGTTGTATTAGATTTATTATATGATTGACAATACTACTGTTTTGGATTTATTATATGGTTGATTATACTGTTGTATTAGATTCATTATATGATTGATAATACTCTTGTATTAGATGTATTATATCATTGATAATACTCTTATATTAGATGTATTATATCATTGATAATACTGTTGTATTAGATTAATATGTTATTGATAAAACTGTATTATCAGGGGTTTTTTTCATTGATAAGATTGATCTATCTTTTTTATCATTTATCATTAACATTGTGTTTTTAGCATTTTCTTTGTGTATAAAAAATAGTTGATGTAATAGAAAGAAGTAAATAGAATAGATAAAAATAAATGATATATTATTGTGTGTCAGGAAAGAGCTTGTCAATTTCACTGAAATGATAGGATGTCACATGACAGGATATGCCACTACATTACAGACATTGTCAATATTGTTCCTAGCACAATGATGCAAAAGGAATATTGTGATCTATAAATATTGTATTTGTTGTGTTTGTTTATAGCATTTGATATATGTATGTTTTTAATGCGTCCTGTAATAAGAAATCAACAGAATTATGTCGCCTGGCTAAATTAAAAATTTCTACACCTCCATTAAATATAACATTATTTTTGTTTTAAATCAGTATGATGTTTGTGAACAGGACACTTTCCAGTGATTATCAGCTGATGTTTTTTTTCCAGTTTTTATTTTTTTATTTTTTTTATTTGTTTTGATACATTTTCAGGGGGGGGGGGGGTGGAGGAAGGAGGATGGGTATTTAAGTCTCAATAAAACTAGGCACACAAATAACATTACGTGAAAGGAATGTATGAATACCTGACAAGCTTTTAACATAAAATAAATAAGATTCTGTAATTACAACATATTAATGGCACGTATTTTTACGATAGTTTCCGCCACCGATATATGTTTTTAAATGAATGAAATTGACACCTGACAGAGATTTTAGAACCCTTTTCCCACGAGCTGATTAGTATTAATTTCACACGATACTCTAGAATTTCCTTTTGGTAAATTTACAACTAATATCAGGAAAAGATTGTCATTAAAAAACAAAATATCTGATAGATCTTGGCAGATTCTGTCATTTCGTTGACGATCTGATCTTTCCGTTTGTCAATAGATCCTCGAAACCCCGCTACTGTAATTCCATTGCCATTGGGATTCAACTTTTCATTGATTTAAGACAAATTTGGATTCAGAATTTATACTAAATCAAAAAGGCCTCTTGGTGAGGACATTATCCACGTTATGTTTTGTACATAACGATATGCAAATATGAAAGCAATTATCTTTTGGACAAAACGCATACAGATTTTTCATTATCTTAAGTTAGTCACTGCAACTTCACGTTAAATCATTTGGACAGACATTGTCCAACCCATTATTCATCTGTATCACCAAAAGTGGTCTAATAAGCGTATAATTTACTTTCATAATCGCAAATGATTCCCAACTTTTTGTGGATTAGTGACATCTCAGACGACGCAATATTAACTCTAGTATGTAGGTTAACTCATACCCTTTTTGGGAATTGGATATAGCTGAGGTTAAAAACTTGTTAAACCTGTAGGAAGAATCAAAATTTTTCAATGACAATGCGCAAATAGATATCGACTTCTGGATACTATCGAAACAACCATTGTCTGTTAGTTGGAAAGATTTTACATTTTCGCATGGTCTTTTACAGTGGTTTGACATCGTCACAATGATGTAAGTTGATAGATTTAACAGTCTAGAGTTAATAGTATATGAAATTATGATGTGTTGAGACTAGATGATTAGTCAAACTACATAAATTCAGTCAGACGGTAAGAATAGTTATATAACTTTTATATTATCTCATTTACTATTCTTCCAATAATTCTATAGATTAAAGGTCGAAATCATTGTATGTTGTGTGTGTGTGGAATCCCCATGGACAGTTTTTTTTTTTTTTGACAGACTTTGTAGAAGAATCATGCCTGTACACTGTAGATGTTTCATTTAATCAACATTATTTTGTTACCAATCTTTTTAAAAGGTGGCGAAGACTTTCTTATTTTCTTTCTTTGGGGAGAGGGGGGGGGGGGGTGTTGAATGCAGACAATGCGAGACTTCATTAAAATTTGAAATTCTCATTGTTTCTTGTCGACTTAGTTTATTCTATAAGTTTGTGTTACTTTCTTATCATCAATGCAATGGGAGAATTTAAACGTTTTACATCTCGATTGTCAGCATTTGACACATACGAAGGGGTTGAGAAACATGATGTATGATATAAAAAGCAAGTTCATTATTATGGTCTTTGATTAAATATATATACCAACAAATATTATAAAAAAGTCGTCATTGCGGCACGTAACATCGAGTGTACATATCTGAATTACGAGCCGTGGATATGAAACTCAGGAATATTATAAATTATCTTTCTAGAAGACTTAAAAAAACAATTTCAGACTGGAAATTTAATATGAAGTCCAAGTATATGTTCAAATCTAATCTAAATGCGACATACAATAACTAACTTTCTACCTCTTTTGTATATTAATATAACTTCGGCTATACAAATGTTTTCTAATTCAATATAACTGTAAAACAAAATAAACCTCTTCCAAAAGCAGAAATTTTAATTGAGCGTCGTTTAAGACTAGTTGATATTTCGTTTTTAGGCGTAGTCTCTTACTTTCTTCCTCTATATATATGTATCATGTTTAATCGATATTTCCTAGTTTCTTAATATACATCTAATATGATTGTTTTGTCTTAAAACTACATGCGTGGTACATCAGGCTTATCAGATTATTTTCAGAATGATACACACTAACTCAAACAATTGTTTATGACAAATAAATGCCAAACATAACGAAACCAAAATATTGAGCTTGATTGAGGTTTCCTTGGATTTTTTCTTGAATATTGATATATTAAGATAAAGAAAATGATTCCTTTACTTGATTTTTCCTTGTGAACTGAATGAAATATTCACTTTATGCGTCAATATTATTCTAATTCATACCAACAACTTGAGAAATAAAAAACATCTAGCTCTTTAACTTCCTCTAATTACTTCACTTTATTTTTGTTTTATGAGATTTGTCTCCCAAATAGGTAAATATAATAAGTTCAACATAAACTCAATTTAAGTATGAAATTTTGGTTGTGATCGGTTGAGATATTTTCTAATGATCTTGAGTGAGTATCTGGGTAGTAAAAAATTCTGTGGTTGATATAAAGGTAGTTTTATAGTCGTTCTGGGCTATGAGTCTTCAGATGTAACCTAAGACTCCACCGGATTCACTTTTCAGCATTCATGCATGTAGCTGTCACAATAGACTTTCATTACACACGATATTTACCAATATTTTTTACTCTGTACTAGTTGTTAGATGTTATCGGAATATCTCTCCAGGTTCTCTCACTTCATCAAATATGTATTTTCTGTTTATTGTACTAAATTAATGAAATACAATGAGTCTGGGGCCCTTTTTGGACTAAAACAACTGCTTCTTTTGTGCGGTAATGTAAATGAAACGTTAAGCGCCTTTTCTGATTTGATTTATTAATCTCCATCCTCAACTTAATACACGGAAACTTAGCTTCTTTTTCCATCTAAGCGAATAGTCGACCTTTGTATCTCTCTCAAGAAGTTGAAATGTGACGGTATCTGAAGTGTAATGCGATGGCGTTACATCGTCTCCCCTATTTGTAGTGTAATACAGTGACGTTACATCCTCTCTGCTATTTGTAGTGTAAAGCAATGACGTTACATCGTCTCTCCTATTTGTAGTGTAATACAGTGACGTTACATCGTCTCTCCTATTTGTAGTGTAATACAGTGACGTTACATCCTCTCTCCTATTTGTAGTGTAATACAGTGACGTTACATCCTCTCTCCTATTTGTAGTGTAATACAGTGACGTTACATTTTCTCTCCTATTTGTAGTACAGTGACGTTACATCGTCTCTCCATTTGTAGTGTAATACAGTGACGTTACATCCTCTCTCCTATTTGTAGTGTAATACAGTGACGTTACATTTTCTCTCCTATTTGTAGTGTAATACAGTGACGTTACATTTTCTCTCCTATTTGTAGTGTAATACAGTGACGTTACATTTCTCTCCTATTTGTAGTGTAATACAGTGACGTTACATCGTCTCTTCTATTTGTAGTGTAATACAGTGACGTTACATCCTCTCTTCTATTTGTAATGTAAAACAGTGACGTTACATCGTCTCTCCTATTTGTAGTGTAATACAGTGACGTTACTTTTTCTCCCCTATTTGTAGTATAATACAGTGACGTTACATCGTCTCTCCTATTTGTGATGTAATACAGTGACGTTACATCGTCTCTCCTATTTGTAGTGTAATTCAGTGACGTTACATTCTCTCTCCTATTTGTAGTGTATTATAGTGACGTTACATCGTCTCTCCTATTTTTAGTGTAATACAGTGACGTTACATCGTCTCTCCTATCTGTAGTGTAATACAGTGACGTTACATCGTTTCTCCTATTTGTAGTGTAATACAGTGACGTTACATCGTCTCTCCTATTTGTAGTGTAATACAGTGACGTCACATCGTCTCTCCTATCTGTAGTGTAATACAGTCCTCTCTTCTATTTGTAATGTAAAACAGTGACGTTACATCGTCTCTCCTATTTGTAGTGTAATACAGTGACGTTACTTTTCTCCCTATTTGTAGTTAATACAGTGACGTTACATCGTCTCTCCTATCTGTAGTGTAATACAGTGACGTCACATTGTCTCTCCTATTTGTAGAGGGGTGGAGCCGACTAAAGGTCATGAGCAAATTCTCAGTTATGCTGCTTGAACATTTTGAAAAACAGAGCTATTGTGTATGTTAAGAAAATTAGTAAGGACAGTAGCATTTTATTTAAAAAAAACTGGTAAGGAAAGATGATAACCAATGCCAATGTAGTTGGTAAATTTAGAAAGAGGAGATCTTTCTCCTTGCGATTAGAGAAATAAGAAAAGGCGATAAAAGCCGAAACCATACAATGCGTACATTTGGTTCAAAGTCATACGACGAATGGACATTGCCATCTTATCATTCTACCATAATTGTGCATTACGATCTTTTTGCGGATGAAGGGCAGGAAAATCAGAGGTGCTGTGTTCTATAAGAAAAACCTTGATTTCAATCTTGTTTTCCGCTGTCTAGTTATTCAAATCTGTCACCATGATTAAGTATTGACTAGAAACGTATTTAGATATAACTTTTATCTACTGGAGACAATCGACCTACACCAGATAGTTTAGAATCGTGTAATTGATTCTTATATTTGAAATAAGAGTTTAAAAAGCAACGTGTTTAGTTTCATGTTATTTGAACAAATAGCTAGTTTTCGTGATTTCAGATGTAATTCTTTAATCGCTTTTAGTGCTCGTTACCACTTTATAAATTGGTTCTTTTATAATTTGATTCTTCCCTGTTACTTTGACCTTAGATTCTATTCAGAAATTGAATTTCTATTCATTTACGTTTAAATTGAGAGAAATCCACAAAATATAACGTTTAAAAGATTTTGGAAATTAATCACACAACCCACGTTATACTATTAAAATAAAAGACAAGCGAAACTTTAACTTTAAAATGTTGGAAATTATCAAAACCATATTTCTGTAGTGCGCTGATGAATGAACTTTAGTCTAGCTTTAAGATCTGGGAAAATGTCAGCTCAGTTGGAATAGGTTGAGCTAAAAACTGAACAAAGGATATCATGACTAATGTGGCCTTTCTACGGTAGGAGCGTGCAATGATGTTAGAGCAGCTTTGGCTCCTAAGTTTCATATTTCTAAAATCAATGGTGCTGTAAGCAAACCCCCCTCCTTACTTAAGAAAATTCCATTGCCTCAACTCGCTCTCTCCACCGTAACAGAAACTCCACTGATAATACTCTGTATTTGGCTCTATTATCATGTCCTCTTTGATAGCTTTAATATTGCAATCTATATATCAATTACAATCTAGACCAGTGGTCACCGAAGTTAAAATATATGCCAGAAAATCATCAATATACATAGAAATATCGTGTCCAGGGAATC
Organism: Nipponacmea schrenckii; assembly: GCA_030562195.1. Lineage (NCBI taxonomy): Eukaryota > Metazoa > Mollusca > Gastropoda > Lottiidae > Nipponacmea > Nipponacmea schrenckii. Next base: position 37,684,887 of record CM060200.1, on the reverse strand, counting down.
ATCCGAGTATTTTAATGTCTTGTTAATGCTACTATGAATCGTAATCAAAGTAGGACAGCCCAGCACAAATTACCTAAAAATCTAATACAGTTATTCAAAATCGCTTTATTCATTATTGTTAGTTTTATTTTGACCCTGTGTTCTCTAAACAAGAATTAAATTGAAGTAGGAAATGACTCGAAGCTTTCAATTCCAGTCGGTGATTGATAAAGTGAAACGGTGATGTATATCATTAGAGTTTTCTGACTGTGACACTCCATTAAATGTCTGTTACAGAGAATAAACAATGAGCAAAAATGAATGAATATTATTTGTCAGAGATATAGAATAATTTAGGTTATTTGGTTTGCTTTTTTTGTTTTTTAATTAATTTGTTTTTAAAAAAAGATATATCTACAACTAAAAACAAACAAATTATTCCTATTATGCCCCATTCCATTCTGTATCTTCCAAATTCGATACTTACTGCTTTCCCCGTGCAAATTTCATCCCTTGATCCTATTGCTCCTTTCCAAATTCGACCCACCCCATTCTGCTTCCCTCCCACCCTTCGTTCCCAAAACCAATTTTCATTGCATTTTGATAAAAGGGTTAGATATAAATTAGTTGATTTTATTGGACCCTTTTATATAACCCCTTATCATCTCATCGGCAAGAACAGTCGCTCTCAGTGTCAATCTCCCAGTTCCATAGCACGGAAAACAGTTGACATAACCCTGGCCAGAAATCGAACCAGGAACTAGCAAAATTTTAACTGACATAAATCGAGTCATTATGAGGGTCGGAAAGGCAGTATGGGCATGGGGTGAACTGGGAAAAAAACATGGACAGGTGTAAAATTGGAAAGGGACGAACTGAGAAGCCCCCAACTCCCAGGACCATTGGTCAGTAAAATAAAAATAACGTAATATACTTCAAAAGTAACTTGAGGGGGGAGAGGTAGTATGATCACCATAAAAGCAATGCAAAATATGTCTCTTCAGTACTATGCTTCATGATTTATAGTTGATGATGGTTCACATCAGCCAAATTTATAATGTACAACAGCGGACGTGTTCATTGGTGAACAGATCGTATGTGTACCTATTCACCTCAAAATGTCTTTGGTGACCGTGCTGATTCACATCCATTCATTTTATCATGTCCAGAAGAGAACAGGTCGCATATTTAGCCACTGGTCAGTGATGTTCGTCATGTCAGTATCAGGCTTAATGGTAAACTGATGATGATAGAGATTAAGTGAGATTAAGAAGAAGATGAAGCATGTAGGAATGAAGGAACGGGTTCTATTTAATGTTTCAGTAATTAGAAGCTCCTGTGGTTTCTATGAATATAAAATGATGTTTTTAACGGTCCAACTCTCGCCTAGTTTGTATTGATGTTGTCAATGGTCAGTTCACCAATGATTATTCATTGTTAGTTTTACATATGAAGTGTAACTTTAGTAACATCGAATTCTATGATTAACCATTAGCTTGCTTATTGTCTGTGATATTGTCTCATTTCCTTGTTGAACTCCAACAATAGTACGGTATTGCAAATTTATCATCACATTAATTCTAAATCGGTTGATAAAAGCTTTACGTGTGAAATACACGAGTACAAACAATATAGAGATCACAAACAAATAAATAATTTTTTCAATATGTGAACGTGGCAATTTAAACATGTCTAATATTTCTATCAGTATACTTTTTGTAAAGAAAGTTATGTGTATTAAAAGTCCATCCGTGAGATGTACGTTCGTCCGTGCGTCGTTCGGATATTGGCGAAACGTTGTGTGAAAGTATGTTATCACCCAAGAATGAACCCATTCGAAATTCTAAAATTGCTTTCAATGTTAAGCTTACCGCACAATTCTTGTGGAATTTTGACAAAACTTGGTAGTGTTATTATTATCATTCAAAAAGTTCAATAATATTATGACTAAAGGTCGAATGTTTCGTATGATTATTACCTGCAATTATATTTAATCAAAATGAAAGCTGCCAGTGGGCTTACATAACCTTGCCTGGTAAGCCATCTTATATGTCAAAATAATTCCTTTTAAATACACGATGGAATTCCCCCAAAATGTTATCTAAAACTTGCATCGTAAAGGTTTATTCCCAATATTCAATGATTATAATGTCTGACAGAGGGATGTATTTTATTCAAATATCTGTTTGATATTCTGACCCATTCGTCTTCATTTTGTCCTATTGATGGATTGTTAGTGGAGGCGAGGAATTTATTATGAACTATCGACGTACGCTTAGTCTGTACTTTTGTTGTATGAATTTACTTGCGAAATGTCATTTTTCACACCACATTTCCAGAAACCTAAACTCATTCTAGAAATGAACCTATGACCAATGCCTCTCAAACGAGGCGCCACTTCTGGAAAAACGCTTCTTCATATCAACTCAATAGATTTAATTTTGAAAAAGTATTTGTTGTAAAATAGAAAGTAAACACACGTGTAGTGAAGTACAAACCTGTTATTTAGATGAATCTCATTCCAAATCGGCTGATCTATGCTGACCTTGATGTGCACGATGTATGTAGATAAAAAGTGTTTTTGTGATCTATCTCTAAATCTAATGTTGATATTTATTCAATCAGCCGTCAGTTAGGGTAAACAGTATAATATTCAAAGTTATTTTAGTTAGAATATAACTAGGATTCAAAATAAATGTTCAAATAGTACTATGTAGACTCTCCGAATCAGGTCCACCATTAGAATTATCGGCCTATTGATGTACAGTTTTTATGTGCTCAATGATAATCAAATTTGGGTTAGGCTGGTAGGAAAAAGGTTTGAAGAGGGAAACGAAGTGGAAGGCATAAGGAGATTTTCTGAATGGCTGTCCATTTGAAAAATGAAAAGATATTGCCCAATTATTAAATAATATCAAATCACAACATGGACAGACTTTCCTATCTGCCAGATTATTCAGAATATAATAGCCGTGATCGTGTCATTCGTCATCTCACGAATTTTGATTGTGTTACTTAGAACGGTATTCCATTTCAATACTTTGAGTTGGGCTGATTTTTATGTCATTGGGCACAATAACTAGTATGGTATCGCAGTTGACACTAACAGACACTGATATGAAAAAAGATGACGTCAGGTCATAAATATTCAGCGTTCAACTGATAATTTCATATTGAGTGTAATCATAATAACCATTTGTGACTTCCTGTGTCTGTATACGGAAACAAGCGACGGGATGTTGTGCTTATAAATCAGTGCTTTATGATAGTCGGAAGTCATTCTCAACTTGTTTTACACTAGAAGCTGTAATCGTGATCAAAAGTCTATTTATCTAGATTACTCATTCCATTCTACATTAACCTTCCTATTTCATATACCCTTCTATCGTGGCTTTTAATTTATAAAAGTTAAGTTGAGACACCACTTTAGTAAATAACGTTGGATTACTACGAGTTCAAAAAGATTCTGAATTAATCATTCTTCAGGCTTCTTATTTAGACAGGATTTCTCACAATGAACATGAAAATTGGTTAGAAAATGTTGTAGCGATTCTTTATGAATCAATCAATTTGTTAACACCTTTCTTGTTCTGCAATTCATTAATGTGATCAATATCTGACGATCTTGTACTTATAATGTCTATTGGATATTGATGCCTTGAGAAGATTGATTCCCGAATTCTGCATTATTCTTGTAATTGACTTTTTGTCATTTAATTCTTACATAATCTTTGAAATTATATTTAAGATGCTGTTCTCAGACAAAAGTCATTTTAAAACAGTAAGCAGGATCCTTTGTTATATTGGTTAGACATGGTTTGAGGAGTATTATATGATTAAAGGAGCATATACAATTAAAGTGCGTATTTAGAAAGAGTTAATGATATAACGCAAAATCAAAGAGCATATTTAAATTAAATATAGAGTATTTACCTAGGAGCATATACAATTAAAGTGCGTATTTAAAAAGGGTTAATGATATAACGCAAAATCAAAGAGCATATTTAAATTAAATATAGAGTATTTACCATGGAACATATGATCTTACAAAGATCTACTTAAGCATGTTACCCCGCACGTTTCAGATACCGAAGAAAAACCTAGTGAGGAAACTGATTTTGAAATCAAATAAGTTTTTCTTTTTGTTTTGTATTTTTTCATTTTAGGTTTACTGGGATTCTTTTTCAAAAAGGGTTATTATGTGTGAAATTTATTCAACATTTAATGTTGATTTTGCCATTATATATATAATATTAACTTTATTATCCAATATTTAGTTAGTTGGTACAGGTTTCAAATGTATCACGGTTATCAGTAAATTGGATTATGCGTGCAATAGAATATGATTTGTAAGTGTGCAGGCTTCTTCCTAGACTGGGAATGTATACACTTCTGAACACTTGAAACCCCTTTTCATTACAAAAAGTTTCTTCGCTGTTGTAAGACTTAATCTTATCGTTATTTAATTCCCCACCCCCCACCCACCCTTTTGAACCCAGGATATTAACTCTCTTGAAGATTTGAGATTTTACCACATTATTAGTTCCTGTTCTATGGGGGTATAATGTTTAATGCCTTCGTTTTGGTTGTATATGTTTAGCAGCAATGCCGAGTGTGGCGTCAGCGAGGGTATGCTTTCGCCTCCTGTTCATTATTGGCCTACATAGGCCAACTTAGGGTTGATGTACATTCTCGTGTGAAAAGTTTATAAGCTTTTGCCAATGTAAGACCAATATGTTGATTTGAATTTCGGGCTTCGGTTTTCCTTTCGGATCGTTAGTATGTGGTATATTTATTCCACTGCATTACGATTTCTTTCTCTGAGTCCCATTGGTGCATTTAAATAAATTCCACCTGCCTGAGTTATCCCTTTTCAAGATTCAATATTGAATTAATTCACCTTATTAACTTATCTTACTCTGGGTTGCTGGTTACATTTGTTATCTATTCTCAGGGGGTGTGTATTTTCAAACCATAATTTATAAAATAGCTTTTGTCTTTCTAAAAACATATTTTTATCTTGATGCAGTGGAAGTATGTTTCTATTTGTTTCTTGATAAAATAAGTTTTTCCAGTTATTAACTAGAGTCAAGAATCGAATTTATAACCAGTCCATGACGTATTATTTCGAGTCGGACGTTTTACCTCCAGCTCATAAAACATTATCTCAAGCTCATTCATCCTCTGGAGCCTATTATGTATGATTTAAGTCCGTGACGTATTATATTGAGATCCTGATTTGTTTCCAAAAACTACTTCGAGCCCATGTCATGTTATATCGAGCCCATGTCATATTATATCGAGCCCATGTCATGTTATATCGAGCCCATGATCATCATTACATCAACCTCAGAATTTTCATTTTAAGCACTTGCCCAAAACCCATGATTTATTAACATTCAATACTCATTATCTCAAGTACATGAATTAACTATTTTGAACCGTTGAACAATAAGCTCTTATTAGCATATTTAACAAATACCTGGGAAGCATTACTGGATTATTACCTCATCCTTATCATGACATATACTGATGATGGTAGTAGACGGTGATAGATGGGTCAATTTGCACTACGATATATGTTGAATCATAAATTCTAAAGTCTGTAAAATGGACTATTTTGTTTATTTCAACAAGGTTTCGATTTAGTCGACCCGCAGCTCAAAAGCTAAAAGCTATAAATAAGACGAATAATACCAAAATGATTTATAGAAAGGATATATTGGTTTAGATTGAGGCTAAGAGAACATTATTTGATCTCCGGTTCTTGGTCTGACGTAACCAACCAAAAATGCAAACCAAAATAAATACGATATGGTTAATGGAATATAATTGTCATTGAGATTTAACATAAACATCTTGGAAAATAACACCATTATATTCTTGTTTAATTAAACTATTTTCGTCTACTTTCTTTCCCCTCTGTTTGTACCATAAACATCAACAAACTAAAGGAATATTGAAACAGTTTTTTATTCCCATTCTGGAAACTTAGTCCGAAACTACTGACTTTTAACGACATATACACTATAAAGTCAACCTCTTCATGTTTTTGTTTTTAGAAATTGATAGGCATTTGATAATATTACTTTATCCATGAATCAACACTTTTAACATTACATGTAGTTATTTGTAATCCCTGCAAATCAGACATTCCGGCATGCTGTGAACATCCTGTTTCACATTGTGACATTTTGCCAACGTATATAGTGTATGTTATTCAATATAATTCATTGATTTCGATTCTAAATGTTTTAAAACTTAGTTGAATAGCTATATTAGATCATATATTTAAAGGAAAGGTCCAACAGAATACTTCAATAAATCATCATTTCTGAATATCCGACATTCAGGAGAGAAATGAGACTGTATGTTTCGGACTAATATATATATCCATTAAATATTTTTGATGTTTTGGCTGTGGAACTTCCTAACTGCAGTTTAAACAAAATAGATCAAAGCTGTAATATCCAATGAATTGTTCTGAAAGCAATTATATTAAAGTTATTTTATGTTTACATCAAGAGCTTTAATAAACATAATACGCCAAGACACATTGGAAATATAAATTGCCCGGTGAGTGTAAAATTCCGAATTCTCCGAATTCGGTCAGAAAAGACTAAAAAATCGAAACTAATTTATCGCAAAATATCGTGCACAATTCAGGATCCAACCATTTTACGGCAAAAAAGAGATGATTTGATTTGACCACAGAAAATCGCTATAAAAATATTCGTTTTTTGACGTAAAATGTCTTGACCATAAAATTGTTCTCGACCTATGGCGGGAATCTAGTTTCGATTTTGAGTCTTTTCAGACCCAATTCGGAGAATTCGGGCAGTTCGGGAATTCGGAAATTTACACTCACCGTAAATTACCTTTAAATACAGGTCGCACTTTATACAATGGTTCATGTTTTCTTCGAGAAACAGTAACATCTTCATATATTTAAAGGAAACAATGTTGTGTTTAATTCCAGATAATGTTGGTATCAATGCCTTCACAAATAATAAATAGGATATAGAATAGATATGGAATAGATATGGAATAGATCTCGAAGATTATTGAATATTACCGATAACCAAAGAGGTTTACTAGCTAGACAATCTACATATCAACCTATCATCATTTTGACGTACACTTATATAAAAAGATTTAATTGTGTTATTCATGTAAATATATTTATTAAAACACTTATTTCAATTTAGGTTTCATGGAAACCATTTTCTTGATAACGATGTTGATTAAAAGACAAAACAAGTCTGCCGTCGTTGAAATGCTTTTTAATAACTACTGGCTCCGTCCTAGACAAATCCGAACCAGTTATCATTGGTAGTGGAATGGTTCTAATTGATCTCCGAAGTGATACTTTAAGAATATTGACCGGTCGACATGAAGCTCTATGTTTTATTTTTTTATTATTATTAATAAAACAGTACATGTATTGACAGGACTTTGTATATTGACATGAATGTCGTATGTAGGGGTTTTTCAAAGCTGGATTTTGACATCTCCATGAAATTTTAAAAAAACTGTACTTGAATTTTAATGGCATGGAAACCTTCAAAGAATATATATGACATAACTTCATATATATGAAATCTTACATTTTACAAAGTTTAAAAGACAAAGAAAAGGTTCGATTCTAATAGATGAAACAAAGTGTCAACTTCTTTTGTTAAGAAGTCAAAAGTAATATTTATATAATCACCACAGTGGTCACTGAATAGCCTTTTTGGAATGAGAATTTTGTGAATCTACGTCTTTTCCCAATGTCTAGTTTCCATAGTAAAACGAAGTTTTAAAAGCATGACAAAAACGACGCTCACTTTCACTTAGTTTAAACATTCGACACTTGATTGAGTTTATAAAATTATAAAACAATGTTTATAAAAATTGTGTTCAATGATATCTTTTTAATGTAAACGGAGTTTTGTGTAACTAAATTAAATATACATGAAAAGTAAATAATTACGGGAACATCAAACAAAATGTGAACATTGAAATGTTTCCAGACATCTTTCATTATTTTGTGGTATAAAAGTTTGATTTTCGTGAATATATGGGATAGACTGAAAGTGAATTGGTGTCTTTCAACTCCACTCTTTGATTAAGTTACATAGTGTTAGAAATAACAGGGAATAGTGCAGACAGTGGTTGGTAGAACTTGTTTTCAGCCTGGACGAGTGCATAAAGCAATTCTGCTTTTGTATAAATTCATGACACACTTGTCATTAAGTTACATATAAGACAATTTCCTGGGTTAAATATAAAGATTGCTTATCATACACAACGTTTCTGCATTTTACATTAGCTGTTTTCTTAAGTGTATACAAGATTGACATTTGACAATTGATGTTGTACGGAATGTTTACAGACTTCAATTAAATGATATCGGTTAGCAGGAAATTTCTGGTAAAATCTCCTTTGCTATGTCTTGAAATATGTGTATGAACATCGGTGTAATTGGAAATCAAATATAATAGACGCGTTTATGTTGGCGAGGAAAACCATTTAGCAGGGCTTCGGGTGCATGCTCATACATGTGTTTCTGCTACAGAAACTATTGTTTATGTATGAACCAACTGGTTTGGCAAACTTTCACATAGCCAACACAGAGCACGTTTCTTTTACAGATTCATTGGATGACAACTGTGGTGGATCGACTTTTAAGGTGAATTTATAAATATAATGAGATTATTATCTTTATTCTAGGCTCCGTGAAACAACAGTCATAATATAAAGAATAAGATGTCTAACAGTTCTAATCCAGCAAGAGTATACATATCAGAAAATACCAGCAGCTTGAGCAAAATGGTCGTTGAAACCACATCAAGTGTGGTTTATGGAAACACAACCTCAGAAATAAACAGTACAATATATCCGGACAATGTACATGATATAACTTATGACTTCATGATCCGTAAAGTGTGTTTATATTTAGTGATTATTTTTGGGACGATAGGAGGTCTTCTCGTCTGTTTATGGATGTGGTATAACAGGAAGCACAGATCTAGAGTTAACGCCCTTATATTTAACCTGTGTTTAGCTGACATGTTAGTGGTATTTGTGGCATGTTTACCACAATTAGTGTGGGAACACATGGAGCGTGAGTGGCTAGCCGGGGACTTTATGTGTAAAACATATAAATTCTGTATGTCCTTTGCATTGTTTGCCAGTAGTAATATGTTGGTGGTTATTGCCATTGATCGACATCAGGCTATCAGATCACCTTTAAAAGAGCCCACCCCAGTAAGTATACTTTTATTGGACTGCTATCTGCAAAAACGAAAAGATTTAATTTTTGGTTGGCCTTGAGATTGTGGTTTTCGAAACAATGCTTTTCAGATGTCTTATGCTTTCTGATGTAGGTGGAAATTTCAGAATTAGAACAGGCCGACAGACAACGTACATAGGAAATATTCGTCATTCTGTAACATTCTGTTTTGTTTTTCTCTTTAAATACTTATCGTATATACTTTCTGTTTTGAAAATGACTGCTCTGTATTATTAATGTGTCCCTATCTATTACAGGTATGGTTGTTGTCACTATGTGGATGGGGAATAGCTGGTGTTGCCTCCATACCACTGTTCTTCGTCTTCCACGTTCGCTATCATCCCGTCAAACAGATTATGTTGTGTGAGAACACGTTCCGTGGTAAACCAATGATTCATCGTCAGGCTTTTCTAACCTATGTTGCTATTGTCAGCTTCATACTACCGTTGATCATTCTAATCATATGTTATATTAGAATATTCCGGAAAATAGCCCAGAAGGCAGCTGAGAGTAAGAATTCAAAACGTCAGAGTTTTAAACCAGGCAAGATTCACCTGACCAGCACCGCCAATACATCTTTACCTAAAGCTAAAATCAAAACATTGAAAATGACAGTCGTAATTGTAGCTGCTTACATTATTTGCGCTTTGCCGTATTTTGTTGCTGAAATGATTATGTCGTACGGAGATTTCCACATTATATCCGGAGCTCTGTATGGAATTCTTGGGAGCATGGCTGCCGCTAATTCCGCTGCAAATCCGTTTGTGTTTCTGTTATTTAATGCCAATTGGCAATGTATTCGCGGATTGAAACTGTGTCCCAGTCAGAATAACACTGGCAAAAGAAGCTTCGTTTATTCTTCAGCTAGTACCAGATCTGAATACTCCACTGTTTATATCCGTAGTCCACCATTTATATCTACTGATAGCTATGAACTGACTACCGTTCGGGCTTCATCAAGGTCTTAATAGAACTTTATGGACAATAAACTAATCTTTCAATACGTGTACCAGAACCATTGTGACCATATATCATACAATTAAGATTCAACAGACCTTCTGAGAACAGAATTATGTGTATAAAGCTTGTGACAGTGAGAACATTCATACGTTTGTATGATGTGGAGACAGCTAGATATTTAGATTGTGTTTCAGTGCGTCCGAGATAACTGAATATATCTCTCTCGAAGAATATGATCGTGACACAATGAAGTGTCCACGTTTCAGAATCTCCCTGTAAGTACGAAATGGAATTCACAAAATTGTCTGTTGAGGTAAAATAATATAATGAAAACACTGGAAATGTATGTGGTTTGTCGGTATATTACATATAATGAAATGTGTTCTATAGGAAGTTTACCAGTGTATTATCTCCCTTGAATCTTCAACAGTAAATTGGACACATTTTAAGTAGAAACAGCTTTGATTTCGATTTTTTGTAAATATCTCATGAACCTGGATAACCATGAGCATGTTGCTTGTAATATATTGCTCCTACATCCTGACTGGCATCTAAACTTATATTTTACATAATGTGTAGCTGATAATACACATCCAAGGAGGAATTTATATGAAGGCCGTGTGTTCTGAGTAGTCCGACATCTGATTAATCAAAACATCAAAACATAGATCGCATTCAATTACATTTGTACTTGCATGTGGAAACAGAATGGCCATTAGTGTATGTTCTCCAGAAGAACCAAAATATCGACCTTCATGGTTCCTGGCTTTAGGATCTTTCCTTTCATCAAATTATGTCCGCTGTGGTTCAAATCAAACATCCTTAAAAACATATAGATAAGGTATTCTTAAAACAAACCACAACAAATGGGTAATACAACATCCAAAAATAGGATGCAATAACCTTAATTTATTTAGTAACAGATTATGTTAGATACAAGTGTATTAACGGCTAGAAGTATAGATACTCCTAGATTAATGGAATTATTGAAAAAAGGTGAGAATGGACGAGGATTTTCTTTCTTAAGTGCATTTTCCTCGGCTAATACATCAATTTTCTATATTGCTTTCTTTCAATGTACATACAGACATTATTATTATATAATTTCATTGTATATCCCTTTGTTAACTATCAGAAAAAGACCATGGTTTACTGGGCTATTCTGATTGTGAAACAACGTTCTTGCACAATCAATCTATTTCTTAATTATCATGTATTTTATTTGACATGTTAAATCGTATATTGTTAAGTTATTTAGAAGTTATGTTGTTGTTTTGATAATAAAAATTAGAATTTCTGATTGTATTTTTATTGGAAGGTATGGAATTCCGTTTTGGTAAGAAACCGAGAACCATCTTAACTTGAACACAATTTCCACAGTCGAATTCAAAAAACAAAATGTACAAAATATGAATTTTTCTTTCATATTTCCATTTTTGGATTTAAACTGACAAATAAGATATTCAATGTTGTTGCAACATATTCGTTTAAATAATGAATTTATGAAAACACCATATTAAGATCGCCTATGGCTCATTCGGTTACAGCTCAGTGCATTACCATGTCTTCAAATAGATGGGCAAAAACTTGGCAGTGTTGAACCTTTTGAACCGACTGGTCAGTGTGGAAATCTGTTAGCTATTCTAACACCAACTATCCGCCCGTTACATCAAGGTGTAATTAAAATATAATTTGACCTTGCTCATCCGACTTGTTCATTTATACGGGCTTTGAGAAAGTCGGAGAAATTCCTTAGCTTCTTAATAAGATGTTGGTAGATAATTTCAGTTCATAAGATGTCATTCATCAACAGAGATATAAGATGTACTCAAAAAACTCACATGCAATGTCTAATGTACCCGTTTGAACCGATAAGATAAAATTTCATATCAATTCTACCTCATTTATCAATCACACTTACAATAGATATAAACTATCAAATCTATTAAACGATTTTCACGTAACTAATACAGGGATTGTAAGATTTTCCAAATATGGATGTGTAACGGGGACACCCCGACACTGATGTCGTCAATATCAAAAACATTTGTGGTTCCTGAAATTCCACTAAAACTAAGTGGTTGATGACATCACTAATTCACCTGTATCACATGGCCTTCGTTATCTAACAATTAGTTTTAGTAACATTTCAGGAACCACAGACGTCTGATTGAAAATTGATATGGTGCAAATTAATGATATCAAAGAAAACCTCTTTACAATCCCTTTAACCCATTAAACTATTGCATTACATATACGATATTAATTACGTCTACAGAAGATAGAGTACAATACTAAACTTTTTTCACTGTTAAAATAGTGCGCAATAAATCAATTGTAGAGCGATATAGAAATACCACTGTTAAAATAGTGCCCAATACATCAATTGTAGAGCGAAATAGACATATTAAAACTTAAAACAAGTTGTTAGTGTGCAACAGGACCTTTTTGATTTTTTGTTGAAATCGAAAATGAGACATGGGTTTACACCCCAACAAAATAATTCAATTACGAATAAACCCATTGACCTTGAGGATAAAATACTTGGTTGACTAATCACAAAAAATAACAACTTTCCCAACCTTAAGCCTCATCTTTGTACCAAAGAGTAAATTTTTTCTTATAGCTACTTGGTAATATTCTATTTTTACTCCAAATATAGAAATTTTTAACAATAATTTTGATCCGCTTGAACGAGGGACGACCATGTATCTAAATAAAGAGGACAAACGAAAGCTTGTCTTCGCCATCCTCGTGTCATAATTGTCAGTGTGTATCGACTATTTCTTAATTAGTTACTTAAGACAGTCAAAGACAGGTGAAAAAGACATGGTAGAAAGTAGATATTTTAACCAAGTTGAAGGTAGTCAATGTTAACAGTGAGTTGTTAAATTGACAATGTACTGTCTCTACCTGTTTAAACTATAATATCTACTTATCTTTCACAAGGTTTTTACTCCCGTCTAAATTTAGTATTTACTTCCTTCTAGGGATCAGAGTGAGTCGTTTCGTGTATTCAACAAAAACTCTTGTGTTTGACAACAAACTAGGCGGACTAATTTGTGTCTAAGAACATTCAGCAACAGTATTCACGTTTTTAAGATAATATTGTGAAAGGATTTTAACAAAAATGGCTGCTGCCCCTCCCGTGAGAAAAAATTGTATGAAATTTTTAGAAGGATATTTAGAACACCGTGGACAGGTCAGTTTAATGTTTTGTCAATGTATTATTAATAATAATGTATATATTATAATGTATTATGATGAATGGTAATGTCAAGTTGGTTATGTCAGTTGACTGTTGACTATCATAATAACTATATCATATCACATATTTTGAAAAATTTTATAATCGTTGGCACTTTGATAAGTTAATGGTATTTCCCAATAGCAGTATTTCATTTGTTATATCGCGTGGGTAGATAAGTTACTGATTCACGGATTAGTTGGTGCATCTTCGCAAATAATTGTAACTCCACAGTGTATGCAACAAGAAATACTTACGTATTAAGTAATATTAACTAATGCACTTGTTACAGCAGGGCGATAAGAAAATGAAACCTACCAAAAATATGATGTAAAGCAAAATACTATTTATAACACAACGCAATAATAAATTTCAAATTTGTATGATTTGCATTAAGAGAACTACGCAAAATGTTTAACATAAAATAACAAAAGAATATGATCCCTGCAATAAGTAACGGACACAGCCCTGATAAGTGTTAGCGGGTGGATAGGACTTTAGATAGGATTTATCCGAGAGGTGCCAGTGAGATGTCATGTCAGTACGATGTCACTTGAGTTTGGGTTTTATAATGAGACATCTTGCAGTATTCAGTTAAGTGAGATCCTAAGCCAAATTTTTTCAACCATATTTTTATAAACGATAACAACAGCTTTTGCATTAATAACCTTTAAGTTTGCCAGACAGCTGATTAATATATTAACCGTATCATTCTGTTCTTTACATATTGCAACTAATCATAATAATAAATCCGATAAACAGGGGGGCATATTGCTGTGGAAAAATACCAAATCACTTAAAATATTTCTTGAACATTCTAATTTATACCTTCATAGGCATCCTAAACAAAGTGAACAATTTAAATTTTATAAATATCACCCAGACATAAATCATCTCATTGAAAAAAATGAAATGAAATGAATTTAGTTTTACGTCCTACTCTTCTGCACCTCATTGGCTATTGAAGGAATCATCCAACTGAAACATAAGGGTCTGGATGGTCTGGATTATTGTGATGGAACTGAACTGGTGATACCCACACATTCTATCATCAACCCAATATAGTCAGGTGGCAAAGCAACAAATTTTGAGGATTAACTGGCCTGACAAAAGTGCCAAATATCGCATTCACTTTCTTTTAGACGATTCGATTTCGATTTTCAACGGCAAAAAAAATATGATTTGAAAATAGAAATATCAGATATCTGAAAATTAGAAAGGAATTAATGACTTGTCAAGTTTGCTTGTTTCTAGGTCACTGAAACAGATGCTTTCAAAATGGGGAATTCCGTATTTCCATCTATTAAAATCGGAAATGAACAAATGAAGTGTAATTTTTTTTTTGGGAGGTCACTTAAACAGATGCTGGTCATGACATTTCAACCAATTTAGCAACACAAATAAAAAGTACTTCATTGTTCAGATTTACGGAATTCCCTTTTGGGTGGCAATTTTATATTGACCACCATGTTAGAAATTGCTGGCTTGAGAAAAATGTCATGACATGTGGGTTCCAGGATAAATCGATACAAGTCGAAAAGGAACTGTGAAATCGGGTACCTTTGTCTGACCTGTAACCTTAGTTTCTTAGCTACAGACTATTATGGCTATATATATAGGCAACTATAGTGTCCTTTTTTTCATTCATTCGTTATCACTATCGTCTTTTTTTTAGGAAACAATAAAAAAGGAGATAAGTTTAACTATGGTTAATGAGGGTAATCCACGTCTTATCTCTCACTGTCCATATAATACCTCTAGTTATTTTAATCTTCAACCAATGTCATATATACATGAACATGGTTCATTGGTCTTTGCTCACAGCTTGCCGTCTGGACTTTTAGCGTTCAATAAGTTCGTACTCTATGATGGAATTTGAGCATAAGAAGAATAATCGGCAACAATAAATTGGGATAATTCTAGCCCTACCAATTTCGAATTGAATGTAAGATTTAATATCGTCTCTCTAAAGACCCAGTCCCATTGCCAATCACGCATAAAAATAGTTTGTGCGTGATTGTTCGTAGAGAAATTAGTCATATTCTGGGGTTGTGCGTGGTCAGGTCACCAAGACCTCCTGAAATGCAGATGTAGGTGGAGGTGCTGCTGATATTGCTGGTGATTCCGAAGAAAATGCACGTCCAGACAAGGGCAAAGTCAGAGGCAAGGGCAAGGGTAAGCGAAACGTCGTTACCAAACATGACTATTCCATTGAGGCTGAGATGGAAGCAGATCTCCTTGAGTGGATGGTTGAGCACGAGGAACTAAGATGTAATAAGATGTCACCATGGCAAACAGGATCACACTGAAGAAGCCTTTGTAATTGTAGTACTCTGATCCAGAATTAGGGGGAGCTTTGTATGCCACGTGTTTTCCATCAACTGCCCCAGCTACGTGAGGGAAGTTCCATCTCTGGTACCAGTCATCTGACAGTTGACGCCAGCCTTCAAGGTACTCTTCTATGATGGCCTCACAGACTTCTCTGACAACTTTGCTGATGGTGTTGTGGGGGACCCCCCAAGCATACTGCATGTCATGGTACTTGGTGACGAAGGGTTATGGCAACTTTCATACCAGGATCCAGGGCAACTCTGGAGTTGGTAGTTTGCTTGGTTAGCCTTGGGATCAGCCTCTGGACAATCTAATTAAACATGTCTGGAGGCATGCACATGAAGTTCTGAAAAAATCTTGGGTGTTCATTCCTGAGCTCTACCATCAGGCGATCATACAAGCCCTGTTCTGGTCTACTATGATCCAGACTCTCAACCAGACATTCCTATGTCTTCTTCTTCTTCTGGCCAACATCTGATGAATTTGCATCATCTGATCATTCTGGTTCTGCACCAATAATGTCAGCACATCTCTTCTCAAATTGCATGCGTGATTTGTAAATGATTCATAAGTGATGCATGCGTGTTCATGCGTAGTTAATAAGTTTTTCATAAATCAGTTGTGCGTGTTTCGTGCGTTAATAATTTTGGTAAGTGATTGTAAGTGGAACATACGTGGATTGTGCGTGTTTTGTAAGCATTATGTGCGTGTTCTGTAAGTGACTCGTCATTGATGTGCGTGCTAGGAGCCAGTTCCTGACGCACAAGCGCAGACGGAACACACACATATCACGCACCTTCGACGTCCAAACTACGTACAAACTGCGCATAAACTGCGTATAATCGAGCACGTTGTGCGTGGAAAAATTTTGAACCGTTCAAAACCGGCGATCGCGCACAATCAATTACAAAGACTGATGCTCCACGTATGAAACACGTGGGATTTATGCACATCACTGACGAATCACGCACAAAGAAAATTTTATGCGCAATTTATGCGTAATTCGTGCGCAAGTGCAGTGGGACTTGGCCTTTACGATATGAAATCCGAATATCAAGTCTGAGTAACTGAGCAGGGTCAGCTAGTTGTCTGGCTAGCTATAACCAAGCCTTTATTAATCATCTCCAATGAATCTAGGGCTCAGTTACTTTTTATATATTACTCTCAATTATAGTCGCAAAGAGGAAGTAGTATTATTCAATACAGTCCTTGTTTAAAAATGTTTGAATAGTAAATACCAATGGAGTTAGATCCTTATTATACGTATGTGAGCTTTTAATAGGGCTAGTATTACCAATATGTGATATGGGGAATATTATATTCATGGTTTTTTATATTCATAGGCTTTCAATTGCCGCATTCTGGATTCACTGGGGGGAATTTCCTTTATTTTTCATGGGTATTTATGTACAAAAAAGTATTATGTCTAGTGGTAATGTAATATAATTATGTATATCACGACATCTTCCTGGTCCCTTTTTAGTGCAAATTAATTTAATGATGTTTATTAATCTATTAAAACATCTTTTTGTATAAAATCATTTCGTTTAAAAATGAAACTTTACAAAATGATGAGTATAATTTGCCACTTCAATCAGCAACCAAGCTGCTTTTAAAAGGAAAATTTGTTTAAAGTTGGCATTCACTAATATTATAATAGCCACAAAATGTAAGAAATTACCATGCATGGTATGGAGCAAACTGATGATCCTCTTACTTCTGTTTTGGTTTCCAGCAAGATACTGACAGATACAGAATCATAAGTTGCAGGTTTTTTTTAATAATTCCTTCTGATATTTCCGTTTAACCAATCATTCCTTAAGACTCAAAACACGGAAATTTATATCTTAAATAATCACCTCACCGTCAAAATTCTACCCTTCTGTGTTTCTAAAACTATACGTCAACGACTCGATATTTCCTAAGACTATGTGCAATTATATAGAAAATCAAAGATAGAAAAGTCATATTCCTAGTTCGAGACATTTCGTAACGAATTATTTGATCAAGACCCAAATCAATCCACAAAATGGTAAATATGTCCCTTTAAAATAACTTTCAAGATCTTTGAAAAAGTTTGCAATGTGTGCACAGGAATGGTGTAAGAAGGTTGAAAGAAGTTACGGGTAATAATAATGCATGCAAAAATTACCTGGAAATAAAAGAACCTTTGGAAAACAAATTGAGTCATTTTAGCTATCGACATGATAAAGAATATCACAACTATGCTAAGTCAATCAACTATTAAAGGGATGATCATGCTAATCACACTAAATTGTAACCGAGTCATTAGCTTATAGAACAAAGAACTGCTAAATATCTAACGGTTGTGGGATAATTAGTTTCTTCACAACTCAAACTACTATTGGCGTCAGACAAGATAGGTGTGGGATCAGGTTAAACAATATACCTTGACTAGAAAATAAACAGGTTCAATGATGTTCGGAAAATTGTTCATTGCTAAAGGTTCTTGATTCTCTGAAACCAGAACTAGTTCAAATATACTTGAGGAGGTCACTGTGTACCTCAAATTTTGACAGTTGACATTTTTCGTATAAAAAGTATCAATGAAAAAAGCTATCAATTTCATCTAAGTAGCTTTGATGAAATCACATCATTTTCGCACTTAAATGGTTCGCAAATTATCGTGAGTTTACAACCAGGAAAATATAATCTATTCAATATTATTATTGGTTAAGCACCTTGATGATAACAGGTTTACTCATACAAGAGAATACCCTTAGAGAGTTTTTAAAAATATTATGCATCGATCCCATTAGTGACTATGATGAAGAAAGCTAATGATGTCTGATTAAAAACTTCTTGTATTTACCACTTGTAAACAATAGATCAACTTTATGTATTTACAAAAAAAAAAACAAAAAAAAAACGTCACCCCATTAGGATTTTGCAGCTAGCGTTTATTAATTTGGTAAAAAAAAAACCAACGAACTTCCTTCACAACATAAATCATAATATAGTATCACAATAACCTTCCAAATATTCATTTAATTAAGCAATGGGTTGGTGTTGACCTTGCTATATGCAAGAAGTCTTTATAAGTCTTATTTATTACAATAGGTTTATAAAGTTTAACTATTGACTAATAGCCTATTGCAATGTCGTCTTGTTTATTCATATATAAAATGATTTACTTATATTACATTGAAACGTGAGGATTTGAATTCAGGGCAAGGATTAGTTTTGTAAATACAAGACTTCAAACTTTAACTAAAGTACCTGCGATTTCTTATGTATTATAATATACATTTTACATAAAGGAAACACAATCGTCTGCTTATACCTGACAACGTTTTAGACAACAGTTAATTAATGGTTTGATTGTTCGGAGGGGCAAGTAATTTATCTGGAGGGTCAATAGAGTATGGTGTTACTTTGCAGCAATAAAATTCATCTGTCCAAATTATTTAAGGGGGCAATCCATTTTTCGACGAGCCATCCCCGCCACCATGCCTTCCTGCTTAAGTAGCAGACTCCCGTTTCCGAAAACTAAGCACAAGGGAAGATTATTTAACAGACCACATATCGTACAAACAACAAAATATTATTCTTAAATATTCTTGGAAATCTTGTTCTGATGCTTTTGGTAACAGATGAAACTATTTCTTTAGTGTAAATAGTGGCGTATATTGAAAGACATGTAAAGAAAACCCAAACTTTTTTATAGATCCGGGTAAGGTCTTATGCAAACATAATTGTCTGATGTCGCAAGAGAAATATAGAAGTGTATATTATTTATTGTGTTAGATATTGCTTACAAGTGACCTATATAGGGTTCAAATAACTTATTTATTAAGTTCTGGCTTGAGGACATTGTTGAACCCAAAAATAATATTTTACTGTTTTTCGTGAAATAGATAGGTTTCATATAACCAAAGGCATAATTAATACTATATTGTGATATGACGTGGGTGCATGGTAAGATTGGGCAACAATATAATATATTGAAGACAGTAGGTATATATTTGACTAACATAATATGGCAGACTATATGGCTGTCAAGATTCAGAGATTTCTTCAATTAAAATATTCAAATGTGATTCACTGATAATGGTTCATGGATAATCAGGAAATTAAGAACTACTTTTGCACTAAGACTAGAGTCCTACAAATTTTTAAACCCTACATATATCGATATAGAAAACGATAACTCTGTTCATTTCAATATACATGTAATTCATCAAGGCTCTGGCCATACAATATCAGCCTCATAAATATAAATATATTTTCACAAAAATTGGCATCATAGCTGAAAACACGGTGAAATTCCAGCCTTTTGAGATTTTTTTAAAAAAGGTTGGTTTTTTAGCGGAAGGGAAGGCGGTTGTATATATGTGGAAAGAAGTCCGATTTATCTTCAACTATATCGACTTAACTTTTTAACTCTTTCAGTGATCCTGAAATGAAATGTGTTATATTTTTTCTGTGCCTCCCGATTTATCAAATAAATATTATTAGCAATATCGAGTCTCTGAAAGTAACACCAAACTCAGTTCCAGAGTGATCATGGCCGAGTACCTAAAGCTATCCTAAACGTATGATTTTGGGGACAATAATATCCATTATACATAAGTGGATACGTCTAACACTCTCAAAATAAACTTTTTACAATGAAAAGAAAAACATCACCAATTCACAACCTGCCTTAAAAGTTCAATACAATAGTTATACTACTAGGATATTCATAAATAAAATATATAAAAATATAAACATTTCCCTTTTCATCACTAGATTGATGATTTCAAAATTCCTTTCATATCATTTGTTTAGGGAAGTCTTTAAGTTCATATCGCTGACGTTAGTCGTTTTTTTTTCTCTAAATGTTCAATCAAATCATAGGAAAATGCATGTAAATCTTGAAATCTCCTTGCAAAGAAGGTCAAATTTTACTCCCAACATTTCTGCACCCGGAACTCGTTTCTCAAAAATAGAAAATGTGTTTTTAATGTGGTATTTGTCATTATAAAATATAAATTCTTATGTTGAACCTTTGGTTTGGCCTTAAAGCTATTACGATATAAGTTCAAGAAAATAAATTATTTCAAAACATATTCAATCATCTGTCCGCAATTGAACTGTCGTATTAACTACTATTAGCCGCCATATTCTTCAAGAGATATGACTGCCAAATAAACACACACACACACACATAGAGAGAGAGAGAATCCGTTTCTTCTTTCCCGACCAGAAATATGCCTTTTAAAACTTTTGTTATATTACATGTTTTATAGGTAGAATTTTTTTCAACTTTAATATATGTTCTTCAAAACCAATACTTACTAATTCGTGACGTATCACTCTTATCACAAAATGCCTTTCACTAATAATACACTAGTTTAAGGTCGAGTGGCTTAGTAGCCACATCATTGGCCACAAGGGGGAGATGACAGCACCAAATGTTTAAGAACGCAATGATTAGAATCCCCCCCACCCACTCATTCTGTAGTAATACCTCGCCACAAAAATGAGCTCTCCAAACGGAATGCCCCTTTGACAAACTTAGTCCCATACTACTAGCATGTATACACAACAAAAAAAGTGTTGCACCCCCCTACTATTTGGTATAGTACTGTTCTGTTTAACTCGTGTATGTAAACCTGAATATGAGCCAGGAGTATGTGAATATCAATAAACATGGATTATTGACTGTAACATGAACGTACGTTTTGAAAATCTAGACATTTTTGGCATGTGGGAATGCTGTGTAGAAATTAGGGTGTAAATTAAGGAAAACGAAAATGCAAAAAAGTATGGTGAGATCTCAAATTTTATTGTTGACAGAGCTCAAACGGGATGTCAAAAAGCACAAATGGTGATCAGAGAATCAATACCAGTCAATATCGGGTACTTCCACCTCGCACTTAGATCACTGCTTCCAGTCTCCTCCTCATACCCCTCACAAGACATTGGAATGTTTGCATGGGCATCTGACGCCACTCCTCGTGCAAGGTTGCTTCCAGTTGGTGCAAGTTCTGTGGAGGAGGGTCACGAGATTTAATCCTGCGCCCCAAAATGTCGCTGGCCAAGGAATGTTCTGGACAGCATTGTTGTGGATACGGGTCTGCTGGCTAATGTGTGATCATCAAAATGCGGAACAACAGCTGGATCGAAAACTTCCTGGAGGTAGCGAGCCCCTGTCAAATTCCCTTGGATGGTTACCAAATCCAGCTTGCAATCAAAAGAGAAGCAGCCCCATGCCATAACCGAACCACCACCATAGGCTACCGTTGGCATGATGTTCCTTGGTACATAAGCTGTGCCTGGACGCCTCCAAACCTTCACTCGGCCATCCACCACATGTAGGAGAAATCTGCTTTCATCAGATCAGTGCACTTTCCTCTGGCAATCTCCTTGAAAGAAAACCCGGCTCTGCGCAGGCCAATAATCTGCCACTTAACAGCTTCTGACATTCGTCTACCCGGCATTTTGTGTGTGAATGGATTGGGCTTTTTAACAACGATTTTTATACACGTTTTTTTACCACAGGGAGATACTGCATTTTGCAAAATTCATGCCTCATACTTTTTTCGTGCACATTGTTGCATTTGCGCGATTGTTTTCCAAAGGAAACCACAATGAATCAAAACCCAAATCTCCATGGGAGAATGCCCTACAAGACCCCTTTCGGGTGCTCTCCATTTTATGATGTACCAGTGGTTTTAATATGGGGGTGCAACACTTTTTTTGTTGTGTATATATGGAAATAAAGCGAGAACACATCTCAAATAATATTATAAAGAGTTACGGTAATATTTCAACATGTCATGTCAACATAATGTTTTAACGCCTGTGTAATGTATATGGAAAATTAAATGACATGTTAAATTTAAAAAATAGGTCGCTTTTTAAAAACGACTTGGTTGACGTTTCTTATGAAACTACACCTGATTGTATTCATTAGATCTTTCTGTACCAACTACCACATTTTAATTGTTGATGGTTATGTTAAATTCTCACATATAAAGGTCATTTTAGATACACTATGAAATAATATGTATACTCAGAGAATCTGGTATTTAAGCAACCTACTTGATATTTGATCAAGTGGAAATATTTCTTTAATATAGAATATCTAATATAATAACTATCTGAAATCAGAAGTCATGTCTCCTTGCTCACAAGCATCAAAACCAAAAGAAAAAGGAACTTTGCCCGACCAATTCTGTCGAAGTACGATACTTTTCAAATGAAGTGCTGTATATACAAATCAAGAAAGTGATAGAAAAGACTATGAGAATTTTAACATTTACTCGTCGAATGCATTTAGAGTCTCAACAACCGTAAGCGATACAATGAATCAGATGGTATTCCTAACAACCTGCATGGAATTCACCTATTTTTAATTTGGGATACACTGATACTTGATGCAAGAATAGACAAAATGTAATAAAACTGGTTATTGGTTACTTTGTTACCATTTATAAGAAATGATTAGTATTTGATTTAGATTTGGAGATGCTAGATCTTGATCTATTGACTAAGTTGTAAATATAAAACAATACAGACATTGTATAATGTTTCAGCAGCGTTTCGACATGTGGGTGATTGTTTTGGTGTTACTAGGTCATCATTCTTGAATGTCAGTCAATTTATTTAGTTATTTCCAAATTAAAATCATATAATAATGTTTATAAGGCCTAAAGTTGATGATTTTAAGACTGGAGTTTAAATCTCTTCATAAATTATGTCAAAAAGTGACAACACTTTGAAAAGTTATTGCTTTGTCGCACTGGTTGTTTCAACACTAGCACAATTATTTTGTTTTGGGTCTGTTTTATTTTACTATTTAAGTAAGGATATTCAATTTATTAACTTGTGCCAATTACCCATTGGTTACTGGAAAATACATTTTCATCTATTTGGTGGTAAGTCTAATAGCTGTTGCAACTTGTTTTGATAACGAAGTACGTTCTGTTCGGTCATTATGTTGTCAGTATTGTTTTTTGTAGCTGAAAGGCATGGTTTTCATCCTGATCATCCTTGTCTCTTGCAACGACATGTCTCCTCGAATTCAGACGGACATTTGTTAGTAAATGCTATATGCATTCGAAGTTAATGCTCTATGAATTTTTTATATGTGCACTTGCGTTATCAGTAGACAGGTACTAGCCCGTCTTGCCTTGAAAGGTTTGGATGTGATGAAAATGTCAGCCCACCAAAGAAATTTCCTTCACGTATCCTCTATCGCATGGTTTGAGAAAAAAAACTATCCAGAAAAAATAATTTGGACGTGCTATGCTTGAATTATTTTTATATCTATGCACCATATAATAATGCTGAAACCTTACATTAAATCTCTTTCTAAATATAGTAATATACGCAACCTGTCAACTGCATGGTCGCTTGTGATGCTTTTGAAGGTTGATTTTTATATGACATGGGTAATATACGTGTATGTGAAATAATAACATTATTTTAAAGTGGGTGGTTGTTACAATGGTATATTTTTGTTATAGGATCATAGATGGAGGACTTACTGGCTGGTGTTAAAAGATCAGACTCTGTATATTTTCAAATCCAAAGAAACAGTGCGGGATAATGTAAGTATACTTTTTTAAAGATTCTATTAAGCTTATATCGCTGTGGACAATCATTGGTAGTTATGTCGATAACGAATCACACGAAAAATGAATTTCTGTGTAAAAGAGTAGATCCAAATGGTTTCATGTTTTATAAAAGGTACTCGACTGACGAAATTGTAAAGCCCAACCATCACGTTTCTAGTTCATTCAAGTATATAAGCAATCAAATTATAGTATATTTAACTGTTTGAAGTGTGTATTGTGAAACATTGTCATTGTTGCGACAGATTATTGACAGAATAGTTTTTAAAATAATGGCTTGTGATGCATTTGAGCATATTAATAATGCAACAATGAGACCAATGCCTGGTTTGATGGTAAATCAATGTCCTTATGTTTGAAAGTTCGTGAAGTCAATTTTCTCAATCCTTGTTAGTCCACCTCAAGAATTAAAGATCAGAAGAGGAAGAGGAAAAAGCTTTCTTTGCTAATTCAATGATATAATTTGAAGTGTTATATTTGCATAACTTTATCTTTGCATTTTAATAGTTAGCTGTTGTATAGTATTATGCTATTCTACTCTCGAATTTCTTATAATGATATTATTATATAAATTGTTCGATACAGATAACACGTCTGTAAAAATTTGACTAACGATAACATAGACTTATTGACTGATTTATGACTGCACAATCAGTACCTATATTTAATATAGGTAGAAAATTAATGCACTTTATGTGCACTGATAACTAGGATTGTCGGAACTGATCCGGCTATATTCCAGTGTGTATAAATATCTAATAATGCCTATTTCAGCTTATTGGATCACTTCAAATTGGCAGCGATACCAGATTTATTCTTGGTGATAGCGATCCGAGAAGGGAAAGTTTCAAATTTGATCTGCAAACAGCAAGGCATCATAACAAATTTAAGGTAAGTTTGTTATTCTCCTTCTATTTAAGTGCACCGAACTGTCAGTCATAAATCAGTCAACGTGAATTTGCTACAGATGGCATCTGATATGAATACACTAAATCCCTTTGTTTAAAAGGTAAGGATAGAAAGTTATTTCTTTAATTTCCTCCAGGACAGGTCACTACTCGATCTCAATATAGCGCTTTTGGGAATGCTGTAGAAGTTTGTAGTCATCCATAATTTATTGAAGCTGTTGCTCTGCACAGATCCCAGATTTTAGTGTGATAATGATAATACAAACACTGACACAGCTACAGAGACTTAATTACAATTATGATAATAGTGCTCGATGTTTACTAGTTCTGTATGCAATTTCAGTGAATCACTATAATGCACTTTTTTCAGGCAAAGAAATACTCAGAACGAGAACTATGGAGAGGTTATATTGAAGGATTGGCCACTGTAAGAGTCTTTACCTTCTATTTATCTATACTAACGACATGTAGACTATAATGTCAATGTCCATTTTGTAATTTCCAAATGACGATGTATGGCTGCCCCAGATTTGTTCCATTCTTTCACAATGCATACCATGTAAATTGAGAAAGAACTGACGGTCAGGCCTTACAATTGTCTGACCCCTTACTTGGCCTCCTCATAGAATTATAGAAACGCCACTTTCAGGACAGGTGTTTTATCTCTTTACAAGCTCCCTTATGATTGTGTTTTTGAGTCGAACCAATCTACAGACATACTCATATCACAAACTATTCTTTCACCACTTCTTTCATTGCTACTAGGCTCCCTTAAAGAAATTGATTCATACATGTATTTGTCGGACGAAAGTATCAAACATTCAGGAAATGTAAGCATGACGTGACATTTAAGATTTTCATGATGGTCGCCACTTTATGATACGTAACAGACCATTTCATGGTTATATAATGTCTTAGTATCATCTGAAAAGCATCAATCAAATTTTGGTAGTTAGAAATTCACATGTGGAGTTTTTAATATTGTCAGATAATTTTTGGCAGCATCTCTTGGCAAAAATGGCCTCCGTATTTTATTTTCAAAGCAACACATCTCAGGTATCTTTATGACATAGCCTATGCTTACTGCTTACTATGATTGTACTATCAATGTGCCATTTGTGGTTAATGTTTTAGCATTTAAAATATATTCAGAATGTGATGTATTCACCATTATTCACGTAAAAGATGACTACTGTGTTTTGCACATAATTAGGTTGTCAAAATGTTGCACTAAGGAATTGTATGCTGTTTTATCTAATCACTAATAAGATACATATCTCATACGCAATTGCGCCTTCCTCTTTGATTGCCATAATGATATTCATAAGATAATGATCTACTTTTATGATCGTGTCGAAATTTCAATAAACCGTTTGTTTACATTGTTCGCATATGGCACAGATAACGATATTTATATGGGGCACGAAGAAGGAAGTAAGGAAAAAAACGACTAATAACATTATATATGAATCCGGTTTGTCATTGACGTATTTTATTGAGTAACTGTCAAGAAATCAATTTTTGTTCATATAGTTTTCTAAAATATTTTGATTTGAACTAACTGATTTTGACGTGGCCCTCAGAAAAAATCTCTTCCAAGAACAGGTATTTCGGATAAAGAATTAGAAATGAGGATTGGACATTAAATACTGCCTGCTTTATCATAATGAAAAGCATTGTACTAATGGCAAATTCTTGTTGTATCGCGGGACTAGAATGTAACGTAAAAATTAGGTTTTACACTTCCTCCCCCACCCTCCCCCATTGGATACTTATGACATCAAAATCATGATTTTTCAATCTATTTGAGAAAAATGTAACTTTATTAAATTTCATACGTACAAAGGCTTATACACATTACCATGGAAATCTGATCTCTTCGTGTTAGCATCTTGTAAACAAGAACCTTGAACACCGCATCAGTAAAGAAGAATGAATTTACGCGATGATTTATGTAAACTGGTCAGGGTCGTCTTGCAAAAAAAAAAACATGACGCATTATTGTGTGAAATGTACATCTAGTATAGTTATAAAATTCCCACTCAAGTTAACATAATATGAATAAAAATGAATGACAAAAGATCAACCTATAAAAGTTCATTTGAGTTTCTTACTCTATTTAATTTGTTATGTAAATGAGCATTTCTTACAAGTATTTACAAGATCATTCTGTTGACAATATTGTGATTCTCAGATCTGTTATCGGGAGATGTGATCCTCGGACCCTGTTTCAGTCTATTAACACCGATAGTCAATAATCATTCTATGCAATGATAATGAAAGAACGCTCCACACATTCATTAAATGTCCAATTCTAGGAGTCCCCACAAACATCCAAGGATACAAAAACCTTTATTCTTATTGCATGATATGATTCCAATGATTGATTGATGTTTTTCAGGGAGCTGTGTCTAATAAGCTAGATTTGATGAATGGTCAGATTCAAATGATAGCAGATGAAATAAGAAACTACTACAGTAATACAACAGCCCCAGTTACACAAAGAAATCAGTCCGTTGGGTCTGTGAGTGTTGCATCTGGATTTTCTGACCCTGACGGTAGTTTTGGATCCTTTGGTTCAAGTGAATCTGAAACAATGTCAACAAATAATGGAGGTCCATTTATGGTAGGTTACATTCCTTTTAAACTTCTTGCTTTATAGTTCATGTACTTTATGGATTTCTATTGTTGGTGATATTTGCTGCTGCTGTTAAAATGATTGTCTAGCAGGTATAATAGATCGTTTCAAACTCTCAATATAAAATTATAAGAATGTGTTCATTTTCTTTTTTAGAAACACAAGTTTTGGATGGAATCCCATCGAACAGATACTCCAAGGTAAAGTATTGGCTGCAAAATGATTACGAGCTCATTCAATAATAAGTGTTGCTATGAAACGAAATGAATAGAATATAGTTTTACTACCTTCTCATCTGCACTTTATGGGCTAATGAAGACACCAGTGTGTAATAAGGGAAATTTTGCCAGGACTAAGGCAACAACCTACTCTTTTGCGATTTCCAACTGTTGAGGGATCTTTAGCACAGCCTGTAGCACACGTGTCCTCGGTTTCTTGTCCTATCCGAACGACTAGACGCTTCTTCCATGTCGACCTTTGCCGGGATTGAACCCTGGACCTTCCAGTTAGCGAGCATGCGTCTAACTCACTGAGCCAGCGCGGCTCCCTAAGTGTTGTTGACATCTCTCTTAAAGCATGTCTTGTCTGGTGTATTGCAGTCTTCGACTGGGTTTATCAACTCCCACTGCTAATACTTTGTTAATATTTTTCAGTTGGTTCTTTGCTAACTGTACTCGGGAATTAGCAGAGAAGATCCTATTGGGTTCACCACAGTTTGGTAATACATTGATGAGAGAAAGCCATACGTATAAAAATAATGGAAGTTACACCATCAGTAAACTACTGCCTGTAGAAAGGTAATACCGACTAATATGGAATCACGAAAGAGACATAATACGTATAGGACGTGAAACTATCACTTAACCATAGTGCATCCATCTTATGCGTTAGAAAACCCCTGATTTCCGATTTAAGGACAGAAGTAATTGGGTGTGTGGTCAATAATAAAAGACGATACTTTAAATGTAAATATACATTGCAATCTGAATACTGTTTCAAATAGTAAGCATAATCTTACATTTAATTGTTGTTCCAGATCTCCATTATCACATTTTGAAGTTATCAGAGTCGCTGCTGGATATAAAATCAATGCTGAAAATGCGGTAAGTGATGAAGATCCCGATGCATTGTTCAGCACACGATGAACTTACAATTTTCTACTTGACAGCGGCCTCTAGGAAAGCGTAGATTAGTGCTAAATGGAGATACTAGTACTGGTTATTTAAAATCCCATTCTCGTATTCTTGTGTATCAATTCAACTAAAATTCAAAAGATGGTGTCAATTTCCTGAAATTATTAGATGTGGTAAAATGTTGCTTGTTCTTATATGAGTATTTCTTTCATTGCAGCCAGAAACATTCCAGTGTCTCACAGATGTTATGAAACATTTCGTAAAAATATCTGGAGCTGCAGCTACCAGACCTTTCGCTACCAATGATTATAAGAAGCTGGGAATAGAAACACCAGATTACACTACCAAAATTGTTAAAGGTATGATTAACGGGATCCTAGATAGGCATAGATTTTCGAATTAAAATGCACAATAATAACGTTGAAGAGAACAAGTCACACAGTTCAGATACAGAATGATAATCTGTATGCCATATCATAATGTGAATATAAAACCCAGTGACATAATAAGTAACAAAACATTACGAAAATATCAGCAACTTATAACTTTTAAGTTTTATAATGTATTATTAATGTCATAGTTTATGTGTATATATATTTATTATTTACAGTTGATAATGACAACGGGGAGCAGTTACCTGAGCGTTAGTATTAATCTTTTTGTTTTATTATAAGTATTATTTGTATAATGGAATAATATTCACACAATTAACTTAAAGAGAGCTTTCTTTTTTTTAATCGTATTGATTTGACAAAGATCTTAGAGGATGAGTTTAATTTTAGAATACGAAGAACCATTACCACCAATTTCTAAAACAATGGATGGAAGTAAAACATTACCAAATAGAGCCAATTTGTCTAGTAAGTACTGCATCAGTGTTCATATATAGTCTCACTGAATCAATACAGAAGGATAATATCATATACTAGTACATGTACATACAGAAAGTTTGCTAAGGCGAATCATGCCAAAACACAGGAGTTTGTAAAACTACAAAAACTGGCCCACCGTCAGTTTGTATGTCTTTTGTTCCCAGGGCAACCACGTGCCATAGCCAAATTTCAATGTTTTGTTGATATGATATTTGCAGGCTTCAAATCAGCATTACCATCAGCAACTCAGGTAGGACAAAGGGATCGAGCCCAACGTCCTGGCTTACAACAAGTGGATCATAGTGCAGCTATGGCCGGTAAGTCTGATTTCTATGAATGTCCTTAATATAATGGTAGTATTTTAGTTTCACAGAGTTTTCACTTCTTAGCCATTGCACGACTAATTCATAGAATCTTTGAAGATTCTAAAGAAAACGTATGTCTTGGTGCGCTGACGGTTAACTTTTATTTCTTTATCAAACACTCTTAACACTAACACGGTTTTTTTTCTCAAAATCAGATTTTTCCATGCATCGTTGAATTCCTAATGTATTAGATAGATTATTCGCAGACATTTAAACTTTTTTCGAAGGAGCTTTTCTAGACTAGTGAGAGCTATTGTTGCACTCTCTGTTATTGGTGTTTAGCCCTAAGAAGTTGATACTAGAGATGCACTATGAGAATCATTAGATCTAGATTATTATAACACCAAATTCTGTTGATATCCTTTAGAAAGGTACCGTTATGCCTTTATCCGTGCTACTAACATAGAAGACGATCAGGGGCCTTATTCTCTAAAACTTGACTTGATGATTTTACTGTTCCAGTCAATCAATTGGTCAATCAATAAAATCGATTCCACAGTTAGTTTTGTTATTCAATTAGATTCTAAATATCCAAATTATATTTTGGTTCAGTTTTGGAGAATAATCCCTCAGGAATTGGTGATTAAAATAAACGGTGCTTTGGTGTTTGTTTTAGTAGAATAGTTTTAGAATCTTTGCTTTATTTAGGTGCTTTAAATGATTTAGATAAAACTATTAGACATTATGATGATGAACACCCTTATAATAGAAGAGCTTATTCTGAATATAGAGAGGGTAAGTTTTATATCTTCAAGATTTGAAATAATGCTCAACTCTAATCAAGAGTACCTACTTTGAAAAGAAGATATTTTTTCTTTTGATTTTTTTCTTTAATATTTGTTTCGTTTTTCATTTCTTTGTCTGTATCTTCTGAAAATCAAGATCCCTCACCTATGAAACAGGTTTAAGAACCCCAGTAGAACTATTAGAAGTTTGTAAAAAAAACATCCTCTAAATGAGCGGCGTAGTAAAACCTAAGCACGTACCATATTCGATATGGCGTATGAATATGAATCAAAAAATTTATTCTTCAAATCAATTGAAAATTATTTCAGTAAAATATTTACCAATACCTCCAGACCCACCTTCTGCTCTACAGCCACTTATCCCTGTCGATGCTAACTCAAGTAAGTCATAAATTTCTTTTCATAACAAATCTGACTGAGAAATCGTCGACATTTTCCTTGGATATATAACTAATAAATATTCAATCAAACCCACAGGCGCCTGGGTTGAAAAAAATTGACTTATCTCACTTTGACATTTTCTTCTACTATACTCTAAAAAGGTTACCTTTTTTAGAAGAAAATGTCAAAGTGAGAAAAGTCAATTTTTTTCAACCCAGGCGGCTGTGATCCAAACATGTAAATTTGGAATAAGGTGGATTTAGTCAGGGGCGGAAAATCAGCACACCCCCAAGCATAGCAATAGTGATGTCATATAAGGCTTATTTGAGTGGAATCGCAATAATCACAGACGTCTAACTGAATATTTAGAGGGTACAAAACGATGCTATCTATGACCCTATAGGTACAATATTAATAGAACCTCTTTGCAGACCCATTAAACTCAAATTTTTCGATTTCGAATTCAAGGTAAATCTGGACTGAAATCAGGTGGATTCATGTCCTTATTCAGAAGAAGGACTAAAGGTAGACTATATTGGTGGTATCGAATCTAACAATGCATGACCAA
This sequence comes from Nipponacmea schrenckii, assembly GCA_030562195.1. Lineage (NCBI taxonomy): Eukaryota > Metazoa > Mollusca > Gastropoda > Lottiidae > Nipponacmea > Nipponacmea schrenckii. The sequence continues at coordinate 37,652,897 of CM060200.1, read as the reverse complement.
TGTATTATACTGTATTGTTATCTAATATATATGTTTGTTATCTTGTTGACATATTTATTTATATTTATTCATATTATGTTTAATGCAATAGAAAATATGACATGTATTCTATAAATAAGTGGAAAAGATTTATGGCATGACAAAAATGAACCCACGTATAATTTAGAGGTTTATATGGTTATTTGCTATATCTTTATCTTGCGAAATAAAAACATATAACAAAGCTACAGAGTCATTTAAAGCCACCTTGATTAACTAAATTTTGTCTAAGAGTTACCTATCGAATCGGGATTTACGGATAGATGTCGTAAAACCAGATATTAAATATACTGTACAAGAAATAAATATATTAAATAAAACCGTTATTATTCAATTAACAATAAACGATTGAGTTTGGTCATCGTGAAAAAGCAAAGTGAAGTATGCTATCATGTTATGTGTTTAAGATATCTGTGTTAGAGCATAATATTGTAATCCCTATTTGTTTATTATAGGAGTTGTATTAAAAACAAGTCGTTCGCAGTCAGTTCCTGCAGTTCAGTTTAATCCTCTTGAACAAAGCGGTAAGTTGCCAAATATTTAACTTTAATAATTTATGCTTTAAAAGTCTATTCTTTTGTTATCAGAATGGTGCGTTAAATGATATTGCAAGTAAAGAAACCACTTGTTTCCCCAGAGGCTCAACTGCAATAGGAACTGGTTGGACCAAGTCCAAAGGATCCCCTCCTAGAAAATGTTGTTGTTTTTTTTTATGATTAAAAGGATAGATATAGACTTGTGTATCATATAACACGATTAACTTTTTTAGTTCCGATCACACGACCTGGAATGGTCATGGTCAAACGAAACCAATCGTACAGAGAGCCGGACCAAAAAAGACAACCACAGATACCTAGGAGTCCAGGGGAATTTGACCCTCACAAACATGGTAGTGTACCCTCAAACATGAATATGCAAGGAAATGTCTCGCCGGAAGATCCATACAAAGGCAATGCTTCTCTTTCGAGTGACCCTTACAGACGAGATCTAGAGAATCCTTACAAGGAACGAAGCCTTCCACCACCACCAACAGGATGTCATAATGCTCAAGTATACCAAAACTTTCCACTACCTGAAAACACAAAATCACCCACGGATAGTCCATTGAACAGCCCTCGCACACCAACCTCTCCAAGACTTTCTGTGGGAGATTCTATGCTACTTGGTGATATCCAGTCTCAATTGGCTAAATTAAAACCTACTGGTAAATCTACCATAGATCCACAGTCACCAGAAACCAAAACCACCATTAAATCTTCCCCATCACCCGAGGTAAAATCTCCACCTCCAGTTGCTCCCAAGTCGAAACCTGCCGTCCAGTCAGGTAAGTTTTTATATATAACGTGTCCAGTTTTCATTAATTACTTGCTGACCTTTGAATTCTTCAATGAAAGAGTGCACTCCAAGAACTCCGAATATTACCTCTTCCGATGCAAATTGTCCAGTTTCTATATCTCTATAAAAGCAAAGAAGGAAAAAATGGAGTACCTGAAATAACTTATTTTATAAATTCTTTGGTTATGTCTGACTTTTCAACACAATGCAATATTTCGAAATATAGTTCAAAAATAGTAAAACATGTTGAATGTAAACCTTATTGAAGACGCTTATTTTTTTAATGATCTAGTTTCAAAGACCTATTATATTATCCTAATCCTTATAACATAGGTAAATGGTAATGTAACTAGATAATAACTTTTATTCTAACTGTAGTTTTTAATCCAGGTTTGCTTGCTCTAGTCTACTAACGCCATGGACAATAGATGCTGGTAAAAAACTTTAATAAAATGATAATTGGTGATTGGTGATCACTTTTCTAATCTTCAGTTTTCTAATTCTTTCTTTCATGTTTAACATGAATCTTAATTTATTTCTAACACAGCTAAAAATTCTACAAGCTTAACCAATAGTTTTAGACAGTCGAACATTAGAGTAGAAAATAAACAATTGATAACAGATGAATGCTATGAAGATTTAGAAACTTACATAAATAGCAACTACCATTCTAACAATATCTCAAGTCGGGGTGATGTTTATGACGATTGCTATGTTCCTCACAATATTGTAGTTAATGCTCGGACGTTTGGTAGTGTATCATCAGTTGATAATGCATCCGATGGATCCAGAAAGGATATCAATGGCAATAACACCAACATTATAGAAGAAAGTCTCCCTTCAGGTATCATTAAGAAATATTCTTACATCAAACACTCCTGCCCCCATGCCAGATTTTTTCGGTTCCTGAGTGTGTGGTTAGCAATCTTCATGCTTATGAAAGTGATTTAGATTTTTGTACTGCTTTGCGAAGAAATTGCCTCTATTACCCCATTTGTAGCTCTTTTGCTTGAGTTTATTTTGTTATTAGTCACGACAAACAGCTAACTAGTCTTAGATCTGTAGTTCTCTATAAAGTTTTAAGATTGGTATCTCTTTGCAAGACGGAGTTTATATTCTATACTTATCGTTCAACCCTCAAACATTTCCTCCAATATGCATATGTTTCTTGTAGGTGAAGACAAAGAAAATTTGAAAAAGAAGCTGGAAGCTATGTTATCTGGTAATACATTAGCCGCTCCGATCCAAATGATACCAAAAACCAAATCTGTTCCGAATATCCCTCTTCCTCCAGTGCCGGTTGATTATGAGATTGGGGATGAAGTATATGAGGAAATACCCACAACACTGGATTAAAGAGACTAAGATAAAAGTGCTAACGTGTGTGATAATTGACTTAAGTATAAAAGCCCTATGTAACTGATAAAAACCTCTTGAAAGCTGTTGTAAAATGTATATGACAGAAGTTCTATGGATTAAACGAAAACATTTATATAAATTTTTCTTTCAAACCGAGCAGGGTTTATAGTTTGTGATAATAATGGACTACATATTTATATATATATAGGAACAAAATAGTGAATATGTTAAACTTCCAAACCCAACATATCTTAAACTGAGACCCATTATTGCTGGGCCAACCTGTCCTACTCACCGCCTTAGTAATTTCATCGACATAATTCTTAAACCTTTATGTGCCTATGTGCCAAGTTACATCAGAGATGACATCGATTTTTTATCACATCTACCTAAAACTACCGCCTTGTAAGTTTTGATGTAACTAGTTTGTATACAAATATACCACATGACCTTGGGATTGAAGCTATTAAATATTGGATTGAAAAAAATAGGGATGCAATACAAAGTCGCTTTACCATCGATTTCGTTTTAGATTCCGTAAAATTTATTTTGGAAAACAATACATTTTATTTTGATGGGAAAAAACTACACACAAACGAAAGGGACTGCTATGGGTACAAAATTTGCCCCAACGTACGCTACCCTAGTAATGGGTTTTTTAGAACAAAAACTGTATCAGAAGATTGAAGATAAGTTCGGTATAGAAATGGCCAGGGAATTTGAGACTTCCTGGAAGAGATATTTAGACGACTGCTTTACCATATGGACAAAATCCGACGAAGAACTTAAAATGTTTTCTGATATTCTAAACAGTCTTCATACTTCTATACCATTTACCATGGAAATGAATTCTCATAAACTTTCATTTCTTGATATTATGGTTATTAAAAAAGGCACTGCACTAAAAAACTGACATTCATTATAAAGACACTGACACACATCAATATCTAAACTTCCATTCTTGCCATCCCTCACACACAAAAAGGAACATACCCTACTGCCTATCCAGGAAAATATGCACAGTAGTTGAGGATGACGAATTAAGGAATGAACGGTTGCAAGAACTCGAAGTATTTCTTCTTTCACAAAAGTATCCAAAAAGCTTGATTAAAATGGGTATTGACAAGGCTAAACAAATCCCGATTGAAGAACTACGGACAACACGTGAAAAGTCTAACGAAAATGATAAGATACCATTTGTTGTCACACACAATCCTTGTAACTAGAATATATTTCCTGTAGCGAGAAGAAACTTAGCAATTCTTGAGCAAAATTCAAATTTAAGTTCTTTAATAAACCAAGAAACGTTGATACAAGGCTACAAGGCAGACGACAACCGAATAACTTAAAACGACTATTGACTTGTGCCAATTTGACTCAACAGAGAAAAAAGAAAATTTCCAATTTTCCAGGTGCAAAGATTCCCGGTGTGGTACATGTGAATTCATCCATGTTGGAAGCGAACTCAAAACAAAATCCGAAAAACAATATATACTAATACCAACATGACGTGCTAAAGTGTAAATTTGATATACTGCATTGAATGCAGCGGCTGCAGAGAAATATATATCGGACAGACCGGTAATAGTGTAGTTGAAAGAACGCGTATTCACCGACAACATATCAGACAGTCGCAATATAGGAAAATTCCACTAAGTGAACATTTAGATCATTGTGGTAAAGGACTCTTCAAAATTTTCCCTTTCTATAAAGTTGATATTGAATGTGACATTAAAAGATGCATAAAGAAAAAATACTTCATAAGCAAGTTCAAGCCCAAGTTAAATGCTCAGTGATTTTCTTTAAATAGTTAAAACTGACTCTTTTTATTTTACTATAGAACGTTTTCTCTCCCCTTTATTTGTAACGTTACGTACATATCAAATGACGTTACGTCTCATAGTTACGATAATTCGCCATTCACCTGAAGATTGTTGTAAAACATGAAAGTACTTGTGAAACATTAAATAATGTATGCAGTATCCGGTACTATTGGACTTTATTATTGATTGATATATATATTTATATATGTGTAAATAACGACAGAATCTGATATCAATATATTAAAATCCGGTGCGTTACGCTAAGAGATAATATGACTTCAGGATAGCCATATTTTTCTCTAGATTGTGATTATGATCTATCGTTAATATCTTGTTTAATGCCCGAAATTTAATTCCATTTAACTCAAATCCATGCAAAACTTCAACAATTTTTGTGATATAGACAAGGGTGAATTTCCGATGGAAATGAAAGATTAAAGCGATGCGTGTTTCAATGTTAGCAAGGGGTACCGAACTATATAATAACTTAATACTGGCATGGATTTACAAATTCATAAACCGAAATAGTGAAATGACTCATAAGTCCACTCCCCATGTTCAAAATATATATATTTAGCCTGGTTTCATATGAATATTTATCCACTGTACAATATGTAAAATAAAATACCATTTGAATACTGATTTAGTTTGCCTTAAGTCCAAATCCATCTAAACCCCCTGACATTCTGCACCTTATTAAGTTGTGCCTAACTCATTAAACCAGGCCCCAGCTAAATGCTTTCAAGGCAGCTGAAGTTGTGGGTGTATGTTCCTATTAAAATCATGACAAACCTCTTTACACATTTACTATTTATTTAATAAATACATTGACATGATATTTCGAAATATTCACAATAACAAAGATAACAATAGGTTAACAAAATAACATAGAGACAAACATTAGGTATACATGAAAAATAATAACACCTAGTCCCGTTATGTACTTACAAATGATGCTATGTAAGTGAGAAACTTGTCACCATTGATAACAAGTGTTGATTTCCTTTGCAAATACAGATTAATCCACAATAAAACTTGAATAACTGTATTTCATATTGGAAGTAGAGTATCAATAACTGAGTTTTATAGTTTAGTATTTCAACAAAAAATATGTCATAAGTAAGTTCTGAAGCTTGGTACAAAAGCATTCCATTTATTATCATACTGATACTGATCATCAGTGATATTTTACTATTCCATAGAAATTCATAGAAATTTTTGAAAACAAGGAATAAATGCTTAAACACAATAATGCTTTATATCATCTTAAAAGGCCTAAAGCCACAAACTCGATCACGTTTTTCCTAGATATTAAACAAAATAGAAACATTAAAAGGATTTATAAATTTCCTTCACAGGTATCAGTAATAAATGATTATATAAGAAAATCTATGCAAATACAGTATAAGTTAAAAGTTATTAAAAGTCTATCATAAATTAAAGTAATAGCGTACTGGTGGACCCTCCAAATCATCATCCTCATCATTCTCATTTGTAAAAGCTAGAATTAAATCCATGTATTTTGTATGATTGTTTGGTTTCAATAGCTTCACCATACTGAAAGTGGAGAACATGAGGTTAATTTAAATCATGCAAAAAACTCATTTCATTGTTCAAAATGATACGAGGTTAAAATCATACAAAACTACATATGGGTCTTAAATAGAAATAATACAAACATGCATATTTTACAAGCATTTAGTGTATATCTTCCTCAACTATTCAAATTGGATTTTGATACAGGCTATTATATTGCACCAAGCCTTCAAATCACATGTTTAGGTTAAGAAAAGCTTCTTTATAAGTAGAATACTTTATTGACATATTAAAGCCATTTATATTAATGTTATTTAGCCAAGGTGATTCAAAATGACTGAGAACTACTTTTATATGTGTTTTTTCTATGTAAAATCATTTCAAGTTTTGATAGACTTACAATCAGGTGTGAAACCAGTTACAATTGAATAAGCCAGGTATTGAAATACAATGAAAACGGTATAGGGAGCAAGTTATTGTATAAAATAAACTTACGTATGTGACTTTCTTTTCATATGACCAGGCATGATGGGAGCAAATATCATCTTGGCACCATGTACAACCATACTGGGTTCTAAATTGTATTTAGCCTGAAATAGTCCAGAATTCCAGATAAATCACTTATTGCAATTATTCAATATGTTAACGTTGTTAAATTACTGTAGATGTTTGATGATCGGATTGTTTTGTTATTGTGATGTGATGTATGACAGTATGTTCAGAAAGTTGAAGTTCCAATTATGATGAATATTACCAAACATTCCTGGCATTTATACAATTTACAGTTGGGAACTAGTTGAATAGTACTCAATGAAGCATAGTTTTGAAAACATTGTTTAAAAAATGTCCAGCCCTTTTATAAGACAAAGGTCATATTACTACAGAACAATCACTTCTATCACGTGCCATGATTTCATAAAATTTCTGAAACCCAACCCATTTATCTTATATCATATGATGGTTTCAATATTCCTCTTACCTTGAAATGATCTAAGAAATTTTGAAGAGTAAAATCTTTGTTACCATGTACTTCCCATTTATCCCACATAGTGTAGGTTAATGTGTCCCTGTCAAAAAACAGCATGGATTCTAATAAAATTTCAAATAAAACAAGATACATTTCTAATAAGAGCTGAATTGACTGGTTTCATCTTATATTGATTACATAATAAGTTTGAGACTTCACCATTATAGTTCGACATTTCATAAATATTTAATGTCTAAAGATTCAATGATTCAGTGATTTTATGTAGTATATTATCATCAACTTTCCCTTAGATTTTGTCATGTTTAGGACAAGGCCTTGATATCTTTTTATTGATAATACAATATTGTATTTTGATAGATTTGGATACAAGCAATATAATGTAGACCTGATACTAGATCTAACAAATTCATTTTAGATCTTACCTTATCTTATGTTTTACCACAGGACCAGGTTCTGCTAATAATATCAATGGTAACCCCAGGTTCAAGAAACAACTTTTAAATTGTTCTATAGATTTCTTCTCTATGATTTTAATGAGTTCTATTGAAACTAGACCTGAGACTGAAGCTGTTGTTGTAGCTATAGCAGGAACTATTCTACCAGCTATTCGTTTTATCTTCAGTCTATCACACTTCTCTATATTATACATATCAGCTCGTAAATTCTATATAAGATTGAAAATAAAACAATGATATATTAATAATATAACTAAAATAAACACTTTAGTAGCTGAAATTGTTAAAGTGCATTTAATATTCAGCCGATGAAAGTGTATATGCAAAACAGTTATTTTTTATTTCTCGATTGCAGTTTAGATCATTAGTACTTTAGTTAATGTTTTGTAAACTTGAACAGTGCTGAGACTTTTAAGATATTAAGTTGGTACGCAAGCACCAGACTCCCAGAATACTTAAATCCTGCAGAATACTGGTTAAATTTGGCTTCTTAAAAAACACTTACTGCTGCTGAAGCTATAAAATCTATATGACTATTTTTATCATCATCTTTCTCAAATTCTATAGGTTTTTGATCAGCAGTTATCACAGATACTGTAATATACAAATTGATACTGTTTTATATAGCATTATTAAGTACTTACTCTAATATACAATTTCATTTTCATATACAACATATTGTAACACCCTTATATATACCTAGATATAGTGCCAATGTTTGTCAGCCAAATTCAATGCTTACAGTAATTACTTAGACTTAAATCATGAACTGAATTGAATCTTTGTAGTTTATTATATTTTTTTCTGTAAATGGTGTTCTGATCTAATGTAATATTTGTCAAAAGTGTACATTTTACCTTTAATATTACAGTTATTATGTAAAATTTTAGAGAATCTTTGAATAGTTTCTTGTTCTTCATCTCCGGATATCACAGAATCTTCCTGGCCTTTACTAGCTGATTCATCTGTTTCTATTTTCTATAATATAATAGACAAAAATGGGTTTAAGCAAAGTTAGAAACAAGTAACAGTATAATCTTGAGGGCCAAAATATAACAAAGTATAGCCCTCAAGGCTATAAAATAGTTCTCTAATCTAATAAAGATATTTAAATATCACTATTTACTTACCTTACTTGACGGTATAAATTCAGGAACCTTCACATTAACCAATAGATTCCTGATGGAGTTTACATCCATATCCTGTAATAGTTAATAAATGCTATGAAGAAGTTGGCTTTACAAATACAGAGCATCACAAATTTAAATAAAAAATGGCCACAGTTTTTATGATATACTACTCCTTAATTTTATAACAATAACACTGTCATCATCAGGCGAACAAGAGAGTCTTGTGCACCTGATGATGACAGTGTTATTGTTGAAACGTTGTGTATTATTGTTATTAAATTAAGTAGTATATCATAAAAACTGCGTTCATTATTCATGTGCTTCCTACCCCTAAATCTCGATTAAGGATTACAAATTTAAATGAAACATCTAAACTTGTTACTTGGAATATACTGGACTAAAACCCATGAAACTGGATAACATATCTCCTTTTCATTTCAATTTCAATACTTACTGATGGAGTCCATGAGATACCATTCACATCAGCCAACAGACGGGCAGCACTCTGTATATACAACATATGTCTGGAAAAACAAGTAATAAGAAATATAATCAATGTAAGGTCTTATTCCAGAATACTAACACAATTCAAAATCATTTTTAAAATAAGATTTTTACAAATAATTATTAAGGAAATAAAACCAAATTTACAATTGATTATCAGTTTTTGAATATAAGCCCTTCCAGAGAGATTGACATTTTATCAGTAATTCAGTCTTATATGGTTGGTAGATTATCAATCTAAACCCAATATTATTTGGTTACCAAGGTATGATACCGAATTGTTACTGCTCTACCAACTTACAAGGGATTATCTGCATCAAATATAACTGGTGTAGGAGGTCTTTTAGGTGATTGCCAAAATGGACCTAAAATATAACAGTATTCTATCAATTTTTTATCAATCAGCAATTATTGTAAACATAAATATATTAGCGAAAGCAAATACTATGAATGCTGAAAGCTTTCATATCACATCTATATAGGAGCACTGGTCTAAATCAAAAGTAGAGACTACAGATTTCATCATAGGAATAAATCAATTTAATATGAAATTAATAAGCCAGGATAAACAACCTTTGTTGAAATATAAAGGGTTAACTACATTGACAGTTATCCATTTATCATTAAAGGGATACTGTGTCTTAGCATGAACATAATATTTTAGTTCTCAAGAATGGTCAATATGAGTATATATTCATCAGTGAACTGACCTGACCTGACCTGCTGTCATAAAGTACCAGAATCTCTTAAAATCTTGAAAACTCATAAAAACGAGTCTTTTTTTAAAACGCTTAATCAATTTTTCAAATGCATCTTTATGGATAATTAATTAGTTATTTGGATGTTTATCTATTTTTTTTGTGTTATTTATGATAGCAGGTATATTTACTGATGAATAGAGCTCCTATTGTCCAAGTTCGAAATTTTCAAATTTTATGTTCATTTTAAGACCTATTATCCAGTTAAATTAAGGCATAGTTGAAAGCATGGAGTAAATATTATAGAGTATATTACAAGTCTGAGAATGAGGTACTTATAATTAGTAAATAATAAGCAATAACTAAAGACTACTTACTTCCATCTGATAATAAGGTATCTAGAGGAAAACTGTGTAGTAATTGTTTGGCCTGTATAAAATAACAGAAGATAATATTAATTCTTGAAAAATTTAACTATGTCAATTTTCAATATTGTTTTAAACTTAGATTCGTTTTCCAGTCAGATTACTGTATTTTTTAAAATCTGGATTCTCTTGGAGTTAATTTTTTGCTGGTAAGTTATGAATAATAAGTTAACAAAAATGTTTTTAGAGCAAATCAACTATGATATTATCATTGTATCATAGAACCTCTTTTTTTAACAAATGAAATGAAATGAATGGAGTTTTACGTCCTACTCTTCTGCACCTTATGGGCTAATGAAGACGGCCTTTTCTTAACAACATTACATTTTACATTCAGGAGTTGCCTAGGATTCAAGAAAGTTAGTTCAGAGAAATTACCTTGTGGTTAAAATATTTTTCAAATTTGATTCTGGCTTGTTCTACACATTGAAACCATGTTGTTGGTTTGGTGTAAGCTGATTTACTTACTTTAACTGAACCTTCTAATGCTTCATCTTTACTTAATTTCTAGAAAGACAATCCATTATTACAGGTTTACAAAAAATGTCAGTTTTACTTATACATAAGAAACCTTAGCATCATCCTCTGATAATAACTTGACGACCTTTTGAATTCCAGATGACAGTGTGAGAACCACATTGAAACGTCGAAAATAATAAATATTCTAGAAGTATCCATCCATAATAATTGTTTTCATTCACTTAAACATCTGTTTTAACAATAAACAAATGTAATGTTTTGATCTTTAATCTATCTTAGTCACCATTAAATCTCTATGATTGCAGAAATAAATAAATATCTTTTTCTTCAAAAATCTCAAACAAGAAAAGGAAACTTACCTTTATGACTTCTTCTATATCTCCATTGGCAGCCCAAAATTTATTGAACATTTGAGGTTTCTGGACAAAAACTTGTTCAAACTGGAAACAAAATGTAACATAATTTTAATGTAAGTGATAAAATTTATCTGTTTGATTGTGGTTCCTACTAAGGGTATATACTGAAGGTGAACACTATATAAGAGTAAGTTTTGATAAAAATCTGAGCTTTTCAAAGCATAATCAATGACACTGGCTTATTTTCTTTGTGAAAATTCTTACCAAAAAGAATGAAATGGAGTTCTACATTCTACTCTTTTGCACCTTAAGTTCTAGTGAAGACGGGTAATGCCATGCAGTATGCAAAGAGGAAAATTTTGTCAGGACATCAGCATAGTCTTACTCTTTTTGCAAATTTCAACTGTCAAGAGATCTTTAAAAATATCCTAACCAAGACTGGTCCAAGCCTACCTTATCTCTAGCCCACTGTATACAATGTTCTATTGTAGCAGGGAATGATTTCACTGTACAGTAGGGGAAATCTTCATCAGGTGGATCTCTCTATAATAGAATATAATATCAGCAGAAATAACTATATAATCAGAATTTAGAATATAGATTTTTAAATACAATTAAGTTAAAACTACTATGAGGTCAACTTAATGAAAATTACACATTGCAAACTCAACCCAGATTGCATTCTAATGCACACAAAACTAATATAAAAAAAAACAAACACAGGGGCAATAACTATATATCAAATGGACACCTACCTGACTACCATAAGATTCTGTCACATGTGGTACAATGACCTGTACATGACCTTTTGTTCCCATGGTACCAGATTCTAACAATGGCTTCTTATTGGTTACGCATCGACTGAAAAATAGTAGCCATTCATTCTATATTGCTATACATGTATTCTATTCTACTGAAATTGAAAATCATTAAATTTATCAGAAGACTTGATTTCTCTTTCAGTTTTTCTTTCAATTTTGTGTTTGATTGAAATAATGAATAAGTGAATTCTTACGCATCCATATATCTTCTTGCTTCAACATTATCTAGAGCGTTCACAATCACATCTTGACTTTCAAAAAATGCGTCATTATAAATAGAGTCTTCTGTTTGGGGACAAACTGGAAATTTAAGATAGGAATACATCAATAGAGAACTAGGTTATTGTTTAAAACATACTACTGTCTCAGACATTCATTGATAAAATCTGATTCCAACCAGTTTTTTTCCAATTTTTTTAAGTCTGCATAATATATTTTATTATTTTCTAGAAACTGCTAAAAGGTTGAAGTATTATTTGACGAATAACTATTTCTCTTCACACAGCTTACCTTTATGTTGTTGAGCTACAATCTTTAAACTAGGATTAATTTCTAACACTGATCTAGCAGCTGTAGTAGATTTAGGCATCTAAATATAATAAATAGATAATCATTATAACTTTCTATCTTCTTCGGTTAACTTACACTCATTCCTTTCCGCAAGATATTCACAATTAAACCAAAAGACCTTGTATCTTTGGGTATCCAACAGTCGATTAATAAGTTCAGTTGATCTGTTGATTAGATTGTTCTTAAATCTATTTCATTAAAAATTACATTAACAAAAAATATTCATCTTCGACTAACCCTGATATGTCTTGGTCTAAATAAAAATTGTCGATTGAGATTAGATTTCTCTATGAGATCATTGTCAGTAATAGTTATCTTTCCTTGTTCTCCACAACTTATACCCATTAGAGCATAATTCTTTAACATTTCACAGCCTATAGCTCCACATCCAACCTACAAACATATAAACCATTTAAATGAATAGCTTTCTTAATCATGAAACATGCTGAATTCAATATTCAAACATACAAATCTTCAAACATAACATAGTCAAAAAAGTTTCTACACATTTTTAGTCAGCTAAACACAGACAATGCAAAATTCAATAGGGTATGTGATTCATAACAAAATGCTTCTGATGATTCAAAGGGTAATTCACAACACAGCCTAGGTCTACAAATCAATGCTTAAATCTTTGACGTTATATGAAAACTTACCATAAATAACTTAGTATTGGCTAATTCTTGAATTTTCTCTTCACCTACACAGATTCTAAATAAATCATATCTATCACCTCTACAAAAATAGACATAAATATGATAATAACCAAAAGAATACTGTTTATAAGACATATAGATATAGGTGTAGGTTAAGAAGCACAAGATGTATGGATATACTATTTTTGACATTTATTAACTGAACATTTCACATGCCCATACAGGCATAATGCTGCCTGTAGGAGTTAATAAATGTCAGAAATAGTATATCTATTTATCTTGTGCTACTTAACAAAAAGAATGTGGTGATAATCAACGATTCAATATATATATATTCGATATCAGACTTGTAGAGTCATTACAAGTTACAGATAACCATTTTTCTAGCTCTTAATAATATTATACATGGTATTAATATTCTCTATTAATACTTACTTTTTATGGAAAGATTGTGGCGATGGGGGATCTTGTGGAATGACTTCGATAGCATCTAAATATAGCTGTAAAATAAAGATAGACATGCTATAATATATAATCAACATGTGGTCACTATATCATACACACGAAATAGGCAATAAAGGTTGTTTCTCTCTCAGAAATAATTGAGTTTATTGAAGATATATATCAAATATATAATACGTCTAAATGTAGGTCCAACTGATTGATATAATATTTTAGTTCATTTGAAGGATGCATTTAATTTGAAAGTTGCAAGAATAGAACAATTGGTAAGGAATCTGCAGAAATGTAATATATCAACAAGAAATAGGCAATAAAGGTTGTTTCTATTTGGAAATAATTGAGTTTATTGAAGACATTTATCAAATATATAATACGCCTAAATGTAGGTCCAACTGATTGATATGATATTTTAGTTCATTTGAAGGATGCATTTAGAATGGTCGGAGTCTGAAGGCTGGCTAGGTTCAAAGGTTATTTATTTAACTATTCATTCCTTACCCATTGGTTTAAAGGAGTAAATTTTCCAGTCAAGGGCTTTCAGAGCCTCTTGTGCAACAAAACCACCAAGGGTTGCACATAATGGTGGTAAACAGCCTTGACTTGTAAAACATATAGACCGTAATAACTGTCTATTAATACAGTCTACTGGTGAGGTCAGTTGTTGATTCAATTCATGGGCTAGATTCTCAAACTTCTCACTGTCTTCTACACTCCTATAATAGAAATATTCTCTAATATAGTATGGAGCAAGATAATTGTTCACAGCTAGGATTGAATTCTAACATGATCAAGGTGGATTACATTGTCTTGTTTAAGAAATCACACAGGTATTGGAGTCAACATCCGTTTATGGAAATTTTTGTGATAGTAAAACTTAATGAAAATCAATTAAAACAGTTGAATTTACAAACAATTTTATCTAAAGGCAGTACCTTCATTACCTTTCAAAATTCAATGCAAACTTGCTTTCACATTTACTGGTCAAAATGCATGGGTGAAGAACCAATATCAACACTATACTGAGGATGAAGGTGAACTTACCATACATTGGGGTATCTATTCTCTTTCTGTATAAATGTTTGAAGGGTGTAATAAGTGAGATGGCAAGTTGCTGGAGCCTGAAAAATTAGGTAACAATAATATAAGGATGAAAACTAGATGAGCAGCTTTCTAAAACACAGGTTATGAAATCAGTTTAGCCTTGAGCTTAATATAAAATAACAAGACTGATCATAAAGCAGATATCTTTCAAAGCAGAATAATTCATTTCCATTTAAATAAATTGTATCTAAAAAGATCAGATAGTTCTGAACTCACATCTAATTTACATAAATCAGGATGTAATAGTGCTGGGTTTTTTAACTGGTCTTCTAAACATTCCTGGAAAACAAATAATTTCTGCATATTTTACACCAAATTTAACAGCAGCATGTAGAAATATTATCTAAAAAATTAGGAATGAAACTGAGAAAAATATTCTTTAGAATGGACACTGAATCACAGACACGTTTCTATCAAAATTACAATCCATAATTTAAATTAAGTCAACAAGCTGTCAAATAGACATGAAATGAGTCAAATAGTTTCATTCAACATTATATCATATTATCATATTAACATTAATGACTCATCTCTATTGGCAGGTTGCATAAACACGCTGGTACTATCAAAATAAATGCCTATATTTACTTACAAATTTGAAATGTTTAGAAACTTTAACTTGTGATGCTATACCACCTCCTTTATATTCATCTAATAAACTATTTTCACCAATAGAAAATGTACAGGGGGATTCCACTGTCAGATATAAAAACATGAGGTATTGGAATTGTTTGTTTTTAGAGATCAGTTTAAAAGTTCAACTTTTCAACTTACAAAAAGACTTAAATTCCAAGATGAAAGTCTTATTTACAGAGCGAATCTATTACAATCGTAACAAATTTAGACATTCTAAGATTCATCACTGGAATGGCTGGTGATAAAATAAGATAAAATTGTAATATTCGACCAACATTACCTTTGATTTTAAACTGATGTCCATTTAAACAATCCATTCCCTTTACTTCTTTAAATACAACAGTATCACCATTCTCAAAGCCATGGACTTTATTATCTAATGTTGAAACTATACCTGGAGAACCCTTCAAATGCAATATATTACAAATTGTATTTCATATTAACTAGGGGCATAACTTCTAGCCAACAATAGATAGGCAATTACCTGCTTGTGTATTTGCTATTCCCTCTACCTCAGAATGATTCCTTAATCAAAGTCAATGTGTTCAAAAAACAGCTACAATACATTCCAATCTATTCAAAATTTCAGATGCATAGAAAGTCAATCATACTTGTTTTCTACAAGATAAGGATATAAATCATATAGCACAAACTACAACAGTCCTATCATCAGCAAATATTTAAAGTAAAGACATCTTACTTGAGTAATATTGGCCACAAACACTTCTTTAGGCTCTTCACCATTAAGATCATTAACCTCAAATTCATCACCAAAATCACAGAAAACTTGCCCCAATATACCAAATACATCACTAGATATAAACTACAAGAACATGTTATAATATCAGTATAAATTTACTTGTTTTCTCTGCTGAAAGCTACAGATATATCTGTATCCAGCTATCATAATTCTTCAGTCATTACAAGATAGTATATCTTACAGGTATTGTTATTATTATTTTTATATTTTTCTTGTGTATCAGAGCCAATTTTCAGTAAGATTTGTCATACCTACAAATAAGTTGTTAATAATAATAATAATAACCTAAAATTAAAGAAATATTGAAGAACACTAACAAATGGTTTCCCATCAAGTATATTTCTGTTTAAACACAGGTTGAAACTCAACATTATTTGGGCCTAATCTAAGATCTCATTAATATACATGATAACACCACAGTTCATTCAAATTGGACAAAAACTGTAGTCCATATCACTTTTGCAAGCTTATTTTGATAAATTTTCGACTCATTCATGGGCTATAATTTAAAAAAAGTTCAATGAAAAAACATAATATGGACGTATAAAAGAACTCTTTGCCACAATTGTTAAATAAAAATATAGAAACTTGCTCCACTTACCTGTATTTGTGGTTTGTGACTTCTACAGAATTTATTGACCTTGATCTGTACATTTAGTGGTGACTCAGTTAATATTATACACTACAATAAAATAATAATACAAAGTTTCTAAAAAGCAGAACATAAAAATATGATTTTTAATGGGCAAATATCCCACAACAAAGTCAATATTTCTTATGTTGCATGGTATGGCATTTGATTAGTCCATTGATGGGAGTAGGATTGTAAGAACTTGGAATTTGGAAAAATATTGAAGAAAATTCAATTTTTACCTGATATTGTTTAAGGTAAGATAGATCGGTTTTGTCATCTAATTTCTTCGTTAATGTTTTTATACTAACATATGGGTTCAATTCAGATAGGTGATGACTGCTAGCTTCAGCTCTGATATAAAACAATAAAATCATTTAAATAGATGATGGCTACTGTTTGGAAAGGTGTCTTCTGACTCAGACAAAAAGATTAATTAGGTTTTGCAAGCCATTGGAAGTAGGATATTGTCACCTCCTTCAGTCAGACTTTATCACATGTTAAATAAATACTACTGAATCAATTAACACCTAGAATCTAATTACTAACTTTATAATTAATTAATCCAGATAATCTATTATAAATAAATACCTGTTTTTATTGATGTCGGCCTCATGTAGAAAAAACTGAGTCCCTAGATCTTCCATGCTGGCATTTTTATCATCTTGAATTGTTAAAGACTAAAATAGAAATAAAATAGAATATTTTATTATCGATGAAATACATTATACTAATAGTTATATAATACTTTTATACTATTATACTCACAGTAGCTAAATATTTCTTACAAGATAATAACATTAAGCAATTAAACATCTCTTAAAAATAATGAACTATCAATTTACCTTTACTCCTGCTAAAACAATATTCTTAGCTGAAATAAAAAATAGAAATCCAATATAATAATTTTATCTATCATGTGCAATGTCAGTTTTAAAACCATATTCCTGTTATATAACAAGAAAATTATACTATTATTTATATAATCAGTTTTAAAAAGATATTTCTGTTGTTTATAAACAAGTCATTTTGGTTATGCCAGCTTATAGATTTTTAACTGACAAAAATTTGGAAGGCAAAGTTAAATTAATGAAGTTCCTTACCTATTTCAATTCCCAATCCACCAACTCCACATAGTAAAATAGATGATTGGGCCATTCTTTTCATAGCACTGTCTCCCAATACATATCTCTGGCGACTAAAACAAGAAATAAATCCACATTTAGCTTGTCTGCATGACAGTCATATTATCCTTTTATCATCTCAAACTTTAATTGAAATACTATTTTTCTTATCAACCTGCATCAATAACAGGAGGAATCCATGAAAAGAATCCATACATTAGGCCCATTTACGTAAATTTGTAACAGTAATTAATTGTTTGATTTATGGAAAGTGTGAACAAATTAAGTGCAATAATATGAAATATAAAGTATTTATTGCTTATCAACATACCTGTAAAGAGAATCATCAATTTCTTCTGAAGCCATTTTCTGTTTGTAGTGTAGACTGAATTTCTAAGCTATTACAATTTTTACTTTTAACTAAAGAAAATACAACTCTTAGAGATAATTTATGTATCAATATATAACACAGTAATAAAAATTTGTGGAAGTATAACACTGGTAAAATAGAGTGTCTTACTATAAGATTGGTTACATTTATGAGTGCAGTTTATCTTAGAAGGATGTAGTTTATATCCTGAGAATTAACAGAATGGTGGAAATATTGCACCACCCAAGTGTCAAGTCATTATTTTACTACTAGGTCAATAGTCTACACATTGCTAATTTATGTAAAAGAGTTGCCATTCGATTAAATTGAAAATCAAACTAAACGAACGAAATCTCCATTTGCATTTTGCAGAACAATCATTGACAGTAAATATCAGTGAAAATAAAGCATATTAACCTAAAATCAACAAAAATTTCCCAAATCGCCATCAAAATACTTCCTTCGGAGTTATCTTCCCGGAAGTACTTATATCTAGCATCTATTGTGATTGGATAGAGAAGTATTGATTGACCAATGAGATGAGAAGATATTAACAACTTGATAATCGAGTATGATAAATGTAGGTCATTTCCCAGAAACACGCATACTTCCTTTTACCAGCCTCCAAGGTAAGCATGATGACTGTGATACACGACCCTTTTT
Organism: Nipponacmea schrenckii; assembly: GCA_030562195.1. Taxonomy (NCBI): domain Eukaryota; kingdom Metazoa; phylum Mollusca; class Gastropoda; family Lottiidae; genus Nipponacmea; species Nipponacmea schrenckii. The sequence continues at coordinate 37,633,975 of CM060200.1, read as the reverse complement.
CGATTTTATTTAAAAATATATCCTTAATATTGGGAATTTGTATATGAAACTACTTTGAATTATGCATCATGCTTCAGTTTTTGTATTAATGAAAAGATAGCTTTTTATATGAAGTGCTAAGCTGAAATTATTATTTAGAAGCCAAATCTTTTCACACAGCTTGTTTTGTTGACGTGGCTTACTTTCTTCCACGAATTCTTCGGAATTTCGGATGGTGTGCCTGATGATCATTTCAGTTTTACACATAGAACTCATTTATCTCATTACTTTCAACTTAGTACCTTAGTATTTCCCCTTAAATTCTAAATTTTGTTTTAATTGTAAGTAAGGATTGTGTATTATACCACTGGTACAAGTAGTAAATAAAGAAGTAAATTTTTTAGATAATTTTTTGATTTTTTTCATTCATGCCTTTAACTTATTCACCTGCTGCATCTTTGTTACCTGACCACGTCACTTGAATTAAATACCTCATACAACAAAATATCATGTTTATTAATTTAATTTGCAGATGAGATTAATAGTAGCAGCTGTTATCCTCACATTGGCCAGTTTATCAGCTGGCCAACAAGAAGACCCTGAAGCCAGATTGTTAATTTCCAAAAATGTTTTAAATAATTTCTTAGTGGAAGGAAAAGACCTAACCATAGAATATAAAATATTTAATGTTGGAGGAGGGTAAGTAGCCATATTTTATCATTTTCTATTTCACAAAGTTGATTTTTTACTAGCTGTTTATAAAATTTAGCTAACACTATCTGTTAATTTAAAAATTGTTTGAAATTATTTAATGTTTATATTTGACACTGTCACCTCTTTGTTGTAGACCAGCATTAGACGTTCACCTGAAGGATTCTAGCTTCCCAGCTGCTGATTTTGATGTTGTTAGAGGAAATTTAGATGTTACATGGGAAAGAATTGGACCGTATCCTTGAAAATAAGTTTATATTATATGATTTGGTTACAATGATGGATTGCTTTACTCAGCTCACTTTGATATGAAATCATGAAATTTAGTATGCCTTGACTGAGTAACCAATATGAACAATGGACATTCAATTGAATAATATGGTGATATCGAAGGTACTAGTCCAAATGAAATGCCAAGTTGATCTATCACATTTGTCAAAGAAGTATGTATTCTGATCAGAAAGGATAGACTAAACATGCATTGATTTGAATGAATTGTGTTTAGATGTCTGACTAAATGTTAAGGTATTAGATTTGGTTACAATGATGGATTGCTTTACTCAGCTCACTTTGATATGAAATCATGAAATTAAGAATGCCTTGACTGAGTAACCAATATAAAAACTCCAAATATGGACTAAAATGTAACAAAAGAGCAACTTTAGTTGGAATTTTGTACATTATTATTATTATTATTGAATGATAGCATGTTACTGTCCTTAACCTTATACTAGTGGTGCCAATGTTACCCATGCAGTCATTTTACAACCAACCAAATATGGTTACTTCAATTTTACATCAGCTGAAGTATCTTATTATTCAAAAGAAGATAAAAAAGAACAGAGGGTGAGTAGTAGTTGGATGTGCTAATATATTGGGTGACCGTATATTGAAGCTTTCTTGTCATTATTATTAAGATATTAGACAGTTTATGATCAAAATACAGCTTATAAGTTGAACTAATTAGAAATAAAAGACTTCATAATTCCATGTCAAAATATATATCTGGGAGTTATTATTGTAATTTCACATTTATTTATATTCAGTGTAGCCTTGTGGCAACCATTTTCAGTAAAAAGGGCCTTAAAACACTTTCCAGTGAATTTATTTGTCTTTCTGGAACATAGTATGATATCCTTAAGCTAGGAATGTTGACAATGTCTTTATATTTATAGTTTGGTTATACCAGTGCCCCCGGTGAAGGTGGTATTGTTAATAGAAAAGAATTTGATAGAAGATTTTCTCCCCATGTTGTAAGTATAGCTTATTATCAACTTTACAAGCTGTTTCTTGATGTTACAAACCACTTGTAATATAATTTTTCTTTAATTTTCTGTAGCCAATTTCACCTGGATCAAATCGAGAGATGACTTGACCAAGATTAGTGATCATTGTCGCATCAAACATTGATCATATTAAATACTGAGTTCTGAATTTAGCTGGACTTCATTCCATTGTGAAGAAGTTCATACACCATAACTGACTGCGTGTATCCATCTATTGTCCAGAAATTTTATTTGATTGCTAAGAAGCTCATTCTGCTTTGTATTGTGTATAATAAACCCATCTGTGAACCTAACCCTAGTTTAACCTCTATATTTCAGTTGGATTGGTTAGTGTTTGCTGTTATGACTTTACCATCATTAGGTATTCCTTGTTTATTATGGTACAGCAGTAGCAGAAGGTTTGCAGTTCCACCGAAAAAACATAATTAATTTATGTATATATAGATAAATATTTCTCATTGTTTCTAAATTCATTTTGTACATTTCAGGATAATAAATTTTAACTTTACCATACTCAAATCTCAGTATTCTTTGTCTAGTTTTAGTGTGTATTATATTTCCATGTGTATAAGCTGATTACTATGTCACATTGTGAATGCTTTGAACCATTGTCCATATTTCATACTGATGTACTGTGTTTAGTAGTCAAATCTCCACTTATACTGTCAACATTTTTACCAGCCACGGGCTGACCATCTTTGGTCTTTCGGATAGGGCCTACAACTTGTGAAAAGTATATTTTTATACAGGCCTCTAAAGAAAACTGCATATAGAAGGCCCATCTGCTGTAATGGAACTAATAAGATCAAATATAAAGTTATATATCTTTGTTTATACAGAAACAAGGTAATGAATTGTTCTGACAATAAATAAATATCAATATTTTGGCTGAAATAAGAACATTTAAACAAATATAAATTACAAACTGAGTAAATATTGCACCTTAATAAAAATAAAGGACATTAGAGATTCAATCATCTTACTTAAGCTTCAAATTCAATTTTCCTGTCTTCTTGATTTCTGTAGATTGTGTTCAAATAAAACATGTGCATGATCAAATCCTACAACAGAAATCCTCAAACTGTTCAGAAATATGACACTTTTACAGCGCAACATCTCTCATGGCAATATTGAGTATTAATAAAATATATGTACATGTATATTTGAAATTTCACTATGACAATTACCATTCAATGTTAGGGATTTTTGTTAAGTTCTAGAAAATATTCCTCGAAATCCCGTTTGTTTTAGGACAATTTCCAGTAATTCTCTGAAGTTATATGAAGATATTTGTTACCTCCCTTGAGCTAAAGGTTCAAGCTAAAGTAAAACGTTATCTCATAAATTCTATTTTTTGTACAAGCTATTGTTCTAAAAATGCTGGTATGATTCAGATAACACCAATCTGTACTGTACAGAATGCCGACATATCACCCGCAAATTACATAGAATCGTAGATTAGTTTTTATCAACTTTTAAGATTATAAATAAAAAGCATACAGTCGTCTAATAAAGTGATATTTGAAAAGTTCAGTGTGAATTACATATGCTTTTGCATTAAAGCTTAATCAGATATTTAGAACATGGTATTCCTTTAAATTCGGTTTACAAATATCAAACATTTACATAACATTATGATATAACTAAAGAAAATAAATAGGTGTAAAGGATCACAGATTAGTTAAGAGGTTAAGGTTCAATAATATTTAAAAAAAGAACCACAACAGGTTATGAGGAAGGCAGACCACATCTTGACCTATTCAAGGTCGTACGTGTCGGCCCATATCTAGCCCTTCTGGAACTCATCTTATCGTAATATTGTTAAAATAAACACGATGTCGGTTTGTGCGACCCTGATAGACAATCAAAGGTAAGAAATTCTATGGAATTTCTTTTTTTACATACTTCATGAGTTGGTGATGCCTTACAATTTCAAAATGCAGTTTTCTTAATACATAAATGGACAAATTACCAACTATAATCAACTGAATCAATCTAAATTTGTTTTAAACGAATTAGTAAAAACAAGCAGTAGAAACTAGCTTTGGTTTTGGGCCTTATAAAGGCACGCTCAGTTTTTTGAAACCTTCAGAATTAGTAAGAAACTTTTTTTAATCTAATACCAACCAAATACATACGTAAACTTTCAAGATGGGATCGGGAGTTCTAAAATTAACCGAAAAATGTTGTTAGTTATAACGTTCAGATAAGGTAAGGGACGTCATTCTATCTCTAGATTTCGGTCCATAGATTTCGTTTATTTGAGCTGTCTGACTATGCTTTTAATATAAATTTTTGCCACCACTCGAAGTACATAATCCAGACAATTTGAATATAGAATACATAGTTAGTTTGAGTGATATATGACTATAAAATCATTTTGTTGTAAGTTAAGCGTTGTTATAAATATTGCTGGGACATAAAAACATGAAATTATCTTTGTTTAATCAATATTTCAGTAAAAAGCACCAGTACAATACACGATGAAGTCATTTATTTTCTATCCATACAACACAAAGAATAGATTAAGGTTTATTATAGGCTATATTATAAGAAGGCACAAAAATAACGAGAAGGGTCCCCCACAGGAATATACGTACACATGTAGAAACATATACAATATCATAAATGGGGCGGCTTGAACCACATGAGGTTGAATGAACAACCCCAAGCAATGGAGTCCGAAATCCGAAGACTAACCTTTGCATTCTGAAACGTACCAATTAGCTAGCCGCCGATTTTTCTGCTTGTTTATAAACTTACAAAACAGTTCACAGGTACATGAGGTAAGGGAAAGTAAAATTCGGACTATGTTAATCCTCGCAATGAGAGGAAAGCACCAAAGTTACGGTTTAATTCGGAAAGGGATTTGGAGCAAAAAAATGCTCGTTTTAATACAAAAAAATCTAGATTAAAATGACCAAGGCGACAGTTTTGTACTACCTTGAAGAGAAATCGAAGACACCTCGGTCAATTGTCTGGAGAAGGGCTGTCCAATTTGCTACTATTCGTTAAATCCCGGATTCTAATGTGTAGGTTAAACACGTCTGCAAAGAACTGATTTTCAATCTAAAATGGGACAAAAAGTAAACATAATAGAAAAGAACTAGAGAGGTTCATTAGCATCTTAAATCACAATTAATAGAAACCTGGCAACCCTATTCCTGCAACCATCTGGGACCAATAATAACTTAAGTGCTTGTCATAAAAATAGATATTTGTAAACAATAAGCAGAAAACCACTGAATAAGTCGTCTCGTCGTGTTATGCGCTCAAATCGAAAATTTTAATTTTTCCGTGGCGCTCGGCTACATAAAGTTTATTTTCTTCGACATGGACACCCCAGGGTTGATCAAAATCATTCTCGTTATCAAATAATAAGGTAACATCCTTTCCATCATTGGAAATTACAAAGATATTATTTTTGTGCTCATCTGCCACATAAACAGTTCCATCAATATCACAAGTTACTCCGACCACTAACTGAAACTCTTCATCTTTGGTACCATAACAAGTATACTTAATGCTTCCATCTGGTTTCAGACACACAATACAGTTTTCATTACAATCAGACAAAACAATATCACCAGATTTGGTGCAGCACAGAAACGTAGCACATTGGGTTAAAGCTTTTTTCTCTTCGGTGGGGTGACCATACGATTTGACGACTGTTCCATCATGCGAGATGATGAAAGCACGTCCAAGACCATTCCACCAAGCGGTACTGACTACCATAGAGGAATCGTCTAGTTTAGCGATACCTCGGAATGTATATTGAGTCTGAAGACAGGTCTGAACTGTCATTTGTAAATCTGTAATATCTAACAACTGAACTGCCGGGTCGTCATCGAATGGAATGGTGACTGCTATGACTTCCGGTTTGACCTGTGTGATGCTGTTAGGTGGACCGGTTAACACTCTTTTGGCCAACGGATTTCCTTCCATATCAAACACTTTAACAGACGAATTTCCAAAATCTGTCAAGAAAATCTTTTCAGAAATGACTATAATGTCTCGAAGCCAAGGATCTTTAGTATCTGGTTTGAATTTATCGTGACCGGGAGGGATCACCCCATTGAACTCTTTAATCATTTTGGGATTCTGCATTCTGGTTTTACTTGATCTGAAATGAAAAAAAAAAAGGATATTTTGAGCCAAGATTAAAATCAATTCCTCTGTTGAAAAGTTCTTTAGTAGAACAATCCCAATAGAATATTCTTACCGACAGCTTTGGAAGAACAAACCATCCATATTGGATTATTATCAACTTGTTTAGTCTAGGATGAAAGTTGTTGCTACCCGATTCTATGCCATATTTCTATTAATGAACTGTAGGATTCATCGGATGCTAACCGATGCAATTAAACGACTGTAACCTTGAGTGATATGTAATCAATAACCAATTATTTCATATTTAATAAAAAGTAATTACAACGTCAAGATATATGAAACACACACAGAATAATAACAGGAAATAACCAGAGCCAGCAGCTTATCACTTTGATTTCCACTGACACTTGATTATTATTTTTTTCGACTTTTTTGACTTTTTAAAATTCGCTCCTTGAGAACCAACCAGCCCACAAAAAATTCCTCAACTAAGCTAAAGAATGATATACTAAACGGTAGGTGGTAATGATCTTGTACTGTTGAACCTTTGTAAAAGAAGAATAGGCTAATGAAGAAATAGAGATAATCATCTGACAATGTGGGGTATAATTAGACAACAGAGAGTTATTATCAGTAGATATATAGTTGTCATTATTCCATAAATATAATTCCTGATATAATGCCTTTGTCGATTTTTCACCTAATTCATATACTCATTTTGTAATTGGAACTTACAATACAGCGGTCAATAAGAGAATTTGACCCATGCGATGTATGATACATATTGCTTCTGTCTTAGTTTGCCCGCTTGTACGTCTTAATTACCAGTAATAACTTCTGTACGCGGGATGACGCCAACCATGAATCTTCTGACTCTCCTTTATATATAACAAAAAGTGTAAGACATCAAGTTTAAATATCTTTCCATATTTAAAGATTGATTGATTTTTGTTTTTATTTAAATCATGTATGTTTTTCTAAACGAAAATATTTGTAACATTATTTTTTTCAGTAAGATGACCAGACATACATGATTACAATTTGATTAAAAGTTTCAAATTGCCTTTATTGCTTTTTTATATCCAACTCATTTTTATTTCTTAAACTAATTCAAGTGGTGTATTTTATAGGCGTATTGTTGATGAAATAAAAGATGGTTTCATAATATCTAAAAAAGATAGCCTTGCGAAGCAAGGTAACATACGCCCACCAACAGCTTTGAAACCAAATCATTGTTTGTTGTCTATTCATATTCGGTGCACATTTATTTTATAGAGAATTTTTAAGCAGACAAAATAAAAATCAAAAGAATCCGATGTTGCCTGTAGAGTGGATAGAGTTGCACAATATAGCATATATAGTGCAAACCATATTTGGTGAAAAATTATCAGAACATTAAAAAAATATCACAAAATCAAAATCAATCCATAAAGAATTGTTGGCTGTAGACTGAGCACGAGTTGTACAATCTAGCTAATACAACGAAAATGAGAAATAAGTCGGACACAATATTTCGGTGAAAAATTATCAGAACATTTAAAAAATCAATAGGGATCATCTAGATATGACAAAAACTACATGTACAAAATAAAAATCAAAAGAATCCATAGAGAAATGTAGCCTGTAGAGTGAGCACAAGTTGCACCCTAGAGCTAATGGAGCGAAAAACAGACCGACAGACACCATATTTCGGTGAAAATTATCAAATCAATTGGGCTCATCTTCATAATGACACTGACCCACAAAAAAAACAACATAACAATCCGTAAAAAATTGTAGTCTGTAGAGTGAGAACAAACAAATATGAACGGACCCACAGACTGCCGTGGCGATTACCATATACGCCACAAATAAATTGGTGGGCGTATAAAAGACCCAGGGCAGTCTCCAAATCAAGATACTCCTTTTTGGAAGGTTACCAACCCGATAGTCAACACCGAGCTGACCCAGTCCACCAACAAGCACGTGAACCCAGTGGCAGCAAGAGCGCAAGCTCTTGACCTCATCGACTCCAAGTTCGTCGACCATTTGAAGATCTATACTGATGGCTCCAAGAGTAGCACAGCTACTGGTTACGGTTTGTGAATTCCGGAGAAAGGCATCAGACTTGCCAAACGGATACCCCCACACTGCTCAGTGTTCACTGCAGAACTACTAGCTATCAGGGACGCCATGGCATGGCTATCCCTCAACTATACGGAACCTGCCGTAATCCTGTCTGACTCACTAAGTAGCCTTCAGTCTATTTCTAACAATTTTTCTAATTGTAGGTCAGAAGTTTTAACGAACATCCGAAGTATGATTCACAACTACCAAACCAACAACAACCACCAAATCGAACTATCATGGATCCCGTCGCACGTCTTCATCCCGGGAAACAAACAAGCTGGCCGTGTTGCCAAGGACAGTTTGGGTCTGGAGAATATCGAGCCTGTAAAATTCTCGTATGAAGAATTTTGCAGTCTCGTGTCCTCTAAGATCAACCAGAAATGGGACGACATGCTAAGGAACCTCAACACCGATAGATACCAGATTGATCCGAAGATACCAAACCAAACCAAAATTAACCATCCATCTGTAGCCATCTGCAAAATGGTAACCAGACTACGCACCAACCATGTCATGCGAGACCATCAGTTCAATGCCATTAAATGCCGATGCGGACACGTTGCCACCAGGACGCATCTTCTCATTCAATGCACCGAATTGAAACCATCTCGTAAGACATTGACGGACTACCTGGAAACCAACGGCATACCAATCACCATACAGAATATTTTGGCTGCACCCACGGACCACTGGTACAAAATAATGGAACTCATCTACCAATTTATTACCACATCTGTTTTTAACAGATAACTTTCTTCTCTTCTTCTCTCCTCTCTCACGTCTCCTTTTCTTCTTTCTTTTAGGTCTTCAACTCTTCCAAGCACAGACAGATAATCAAACCAAACCAAACCAAACCAAACCAACAACCACCAACAACAACCACCATGATCATAACGAGTTTTGGAAGAATGTAGAAGACTGAATCACTCACACCATCCAGGGCCGAGTTTCACCGCCATGACATTCGTTCCGACCAGATCGTACGATTTCTCAAACCACCACCAAACCAACAGTTTTCCAAATCATCCAATTGATTCTAAATCCACTACCAACGACCACCAAAGTGCAACTACCTAGTTTGCGATATCAGCAATTGCTGGAAGCGAACGTTAACTCGCCATTTACCTACCTACCTCCAAATCAAGAAAGTTGCAGCGACTGAGGGTATAAATTATAGGTGTAGACTTGCTCAATGTTAACTATTCGGAAACATCTGAGAGGGTTCCCACCGAATATTTTTATAAAAATATAATTATATAATAATTTGGGTGCCTATGTCATGTTCCTTAACCTGCAGTATTTGGGTTAGAAGGGGTAGCCACTATTTCAACTTCGGCGGAAATAAGTGAACACAGTTCTATAGGCTATGTTCTTTTTTGAAAAAAAAAATTAAATTACGTTTTTCTTGAAACCTTAAAAATGTTCACATGTCAAGTTTTAGGTCAGCGTAATAGTTGTAAAATTTGTTAAATTGCTTAAAAAAAAAAATTGTAATGTATAATTGCGTATGTAATGCGTTATCGTGTATAATGCTTACCTTCAACATAATCGAAGTGCTCCGATAAACTTGAAATTTGAAAAATAGTATAAAAAAAGCTCAATCGATCTGTGGAATTTTTACAATTTTTACAGCAATCTGATGTAAGATTGACCATAAAGAAGAATCGTGTTTCCACATTCGACTCGTGTATTTGCTTCATGTGCATCGATAATCCCATATACATTATTAGGCTACACTACACTGTTATCCACCAGTGTGAAAAACAGAAACTCGTGAATTCCAGGTCTGAAGTCAACTATTTTGTCCAATAAAACTGTACATACAATAACCCCGATAGACTTACATGTTCATGTCCGTCGAAGTGTTCAAGCTCAAAACTGCATCGTTTCAGAACGCTATTTATTTTCTCACTAGCGGTGAGATACGTGACATGTAAAGGCCTTGAAACATGTCTAATTTCTTCAATATAATTTGTTTTGATAGCACAATTCATTGATTTTTCAAGAAGTTTATAAAGTATGATATTACTTCCAATCAATATGTTTCTATATATTTCTATATATAGTGACTATATAGCAGTCTCATGAACCAGACAATTGCCTCTTAGGGACTTGCAGTGATTCTATCTTTTTGCCAAGTGCTGATGCAAAGTCTAGTTCAATACCTTTAAGATTTTAGAAATGTTAGACAGAACACTTACAACCGTTTTACACTTTCAATATTTGGATTGACAAAATACCTTTAGAAATGTATTAAGGTCTAACCATTAACAAGGTCACACAATTGACCAATTAAATATTACAATATTACTTTCGTTTTTTCCCAATGCATACAGGATATACTTTAAATATCAGAACACCCTGCCATATTTCGTAACACACCATTATTCAATGGAAATTTCGATATGAAATACAGCAGGGCAAGAGTATTAAATCTCGTTAAAGGGATACTGCGTCTCAGTATGAACATACAATTTTAGTTCTCAAGAATTGTCAATATGAGTATATATTCATCAGTGAACTGACCTTGTGTCATACAGTAACAGTATCCATCAAATTTTAGTAAACTCACAAAAGTAAGTCATTTTTTTTAAAAAGGAACTAGTTTTTCGGATATCTATTTTTTTATGTTATTTATGGCAGCAGGTATATTTATTGATGAATAGAGCTCTTATTGGCCAAGTTTAAAATTTTCATTCCAAGACCTATTATCCCTTTGAGAACAAACTAACATAGGATCCAATCCTTATTAATATAAAAAAGTATAATTTATCTATTTGAATGAAAGTAAGATTATAAATTTCTAATATTGATAAAAATAGGATAATTACATTTTCTTTTAAAACAATTTTGATCGTGGAAAGTCAAAAAAAAATTGTCTGAGTTACAAATAGAATTAAGACTACTATAAAAAAATTTCTGAATTTAGCTTATTACGAAGCCATTAAGAGATCAAGATTCTACAATAAATTTTACTAGCCTTAACACATAAAATATTAATAATGTCGGACTGATTTTCTCGACAATTAGTCCGCTTTTGTGGTTGTAACCTATATTAGCCGGTGGCAAGCATTGACAAGACTGCTAGGAAATAGAAATTTCTAATTCCACTACGATCTTACTAACATTTCCTCGTTGGCTACATCGATCATGATACCGTTAACAATCCAAATGACAGGATTTCCAAAACATCATAAATCCCTTTCAATGTTTAACCCACGCAAAATAAACCAGAGAGTTGAAAATTCAGGGTCAAATAATTCTAATAGCATGCAAATAGTCTGCTAGTAGGCTATGTGTACTGTCTACGAACGAAAACCACAGACGACAATCTCAATGAAACCCCACACAATTTTCGCTCAAAAATCAATTATTTTCTGAAAATGACACATCAGGAAAGTGATAAAGAACAAAACAGTTGAGAATTATGTTTAAGAAAAATAAAGAAATTTACTTACCAATAATAGTATTCCAGTAAATTAGCACTTATTGATTTCCTAACGCATCCTCCTTTCATCAAGCGAAATTGTAATATTCCTTCTTTGACATTCCATAAATTGCTATTACGAGTTGTCTGCCCTTGCCGGATATTGATTTGTTTACTTTGGAAGAGAAATGGTAGAAAATGAAATGTATCTTTGGGATTTTCGTGATTTTCGAAGTAATCAGCTTTATTCGGACGACTAATATAGATGGTAACGTATTAATTGTTACATTTCGTAATGGGTTTCACATGAAATTGGACTTATGACGTAAACATGAGTCATTATTGGCAGGCGATATAAATTTGTCTCAGCAAACTCTAAGACTAACTAAGAAACATAGTATTAGTATTAGTGGGTGAGGTTCCATGTTTTATGTTAGTGTTAACATTGGTGTTAATAAAGAATTAGGACGCTATCACCCTAGTTAGATGTTAAAACTGAGTGTGTTAAGACTAGCTTATACTTATGGGTATGATTCCTTGGGTGTATCACACAGAAACCATGTAGGGCCTGTATATTTTTTAGACCTCATTTAAAGTATCTAAAATGTTATTAATGATTTGATAAAGGATATTAAAGCTTTAATTGACCTTATTTGTTATTTTTTAACGTGGTTTCTTTGGTGTTAATACCAGATAATATAATATATATAGAATGAGTTCATTTGTTGTGTTATATGATGGTACTAATCACTAACACTGACCTCACCTGGTGTCGATTCATTCCGTTAAATGTCATCTATTCACATTGTGATTGTGTTTAGTATAAAGAGTAAGAGAAAACCTATGATAAAGTATTAGCCTACATATCAGAACTTAAACTGTGTATGAGTAAAAAGAAAAGGAGACTAGTTAAGCTTATAAAGCAAGTTCATATCCCAACTGCCAACCTGAGCAACTTTTTAATTTTGATCCAAACTTATTTGAATTATTTATTTTTTTAAAGCATCTTATAGTGCATTATTGATATTTTGAAAACCGTAAAACATTTAAACCTTATAAGATATATTCAATACATTGTAAGTTTTTACAACTCAGATAAAAGAGCGAAAGTTTCAGCGTGTAAAGAAATGTTATTTTACTTTGCCTATCTAGGGTTAACTATACCTACTGAGAAAAATTAATGTATTTTAACTTCCATTCTTCAGCTGTTATCTAGCCAACATAAACAACACATTAATTAATTCCCATTTGACACTTTTAACAAAACTTTCTTTTAAAACTTTCATTTTTTTTATATTTCCAGGACAGAGTACAGGAACTCCAATTCCTGTGTCAACTAACTCAGTACCACAATCCATCACTTTATCCAGGCTAGAGAGCACTTCACCATCATTTAATCAAACTACTCCAGTCCCTCCTACTGATAACATCAACCCTCTAGAACACTGTCCAAGTAATGTACAATGTTCACAGTTAGGTGGTGACTGTATCCAGTGTTCATATAATACCTCATGTTTTTATGGTTCTGTTCAAGAGGCAGAGTGTTCACCTAAGCCTCAAGTCAATTGCACAGTAAGTTATCACTTTTAATTTCATAGAACCTTTTACATTTTTCTGCCATTTGACTGTGTGAGCAAAACTCTAACCACTTAGTGTTTTGTAATAATCTTTAAGAGTTTTCTTCAACCTTAACTGGAGCAGTGAGTTAGCCACTTGGTCCTAACTTGAAATTCCAGGGTTCAATTCCACCAAAGGTCGAGATGAACTTTCTGTTTTTCAGTCCGGTTTCTCCTTGTCAGGTCGGAAACTAACATGGAAAAAGCATCTAGTCTTTCAGATGGGACCAAGGCCCTGTGTGCTACAGGCTGTGCATGTTAAAGATCCTGTGACAGTTGTAAATCGCAAAAAGGGTAGGAAATGCTGCTGTCCTGACAAAATTTTTCTCATTGTAACACTGCATTGCGTTGCCCGTCTTCATTAGCCCATAAAGTGCACTAAGTAGGATGTAAAATTCACATTCATTTCATTTCGACTTTTAGCCATTTTGAAGGATATTTTACTACAATTCTTATTTTATCTGCTCTTTAATATGAATAATATACCATATAATTTATTGTATGCTATTTATTATTATATGTGTTTCTATATGTTTCAGGGTAATCAAGTGTTTAAAAGGCAGTATGAATGTAGGTATTGCTATCAACTACCAGAGTCAAAATATCAGTGTAACCATTCTACTACTTGTATGATATCAAAATCTAAAACTTATTATCCACCAAGATCTACCTATATATCCTTATGTACAGCTAAACAAGATGTTTTGTGTTTGGGTAAGTGTACTATTTGTTAATTGAAATTTGAAAAAAAATGACTTTATGGACCTACAATATTTTTCTTATCAATTAGCTTAACTAGAAATTTAACCAATTTTTCTGAAGGTATCATATTTTACTAGATTCACTAAAGAAATCATACTAACCAATTTACTACAGGCATAATCATTTACAAGGTTCACTATTGACCTCTTATTTTACTAGGTTTCACTATAGACCTCTATATTTTACTAGATTCACTATAGAGCTCATATTTTACTAGATTCACTATAGAGCTCATATTTTACTAGATTCACTATAGAGCTCATATTTTACTAGATTCACTATAGAGCTCATATTTTACAAGATTTACTACGGACATTATATTTTACTAGACTTACTACAGATATTATATTTTACTTGATTTACTATCAACATCAAATTTTATCACATTCACTATAAATATCAAATTTTACCAGATTGACTACAGTTATTATATTTTACTAGATTTACTACAGACATCATATTTTACAACATACATCATTTTTTTCTAGATTTACCTGTCCTTAACTAATACCAATGTTGTACATTGTTTTGGATTTCAGTTTAGTTTTGTTACTGTTTTACATTAGTACCGTTACTTTCTTCATATATATATCGTATTTACTACATTTACTGCAATCATCATATTTGTACTATATTTACTATAGACATCATATTTAATTACATTTATGACAAAAATCATATTTACCACGTTTACCATGGACATCATATTTTACTACAAACATCATATTTACAATGTTTACCATGGACATCATATTTTACTACAAACATCATATTTACAATGTTTACCATGGACATCATATTTTACTACAAACATCATATTTACAACGTTTACCATGGACATCATATTTTACTACAAACATCATATTTACTATGGTCACCGTGGATATCGTATTTCACAACAAACATCATATTTACTACGTTTACCATGGACATCATATTTTACTACAAACATCATATTTATTACATTTACCATGAACATCATATTTTACCATATTCAGACATATTTTACCATTTCATTATTTTACTAAATTTACTGCAAGCATCATATTAACTCACTAATTACTATTCATTGTATTTTACCCATTGCACCACATAAATCAAATTTATCAGTTATTCTTGGATTTTATTAGATTTACTACAACACATCACATTTAACCTTTTTATTACAAAATTTGTATTTAATCAGATTTACTTCAAAAAATCATATTAAACCTTTTTATTACAAAATTTGTATTTAATCAGATTTACTGCCAACATCATATTTACCTAGAGAAAGTATATTTTTACTACAGGCATCATAATTTAACAATTCCTCTAAAAACATCATATTCTGCTAGATTTACTACAAAACTTCAGATTCTGCTATATTTACTGCAAACATCATATTCTACTAGATTTACTACAAAACATAATATTCTGCTAGATTTACTACAAAACATCATATTCTACTAGATTTACTACAAACATCATATTCTGCTAGATTTACTTCAAACATCTTATTCTACTAGATTTACTACAAACATCATATTCTGCTAGATTTACTGCAAACATCATATTCTACTAGATTTACTACAAACATCATATTCTACTAGATTTACTACAAAACATAATATTCTGCTAGATTTACTACAAAACATCATATTCTACTAGATTTACTACAAACATCATATTCTGCTAGATTTACTTCAAACATCATATTCTACTAGATTTACTACAAACACCATATTCTGCTAGATTTACTTCAAACATCATATTCTACTACATTTACTGCAAACATCATATTCTGCTAGATTTACTACAAAACATAATATTCTGCTAGATTTACTACAAACATCATATTCTGCTAGATTAACTCAAACATCATATTCTACTAGATTTACTGCAAACATCATATTCTGCTAGATTTACTACATAAACATAATATTCTGCTAGATTTACTGCAAACATCATATTCTGCTAGATTTACTACAAACATCATATTCTGCTAGATTTACTTCAAACATCATATGTTACTATATTTACTACAGGCATCATATTTTACTAGATTTACTCCGGACATCATATTCTACTAGATTTACTACAGACATCATATTTTACTAGATTTACTACAGACATCATATTCTACTAGATTTACTACAGGCATCATATTTTACTAGATTTACTGCAAACATCATATTCCGCTAAATTTATTGTAAACATCATATTCTGCTAGATTTACTTCCAATATCATTTTCTAAGAATTATAATAAAGATAATAACGCTAAACTGCTAAACTTATTCTGGGTGAGTTTTTAATGTCATGGAGCAATTGGTTTCTATTTGATTCCCTAACTTAAAGACAAAAGTCTCACGATTGCTTAATGGGACAGATGCACCATTTTGTGGGGCCTTGGTCTCAGAAATTGGAACTGTTCAGCTAATGTTTTCAATATTTGAGCCTTCTTCAGCAGTTGTAGTGTTAAGGATGTCACACGTATTTATTAGACTCAATCATCCTGACCCACTTTGTCCAGACACAGCTGCTAATAATGATGTCTTGAGTGTAAGAGGCTATGCATTTAACTTTAAGATATGGCAATTAATTTTAAGCTTGTGAAAGAAGTTTTTCTTTGACTACTTGAAGGAATCATTAAATGAAGACTATTTACATATTCAAGACCTGAATCAACCCCTGAAAATGGTGAATATGTCACTTTAAGATTAGTCTTTAGCTCAAGTATTAACATATATTCTAACATTATCAGATTAACAATCATTAGAATCAAGTTAAAGTTACAACAAAATCTAACCATATGTTATCAGTTACACGATTTGTTTTTTAAACATTCCTCAAATGTTAACAGTAGATTGAGTTTGTAATTTCTGTTTCTTACAACAAAAAACATGGGTCTTTTATCTCTGTACAACATACTTTGAAATTTGTAAACAGCTTGGAAGTTATTCTGAGAATTATTGTTCTCAACTCATAAAATGCCAATAATCTTTTACATGCAACAATGTAGAAAATGTTATGTAGGCTATGTAACTATAATGCAATTTTTGAGATTTCATTTCCGATGAGGTGGCATTAGTTTACAAACCAGCATAAAGCTGTTAATTTAAAGAATTTTAGCAAAATAAAATTTTACATTTTCTTACTTTTTGACATTTTCACCGACATTAATAATCTAATTTATTTTGAATTGATATTTCAACTTATTCGAAAGTAATTGATGTAATATGATATTGAAACCACAGTGGTCATACAGAAGAGCATATTCCATAATTCTTGAAATACAGCCTAATTTTTATTTTAAAATATAACAAATCACAAAATTAGGACTTAAATATAAATTATTATACTAACACTATTTAGTGATTAGGGTGATTGAAAATAACTAGTTACTTTTCAATAAAAGGTACTGACACAGGGTTAAAGTTATGTTTACAATAATTGTGGTGTTAATACTACGTAATATAAAGTAATTTTGTAAAGTAGACCTGTCAAATAGATACTATCATTACATTATATATTCTTTTAATTGATATAAAGTAATTATGAACCGTTTAGTGCTAATATTGGTCCATCACTTCCTTAATTATCATAATCTCATTTTAAACTGTTAATCTATGTTAATTTATACATATATATTAATCTTTTAATCTTGTCTATATGTATTTATTGTTGTACATTGCTGCAGTAATATAAATCTAGATATATATATATATCTATATTGTAAACTAGAATGTAAAAAAAAATTATTCTAGTACAACAGTATGAATTGAGGCCTTCAAGCTTGTTATCCTGTAATGAAATGAAATAGTTTATTTTATGTTTCTTAATGAGTTAAAGAAAAATAAATTGCAGCTTTGTTTTTTTATTTCATTAGAGACACATCTATTGTGTACTAATGTTTAGCACTGATTGATTTCAGTAGTGGTATTTGCCTGTTGTGATTTGAATCGGTTAAAAACCAAAATTTATGCAAGTTGTGCCAAAATTTCATCTCAGCACTTAGCGAAATTTCTTTTATTTCATACTACTTAGAAATATAATTGAATATAATTTCAACAAAAAAATGCAAGTAATATTAAGATTATAGTTAATAATAATGATAAAATCTTTAATTAGGGTGATAAAACTATGAACAATAAAATACATTTATCATGCAACAGGTTATGTTGTTCTAGTTTTTCATGAAAAGAAAGGAGGCCGGAGGTAGAATAGTTAAGTAGAGTGTTGTAATTATACTTGTATATCTGCACAAGATTAGGTTTGTGGATTTCCATCTCAATTGGTATATGAAGATCAAGGGACTATTAATCAATTAGGCAATACACCTGCTCATAGAACATTTTAATTAATTCTTGTTAATTATTGTTTTTGTTTTCTTTTCATGATTTCAAGAATCCTATGTGTATATTTCAGGTAGAAGAAGATTTTATAAAGAACTGGAATGTAATTGGACCAGTGGATATAAATGGTCCACAGCCTTTATTCTCAGGTATAGTTTATAAATACTGTCCTTTATTCTCAGGTATAGTTTATAAATACTGTCCTTTATTCTCAGGTATAGTTTATAAATACTGGCCTTTATTCTCAGGTAGAGTTTTATAATACTGTCCTTTATTCTCAGGTATAGTTTATAAATACTGGCCTTTATTCTCAGGTATAGTTTATAAATACTGTCCTTTATTCTCAGGTATAGTTTATAAATACTGTCCTTTATTCTCAGGTATAGTTTATAAATACTGTCCTCAGAGTTTATAGATACTGCCCTTTATTCTCAGGTATAGTTTATAAATACTGGCCTTTATTCTCAGGTAGAGTTTTATAATACTGTCCTTTTTCTCGGTATAGTTTATAAATACTGGCCTTTATTCTCAGGTATAGTTTATAAATACTGTCCTTTATTCTCAGGTAAGTTTATAAATACTGTCCTTTATTCTCAGGTAAGTTTATAAATACTGTCCTTTCTTCTCAGGTATAGTTTATAATTACTGTCCTTTATTCTCAGGTAGGCAGTTTTAAATACTGTCTTTCTTGCTCAGGTATGTTTTAAATCTTCCTCAAAGTCGAGATGATACTGCCTTTATTTCAGCGATAGTTTATAAATACTGCCTTTATTGCTCAGTAGTTTTAAAATGCGATCTTATCAAAACCTTCTCAGGTATGAGTTTATAAATACTGGCCTTTATTCTCAGAAGTTTATAAATACTGTCCTTTATTCTCAGGTACAGTTTATAAAACTGCTTTTCAGGCGTTTTAAATACTGCCTTTATTCTCAGGATAGTTTAGTAAATACTGCCTTTATTCTCAGTAAGTTATAATCTGTCTTTATTCTGGTATAGTTTATAAATACTGGCCTTTATTCTCAGGTAAGTTTATAATACTGTCCTTTATTCTCAGGTAAGTTTATAAATACTTCTACTTTTTCTCAGGTATAGTTTATAAATACTGTCCTTTATTCTCAGGTATAGTTTATAAATACTGGCCTTTATTCTCAGGTAGAGTTTATAAATACTGTCCTTTATTCTCAGGTAGAGTTTATAAATACTGTCCTTTATTCTCAGGTATAGTTTATAAATACTGTCCTTTATTCTCAGGTATAGTTTATAATTACTGTCCTTTATTCTCAGGTATAGTTTATAAATTCTAGCCTTTATTCTCAGGTAGAGTTAATAAATACTGTCCTTTATTCTCAGGTATAGTTTATAAATACTAGCGTTTATTCTCAGGTAGAGTTTATAAATACTGTCCTTTCTTCTTGGGTATAGTTTATAAATACTGTCCTTTATTCTCAGGTATAGTTTATAAATACTGGCCTTTATTCTCAGGTAGAGTTTATAAATACTGTCCTTTATTCTCAGGTAGAGTTAATAAATACTGTCCTTTATTCTCAGGTATAGTTTATAAATACTGGCCTTTATCTGGTGCATAGCAATGTCACACTATAGCTATATTTAGATTCAGGAATGGTGAGCAATGTCTTTCTCTCTAGTAACATATTTATTTTTTATATCAATATAATATGAAATATCTTATTTCAGTATTACAGTTGGAGGGTTTGGAGTCGACCGATTTTATTTAGGATTATGGAGAGAGGCTATAGGTAAACTGTTTAGTTTTGGTGGACTAGGTGTATGGACTCTAGTAGATGTTATATTAATAGGGGTAGGGTACGTTGGGCCTGCTGATGGATCTCTTTATATCTAACAAGACAGCTATTTGTTTATAACCATCTTGGGAGGTTCATTCATTGTCATGGTAATTAAAATAGAAAGTTATGTTTGAAGCTTGCCATACATGAAGTGAAATCATTCATGAAAAGAATATCTTTTGGTTAAGCTGAGGAAGCATGGGGTAAAAATAGACTTTGATTAAGTCCTGAATGGTACTTATGGAATGTGGAGAAAAAAAAAAGAAGTTTTCAATAGCATTGTTGATTACTTTAAGTATTATGAAAATATTCCACCAGATTAGCGTTAGTTTCTAATAATAAACTGTGATATTCTCATTGTTCCATCATTAACCTAGTTTACAGGCCTTATTTTTTATTCTGGATTATAAAAGACCAGAAAATTCTTGATATAAAAAAAGTCTGCAAATAGGCTGTACAACCTTGATTTGTCATTTTTATTATATGTTTTGTAATTTTATGATCAATTTTTGTATCTCAAATCGGTTACATATTTTTTTGACCTTGTGAAGGCAATTAATCATTTTTTTAGAGGTTTGTAGCCTTTAAAATTAGCAACAAAGTTTAATAAGTTTTTTGCCCTTCAACCAGTGGATATGTTTGTGTAACAAATTGAAGCATATATAATGGATATCTTTAAATTGACTAAAATATAGCTATATCAATCATTCCAATACATGATCTACATATATCATTAGTATCTTCTGTATATATTGTAAATAAAGATTGTTTACTAACCTTTCATGTAGTATATCACTATATTGGAAATCATCAAGTAATAATTGAGAATCTGACTGAATTGAACTATGTTAATTTTGAGCCCCAGGCTATATTTTGCAATGTTTTGTATAATGCCAACCAATCAATAATAAATCTTAAGAGTAGTTTCCTATATTCAGGTTAAGTACAAATAAACAATAAATAGAGTAATAATGGATTGAGACTAAATCTTATCTGTTCATTGTGAATATAAAACACTGCACTCAACATGATTTAAAAATAAACAAAAATCTCTAACATTTAACAAAATATCATAGCTAAATATACACTATGATGGATTTGTTGATATAGTTACCATAGTAACCCAATATAATTTTTTCTACATAATGTCACTTCCCTTGGGTCATCTTTTCTATTTCTATTTTACTTAATAGTCCCTCTATCAAATACTATGTTTGAAATACAACAGTATTCCATTATAACTGTAAGAATAATTATGATCTTCAAAGAAATAATGCAAGTAATGGAACTGACTCATGAACTGTGCCTATAGTTGACATTAATCCAATAATAATGTTAATTTCAAAGATTGAACTAAAGGACAGGTAAAATATATAATTTATTAGACAATGAATCACTACGTCCCAGATGTCAATGAGAGATCAGTGGAAAAATAAGGACAATCACCAGCTCTGGTGGTTATAATGTGTATGGAAATAGCACAAGTTTGGCACAACCACAGCAAAGTTAGAGATTTTTCTGCATTGCCCGAATAAATTGTATATATTGACTTCGCTCACAGCTGCATTGGTAATTCTTCTTTAACTAGTGAAATTAGGTACATATCTTCTATTTTAGAAAACTCTAACCGTCTCACACCTATCTGAGAGCACTCAAGGAATTCAAATAGTTATTGATATGGGGTAATAATTTCCAATGATCTGTTGCTATGGCAATGACTAAATTTTCTTTTTTAACTTTGACATTAAATAATATATGGTACTTTGGTGGTAGCAGTATTAAGAATGGATACTCATTTTCTGAAAATAAAGAATTTTTTTGTATAATATCTGCAAAAATATTTAATAAAATTATCATTTATTTAGTTCATCAAATCATTTTTTCAAAAAGTAAAATAAATGCAGGTGTTTCTTGATAGTTATTGATGTTAAATCCTGACACAAATAAAATTCAAATTTGTGTTTCTTTAAGTTATTCTAGATCTATTAACTTTAACTTGAAAGTTTATTTCCAGGTAAGTTTGCTAATTATGTCAAAATAGATTTCATAAAAAGATTTAAGATCTGATGTAAGCAACATAACTCACAGAAAATAAAAAAATTCAGCCGTAATTTGGAGACAATAAAAATATGATTAAATTTTTCTTCAGTGAAGAGATCAGTTAATCTCTCTCTGCCTTGTCTGACACTAATGGAATAATGAAAATAAAGTACTTAATGCATGTTATTTTAGACAAAGAAAATATAACTCTACCTTTTTCTCCACATATCTGATAAGATTTCCACAGAGTTAATAATTTATCTAAGGAACAGCTGGAGATTTTATGCGATTCTACACCATAACTGTCAATTTAAAAGTGAAAATAAAATTAGTATAAGTTTTAAGATTCAATTGAGATAAAGGGTAATATTCAGATTCATTACATATTCAGATAAAAATACTTAATGAAAAATATTTAAGATGCCAATCACAGAGAGGATTCTGGTGTTTCTTATTGGCATCTCTTATCTGAGGGGAATTCATAGTTTTCAATTCATATAATACAATGTTCAAATGTCCAGATATAGTACGATTTGTGTCTTAAAATTTAATTGCCAAAATTCTCATAAAATTGTTTTCTTAAATTGATATTCCCTACTAGGTATTGCTTTAAAACACAATGGAGCCATATTTTTCAATATGACAAATAGTTCATTGACTGACTATGGCCATTTGTGCAATATAATGTATTGAATTGCAGAAAATCATTAAATAAAAAATATAAGTAAGCTACATTTGAAATTGTCATTCAATAGAGAATAAAATATTTCTGTTTTTCTATCTCAAAGCAAATTTGATACAGATCACAGATTTCCATTAAAATTAGTGGGTTATGTGATGCTATAAATGTTTGATGTGTTATTTAATTATTCTAATGACACAGAGTGATATTGATCATATCAAACATGTTTTACATATACACATACATATTATTCTTTTTTATTGATTAATCTTTTTAATATGCTGTGTTGCCTGTAACCACATTAAGTGCAGATTGGGTGTAGATGGAGCTGTGGAGTTATTTTACTGATAACTGGCTTCTTAAAAATATATTGTCACTGATTAAAAAATTCATAAGAAACAAGAACCATGGTCTTCTATTCCATCAACTTACAATGTTTCTGACATCATAAATTAGATGACATACTTACCTAGGATAATCAGTAGTGTCAGTAAAATACTTCCACAAATTGGACCAGAACACAAACTGGGAATCCTGTTGTATTTGAAATTGATCCCAGGGAAATGGTAGAAGTAAATCTTGGAAGGTTATCTGACAGTCTGGTAATTTAGAAGAGTATGTTTTATTTTCTACAGCAAACATTACCCTGTTGACATATTTACAATCATTAGTTTTAAGACTTTAACTACATTAAGAAGGGGAGAGCAGATATAACAACAAAGGCATTATAACTCACTTTTTAAATAACAAACATGTTTCAACACAATTTACTTGTCCTCAGATGAAAGGTAAATAGATGCTTTGTATGTATTATGCCATAATATTGCTTTTGTGTTGGATGCTTGTTATATCAATAGTTTTGTGGTCGATACCCTCCCATCTGTGTGAAAAGTATTTTTTATATGAAATGAAATATCAGTAATGTATATTGGTTCATATAATATTTAGAATCCATAAAACCCTTTGAAAATTGAAGCTTCTCATTGCAACCACAAGTCAAACACAATAACTCAAAAACCCTTCATCAAAAAAAATCGTCGAATTCTAACTTGACTACTGTCTTATTAATTCCAATGCTCACACTAAATTTCATCAAAATCTTTTGAAAATTGAAGCAGGGGCATAAGTCAAAAACCGTTCATTGAAAAAACGTTAAAAGAAAAATGTTCAGTTTGAACTTGTAAAAACAAAGTTTGACAAAATCAGTAACATACAAATAGTAATCCATCTTGGTTAGATCGTTTTTCATTGGTAATAGATTCCTCTAGCAAAAATTGTTAATATCTTATAAAGAATCTATTAAAATATTTTGAAAGAAGATTGTATCTTTATCATATTAGCAATTTGTCTCATTTTTCAATTATCAATTCTAAATTAATTATATTTTCTTCTACATCACTATATAATTTAATTTAAAACTGATGGAATCTATGATAAGTTTTAAAATCAATTTTAATAAATCTGAAATTATTTCATGAATATGATTTAGTTTGAAAGAGATTGCAATTTCAATTCAAAACAACAGATAGATGTATCTAAGATTTATCACTTTGTTGACCATTGCAAAGATAGCTTGCCAGGCAAGGTAACATACGCCCACTGGCAGCATTGAATTTGAAAAATAAATAGAGCAATGACTCAAAAACATTCACTAAATGGATATTGAAGTCATGGGCAAAAACTCAAAAACACCAAGTTTCATCAAAATCCATTGAAAATTGTAGCTTCTATTGAACCACAAAAAAATTTTGACACAATCTTACTAAGTCAAGGGCAATAACTGAAAAACTGTTCATCGAAAAATCATCAAATTCGAACTTGACTGTGTCTTATCAATTCTAATGCTCACACCAAGTTTCATTTAAATCCATTGAAAATTGTAGCTTCTATTTTGTCTACAACAAATATAGAGGCAGGGGCAATAACTCCAAAACTGTTAATCGCAAAATGGTCCAAATTGAACTTGACCGCCCTCTTATCAATTCCAATGCTCATACCAAGTTTCATTAAAATCCATAGATAATTGTAGCTTCTATAGTGTCTACAGAAAATGAATTTTTACGCAATTTTACTTAGTCAAGGGCAATTACTCATAAACTATTCATCAAAAAATCGTCAAATTTGAATTTCTGATAAAAACTGTGGCCTTTATCGTGGATATAACCCAAATTTGACGCGTTTTTACTAAGTCAAGGGCAATAACTCAAAATCTGTTCATTCGATAATTTCCATTTTGGAACTTGACCGAGATATCATCAATATATACCAAGTTTCATTAAGATCGGATAAAAACTGTAGCCTCTATCATGGATACAACCCTAATTTGACGCATTTTTACTAAGTCAAGGCAATAACTCACAATCTGTTCATGCAATGATTTCCATTTTTGAACTTGACAGAGATATCGTTAATATATACATGTATACCAAGTTTCATTAAGATCAGATAAAAACTGTAGCCTCTATTGTGGATACAACCCAAATTAGACGCGTTTTTACTAAGTCAAGTGCAATAACTCAAAAAACGTTCATGCGATAATTTCGATTTTCGAACTTGACCGAGATATCATCAATATATACATGTATACCAAGTTTCATTAAGATCAGATAAAAACTGTAGCCTCTATTGTGGATACAACCCAAATTTGACGCATTTGAGTCAAGTGCAATAACTCAAAAACCTTTTTCCATGTGGGCGTATAACAAAATATTAAGCATGAAGCACCTGTTGGCAGAAGACCCCTGTATGGCCCTGCAGAACATTGCTACACAACGTAGTGTAGAGTATATGGAATTTTATTTTTATATTTCATCTGATTGAACAAGAATATAGCAAAATAAAGTGGTATTGCATGAATTTGCACTTGAAAAATAAGACTACCGGTAATCATAACTGAATCAGGTTATGTTAATATTTCACCTGGGACTAAAACTTTAATATAACAGATTAAAATCAGTACCTGGTATTAAAATCAGCACTGTATGGTTCTATAGGCTGGTAGATCAGACTGACATGATAGGTATCTGAAAATAGTAATGGTCATCGTTATACGCCCACACTTGTAATGGCAGCAATTCGTCCAGGAGGTTGACAAGAGTTAACGCAGTAAATAAAAGATTTTCATGATTTTCAATAGGGTTCATCCTCGGGTGACAATGAACACCAAGTTTCAACAAATTCCATCAAACCATCTCTCTATAATGTTGACAATAAATTGAACATGATTTCAAGAACAAGAGCAATATCTCATATCAAATATTTTTTCATTTGTCTGACTTTCAACAGGCTTCATTCTTCACTAAGTTTTGTTAGAATCCAAAAAGAAACCAGCTCTCTGTATAATGTTGACAATAAATTAAGCATGTTTTCAAGAACAAGGGCAATAACTCATAGCTACTATTTTTTGATTGGTTTGATTATCATTAGGGTTCATCCTTGGGTTTATTATCAGAACTCTACCAAGTTTTCGTCAAAATCCATCAAGAAACCAGTTTTGTGTTAAAATTGTTATTTCAGGAATTTGGGCAATTTAGCCATTTTAGTTTCACAGAAAATCAAAGAAACTAGCAGGCTTGGATGCTCCTGACAATGGAAAAAATTGTATCATAAGGTTTCAAACAATTCTATGTTTATAGCTAAAGATGTATAATCATATACTCCCGGTCATTACTTCATTGCAGACAAACATGCTGAAATTGATCTAAAATGAAACTATTTGTTCAGTAAAACAGACAAGTATTAATGTAATTGGCAAGAAATGCACTGAAAAACACAATAGAAAACTGGAACACTGTGCCCTAGCAATGAGTCACCTTAGATACATCAAGAAATTCATTGAGAAAATACTTTCTATGGCTTGTTGATTGTTTATTTTGACTGGAAGTAGCATGGAGGACACATAAACACCATTAGACTGTTAATATCACATTAGTCAGGTTTCTTCTGGCATTTCTTTCAACAATACTCGCTTCACACTGTTATTCTTACTTCTTTCTACATATTACTCAATAATCTTAGCTGGTAACTTATATTTCATGGACTCTTATGCATATCTCCTATAATACCACTATACAACAGTATCAGACACAAAATATGAGTGTCCTTAATACTGGTTTGAAGGCAAGGAAACCTTAAAGCTGTTAATTTGCTAGTACATGAAAGTGGTCTGTTCTTTAACTTAAAGGTTTTATATATAATATGTCTATTTATATTCCTTACAAACCAGCTGATGCTTTGGAGTTTTGAAACACAAGTATGCTACTTGTTTGAATATTTGTGTCCAAATACAGCTGCATCATTTCATGCTTAAAATAGTCATGATAACATTGCTGGTAAATTTTATATGGCTGCAGTCAGTTAGGATGATTGAAGATTTACATCCTACTTTTTCAGCACCTCATGTGAAGAAAAAATCAAAGTGGCAATCAATTGTAGCTTCTGTCTTGAGTGTAGAAAAAAAGATTGATAGAATACAAATCCTGGTAGACTGGCATTTCCATGAGAGAAGATTAAAGTAATGTCATGAAGACCTGGAAATGCCTGGAACCGCCAATCATTTCTATATAGAACTCTGTTCTATTGTTACAATTCTCATTAAGACTATCTGTCAAGACTGATAATAAAGATTCTCTAGAAACAATATAAGTTTTGTGATTGATATAAAGGTAATATATTAAAAGTCTGGTTAAACTTGTATCAAGGGAAACTGACGGTTTAACAGAGGTGATTCTTAACCTATGTTGTATTTACGTTACTGGCTAAGGGTTGAAAAAATATAAAATACTAGTATACATTATATATATGCACCGAAAACCAATGGCCTGAAAGATTGAATATAGCCAGCTATAATAATAACCCGTGTTAAATAGACATTGTCTGATTTAAAACAACGGAACAATTTTCTAAAAAAAAAAGGGATTGAACAATAGTTCATAACCAATGTGTATAATATTATCTCATATCACAGATCAAGTGGAGAATATAGGTATAGCCTAGTAACCCTTTTTGAAGCTGAACAAAACTGAAAAATCAAGATCTACATCCCTGATCAGTGGAACAGACTGGAGATTGCTAGGAATTAGAATCTAATTAAATATAGATGATAAGTATATTTTATCTAGGCCAGTCTGCTTCAGATGTATTTATAACTATAGCTATATTTATAATGTGATTTATACTATCATGATACATTTTCATTTACCTAGTTAAAACTACCACAGACAAAAATATCTTGGTAAAAATTATTTTCCACAAATGAGACAAGGTACTTAGATGATGAGGTACAGGAGAGGCAGGCTGCCCCTCCACAGTTGAATTGTGTTTTGGACAGAAGATAGAATAATTTTGAGTAAATCACATTTATTAACAGATATTATCAAGATCTCTCCCAATCTCTATATATTGAAATCTTGCACAGTTCACATATTAACTTCATTGTAATTTCTCTTTATGAATTTAATCAATGGTTGGAAGAATTTTAGCCCCAAAAAATGTATTTTTCACTTGTCCAATTCAATCACCATTTTAGCTCTTCAATAGTCGAGTTGATTTTGTCAAGAATATTCATAGATGTTGTAAGTTTCAAAGTCAATGGTCTATTAATCTAACACTGACAGACAACCCCATGGTTGATATAAACATTGCAAATTAGACACCAAGGAATTAGAATTTCATCAAGATAATGGAGAAAAGACAGAAAAATCACATTTCTTTTTCATAACCTTGATTGCTTCAGGGCAAGTTCTTTTTGTTTTGGTTTATCAGCAAATAATTTAAAAGAAATTTAGAATTGGAAGTCATAATGACTAAATCTAATCAATAAATCTAAATATGATGGTGATGAAGAGGGGTTGAGGTGAAATTAAACATGGAGCAAAGAATAATTGGCCAGCTATTTCCTGACAATGGTCTAAATCAATATGGTCTTCAACAAACAAACTCTTCCATTGATAAAACCATGACTTGAAGCAGTAGAATAATCTTATATTGACTCAATATCTATTACACTTTACTCCTTTCATTCAAAATTAACCCAATATACATGCGGACTCATCAATTGAAATGAATATAGCCCAAATTTCTAAATCTGAACTAAGGTTCACAAGTCCACCGTGACAGGGATCCTTTCTTCCAACTGGTCCTTGGCATTGATCTTTTCCGGATTATCCGTACCTATTTACAGCTGGGTGGAATCATGAGTGATCGAGATTAGAGCTCATGTCTGACATTTTTAACGTATCTAAACAAACGACGTCATGTCGTAAAAACCAACGCTCTAACCTCTGAGCCATAGAACACTCAGATAAAAATATTTTTTATTTTAAAGACAACTTAACAGAATTAAATATAATAGTGTATTTAAGAAAGCATTCCAGACTGGTTTTTATTAATTTGGTTTACATTCTAAAGATAGCAAACATCTGTTAAATTATTTACACTTATCTCTGATCTGTGGACATCATAAATAACATCTATACCTGCATCATCTTTTATCTTTCTACAAATACTTCATTCCTGCCAACTATTTATATTGTTTTTTGTTGCAAGCTGAAGAGTTATAGTGACTTAACATGATAATGTATACACATGTTTTATATTAGAATGTAATCAGGTGCTGCTGTCTGCTATAATTTTAGTACTTTCTTAACTACCTATCCAAATACAAATTACATCCAAAACACATGTTAACACCTTAACTACGTTCCAGTTAATCAGTGCTATAGGTGTCTCAGGTGCTTTTGTCTGATACAGTATAAGTGTGTAGTTTTCATGGTGCTCTTGTCTTATTTTAGTGTTAAGTTTGTGTTAGGTGCTTGTCTGATATAAGTCAAGTGTTAATTTTGTGTCAGGTGCTTGTCTGATAGAAGTTAAGTGTTAAGTTTGTGTCAGGTTCTTTAGTCTGATATAAGTTAAGTGTTAATTTTGTGTCAGGTGCTTGTCTGATAGAAGTTAAGTGTTAAGTTTGTGTCAGGTTCTTTAGTCTGATATAAGTTTAGTGTTAATTTTGTGTCAGGTGGTCTAGTCTGATATAAGTTTAGTGTTTAGTTTGTGTCAGGTGCTCTAGTCTGATATAAGTTTAGTGTTTAGTTTGTGTCAGGTGCTCTAGTCTGATATAAGTTTAGTGTTTAGTTTGTGTCAGATACTTTAGTCTAATATAAGTTTAGTGTTTAGTTTGTGTCAGGTGCTCTAGTCTGATATAAGTTTAGTGTTTAGTTTGTGTCAGGTGCTCTAGTCTGATATAAGTTTAGTGTTTAGTTTGTGTCAGGTGGTCTAGTCTGATATAAGTTGAGTGTTAATTTTGCGTCTGGTGTTCTTGTCTGATATAAGTTCAGTGTTAAGTTTGCCTCTGGTGCTCTTGTTTGATATATAATGTAGTGCTAAATTTGTGTCAGGTGCTCTAGTCTGATATATGTTTAGTGTTTAGTTTGTCTCAGGTGCTCTTGTATGATATACATTTAGTGTTAAGTTTGTGTCAGTACCTTTGTTAAATATGAGTTAAGTGTTAAGTTTGTGTAAGGTGCTCTGGACTGATATATGTTTAATGTAAAGTTTGTGTCAGGTGCCCTAGTCTGATATAAGTTCAGTGTTAAGTTTGTGTAAGGTGCTTTAGTCTGATATATGTTTAGTTAAGGGTGTTAAGAGATGCTCTCCTAGAGAAGTGTTAAGTTTGTGTCAGGTGCTCTAGTCTGATATGTGTTTAATGTTAAGTTTGTGTCAGGTGCTCTAGTCTGATATGTGTTTAGTGTTAAGTTTGTGTCAGGTGCTCTTGTCTGATATATGTTTAGTGTTAAGTTTGTCAGGTATTCTAGTCTGATATATGTTTAGTGTTTAGTTTGTGACAGGTACTTTAGTCTGATATAAGTCAAGTGTTAATTTTGTTTAAAAGTGTTTAGTTTGTCATTTATTCTAGTCTGATATAAGTTTAGTGATTAGTTTGTGTTAGGTGCTCTTGTCTGATATAAGTTTAATGTTAGGTTTGTGTCAGGTGCTCTAGTCTGAAATAAGTTTAATGGTTTGGGTGGTTGAAAAGTAGCAAGTTACTATGCAACAAAATGCACTGGCACATGGTTGAAGCAGTGTTCATGAAGTAACTGCATAGTACATCTAACAAATGCCTTAAAAAATTTGTGGCTTGTTTCTTGACTGATACATTATGGATGTTTAGTTTTATGAGTTTGCTCAGGTTGAAAACCCCAGGAGGCTAATATATGATAAGTGCCTGCTTTAACCAACCATACTATCTATTAGATTTCAAATTACCAAACTTCATAACAAGTTTTTTAGCTAATTGGTATAATGAACTTTCATGTTCTTGATCTAGGATCTAAGAATGAGAGATGGAAGCCAACTTTAGCGCTTTGATCAAGCCTACTAATTAAGTACAGAAATCAATAGAGTACTTCCACTTAAACCCATTGAGTTTTTTTTTTTTCTGAAACACACTCCCACGCCATATATATCATATATCAAGCTAACATGTGCAGTTTATATGCACTGTTAACTTAAATAGGTGAGGTATCAATATAAATATCTTTATTATGTTTTTAAAAAGGAAAGCCAAACAATGTACCACCTACATCATATAGGGTTATTGATTCAGCTATATTATTGCCAGTTATGTCAGAATAAGGATAAAAAAATGCATTAATGTGGATTGATAGCGATACGACATTATTTCAAAAACCAAACATTTCCTATAATCTATCCTATTTATGATAGGAATTAAAAACAAAAGACTGAGTGAAATATGAAAACCATGGTGTCAATTGTCAGGTATTTATTATAATCAATACAATGGATTGATAACTTCTTAATATTCACTGGATGAAATATAATATATAGTAGAGTATTCTACTGGACTACACCATGTAATCAACAAACAATGCTATTTTCCAACTTTAAATCTCAATTAATAAAATCAAGAGGAAAACCATAATCCAACAGTCACATAATCCTCTGGTTTGATCCCTAGGTTATGTTCAAACCCTGGTTTTCAGCACAAATTAATAGAGTTACAGGTGTCGAGCAAAAACAAATTGTTTACTTGCCAATATTTACATCATTGTAACTCACTTTCAATAAATTGAGAAGTGACAAAATTATGTCCACTTTAGCAGTTCTAAATTGTCATCGCAATAAAACTTAGTTTGTGACTTTTAATTGTAGGCACGGAAGCTGCTCAATTGGAGAGTTCACTCTCAATTTATGTTAGACTGAAGTTCAGAATGCATTTCTCGTGTGTCGATAACATAGTAGGTACAGACAGAATTCAAAACGGCAGAGAAAGAAATAGATGGGAAATTTTGAATGTGACCCATCTACTTTCATACCATTTAATTGAGAGCAGTATTGTAACAAAATGTATCTATTGAGGATACTCCGATTGGCTGAAACCCAGGAGTATGTGTTGTGATGCTAGATAGAGTGACCTCCCTTCACTTATTATCACACTTCACATTACAATCACTTCTGATTATCAAGCCTTCAATAATGTGCTTATAGTTCTGGGTAAATTTGGCCCTTGTTCTAAAAGTGTAATTAAAACATATTTTATAGTTACCTAATTTTTTCATCATATTTAAATGATAATCTGGAAGATACAAAGAAACTGATGTAATATCTGAGGAAAATAAATATTTTTTAGCTTTTTGTGTATCTGGTTAAAGAATTAGAATATCAGCCTCAAAATATTTCTGTTAATTTTTTTAGAAATTCATTACATTGATGAAAATATAATAATTTTATTTAAATTGAAGAAATACATTTTTCTTTTTGAGATTTCAAACCCCAAATATGTCTCAATTTGACTGAAAATTCTGAAGACATGTGTGTTCAAGTTTATATTTTTATGCTATTTTGAGGCTGTTATTTGGATTTTTTGGGAAAATACTGGACGAAATTCAAAAACTTTTTCATTGAATTATATTATACAAAGAATTTTATTTAAATCATGTCTTTCAAGAATGACATAGATTTTTATACAGTATCATTAACGCCAGATATCTTAATGGAAAATTAAAATATACAAACTATATTAATATCAACTTACTGTGAACAGGTTTATAATAAATATTATCATCTAAAACAACTGATACTGCATGTATAGTATCATAGTTACTCTCATCTTTCTAAAATTATATCATAATTCAGTATAAAGAATGGTTATTTCTTTAAACTTTTCACATAGTCAAATCATTATCAAAAGAGAAAATATAAAGCACAAGATATACTCTTACCAATATAAGTTTATATCTGGCTTGTAGAGAGATATCTATATTCTCCAACATATTTTTATATTCTTCTACTGAGGTAGGTGTCATTGACAAATTATCATCTTTTATTGAGAAGACAGGACTAATATCTTCTCTGTAATAAAATGATAATATCACATACATATTTTGAATATTAAAAGCAGATTCAGGGAAATTTTGAAATTAAAAATTTTGCTTAATATCCTATCCTTATTCCACTTCAAACTAGATATCTTTACCAGACATTGCCAAAACTGGCATTTGAGGCACACAAGAGATCAAGGATCAAGATTCCAGAACAGAATTCAAAATGGATGCTTACCTTTCCCAATGAAATAAGGATTCTTCAACAGGAATGATATTTGCTTTATCTTTATCAGTCATAGAACCTAACAATATAAAAAAACAAAATAACGATTCATCTTGGAAGCTGCAATGGCCAAATCCTGCATTGCATTGAGACAGAATTTTACTCCAATACATGCACATATATTTTCAATATTGTTTCAGAGATCTTTTTTAATCAACCTATATTGTTATGCCTTGTTCCTTATCTTTACTTGAATGTTAATAATTTACTGTAAGAAGATTGAAACCTTACCTGGTAATAACGAGGAAAAGTTTTTCCCTGTAAATTTACCACTTGGTACCATATCATTTAATACACTGTGAATCTATAAAGATTCCGAGATGATAACTATTACTTATAGCTTATCATAATCATTCTAATGTTTGTCATTGAATATATGGGCGTAAATAAAAATTATTTATCATTCTAGTTTGATGAATTATTTGAAAATTCATTTTCCATAGGAGAAGTATCACCAATATGTTTTATGCTAAAGTAAGTGTGTCACTGAAGCAAAAACCATTCAACAATAGTCCTGTTGGGCATCTGCTCAATGCTGACTTTGTAGGGTCTCCTTGCAATACGAATGAGCATAATTAAATTGTGCATTTAATCTTGTTTATATATTGTTTTTAACTTTTTAAGGAGAGGTTTTTTCCCAATCCTCTTGAGTATTTCAATAAAATATGTTGAAACTAAACATGTCACTATACTTTCATTATTATTCTCAAATAGGTACCACCAACTTGTCTTCAGTCTTACATCTGACCCAAAAAACTGATAGACACTCGAGGTGAATGTCAATTAAACTAGAATCATAAATTAGATTACCTTTTTATCAGCAGCGTTTGTTAGTAAAGCATAATAGAATCTTCCTTTATCTTTAATATCTGTATCATTACAGTATACCATAATATCATACAATAACTCTCCTAATTCTAAACAAGAATAATATATAGTTATATTACAGTTAACAACATTCTCAGTAAAAGCACCTGACCATGACAAGGATTATAACTGCGGTTCATAAGGAATCAGTCACCAAGCTGGATTAATTTGGGTCTTGATTTTGTGTAATTAGTCATTAGCAGTACTAGAAATGTTCAAATTCCTTCAAAAAAACTCAAACCATTTCTATATCTGTTTTTTTTTTCTAATATTTAGAAGAATCAAGAAATGATGAGTCCTCATTTTAATTTTCAAATGTTGATCAAACATTGACTGTGAGCTATGAACAAAGCATAGCTAAAAAAAACTCCTGTTTATAACTAAGATTATAATTTGGTCAAATACACTTCTCCCTCTAAGCTCAAATATTCATATGTTCAGCAGTAATATCTTTTACTCATAGCAAGTACTTTAGAGATGTACCAACCTGAAAACACAGTACTTGTATCTTGAAATGTGAGAATATTTCTACATATTGATAGTATACTATTACCAAAATACCAGTCACAAATATCATTTCGTAAGGAATAATCTAATAAACCATTTAAATATTTAACTGTCGTCTGCAAAAAAATTGAAATATAACATACTTTATATATACAATAATACAAAATTCATAAACATAAAAATATTACAATTGATTTTATATTGAACATCTAAAATATTTCATATTTAAATATTGTAGGGAAAATTTACCATTACTGTTTTCCACTTTATTTTGAGTCCTATGATATACTGGTATGTGCTTTTTCCTAAATTCTAAGACTTGCCTCCTAAAATTTGCAACACCAGTGTCAATTGAAACTGTTTCATACATAAGCTTATATTGAAAGGTACTCACAGCTTGACTTAACTGCTTCTCTCTAGCTGATGTTTGAAAAACTTGTAAATAAAACAGATACTGATTGAAAACATCCTGATATGATATGGATAATACTGATTGATGTAATGTTGATAGTATATCCATATATACTGAACTGAAACATAAATTGTATCTATATATACTGAACTGAAATATATATGATGTCCATATATACTGAGCTGAAATATAAACCATATCTATATATACTGAACTGAAATATAATGATATCCATAATACTGAACTGAAATATATATGATATCCATATATACTGAGCTGAAATATAAATCATATCTATATATACTGAACTGAAATATAAATCATATCTATATATACTGAACTGAAATATAAATTATATTCATAAATACTGAACTGAAATATAAATCATATTCATAAATACTGAACTGAAATATAAATAATATCCATAAATACTGAACTGGAATATAAATAATATCCATATATACTGAGCTGAAATATAAATCATATCTATATATACTGAACTGAAATATAAATCATATCTATATATACTGAACTGAAATATAATCATATCCATAAATACTGAACTGGAAAATAAATAATATTTATAAATACTAAACTGAAATATAAATAATATCCATAAATACTGAACTGGAAAATAAATAATATCCATATATATTGAGCTGAATATAAATTGTATCTATATAATACTAATTTCTGAACTGATACATAAATTATATCCATAAATACAGGCTTATAAGATTATGGCAGAAAATAAACTTGATTCTTACCTCTTTGGATTTAACTCTCTGATGCAACGTAGAAATTCTAAAACTAATGGAATTAAGGCAGGATAGCTTCCAAGTAATTTATGCGTAATTCTGAAATAAAGTTAGGTGAGCAATTATTTGATGCAAACTTCAAAGTATATATCCTATACAACATGTATATAAAAATTAAAGAGTTAAGGAATCTTTCTCTTTAGAGAATCCTTGTTTGCTCGACGCGTTTCGTACAATTTGTACTCTTCAGGGAGACTGTTGCTACTGGGCCGCATTCCTTCTATTTATACCGTATGGTGGACGGAGGCACTTCATGGAGGACTTCAGTGAAAGCGCTACTTTTGCTCGGTTGCCAAGTCGTAATAACAATGGCGTGGATGCATGCCATTTGTGGGTTTTTTTTGTGGAAAATGCCAGATTTTTGGTATTT
The DNA here is from genome assembly GCA_030562195.1 of Nipponacmea schrenckii. Lineage (NCBI taxonomy): Eukaryota > Metazoa > Mollusca > Gastropoda > Lottiidae > Nipponacmea > Nipponacmea schrenckii. The sequence continues at coordinate 37,597,519 of CM060200.1, read as the reverse complement.
TCTCTGGATTGATGCTTGGTATCTAGTTGTTAGATGATGAAGCACTCTCTGATCATTCATTCCTCATCTAGTTGAGGTTTGAGGAATCAGTTGTCATTTTACTATGGGGGTGAAATGACAAAAAAATCCGTGAGAGTGAAGCCGGAGATGCCCTTATTGAAGCGTGTAGGTCTATGTCTGACAGAGGGGTGAGAGTGTTTACCTGTATATAAATAAATAGAGCTTTTTTAACCTACCCTTGTATAGTCTGTACTAGATGTTGTGAAGGATGCTGGCTGTAGAATAAGTAATAAGCTCTATATAAAGCTAAAGCTGGTTTATATCCACCAGTTGTTTCTGTAAGTTTCTGTATTTCTTGTGTCTGTTTAATCAAATTATTGTTAAAATCGTCACCTAAGAAAATAAAATAGGTTAATTTATAACAAAAATGTACTTTTGTCCTATCAATAAAGCACTGCACAAACCTCTCTGCAATGATCTTTGTCAAATTATCTACCCTTGTAAAACTATTTATAGATAAATCAACTTCATTGAATGAGAAGATATTGAAGAAGCATGATTTTTTAGATTCTGACTAGTCCTTGTATGGTACCAACATATTTAACAAGTTTCAGTTGTGTCACAATTCAGTAATTGTACCTAGGGCATCTAGTACAATCTGTGTTTTCTATCTAGGATATTAAAATCTATGTACTATATATATCAGAAAAATAGGTTGAGGACAGAAAAAAGTGTACCTTGATCTGCTGTCTTACTTCTACATAACAATGACAATTTTCCAAATTTTAAATCCAGACTGTCAAACACTGTTGGATAAAATTCTTTTTGGAAATTCTGACACACATAATCTGGAAGCTTTATATGACCACCCTCGTCCAAATTCTACAAAATCATAAAGATTTTCATTGAATGCATGCAGAAAACTGAATACTCACCCAAATAAATCAGAGAAACAAATTTAATATGTACATGTTGCATATAAGTTCCACATACATTCTTCAGATGTAAAGTGAAAAATTAAGGCATAATGAATGTAGGGTTAAATCTAACTGGATGATCACTAAATAACATTCTATTTTCTCAAAAACTTTCAGAATATTGTGCCTTTTAATTCATTCATGAAATAACTTATATTAAGAGTTTAAGCTATGTTTTTTACCTGATTATATTGTTTTAACCACTGTATGTTTAATAGTCGTTGTGCAGGACTAAATGAAGGATAATTGATACCCAGTATGAGTCTATGTTGTAATTTATGTTCTTCCTCAGTGCTCAATATTTCTCCTTCAAATTCTTTCTAAAAACAATAATAAAATGTTATATAACAACAAATTACACTATTTTGGATATACTACTACTTCTCTTTAATTTAAGCAACATTTCAATTCACAAACAGGGAATGAATTCCATTGCTTTATAACCATATACAAAGTATTTAAGTTTTAACACTATATAATAATAAAATAAAGGTACAAGATGGCGGATAATTAAACAGACACAGTCGCCACTTTCATGTGTTCCGGGCAATTAAAATTCAATGATATTTTATTGATTTACAGTTAATACTTTTGTCATTGAAAATTATAGTTCCCGTGAAAACTTTGGTTTCGATATGGAACAAAAATATGACAGAATTGGGTATTCTGTCGGTAGATCCGAGATAGCATGCAAAAGCAGTAGAAACCTGGAGGTGAAAGTAAGATCCTAACATTTCCAAAATGTCAAAACAAAATGGTCTTGCAGTTCATCTCATAAGAGACCACCTTAATTAAGCAACCATTTTTTAGTGGTCTCTGAATACAGGTTCTACTGAAGTTGAAACTGTCACTGTTGCCAGGGTACATACCTGTAGGTATAGAACAATATGGAATATCACAGGGTCAAAGCTGGCCATATGGTGTAACATAAATGGTTTGAAAATCTACAATGAATTATAATTACAAAGTAACTTATAACAAATTTAATTGTTCTCTTAGAAATCTAATCTTTATTAAACAGAATAGACTTTAATATCATTTAAGAGACAACTTTGAGTCTTTGGTATAAAATTATAATAGGGAAAGTAGAAGGACACAAAATCAATTTTCAAAATCAGATGGGTTTTTTTTTCTGATTAAATCCAAGTTGACAACTAACAAATATTCAGCTGATGGACAAAAGGACTTACAATGGGAGATATAGAATTATCATGTTTTATCACATTTATTAATGGTTGGACTACAGACCACAATCCAACAGGTGTCATTAAGGCTATATTTTCCATAATGTATGATACTGTTGGTAGCAGTTCCTTTTCTGTGCTGCCTTGAGGACTTGTTTCTCTTTCACTAAAGTTAAGAAAAGATAGAAGATCACATTGTATAAATTATGACAGACATTTATCCTTAAGAAATTGGAAGAAAATGGGTTATCATTGAGAAATATATGGCTTTCCATATGATGATTTGAATCTATATCATTATTCATGTAAAGGAGACTACGTTTTTTAAACTCAGTGAATATTTGGAAAGAAAAAAACGAACCTATTATAAGATTCCAGAACAGTACAAAGTAATATGGAATAGTCCTGATGAACATAGGTCTTCTCTTGTCTGGAAAACTTTTCAATATCATCTTTATATTTAATTAATGTTCCCTGAAAAATGGAGAAAATAGTTGTAATATGCATATTTCTCCAAATTGTAGTATAATATCTACGGTAGCATAATAACCACAACCCCATGTTCTGCTTATAAAAAGTAAAAAATAAAATTTATGTATATTTCATACAACAATTTCTTATCAAAGACTTTTGACCTTGAATAAGTCATTTTTCGCATTATTCCCAGTGGACTCAGCTTGTGGGTTCAAATAATCAGGAAAAGACCAATGTTAATAGCTTTCAAAACAGGATCCTTTGCTGTCTGTTTCTCTATTTTGGAAATGGTCTCTGGTTAAGAGTGAACATACAGTAATAGATGATGTAATTCAGACTGACTTACAGGGTAAAATTGTTCTATTTGATTTAAACACTGACAACAACAGCCTCTAATTCTTCTACTTGGTACATGATTAACTTTACTGATTACTTCAAATAGTCTTTTTATTACATTCTCACCAATTGTTTTTGTCTGGAATATATAAAAGCATAAATGAATATATGGTTAAATGAATGAGTGGATAAATGATTGGATGAATAAATGATTGGATAAATGAATGATTGGATAAATGAATGAGTAGATAAATGATTGGATGAATGATTGGATAAATGAATGATTGGATTTATGAATGATTGGATAAATGATTGATTAGTTAAATGAATGATTAGATAATGATTGGATAAATGAATGATTTGATAAATGATTGGATAAATGAATGATTAGATAAAATATTGGATAAATGAATGATTGGATAAATGAATGATTGGATAAATGAATGAGTAGATAAATGAATGATTGGGTAAATGAATGAGTAGAAAAAAATGAAAAAGACATTGGATAAATGAATGAGTAGATAAATGAACGAATTGATAAATGAATGAGTAGATAAATGAATGATTGGATAAATGAATGAGTAGATAAATGAACGATTTGATAAATGAATGAGTAGATAAATGAATGAGTAGATAAATGAAAAATTTGATAAATGAATGAGTAGATAAATGAATGATTTGATAAATGAATGAGTAGATAAATGAATGAGTAGATAAATGAACGATTTATTAAATGAATGAGTAGATAAATGAATGAATAGATAAATGAACAATTTGATAAATGAATGAGTAGATAAATGAACAATTTGATATATGAATGATTTGATAAATGAATGAGTAGATAAATGAACGATTGGATAAGTGAATGATTGGATAAATGAATGATTGGATAAATGAATGAGAGGATAAATGAACGATTTGATAAATGAATGATTTGATAAATGAATAATTTGATAAAAAAAGATTGAATAAATGGGTGTTCTATTTAATATTTTAACTAACAATACTTCAGCAAAATATGAAACTCGCTTTCTAAAGTTGTGTTGTACTAAATATCATTCCGCATTATCAATAAGGTTCTTCAAGAGTTTCAACTTATGTAATATTTTATTTATCAGATGAAAGAAATAAATAAACCAAGTAAGGTACACTGACTAATGATCCAAACTTGAAAACGAAACACAAAATCTAAAACAATAATATATTCAACAATACACTGGCGCAGTCAATGAACTTTTCATATTAGGAAGTATATCCATCATAAGTGAGTGATTATTTCATAATGAAAAGTGGTATCAGGTGTCTAGAAGAGTAAGATATGATCAGGTGACTAGAAAAGTAAGATAGGATACTCTGCCTTACCAATAAGTTTTTAAGAAGAACTAAAGATGTTGAAGTAATCAATAGCTGGATACAAAAATTGTGTATGTCTTCTTTATTTACATTCTGATTAAAAACATCTAGTAAAGAGGAAACAGCTTGCTCTGCACTGAAAATTAAATATAGAAATTTAATTGCAATAAAGGTTTGTAGCTGAGTCTACCAGTACCTTTAGCCTACCATATTATGTATGCTGGCTGTTAGCAGAGGATACAGTATTGCTAGCAAAGTAAAGGATCTAAGACCATAAAAGCTTACAAGTATCTTAGGAAAGAGACGTGGTTAACATCAAAATCATATTTGTGTGTCATCCCCACTAAGCCTATTAAAATTATAGTTATCAGATGTCGACACAGCTACCAGGTAAAGCATACTCTACCTTGAAGGACTTATTGACGAATATCCATGTTCTTCTAAAGATAAAACCAATTCTGTTTTAATGACTTGGTCAACACTGTCTTCATATACAACCTAAAATGTAAAGATAGCTTTTCAAGCAAGGTAAACAAATTTCCACACAGAAGCTGTTTTGAATTTGTCTAATATCTCATAAATATATGACTACACTAGGTTTCATTCAGAATGGTCTGTACACTGAAAAAAATTTCCGTTTTTGACTAAGTCAGGGGCAATAACTCAAAACAACATTCATTAAACGTCTTCAAATTCAAACTTGTCCATAATATCATCATATAGGATTGCACTGGAATTTCATTCAAATCAGATCAAATCAGTAGTCTCTCTAACAAAAAATATTTACAAAGACCGAGGATTTATGACAAAGTTGATAAAAACTTTCTATAAATTATACCCCATTGATTGTGGTTTGAAGGCAATAATTGTACTAAGGGAGGTAATCCAATTTTTCAATTGTTCTAACATTTACGTTTAGAATTTTAACAATTAACATATTCACCTTTAACAGATCAAGTATAAAATTGTCATCACTAAAGAGCTTTTCAGAATCACCCTGGGCTATGAATTGCCTAACTTTGGCAATAAAATTGTTTAGTTCAGAATCCCGGTTCCGCCCTCCGGACGCGGCCATATTGTAAATATTGTAGACTTGTTCGCCCAGACATAAGAATTCATTTTGTTGTTTTGTGATTTCTATTGGTCTAAACTATATAATTAGCCTACTTGAATTGCATCAAAATAATCTGAACTTAGTGAACAGGGATATCTTTAACAAAATATATTATAATAATTGTTTAAACAATATAAAATGAATACTAGAGTTACCTAGTCATGTAAAAAATAGGCTACTTAGACCATCATATGCAGATTTTTCATTTCAAATTTATAATGAGCGAAAATTATTGTATTCTTACGCCCTTCTTTTAGATTGTAATCTCAACTTTTGATAAATAGGCCTACTCGTATCTGTTTAAAATTAACATATTATAATAGTTTATGAAAGGGTTTTTATAAAGAATATAATGAATATTCTATTAGTTTTACCGAGCATGTAAAAAATAGCATATTAAAATATAGATTTTTTATTTCAATTATATTAATTGGAGCGAAAGCAATTTATTTGTGATAACGCAAACGGAAGACTAGATCTCATCACTGTGGGGTATGGTAATTCAAGGTGCAGGCCCCAAACCTAAGCATGTATGAAAATATATTTTTATTAGTGATAAAGTAATGAATTGTTTTACATAGAATCTACAATCGATAAAACTGTGTACAGGTGTGAATGGCCGGATACATATGATGGAAACAGGTTTTTTTAGCATTGTTATTATATTTCTTGTAAACATATGCACCTCAATAGGATGTAAAGTGTACCCTTTGCCCCCATTTCTGCAACCTTGACAGTTGATCCAAAGGAATCTCAACAGGAATTTGGTACTCGATACGTCGAAGCCTTTTAATACCCGATAATAGCAGGCCTAGCGGTCGCACTCTCTTTATCTTTCCATATAAGGTTGATAAATAAAATAATGTAATATTGAAATAAGTACTCAAGGGTCGTCACGGTCTAATAAATTAATGCTCCATTGATATTTTGATGTATAGACTCTCACTTATAATATTAGAGCTTAGAGAAAACTGGATAGTTTAAACTGGAGACATTTACAAGTAGGCTATTTTTATAGGTTAATATTAAATAATAATGGAATATATCTTAAACTTATGTAGGTGTAAAGGATAAGCGACAGTTATTTCATTATGAAGCGAATACATTCTGTGCTCAGAAAACTTCAACTAAACCAGGAATAGTTCTATCTAGCTTTTAACTTCCATGTTGGTGTTTACTATAATATGTGTAAGCTTGCAGGATGTGATGATTCCTAACCCGAACAATAAACACTAGAATTTGCAGGTCATTGTGAAAATGCGATAATGATACAATGATGGTATTGGGTGCGGACAGCAACATGGTAATGATATCCTGTGATATGGAATGATTCAACTGAATATACGGTTTATATACTTCAATATATATTAGGCCTGCATTCATCTACATGTATATACATTCCGATTCCGATTTGAAGGAAGAATAATAGATTAATCACCTCTGAAATGGCTTTAAGAAAAAGTAAAATCTACAAACTGATAACCAACGGAACGAGAGAGGCCTTGATAAAGGGTATGCAGGAATATCTACTCAGTGGGAAAAGTCCGAATTTGAAAGATCCAGAAACTGGAGGGACCTTGCTTCATCATATTGTGAATCATTCGGAACGATTTCGGGATCCGGAATCACTGACTATTGTGTATATGTTAGCCTGTAAAGATGTGGAAATTGATGCGCAAGATAACTATGGTGATACACCCCTTCATAAAGTTGTTAGAGTTAATGGTGCCCACAAAATGTTGATAGCTTTCATGAGGTAATGTATCATATTTACACGTAACTCGATTAATAAAAGCGATTAAGTCGAAGCTCAAAAGCAAACGAACCTTCACGATTTGTGGTGTTGCAATCATTATGCCAGCCTCTTAATTCGGTTGAGGCTAGGATCTAAGAAAACAACTGAGCACGGAATAGGGTCTCATCTTCTTAATATTGCTATAATAGAAATAGCATTTCTGTCAAATTACTTCTGAAAACTACCAAATTTTGTTTTACGCTATAAGAAATTAAAATTGCGAAAACGGGATTTGGGGACATTTGATAAATGCAAATATAAATTGGTCTAATTCAATTGAATGTAACTGTGGTGACGTGTCGCTTGTTTGACAGTCTGCACCCCTGAACTAGCTATATCATCTAAACAGTCCTAGGGCAGTTTTTGATGGTAAATGACGTATTACTCAAGTCTAATAATAATCAGTGACTTAACCCTAAGAATATTTGTTCTATACTATTTCAAGTTTAACCAACAGTTCATATTCGTGGTATGTCAATTCAAAAGCAAGCAAACACTTCTCTTTCATTATATGTTTTTGAAATTTTGACTATATCTTTGAGAATTTAGTTAAAATATATTTTTTTTCACGTTATACACTCCTAATTCAAATTGATTAATGAACATGTTTATATCTGCGTATCCCTCAATGTTGAAGGTAGCAAACAGTGGTCGATATCCTATCCTCTCCAATCCGTTACAACAAATAATGCATAAACTAAGCTAAATTATACAGAAATATGAATGAAAAAGAAAATTAAAGCTTGTGACTTACAGGATTGGTGCTGATTCGAATGTGAAGAATAACCAAGGTTTAACAGCAGAAGACATCTTATTAACAGAAAAACCGGATGGTTGGCAGACAAATTTACATTTCTACAATAAATACAAACCTGGTAGGTGGAGATTCTGTCTTGTCTATCATTCTAATAGGTGTGCGAGTCTAGAGCCGGGACACTGGGACTAATATCTGAAATGGTAATGATAATCCAAGAGTAATTCTGAGAATCTATAAAATCTAAAAAATTGTCAAGACCCTCGCCATTAAGAACATTGTTCTTGGAGTAATCTTCAAATTACTAACTACCACTTAATGAAGAACCTTGCTCTTCTTACAGGCTTATGGCAAGCACTTCAAGCGGAGGAACCAGACCGGAAGTTGATCGAACGTCTGCTTAAATCTTGGTGTAGATTGACGTCAATGAAAAATGGAAAAGTAGCTGACTTCAAAACTCTTATAGCGAACGACATAAGAAAGACGGATTTAATGATATTGTTAGAAAAATATGAGAATTCTATTGAACTTGCATTAGCTTTGATAGGTGGTCTTGGTGTGATGGTCAAAATGTGGCTTAAACAAGGTATGTTCTAGATAATCTTCATCATCAGCATCAGCATCACAGTCCTCATCTCCATCAACAGAAGAGGCATTATCATTTTTTTACGAATTCAAGTCTCCTCTTACACTTTGTACTACCAGAGTTTTACCTTTAATCACAATCTTCATCTTCAACACAGATTTCACAGTTACAACATCAGTCAAATTATGTAGCCAAATATCTAAACTTTCTGTTGATTATAGGTTATGATAAGAACTGTGATCCTAACTTTATTGACATAGCTCATGAACAATTCATTCCCCAAAGATCAGTTGCCCCTCAACCATTGTTAGCTGCCACGTGGGAAACCAACAGATTGAGTGTTGTAGAAGTTCTGATGGACTTAAAACCAGATACAAATATTTTATACTCGACTAATCCTTCAGTCATACCACCAAAACCTCTCTACTTTCATGTAAGTGTTGATGTTTATTCTGCTATTCCCTCTCTATCTATTGATTTTGATTTCTAGCCCCTCCCTGAAATTAAGTCATATGTCATGCTTTCACACCCATTATAGTAATTTCGTATGTATGATTCCACAAAATTTTATGAAAAAAATTTCCAATCGTAGCTATCTGTCATAACCACAAATTCCATTGTCTAAGTTTCACAAATTTTTGAATACGAATCAAACTATCCATCATCTCGTACCAAAAACTGATTTGTCACTTCATTTCATCAAATTTCTTCTCGTGTTTTTTTCAGTTACTAGACTCTGAATTCAGACCAAAAGATGTTAGAATTGTTGAAAGAATATTCAAAGACTGTGATTTTACTCTCAAAAACTGTGATGGTCAAAGTATTCTTTATGAACTAATAAACAGGAACGAATCGGATTCTTTGTTTAGAATTGTGTTAAGTAAGGACATCAATCTGGCAGCTCGAGATCTTCTAGGACGCACTGCTCGTGATTACGCCGAAGAACACGGGAGACTAACTCATCGAAGATGTATCGATGAACACATTTTTAAATATATTAAAACAAAGAAGTTAGAGACAATAGAGAGGCTGGTGATACAAAATTATGATCATTTACATGACATCAAAGACAGTTCAGGGAAAACAACAGAAGAATACGCCAGAAGGCACTCCACCAAACAAATTCAAGATATAGTCAAACTAACCCTAGATGTCCAGGTAAATCTTTGTGAATCTTAAAGGGACACTGCGTCTTAGCATGAACATATAAAATTTTAGTGCTCAAGAATGGTCAATATGTGTATATGTGTATCAGTGAACTTAGCTGCTGTCATAAAGCAACAGAATCCCATAAAATCTGAAAAAAATTTTGAAAAACGCTTGATCAATTTATTAGGCGTTTTTCAATAATCAAATGCATCCTTATGGATAATTACTGAATTTTATGATATTTATTTATTTTTTTATGTTATTAATGGCAGCAGGTATATTTATTGATGAATAGAGCTCTTATTGGCCAAGTTTAAAATTTTCAAATTTTATTTTCATTATAAGACATATTACCCCTTTAAATGAATACAGATTGTTATATATATAATAAAATATATACTTTAATGTTATAAACTATAGATGATATATCTAACATTCAGCCCATGGGACAATACTCATCTATACCTAGATAAGAAACCCTTTTCTTGACCAGTCTTTTATGTTATAATTGTCTGAAAAAAGTTTTTTTTTTCTTCAAATTTTCAGGTTAAAATTTTAGACATTTTTGGGGGTTGAAATCTCTCGAAGCCAAACAAACTTCAAACAAAATTATTTTTGTATCATAATCTGTAAATCAAAATCTGCACTTTTTCCAGCGCAAGTGACATATTTGATCAATTTCATAGGCCTACAACCTTTTTCGTTTCCAGAATTAAGTGATGTTTTCTATGTTGTAGAAATATTGTAGTCGTATATTTCGGGCTGTTGAAGAAGATGATATAGATGACCTGCAGAAACTTTTATCATGTAAAAAATATGCTGGTGCCAAAGAGAAATGTGGTAAAACGATCCTACTCAAAGCCATATTATTCAAACGACGAGAAATGGTCCTGTATATTATACGAAATTTTGATTTTATTATCAATGAATGTGATAATGTGAGTAGAACCTTAGTTTTGGTTTATTATTTTATTTTAAATATTCAACGGGTTATTTTGGGTTAGGAATTACTGATCTGAAATATTTGCTAAAGCTTGAAAAAAAAAACATATTTTGTATTTATCTTTTCCCAATTTTTCATTAGGTCATCCAACTGGCCTTTGGTGGAGCCCACTCTTATAATGACAAATAAAGTAATTAACATTTTTTTTTCAGCTTGGAAGATCTCCTTTGCATTATGCTTATCTCTTTATGGATGAACCGGAAGTAATTGATGAACTGAAAAAACATGGTGCTAATAGTGATTTAGCAGATGTGGTATGTTGAAGTTATATTTACTTTGATATGCAGAATAGTCTTTAATCGCACGGATAGTTCTTAAGTTTATCTAAAATTCTTAATCTCATTGATAATACTGATTTGACCATGTTAATTATACCTGTTAGTCCGTTTTACCTTTATTGTATTAAAACTTCTTATTATCTTGAACTTTCTTAATTTTACTATCATACTAATAGACCCTGAAAGTTATCAATAGTTCTGATAGTTATCAATAGATCTGATAGTTATCAATAGTTCTGATAGTTATCAATAGTTCTGATAGTTATCAATAGTTCTGATAGTTATCAATAGTTCGGATAGTTGTCAATAAATCTGATAGTTATCGATAGTTCTGATAGTTATCAATAGTTCTGATAGTTATCAATATTTCTGATAGTTATCAATAGTCCTAATAATTTAATGATTATATTTGATTTTAGAGAGGATTGAAGCCTGTCAACTATAGTCGAAAAATCTGTGGTAACCAAGAATACTTGAATCTAATCAAACAGTGTGAAGATCTACATCTAAATATTTATATTCATGAAACACATTTTGATTCACAGTTTCGCCATGCCATTCAGGTAAGTCCACGTCTTCGACACACAATCGGCTCAATCGATGTTCAAAGTTGTGACAAACCTTATTGATAAGCTAGCATATTATAAAACTACCAAATATTAATGCCTGTTATAGCATATACAGTGATGTCTGACTGCCTATTAGATTACAGATTAACGTAAAGTCCAAGTATCCATGTCAATTCATGCTGGAATGAATAAAATATGAACTAATTGTGTGTATTGTGTATTGACAGGAAGGTGATTTTGATGCGGTTCAAAGACTAGTCAGTGATGCTTTACCTCATGGTGATTTAACCAGATACAGCTCCGTTCTTTTTGATTGTATTGATACTGAGCACGAAGATATTGCAGTTTTTCTTATTATGAGTGGTTTTAAAACAGACATATATAAACAGGTAGCGTCCAATGAGTTCTTGATTTGCTTGTTTTATACTAGATAACAGGATTAACAGCCTGTCATTGAATTGGATATTTTCTACCAAATCTAGTATTGTATCCTTTGACTAAATGTGGTTTCTATAAACTGAAGGGACTTTCGTCATTGACAAGCTTGATTTAATGTTAACCATTGGAAAAAGACCATTTGAAGTTGTTAACAAATTTTGATGAAATGCAAATAAATCTTTGGTTGATTAGCCAAAATTGGCTTTGGCGTGATAAATTGCTTATCAAATGTGTTCAATCTTAATTGATTCCTGAAAGGGGGTGTTGAGGTTCATGAGTGTTCAACCGGGAAAGATGGCATTTTCTTAAGTTGAATGAGTTACATATTTAAGTTCGATGAAAGGTTTCGAAATTGTTGAAAAATTGAGCGACACACAATGTGTATTAATGAATAATGAACACTATTCCTCAATTTAATACAATAATACACAAAGTTTCAACAATGACACTGTCGTCATCAGCTGAACAAGACTGTGTTCATTATTCATGTGCTTCCTACCCCTAAATGTCGATAAAGGATTAATTGCAATATGTATTGTATACTTATTACTGATATTTATCTTGCAGTATAATAGATGTGATCCAAATAGTCCCATGTGTGCCATGATGGAATGTGGACATGCTATGACGTCATTAAAAGAACGGGCCAAACGAAATGGGTGTAAAAGAGTGATCCAGCTCATTGAAGAACAGAAAGAGGTGGGACAGCTTGATATTGTGAGCACACCAACTTAATGTTAGACAACGGACGATTGCGATTCAAATTGAAAACCTCTGAGAGAAGTTTTCCTCAAAGAAAGTTGCAGAAATAATTTGATGAAATCAGATGCATGTTTAGGGATCAAAAAGCATAACTATCATATTTTAAATTTGTTAAAAACATAGTGGAGGTACAATTTGGGGTATAATCCATTTTTCTACACGGCACCTCTCTCCCCCTTCCCATTTACCTTCACTGGCGCCGCCACTAATAGTAAAATAAATATTTCATTAACATTTCACAACTCAAAGTGACCAATATCCATGTTGTTATCATCAATATATATTCATATAAGATGATTACTTGGAGAAATGTCGTCTTATAGCAATAAGAGAAAATTAAAATACATGCTTATTTAAAGCTTTCAAATTCTTTTCATGATTGAACAAATTTCTGTAACATTTCATACATTTGGGTTTCAGGAATCTACAAAATCGACCAAACTATGATATAGTCTGTATCCTGTATGATCGAGTTTTATTGGAATTGCACTCCTACCAGTACTTAATAATGTTTGCCATAAACAGATGCAATATTGTACGAAAAATTAAAAAAAGGACTTTTCATATGATTTAGGTGGTCGGAATAAAATACCAATGGAGTAAATTCTTTATTTCCTAAACCGTTCCTGTCGAAATATTTTATATTATATTACCTGTTCTCCTTTTACCCTCTTTAGTGCCTATTTATGACTGTTCTAATTTTTGAAATATATTTATGTTAAAGTTTTGGAGACTACTTTCTTTCATCCTCCAAGTCGTTTTTATCGTTTTTAAATCAAGTCAGCAAATCTCTGAATCCTTGGCTCGATCTTGGTCTATAGATTTACCTTTGGGTTTTCAATCCGATTCCCATTTGATACAATTCACTGGCGTTGATAAAAAAAAAATTCTAATTCGATTGCTTTTAATGGAGCTACCATCGAAATCGCAAAAAGGGTACAGGCCTATGTCGCTGTCCTGGCAAAATTTCCCTTATTGTACTCTGCATGGTGTTGTCCGTATTCATTAGGTGCCGGAGAGCAGGACGTAAATCTTTTTAAAAAAATTCATTTCATTTAAATGATGCTGTAGGTCGGACTTAGAAAGGTGTTCAGTCGTTAGGATGGGACAATTAACGGAAACTATGAACGTTGAAGATCTCACTTCAGATAGAAAGCAAATAGTCTGGCAAAATTACCTGTATAGTACACCATGTAGCTTCATCTCATCTTCATTAGCTCAATCAAGAGTAGAAAAGTAGTACATTGCAAGCAATGACATAATATAATGCCCATATATCAAAAAAAAAAAAAAAAACAGGCGTCCCCGAAGTATTCCTTTAGCATCGCTGTTTTACAAGGAAGTACATCGCTATTGCAAAAAATACATAGAAAACAGTAAGATTTGTAGGAATAAGTGAAGTTGTGTTTAGTAAGTCGCCGCATCAAATTGTTATTTGTCGATAGAGAAGACCCAATTTTGCAGATAATAAAAATACAATCATTTGTTTGGTGACTAATGTGTTTTATATTTTTTCGAATAAAAATTCTGTGAGAAATGGCTTGACCTTTAGAAATATTGACTGGCAGCATGTTGATTGGCTAGCGGGAATAATGGCACTTATAATAATCAAATGTTAACAGAACCTTGGGGAAATTGATCAACTGCGATACGACTATCTCATTGGATAGGAAATTAAAATGTCAACATGGAAATACATAGAAAATATTCAATATTATAAAGGTTACCTTAAATTCTACTGAATGTTCTACATATGAACTGATCGTTTCTTCAAGTTTGTCTTAAGGTAGGTTTTAATTTATTTTACTGATTATATTTTCACAATATTTGTTTTTTTATTCTTTGAACAGGATGCCAGCTTGCAGCTATAGATTTGATTAATCATTATGCGTTTTTTATCATCAAAATAGTAATTAGATATCATGCGAAATTATGGAAAAAGTCTAAAAATCAAGCATAATTTCTGGTATATTACTAATGCTTTGAGATGTTGTAGCAGAATTGCTCTTCTTTTATTTAAGAGTATTGGAGTCGTTGGATGCATTCATTTGCATTTTCGTCAATTTTCAATCAAACCACTGTGATTTTTGCAAGTGCTCATCACCTAATTTCTCTGTTAATAAAGGAACCTTACACAAAATATAATGATTCAATAGACATCATAAAAAAGCTTAAAAAAAAAACTAAATTTCCTAAGAAGTAAAATCACTTCAAATGTAGGTGCACAACATGTTGACCAAAGTCCATTACTTTAACATTAGTTGAAAAAATGAAAAAGAAAACCAATTTCTATCACTGAAAATTAATATTTTATCATTATCTTTTATGGGTCATAATTAAACATTTTTCTTTATGGACGTTTGATTACTCTATTCAATTTTATTTGATATCTGGAAGAAAATCATTCTAATATTTCACTGCCAGCGATTACGAACATGTATTTTGTTTCAGACAAATAAAGAAAATATTTTATCAATTCCCTTTTTTTGAAAGATGATTTAAGACTTGACATTGCTGATTAAAATGGAATTGAAGAAAAACATCGGCATAGCTTTTATTATTTCCTGCAATTTATCTTGAAATCTCTCCGGAGAAATCAACAAGAAAAACTTCAACATCACTTATTGAAAAGACTCTTGATAAAATACAAGATTGATTTTCATCCTTTTCTTTTCTATTTTTCATTTTGCCTTTGCACAAAAAAAAAATGCTAGACGTGTTTGTATAGAAATTGATTAGATTCCTGGAAGTCTGAGATAATTATTCCAAGTTTAGAGTGTCAGGTAATTGTCATTGATTCCAGCTAATTAAAAGACAGTCTACAAGTAGGCCTACAATAAAATAGAAATCTTTTTATTCTCAAATAGCTCACAAATTGAAATTCAATACCTATTTCCTTGGTAGTTATCAAAAAATAATTATTTTTTTACTTGATCATTACTATATATATACACTGTTCTAGCTCTTAGATTTTTTGGTTTGATAATTGATAGCGGATACAAGAAAACGTGGTGGATTTCCGATCTGTGGTTTATTCTGAAAAACTTAACTTTAGTATTATTTGATTGGTCACTTAACACTAAAATCGATTTTAAACTTAGTTTTATTATCCAATCAGATTACGTACGTCTTAAATTTGGATTTTGTTATTTAAGTTTTCGTGAAGATTTCAAATATATCTGGAAGTATGATATTTTGTCGGAGAATTAAATGAAGTGAAATAGAATTTTGATTTTATGCACAGAGAAATAAGTTTCCGAGATGAACGCCAACACTGTATAAAAATTTCAACTATCAGCAAACTGACATACCCTATATGTTATTTTTGCAGAGTATGGATAACCAGAGTAGATTCCCACCAAATTATTTTGATTTGATTCAACAGAGACATCGACAACCATTGCCTTGTCTACCATCTTCACTGAATCGGCGTGATGATATTGACCTTGGAGAACTTGAAGAACGCGCAGTGGATTCTGCGGATGTTAGAGTGGACAATGTACTTCTGTTCGGAATTCCCATAGTGGGTCTGACAGTGGATAATAAGGAACGTCTTTGTTTGGCTCAAATTTCGAACACCTTGCTTCGAGACTTTAGTTACAATGAGATCCATAACCGACGAGTTGCATTAGGTATAACATGTATGCAGTGCTCAGCTTCTCAGCTTGAGATCCTTAGACGAACAGGTGCTATGCCAATTTCCTCCAGAAGGTGTGGACTTATTACAAAACGTGAAGCAGAAAGATTGGTAAAGTCGTTTGTAGAGGAAATTCCACCACCAAGACTACCCGACGATTTTTCCTTTCAAGTTAAGCATCACTGTGGATGGGGTTGCAAAGGGTTATTTCAGCCGTCGCGGTATAACAGTTCTAGGGCTAAATGCATCAAGTGCTGTTACTGTGACAACTTTTTCTCGCCAAACAAGTTCATTTTCCATTACCATAAGCTGGACACCTCTGAATATCGTCATCCAGATGCTGCTAATTTCAACTCTTGGAGACGTCATCTTTTTCTGACTGATGAGAATCCGCAAGAATCTTTACTACATGCCTGGGAGGATGTAAAGGCAATGTTTAATGGTGGCTGTCGCAAAAGATTCTCTACATCAAGAAGCAGCAGTCTGGATTTGGAATCTCACTCACTGGACTCTCATGCGTCTTCTATCAGCTCGAGTTCCCATGCATCTCTAAACCTACCAAGTTATTTCCCAGTCCAGCAGCCACCAATGACGCATTCAGCATTTCCAAATTTGTTCCGGGGAATCACATCTTATGGTGACTTCTTGAGATCGCTGAGTTTACCATATGGCAGTTTTTCAGCCCGTATTGGAGATATCACACCACCTGTATTCCCATTTGGTTCTTCGGGATCAGGAATGATGCTACCTTCTTCCTCAATTCCAGCATTACCAGAACCTTGTCCTAATAATAACCCCTGGTTTGGGCGCCCTTCCTGTGCTGCAGTAAAACCTACACGCAATTCCATGGAAAATGATAAGCCAATAATCAATATACCAAACAATCCTCCTCTACAGAGTGACTCTTTTGGGGAAATGAAAGTAGATACTGTTTCTGACACTAGGTCTGTTAGTCCACTTAATTTGGAAAGCAACAACACGAATCTGATAGTAGCAACACCCACCAGAAGTGTCACAGCAGAGGTAAAGGTAAGTCATATTATTATTATTAATTTAGTCGAAGGTAACAGATTAACTGTCATCCCAGTTTAAGCTTATAAGATATATACTCCTATAGAAGCACTGGCTTAGGTCACAAGTAGAAATTATGACAGAATGCCAGTATACATCATGATATGAAATTGTCTGCTTCTAGAGAAATTTACAAGATAAAGCAATAAAAAAAATGCAAAGCGATTACTTCAGGGTGGTTATTAAAGCGGATTTCATCTACCATGTAGATGAATATTACTCAGATTTTTATTCCTTTTGTTAGCAGTCATCAAACGTTTGGTATAGATATTAGGCAGTGTAAAGTTACAAACGTTAGCAAACCTTTACCCCTCTAGTAAAGTTTCAAACCAGATATGTAGGAAATAGCAAAAATAAACAATATGCTGTTTATATAAATCACTCATTTATACTTCTTTAAATTTCAGAACTTCACACCTACAGATAAATGTTCCGGTAAGTGCTTTGTTGTCTCACTATACTTTGCAAAATTTTCATTTGATAAATTACACCTGAAAATATTTCAAAATATGCTATTCACGTGTATGTATCTACTTGATCAAACTGAATTTGTTACTGGCATTTAGTAAATGGAGAATACATAACAGAATACGCTTTCATAATTGCTTGATAAAGACGGGCTGAAACGTCGCAATAACGAATTTAAAAAGCATAGTTTTGGCGTTGAAAACTCGATGAAACATTCACTCAGCAATCCCCCATACTTTTAACGTTTTCCCTAACGATTTCCATATATTTCAGATTTCGCTTTCGAAAAAATGACTCCGTAACATATACGCATGGCTGCAGTAGACATATATTTTTACGTAAACCAGAATCACAGTGTATCGTGCCATGGGTCATGTTCCTAAAGTATGGTTTGGATATATACATGTTCATATACTTTGCTTTAGGAACACGTTCATGGGTTCGACATCCCAATACTTAGACATAACTTCCACGCTTGACGATTTATTGGATACTTTTCTACCTCTATAGATTGAAGTAAATAGTTGTAATAATGGAATAATAATGTAATTTGTGAATTGATGCTGCACAATATTGACTCATTGATGAGAATCTATTCCTGAATGTAAACCTATTTATTTAAATCAATCATGATCCCATTTCTTTCTAATAGTTAAGTAGTAACTAAATCTAATCCAGACTGATTAGTTATACTTTTTAAATACTGTTAAATACTTGTGTTATCTGATTGTGTTTTGGACGTCCAACTAATGGGATAGAACCAAATAAAGTAATATATATTGATTATTATTGATGTACTTTTTAAGTATATACTGTAAAATATTTGTTATCTTTGTCTCATTGACCATGTCTTACGTTTTGGACTTTAACTTATGGGATATAACCAAATAAAAATAATATATATTATATTGATATCATTAGTGCTGAATTTAAGACTGATTATAATTTGTCTGTGGGGCCAAAGAATTGATACTTGACTGTCAAATAAAACAGACAAATAAAACAGTCAAATATAACAGACAGCAAATTCGATCAAATCATTTTTATCTATTATAACAGATACAACCGGAGAATCAGTAAAAGCGACAAAGAATGAAGATAAACTTGAAACAGATATAGCTACATCTGAGTTACCTTCTTCAAATAGTAGTGAAGGTAAGACCCGAAAACGTTTACGAATTCATATACAATCACTTTGAGTCAGGTTCTACACATAATGCTGTTTTGTGAAACAGTACCATCCGAAGCATCCGAAGAAAGCCAAATTACAAGAGTAAGAGAGCAACTGTGGTGAGAAAAAAATAATTCTTAAAACAGACGCATTAATTCTGATAATGTACATGTATTTCGATCATATACGTGGCTGAAGTCAAAACGACCGTAATGATATTTAATGGTGTTTGCCATTTCTGCTTCTCATATAAAATATTATTTTTGAACAATAAATGTTATGTTTCAGAGGAATTGCAGAGAATGTTAGAAAAAGCCAGATCTGAGAGAATAGAGACCGAAAAGGATCACGAAAAAATGAAAAGTAAGTGATTTCTTTGTAGTCATTCAAATTTCATATTTAATTCTTACAATAAATTTCCAAGTCAGGTATTATAATAGAGGCGGATATGACATCAGGTCCAAGATATTTAATTCTATTTATTTGCAGATTTACTTCAAAAACAGTCTAAGAAGGAACAGGAACTAAAAGAAGAACTGACGAAAGAAATCAATAGTGTCAAAGGTCAGTTATAAAAACCACAAACTTAATAATTCAAAAAGGGTAAAAAGCTCATTTCATCATTTAAGAAATAATATCAAAGTTTATCTAGTCTTATATTAGTCATCAGTCATATTTTAAAAACAGATTATTCCTGATCATTGGCAGTGAAAAGAAAAAGTTTCAAAAGTTATTTCCCTTTATGATTCAGAAAAGTACCAAGCTGAAATTCAAGATGAAAAGAAGTTTCAAAGATCTCTGGAAGGCAAAATTGCTGGTGAGTAGACATGCGGGTTTCTTCAAATGTGTTGTAAGAGTTAAACCAGATCGGATCTTGCAAAATGGCACTCACTGAAAACGTTAAATCATGTTAAATAAGAAAATGGAAAGGATCCGGATTACATGACTTACAATGTGCCCTTATTACTGTGATTTAAATTCTTTGTGTCCCAATTATTGTGACCGAAATACTCTCTGCCCATTATACTGTGATCAGGGTACCTTGTGCCCGATATACTGTGATCATATTTCAGGTGACCACATGTTCTGTGACCATGTCACGGTGCACTATCTTCTTTAGCCACGATTTTCTGTTAAACACAAACCAATTTAGATTATCTCCCTTTCATTGGCTATATAAGGACTTAGTATAGGAATTCATTTGCAATCTGTTTCCATGTTAAATCACTAAATTCAACCTTCTATAACTTTTTCCAGAAATCTGTTTAAAAACTCTCCAATATGTCACATGAAAGCCTGGCTAATAGTTGGTTTCTGTACACTAATTCAATATAGCATGACAATGAGAAAGTTTGTCAAAATGAAAATAAATCACTACATGTTATCAACATCTGCTTGTCTGTTACTACACACAAAACTACTTTTTTTTAGAAATGAACTTCCGCCAATAAAATTTCACATTATCTCGGCAGTTCTCAAAGAGAATGCAATTTCAGACATCAAATTCCAAAAATTAGTCAGAAATAGGCATGCAAGGCATTTAAACTGGTATAATATGTTTTACTGGACTTAGTCCTATATCTATAAATGTCTATCAAGCATGTGAACGATTGAATTATCTAATAAATGTCATAATAATTGTATTTCAGACACAATGGAGATCCTGACAAGATTGACGAGCCAGACATCAGTTATGTAATACAGTGTAATTAACAAGGGAGTTAACTTGTGGTGATCCAACTGTTCAATTGATTATTCTGAAGTTAATTTGCACATTACATCAGTTTGTTGGAAGCGAATGTTTCATCTTTTCACTACCCATCTTATAATATGATATGAGTGAATTTAAATAAATTTTATAAAATGATCTCAGATAGGTCCCATATATATGTGAAAATCTCACTTTCTTTTTTAAAAAAATGCTTGATTTAGCGGCAATCGTTTCTATATTATACGTTATAATAAAGAAAGACCATCTATAAAAAATGCATGATAGGAATTTTGTTATTTTTATTGCATTATATTATTTCAGTCTTTTCAGAATTAATTTTCTGGTAACTTCTCTTCGGGAAATGAATTTAGATATTTTTTAAAAATCAATTGAATTGACAATCTATGTAAGAGATAGTCTTCTCTTCTTTTAACCCTAACCAGTGCTTCTATAACACCCAATAAAACTGATTATTGTAGTTGTAAGAAAGCCGTGTTAACGAGAGATTAATATACATCTCTTACCGGATCATTTGAAGTATGGTATTGAACATCATGAACAAGATACGTTGGTTTCTTAATACGCTTCTCCCTTCGTCAGTTAATAACTACTGAGTGTGTATTTATTCTGTTATATGTTTCATAGTAAGGGTTGATTGACAGAAAGGGTAACTCGGTTTTAAGGCTATTGTCATTGATTTTCATCCTCTTAAACACCCTTCCACAGTCCCTTTCTGGATTTAATGGCTAAAATGAACTAAATCAAATCTGGAGTAACAGTGTGGTATATTATATATATGATTTTGTATCGTTTTTATGGTAGATATTATGACTGTCTAGGTTAAGGAGATCACAAATCGATGGAAACACAGAAAAAATCCTAATGAATTGATGAGAATCAAAAACAATATAGACAGAAACCCGATCTGGATTTACAGACAGTCCTTAGGGATGAGTCAACCAGATCCCCACTCAATAAGATAATGAAAAGGTGTCGTTATTCCTGATGTATTAGATATAGAAGTTGACTATCTGTTGAAGATTTTTAATAAAGAATTAAATGTTAGAACGTCTCTAGAGGGTGTGTTCTATTGTAGTGTTTTAAAATAGCGCATTAGTGTTGGTATTATAGACGTTTCACAGACATTCTTTCTCGATTCTATGAACACAGCCGCTATGTGGAAAGCAATTGGTTACTGTCACAACTTAGAGTAAAACTTCTCCGGGGCACTATTAGCACTATGAATGCCTGTCTATTGCCTGTAGGTGGTCCAAGTACCTTTCAATTTTAATAAAAGCTAAATAGGTGACAATACAAATTATTGTTAGTGCTTCTTCTAATTTCTAAAAGTGATAATGTCATATTATAAATATCTGTTATTGTATTCGCCCACGACGCTCAAGACATTCCATAATCCTCCCGGCACAAGCATTGACAAAAGTTACCACGTTCAAATGAGATGATCCTAGAATCTACTAGTAGATAAAATATCACAAGGATCTAAATCTTACTCCCATGTTCTTAATGGTCAACATAAATATCAAATTCCATCTTTGAAATACAGACTTTCGCGGTTCGTAAAAGAAAACCATAAGATTTAAACAACATCATTATGGGGTTTTCGGTTTAATTTTCATTTCGACCTTTCTTAACGAATAAAACTCACTGTCTTTCCACGTGTACCATGATATGCCGTCGGCGTATTTCGATTGGGCCTGTGAGTACCAAGCAGTGTGGTACAATCCATTTAAATGGCTTGAGTAACAACTGTTAAACCACCAACCACCCTTATTCTCAGCGGCACAATGTCTTGTATGGCGGTCATTGTCAACGTCTTCCGTACTGAATGCCATTTTGTCATGGTAACTAAGAGAATCACCTGCATCACCATGATAACCCCCAACATGGAGACGGTACTGCTGATTCTCGTCTTCCAACGTGAAGCTGGTATACTCAGCAAAGGCTTTATTTCCTTCCCAGTCCCACATATCAATTCTGAGGGTATACTGTTTCTGTTTTGTCATCATGTAAATTATTTCGTTTCCTAACCAGAATTCACCATAAGGATTACCGAACCCATATTTGTATTCCATCCACCTTCTATTAAAGCTTAACAATCCGTCGATGCGTCTCTGTAATACCGTATAACCTGTGTTGTTCACCATTTCACAGTAAACACTGTCCATATACGTGGCACCAATTGGTTTAATATTGTAAATACCACTTGTCGTATAACCAGATTGGTACAACTCGTGACAATCTGTAATTAAATAGAATACAGACGCAATTAAAGATATGAAGTAGATCGTCAATAACCATCGTAAAAATGTGTTCTAGACAATAACAACAGCACTTCACAAACACGCTTTGAACCTTGTTAAGACAAATACATGTATGTCTAATACCCTTTTTTGGGGTATGTGGTCATTAAAACAAAATTGTGACCAGGGCATTTAATTTTATAATGTGGGCTTGAGATCCTTGACCTTGACAAGCTAGATGTGAACAGTAAAGAAAAGGAAAGTACGGAATATGAAAAGCATAGACCATAGTAGGAATTAATAGGGCTAATAGAATTGTTGACTCGATATTAATAATAGATACTGCTATCAATCTATCGAGACCTGGGTGAACCACGAAGTCAACTCTCTGACATCACTGACTTTCTGACACGGTTTACTGGCAATCACCCTCGGGGCTTCATCTCTTTTAGAATTACCAGGTGTGTTCTTCAGGGAGACACATCAATGACAAGATTGCATGTTTTTATCAAATAACTGAGGTGTTCCAACCTGACGTGACTGATAACCGACAACAGCATTCCAGAAGCGCATACTACCACTCCTAAACTGCCCTTACTGTTATTCATCGTTTCGTTGCTTAATTTAATAACAAGTGGTAGTGTTCTGTATTATTAAGTACATCACGAATTTTAACAGACGTTTCAGCCAATGCTAATTTGAGACGAAAAAAAAAGATATCGCTGCCTTATCTTTTAAAATTAAATCATTTAAATTACTGACGCTAGTTGTTGGGTACTGCAGACTGTCCTGACGCCGGTTTTGTACGGTGGCTAATACGATAGCTGATAACAGTCGTGTGTTTCTGACGCAATATATAACGTCAGTCTAAAACATGTGCAAATTTTCTATAATAAATTCTTTTGATACCCTATCAATCTTCAATCTCGTGTAAATAATTAAATAATGTTTTCAAGGTATTATTCATCAATAATTATGTAACAATTCCTACAAAATGTAGGGTAAATTTTAAAATGTAAATGTAATATTCTTGAACGCCTTTGTGTCCTTTCTAGTGATTTTCCATATCAGGATACAATATTTACTATTTAATATTACAGAACAATTAATATAATTAATAATACTAAGGACTTCGATTTTTTCTTTAAGATCAAAGTCACATATCGAGATTTTCATCCTCAATGATTATTTTCGATAAGTCTATATAGATACATGTACCCTAATATTTCGATTTGTCTCCAACCCATTGTGCAAGATCCAAAGCAAAAGCATCTTATTTTATGAAACATTTGCTTTCAGCTTTCAGTTATTTACTAAATGAAATATACCAAATAATTTGAAAAACTCCAAAGAACGAGTGACATCAATTTCCGGCATTCTCTGAAGTCTCAATTTGATAATTATTATAGTAAATAAGATACAAACCTCTTGCTGTGTTAACAAATCTTCTAGGTAGGATATTCTCTAAAGCTTCACCCCTCAATCTTTCTTCTCGACCTGTTCTTTCTCTCGACATGCCAGTTGAGGCTAGTTTCTCTTTTAGCTGTGCGTTGTCAATCTGAACCTCGTGAAGATCCTTTTGGATGCTTATGACGTCTCTCTGGATTGCACCAAGTTCATTTCTTACTTCTGTCGTTTCGTGTTTCAGATCATTTTGGGTGTCTTTCATTCTCATGAAGTCTCCTTTCATATTGTTCAACCTGGTTTCCATTCGAGATAGCTCGGTCGATTTGACCTGCCCGTCCATAGATTGAAAATCGCCAGTAACTGTTCTAATCATTTGTCGCAGTGAAGATGTGTCATTTCGTACATCATTTTGTATATTTTTAAGAAGTGTGTTGTCTGATTTTATTTGTTGAAGTTCTCGTTTCATGAGCAACCACTCTGCTTTAAGATTTCCTACAGTGTTTTTTAGAAGCTGGGCAAGCTCCTTGCCCATATAATTTTGACCATCAAATTTGGCAGGAATAGCATCCTTGATTCTTGTTCTCAGATTATAATAGTTCATCTCCAGTTCATCCAGCTCCCTGCCCAAAGCATCTGTTTGTCTTCTTAAATTGGTTACCTGTTGATAGAAAAAAATATCAACAGATATAGCTTGTATTTAACAGACAAACTGATAAATCTTGCAAGATACTCATCTAAAAATCTTATATCCTGAAACACGGGTCCAAAATTAGAGACTCCGCTCCGATTTTCAATATTTATTTTTACTTACGGGCAGAAAGCCACATTTCCTTTCCTTTTAAAGGGATAATAGGTCTTAGAATGAACGTAAAATTTGAAAATTAGAATAAACATAAAATTTGAAAATTTACACGTGACCAATAAGAGCTCCATTCATCAGCAAATATACCTACATAAATAACATAAAGAATAAATTAATATTCAAAATCCAAAAAAATAATTATCCATAAAGATGCATTTGAAAGACGCTTAATAAATTGATTAAGAGTTTTTCAAAAATGACTTAGATTTGTGAGTTTTCCGAATTTTAAAGGATTCTGTGTTATGTTATTTTATGACAACGGGTAAGTTCACTGATGTATATATATTCATATTGACCATTCTTGAGAGCTAACATTTATGTTCATGCTAAGACGCAGTTTCCCTTTTACAGAGAGTTATCAATAAAGCCACGTTAATACATTGTTAATACATTCGGAATGACCTCACAAAACTATCTTCGACCAGCGATTGGATATCGTTCAAGGGAAATTAAATGCTGTTTAAAACAACAATGTGATAAATAATGGTTTGGAATTTGTGGGGTAATAAATCTGGTCTCTTCAGAACTGATAAGTCAAATCTATCGTCATTCAGCCAGACAGACAAGGTGTAAAGTATCTGATCTAATGACAAATAGAAATAGAAAACGTCCCGTTTAATTGATTTAAGGTGATAGTGATCGCAACTTATATTCTTTCACCGCCAGACAATGTTACAAAATAGAGTTTCAAATTGAAAATTCTTCGATTCTTGAGTTTTCTGATTTATTTCAATGTCGTTTCAAGTGGTCAGAGAAAATAAAATCAATGTTCAGTGAGATGTATGAGCAAACATATATCTCTACTGGGGTTTAATAGAATATGCATGGAAATAAGTGTCTAAAAACCAGACGATAAATCAATAAATTGAGGTGTTACAGTCGTATCAAAACATTTTTATATTCTGAACTGATGATATTGAAACATACACGTGGATACTTTGAAGAGTGACCCAATTCGAACATACAAGTAGAAAGAGTTCGTGACCCAAGTTCATTGCTGCTATAACTTCTATGCTAAAGACACATTTTTGCGATTGACATACTCATCAGTTCAGACACCAAATCAAACTGTAATTGTCCACAGTTTTGACCTCTCTGTACCCTGTATCAATTTTAGTTCCGTCATATGAATTAACACGGACACAATTCCCTTTTCAAATTTAAAAAAAAAAAGATTTTAACATAACATCTTTATTTCGGTCTAAAAGGAATTCATCTTATTACTCCTAATGCAGGCTAATATCAGTTTGAATGTAGATACAAATAGATTAATTTCAAATCATAACTTGCATAGTGGCATTTTCTAACAGAATCGAAAATAAAACGACAATTTCAAATTGACGATAAAGATCAAAGATGAAATTACATACCTGGGTAACAAGACTATTATGTTCCATCTTGCCTTTAACACTATCAACTTTCATTTCTAAAATTTCACGCTGTAAATCTTGACTCCAATTTTGATGTCGTTTCATTTCTTCCAAAACACCAGTTTTCATCTGAGATATTTGAAACTTCGTGTATGTAGTAAAGTTATCATATCCAAATTTCAAATCTTTCATTTGTCTGACGATGTCCTGGTCGGGATGCCATACGTTAAATGAATACGAACACTGTCCTGTATCAGTGAAGATGCCCTGAATTGTTGGTAACATCCACAGGGCTGTCAGAAATCGTGAAAGCAGTTTCCTTATATCCATCATGTTTCGGCAAAACAATACATGTATAAAATTTACGAATTCCTCCAAAACCAACAGTGAATTTTTCCAGCTAAATAGAATAAGGTATAAAAATATCTCAAATCTTCACCAAAAGCTTAAAAACAAAATCCAAATCACTGTACACAAATTGAGAGAATTATATTTTAAATCTAAATAATCTGAAAGTAGACTTATAAAGCGATATTGTCAATCATTCAATCAAGTTCTTCCAAACAAAAATCCAGACAAAGAGGTGAAATGTTTCCATCAGATAGAATACTAGTCAATTACCGAACAAATATAATCACGTCGATTTTTAACCGTTTCACTGACCTGGTTTTAATCGATCCACGCAACTCTGGACCATACTTTAACCACTTCCGGTTGTCAATCTGGTTTCTGAACAAGCTTACTATTTCTAGTGGGATATTCCAAGTCCAGTAGCTAGAAATTCAGACTATTCTTAATAGAATTATGTTTTCTGGATACTAGTATAAACACAAAAACAGAAATCAATGTTTTAGCAGGTTTGGTTTTCAAAGTCGCTTTCTATTCGTCAAGTTGGCGGGTTCTTTTTCTTTCATTTGGGACCAACAGTAGTTGCCTTGTTTATAAGTTTTTTTCCTACTTTCACTATTACACAAACTACGTGGATTTCTAGTAGTGTTACAAGTTGATCATTTTCTAAAACAGTCGTTTTGAGGTACGCCGCTTGTGGTCTATAAGATAACATAAATTAAAAGTCACTATATACTTAATAATTATTCCGTGACTTAACTAAGTTCCCACGATATTCGTATTCACGCATAATGAAATACTATCATCAATTGAAAAAAAGGTCTAATATCAACACGAATTGATCGAGTTGCTCTCCATCACAACTCTGACACCACTGTGGGTCTCTGGGTATATTCTAAGCATATTATAGTAGTAATATAACAGGTAATTTAACAGCGAGCGTAATCAACTGAGCCACATGAATTATTCACAGTAATTTCTTCAGAATAACAGATAGCACGCTACTTGTTCCGTTCTCTATCAACACAATACATTCGATAAGAAGGTAATTGTAAACTCATTACCGCAATTTCAGGTAGGGAAATATCCTTTATCACAACATATCACTTGTAGAATATAGTAATGGTCATTAAAGGAAACTTTTTATATAGATAATGGTCTTTTTACAAGTTGGGTTCCAATCATCAAATATGAGGAGTAAAGAATATAAAAAGGCATTTCTTAAAACCGAACAAAATATATCCTCAAGAACCATTTCGAGATCATATAGCAAATTCCAACAGCCAAAATCTTGTTAATTGAAAGCCTATGAGCTGTTTCGTGCTGAGTTTAATTAAATAGAAAACCAATCACAAAACAAACAGTCCCCAGTCCGAATTTCATTTTAAAGTACTGGAATTTCAATAGATATTGGTTTATTTTACAAGTTTAAAGATTAAAACAATCCTGAAATGTTCCTTTAAAGACTACATTACTATATTGTGCAATTCTCACGTGATTGCAGTATTATTTATACTATGTTTTGCTCAAGAGAAATTCCAATTCCAATATGCTGCAGAGTCATTCTTCATATCACTCTGTCTCTTTTATTGAATCGATCACAGACAATACAAGCTATAACTGATTGCTTTATAAATAACTAAGACACTTTGAGAATTGGGGAAACATTTAAAGTTGGGGTCCTGATATTTTGCTTGGTTCAATTTGTGTGTATGGTTTTAGACATACCTTATGTAGGGCTATACTATACTTTTCTTCATCATCACAAGAAAGGGTGCACATTTATTCTATGATTTTTCTGTTTATACCGTCTTCTGTTCTGCAACAACCGGATAGAGTATTGAAAATGGACAATATGATGCAATGTTTCATTCAGGATACTGTGTCTGAATATCGACAATCAATGGCAATCTATATTTCGATTATAAATTTTTGTAACTTTAATACGAACGGCCTAGAATATTGGTATTCTCAATGACTTGGTTTCATCGTGTTTGTATAGTAGTAGTAATAATTTTATTGTAAAATCTTAATGCTTCTCAACTAGTTTCTTATCTTTCCCAAACTAAGAAAAACTCCTACAAACTGCAAAATATAGCGATGGCCATCGTAATTAGCCCACATTTATAATGGCAGCTAATTCATCTGGGAGGTTGACAAGAGTTATCGGTAAATGTAAGATTTTTCTGATTTTTAATTGAAGTTCATCCTTGGGTGATTTCATCAAAATCCATACAATTTTTGATTGGTCAGATTTTCAGGGTTCACCCTTATTATTACCCACATTACTAAGTTTCATCAGAAGCCATAAACTAGGTCTCTCGACGAGTGCCTGAGTGATCGAATGGGCATCTTGGTTTACGATCAATCGGGGGATATATACAGACAAATTCAAGATGTTTTGAATGAAACTTTTATTTCTGTGAAAATAAAATTATAATTTTGACATCGTCTGTCCAGGATATCTATTTTTGAGTACAGTTAAAAATTCATCTAAAAGATCTACATATTCACTAAAATGATATTTCAAGTGACCAGCATGTTTGGAATGGTCCCATATTTTATACTGTAAAATCGGTAGTTTATTTGTCCAAGTATTCAACAATTTACTTAACGAATTATAATCACTCATTGGGTCGTCCTTACTGGCAACAACAAAATTTGGTACCATCCATGGTTTCTCGGCAAGAAGTCTGAAATACTTATCATAAATGTGCGCCGTACATTTGTGGAGCACAAAATAATATGCCAGAAGGCTCTTTGTAAACACAGCATTAGATAAAGATCCTGTTAATCCGGCGCCGGTTGCAACACCTCTTATCAAGTTCGACAACTCTCCAATGGTAATACTATCCCAGAACACACCAAGTGTCTTTTCTCTAATGATATTTGCAGCTTTTTCCCGATCAAACGATGTGTAAATGTAAACACTTAAATAAAAGGCACCAATTGAAAATGCGTGAACGATAAAATGTTTGTAATTCCAAAACCGTGTTGCCAGAACGTTGTTCAACAATTTAACAAATTTAGATGCATTTTTAGGCCACAAGAAGGACACAATTCCCCCGTATATTACTAGTGTATCGAAGCCACGGTCATGATAAATTGCCTGGTATTTGGCGACTTGGTCTGGTTTAGATGCATACCATGCAAATATAATTACAAGATTATCTACTTGAAAATTTTCATTGAATTGAGTTCCATCACGGTTTATAGCAAAATGATGTATAAAATCCGTAATTTTCTCATGTTTTACATTGTTCTTGTTCACTGAAATGTAAAACAATAATTCATAATATATTAGATCTAACGATAATTATGAAATAAAATATTTTAGGCCCTAGGCCTACTGAGTAACATAGGTCTACCCATTTTAGTAGTTTGTTCATAAAGTTGGTCCATTTACTATATTTGATAAACCATTTATTGTTTGTGCAGGCGTGATCTATAGCGTTACACACCAATGATGCTAATGACCAACGTTAAATTATCATATTATTCTTATTTTTGATACAATTTCACTGTTTTTACATGGATTTCACACAAATCTTAAATTGCGCCATTGTTATACATTGCCTACGTCACAGTGTCACGTGACACGTATCGAAGGTCGAAAACATTTTTCAAAATGTTCATCAATCCGACTTCTAAAAAACTAAAGCTAAAAGAAATTTTTATTGGCTTTACCAGAGTCCTATTTCCATTATTAACCATCACTATCAGTCAGCGAACAAAATCCGCCATATTGTAAATCGAAGTGTCAATGTGACTTTATCTGATTCGTTATGAACTAGACGGATTGAAATAGTTATACTTACTTTTCAGATTAACAAATGGGGTTCGAATTGATTTGATTAACCTGTGCCGATGTATCCTACTGCTTGAACTGATGACATTGAAAACAGTTGTTTGCAAGAGGAGCGATGCACTTTGTATCAATACAATCGCAACTCATCTCGAGTAAGTAATGAAAATAGTCTCGAACACAATTAACGACCAGTTTGTTTTCTGAATTAAATAAATTATTTATCTTAACAATCTAAGGCCGATACGAGGATTCATTAAAAAAAGAAAACACTTTTAGGACTCATTTCTTTGATTCGTGTGTTTAATGGAGACGTCTGTTTATCAACAATTTGTTGTACTATATATCGGAAATGTCTGTATAAAGCGTTTAACATAGCCTGATACTAACTAATATTTTACAAAATCCCAGTTTCGGAGAAAAAAGTACTTATAGAATATGTAAAGATTTTTAGAATCGTCCATCTCACTAAATCTAAAGGCAAGTGCAATTTCATACATCAAATTACAAATCTGGACCAACAGCATACAAGGTCAGAAAGGGAGCGAGGTAAATGACTTCGAAAATAAAGACGGACTACATGCCGTCATTAGCATAAAATGTTTTTGTGGTCGGAGTCCTAAAACTCTATAAGATTTATCTCCCTTTAATGGGGATTAAACAATGTCAATAGAAAATACAATAACACACTTCTACCCCTTCTCACCGGGTCAGCGGAAACAATATTTTTAAATGAAGGGCTTAAATCCTAAATTTATACAATTTATGAGTATTCTTCCTTTACAGCTGTTTCAACCTAATCTAATTTATCTTTAATGAATAATAACGAGTTGTGTTTTATTTTTTACTCTGATTGTCGTAAGGGGTCGTTTATGCACAGGCGTTTTATCTGGACAAAAAGGAGTAATGTTTATGAAAAATACATAGCCCCATCCCACTTTTTTTTTAAAACGTATAACAAGTCCTCGATAAGGAATGAATCGTGTTCAGTGTAGTAAAAAAGATAAGATGTTTAAAAACTAAAAGTTTTGTTTCCAGGTCTTGATCTGGGTTACATTATGAAAGAAGCAACGGCGAACACACCAATACTCTATTGTTTCAAATCCTAGCTTGGATGTGAGCTTAAATCAGGTGTTAAGATAAAAACCTTATCCGCATCAAGACGGCATTAAATTGTTAAAGTACCTGTTATTGTTACTTACTATGACTGCCAGGCTCTAACTGCCCTTGAGGTTTTGGCAGCGACCTGGCAGATGAAATTTATCGCTCTAGCACCACACACAACTTTACTTTTAAAAAGAGTAGTAGAAATGATGAGACATGTGCTCAAATTAATGAAAACTAGACCAAAATCTTGAGATTTAAACTTAAATATAAGGGTTTTCAAAAACTCGACAGTTTGGTCTTATTGTAATAAGACTGGTTTTATTCAATATTTCAAAAACATTATGTATTATTGTTTGTTGCACTGTAACAACTATAGTATAAGACGCTATATTATGAGACTTTATTTCACACATAGACTAATTGTCATACAAAATACATATACATCCGGTTTCCTACTGTAAAACCACCTTGAACAATAAATTTCATAACGATATAAAAATATACTGAACACATGAATAATTGACACCTTTGAATATTAAATCAGTAGAATGCTATTCTCTCGCCACGTGCTCTTTAAGATCACACGCAGTGTGTGCATTATGTAATGAAAAAAAAATCTAATTATTCACATCCGGGTACGATTTCAAAACATAAATACAAAAAAATCCACTTTATAATAAAAGCATAAAAAACAGAACTTGTTTCGAATCTATCAAGGAAAACAAAGCTACCTTATATATCATCTGGTTTGTGATAGGTCATAGTCAAACAATTATTGATATACTAATATTGTTGGTAATCGAATGAGCATACATATCTTCGACCGACTACTATATACTATTATGATATGCAATTGATGGACGTGTTGGATAATTATTGTCATGAGAATCTAACGAGCTTGTAATGATGAGATGCTGACTAGACTCGAGTTGGTCTCTCGGAATAATTGTTCTCGTGAAGAACTTCGTTTACAAAGTAACTTTGGACTGGAAACTCTTTGTTTACAGATTTTTAAAATCGCCACCACTAAAAAAAGGAATAATTTATATTTTTTTAAAGTTTAAAATTGGAAACAGCTACAGGTTCAGAAAGTTTTGCATGTTTTAAAAAAAACGGACATCTGCCGTTTTAGCACAACATGGTTCAGTCAAAAACTCAAAGATTTATCTCCCTTAATGGGGATTAAACAATGTCAATAGAAAATACAATATAACAACTTCTACCCCTTCTCACCAGTCGGGAAACAATATTTTTAAATGAATTAAATCCAAATTTATACAATTTATGAGTATTCTTCCTTTAGAGCGTTTCAACCTAATCTAATTTATCTTAAGAATAAAAACGATTGTGTTTATTTTTTACTCATTGTCGTAAGGCGTTTATCACAGGCGTTTTATCTGGACAAAAAGGAGTAATGTTTATGAAAAATACATAGCCCCATCCCACTTTTTTTTTAAAACGTATAACAAGTCCTCGATAAGGAATGAATCGTGTTCAGTGTAGTAAAAAAGATAAGATGTTTAAAAACTAAAAGTTTTGTTTCCAGGTCTTGATCTGGGTTACATTATGAAAGAAGCAACGGCGAACACACCAATACTCTATTGTTTCAAATCCTAGCTTGGATGTGAGCTTAAATCAGGTGTTAAGATAAAAACTTTATCCGCATCAAGACGGCATTAAATTGTTAAAGTACCTGTTATTGTTACTTAATATGACTGCCGGGCTCTAATGCCCTTAGGCTTTCAGCGACCCAATAAATTTATCCTCTGCACCAACACAATTTACTTTAAAGGTTTAGTAGAAATGATGAGACATGTGCTCAAATTTGAAAACTAGACCAAGATCTTAGATTTAAACTTAATATAAGGGTTTTCAAAAAATCGACAGGGTCTTATTGAACCCCATAGATAATTTTCAAAAAGCCTATGTATTATTTTTGTTGCACTTAACAATTTAAGTTAGACTTATTTGAGACTTTATTTCACACCTAGACTATTGTCATAAAAAAAACATATCATCCGGTTTCCTATGAAAACCACTTTAACAATAAATTTTAAATATAAAAATATGAACACATGAGATATTCACCTTTGAATATAAATCAGTAGAATGCTATTCTCTGCCACGTGCTCTTTAAGAAACGCAGGTGTGCAAAATGAAAAAAAAAGTCAATTATTCCATCCGGGTAGATTTCAAAACATAAACACTACTTTATAATAAAAGCATAAAAAACAGAACTTGCAATCTATCATGTAAAACAACTACGTTATAAATCATTGGTTTGTGATAGGTCATAAACTTATTGATATACTTATTGTTGGTAATCGAATGAGCATACAATCTTCGACGACTACTTTACTATTAGTATGCAATTGAATGGACGTGTTGGATAATTATTGTATGAGAAAAGAGCTGTAATGTGAGATGCTGATAGACTGACTTGGGTAATTGTTCTCGTGAAGAACTTTCAAAGTTTGACTGAAAACATTTTTCAGACTTAATATTTGTTAGCAGATATTTTTGGAAAAATGGTCTTTCTGTTCTTTGCATGTTTTCACAACACTTTGATACAACCATGAGTATCATTAATCAATGTTTATCAAAGACAATCGAAATAACTTTCAAATCAGTAACCTGTAAATCTTTTTAAATGTAGACCCTTTAGGCAAGGCCCGTTTGTTTCACCGGTTTTCAACATAATTGCAGTTCTAAAATAATCGTTCAGGTAAATGATAAAATCCATTGACAACCCCCGAAGTAACTTTTATTGAGAGACAACTATACTGGGACACCACAGACATTTCGCTTCCTGAAGCCCAATCATCAAACAGACTTGTACTAACTTCCCTTTTCTCCAGCTGGTTGTTATCGATTGAACAAAAGGTCTCCAGCTGAAACCTGTTCAAGTATCTGTTTAAATGACGCCACATGGTTACATTCCATCATGCACAGATGGGTTTCCTGAACAATTTGTACTATAATAGTATAATAGTTTAGTTTTTTAGCTCAAAACAAACGACATATTTTTCAGAGACCCTAAATCCCAGCAGTAACTTAATAAGGCTTGATAGAAAATTCTTGTCCACTAGTTTTAAAACAGTTTAGTTTTTCAAATGCCAAATACTGTAAGGACAGGACAACCCCCCTTAATTGACAGCCTGGGCTCTTGACCTGTAATAGTTTTGGTAGTGCATTAAATTAAGAGCTTTGTCGTGACTTAATCATGTACGATAAGCTCTTGATAGTAAAAGAAAACAAGTCTTCTAACCTGTTTAGAAATATCAGTTTCAAAACCACTCTGTATAAGATAATTAGCAATTTCAAATTGGTTATGATCAATACATTCAAATAACATTTTATTATATCTATTGATTCCGTTGTATTCTTTTAACCCAGCTGTTAACTTCTGTACAGTTCTCAGATCACCAGTCTGTAATAGAATACAGATTATCCTGCTCACACGACCACCGTTATTAAGAGCCCACCTTCCATAAACGACCACAAAGTCCCCCCTACGAGTTATTATAAAGTACTATGAAGGCTTCAAAGTTTCGTTTTTGGTAATATTAAGACTACCGTAAATTTGATCAGAAAGCGAAAGTAGAGTGTATCGGATGTTGTTATAAAATCATATTAATCAGGTGAAAATGGAATAATGCGTGTTACCGAGCAATTAAAATGCAAGTAAAGAATTTTGATTTGAAAACGATAGTTACAGTGAAAACTTTGGTATCTAAAAGAAAATAAAATACGACAAAATAGGGTATGCCGTCGGTAGATAGGAGACAGCATTCAAAAGCGGTAGAAACTATACATGTATAAGTAAAAGTAAGATCCCTTGATTTCCAAAATGTCAAAACGAAATGGTCTTGCAGTTCCTCTCTTAAAAGCCCACCTTCACTCAGCGACCGTTTTTAATATTCCCTTATTGGTCTCTGAATGCAGGTTCTACTGTATATAGAAATACCTTTATTATTAAGATAAAGGTCAGTGAGCTCGATGCCACAAGCCCATATATATTGTACACCACTACAAGTCTGTCCTGTATTGGTTATATTGATGGATGCATGTTATCAACTTGAATTTCGAATGAACATAACTAGCTCTCGGTCAATTAAAACATTTCATTAATATGGTATGAAGGTCAGAGCATCAATTATAAAAATGTTACCCCAGTACTCCGTTATGTATTTGAGATAAATAAGACAATATTCAATCAAATCTCCAAATGTACACACAGTATGTATATAAGACAAGTTCCAAGTTATTTTCTGATTCTTACCTTGATAGCATCCAAAAAAGTGATCTCCAGATTTGTTTCTGAAATAAACACCTCTAAATCAAATTCCGCCACTTCTTTTCTTCTTTTATCAATATAATGATGATCTTCATAGTCGGAGGGTAACTGACCGGCCTGAAAATATATCATATTGTAAATATTTAACACTGTACACAAAGGAACACTAAAACAAACACATTATCGCCCTTTAGCTTGACTTCTAAATTTCATTACTGAGATGTTTTAAACGTTTTAGAAATTAACAAAAGACATGAAGACTTATCACACTATCAGAGTTGATACCTCTAAAAAAAAACATTCATATTGCCCCCGACGGATATCAGTGGTGTAAAGTAAATACACCGTTACCAACGCAGATCCAACTGGGTTAAACTTTAAACCAGAATGCTTACATAATCCGTGGCCTTTTTATCAGCTCCATTCTTTTCTAAAAAGGTTATTGGTATTATGTTGTCATTTGGTAGAAATAAATACATGTAATGTAATGGTGTTCTTCCCAACTGAAATTAACAGAATCTTGCAATTAACAAATCGAATCATCAATAATTTTCACAATATTTTCGTTATTGAGATAACACTTTCTTGGTATAGCACAGATTCTCGTGCTGAAAATTGGCTGAGACCCGAACGGGATCCGAACCAGCGATCTCGGAGTCAGGCACCTAATCGCCAGCAAGTCTGTTTGAGGTTTAAATAGAAATTATTTTGAGAAAAACACGTGAAATTCAAGAAAAAAAGCAAATATTATCAGAATTGACTGATTAGTTTTCATAAAATCTTTTAATAGGAAATACAGACATAGGCGACATCAAACTTCAGGCAATTGGTGGTTAAAACAGAATTACATCTACTAGCAAGCAATTTTCAAATTAAATAAATGACAAAGAAAACCAAAAGAACTTACGTTATCCCTGGAATTGATAGTCTGTGGATGTTCCTTGAGGAGAAAGGCGATGAGGTTTGACCTACGATGCAGTATTGCATGATGTAAAACATTCCGACCACCTTTGTCAACAGCCATTGCGTATCTTTTACATCTGACTAAAATTTTCTTAACCAAATCCAGGTTTCCTTTGGCGATTGAGGATCGAAGTTTCTTTAATGTTTCCTGCAACGAATTAAAAGGGAAACTTATTTTATCCATTATATTGTGAAATCAATGCTTTAGCTTACAGATCCAAAATAAAAACTTTGTGATGATTAGTCGGTAATTTCTGTGGAAACTTCGAATTTCAAATTCTTTTAAATGAAATGATAATTGCGCTTCACCGACTTCATCAGAGTCTCTTGGACTGTATCTGATTCAGTCAAGTCCATAAGGTAGATATTTTCCAGTGCTTATAGTTAGAATTCAAATCATCAAAATGTCAGTTGAAAGAAAGAAATATTAGGTTCTTTACCTGCATCTTGGGTATTTTCTCAACCAGTTCGGACAATTGTTTTGATCCATTTTTCTTAGCAATGTCAACAGCTGTTAATCCACCTTTGTCAGTTATATTGGTGATATAATCATAGGACGACAGTATTAGAGATTCTACCTCCGGAATGTTACACTCTTTCACAGATCTTAAAACATACTCGTCAATGATGGAGACGAACTGGTATTTTTGTAATGACATGGCTAGATGACGAGCTGTCTGACCATGACGATCCCTGGCAGCGATATTCACTCCAAGATCCAGGATGTCACGAATGATGTCTATGGATTTATTATTAATAATAGCTTCATGAAGTATGGTATACCCTTTATAATCTCTAACACTTAAATCACAGTCTCGCAGTACACGGTTGATTATTTCTCTATTTGGTGATCTCTCATTTACAATCTAAAAAATATAACAGTGAAACTACCCAGGACCATTCGACATTTCAAAACATTATGACACTGGCAAGTGAAGCTACCTTAGATTGGAATAGAATTACAATCATCACTCAACTACATTTCATAGCTCTGATCGACAACTCCGTCTTTGAAAAATTAACGATTAACGATTTAGATACGGTGGATGGTCCGTTGGCCGAGTGGTCTAGACGGATGCCATGTATTGCTGGCGATTAGGTGCCTGACTATGAGATCGCTGGTTCGGAACCAGTTCGGGTCTCAGCCAATTTTCAGCACGAGAATCTGTGCTATACAAAGAAAGTGTTATCCCAAAAACGAAAATATTGATGTAGATACCGTTGAAAATCTTAAAATCAATATTGTAGCATTTTGTAATTTATGGTGTTGCTTCTGATGAAAGAAGAAATCTTTCAACACTTCCAGAACGGCCGTAACCGGCGTTGCCATTATAAAAGTATAATAGAATCGAACACGGTTTTTTTTAACATACGTGGAAGAATAAAGGTGTTGGTTCTTGGTTAATGCCGGATCTATAAAGGATGTTGGTGTTTGGGCCAAGTGTCATCAGATGATCAGTTGTTTCATAAGCGTTAGTTTGCCAAACAGCTTCTAGTAACGGTTGCTGAACCTCTGGATACTCCGTGTTCACTTGATACGAATAATCTTTGGTATGGATATCTACACTATTCGCAATATCTGAAATATTGAGAAAATTAACATGTACATGTAGTTGAAAAGCAGAGACTTTGTTAAAAATCCTTTTAAAAAGCCTTATAGTTGGATGGAGTGAAAGAAAATTATGAGTATAATATACATATTAAGACGAATAGCAATAGCAATTCTCACCGATAACAAAGCCTTGTTCTGTATGACTTCCAAAACGATATTCCAATCCTACAATTGAAGCTAGTACAACCATTACCCCACTTCAAGCTTCGCTATTGATATTAACTTACCTTCCCCAGCCCACGATTTTATTGCACACATCTTGCCTGATAATAATGCCATGGCGAATTCAATAGTATTTTCATATTTTTCTAAGAGATATACTAAATCCAGTTGACCCTCCGATTTACAATGGACGATACATTTCAAATTAATAACTGTTTTGTCTTTAACTAATGTCAACCGACACCAATATCTCAACAATTTTTCTATCAATCTTTTATTTGGTGGTTTTGCTGTCACTGCTCTGTATAAACCTACAAGAAATAACATATACGAAATACACAAATAGCAAGCATTTTGAAAGATTTTTCCAAGCACAAAGACTTTCAAATATATTCGATATGTATTTGGAGAAAGGTTTCGCAAGATTTGTTTAGTGAGATTTGTTATTGAACATTTGTTGGTTGAGTTTTTTATTTGAAAATTTTCATTTGAAGATATGTTGAGCTAGATTTGTATTTGTGGATTTGTATTTGACGATATTTTTGGCAAGAATTCTATCAATTATTCAATTAAAAAATCGAATGTTTATCGAAGAAATTTTAATACAATTATTATTTTTTTCACACATCGTCAATATTCAACGACAAATTAAGATATAAAAAATATCAATACAGAACATTGAATGAAAAGCCATTCCACCTTCCATTTCCATAAAAGTATGTCCCAAACATTATCACTGGTTGTCCAGTCAAGAAAACGAATAATGAAAGAAATCTCCTGCCTTTCGCAAGCACTCTGAAAGGGTTGTTAAAACACCCACGAGTATTTTTCAATCACCAATAAGTTTTTTGAAAGGCAGAGAAATTTACAACCACCATTTTGAAAGTTTGTCCATATATTCTGAAGGAGTTACTGAATCATTCATAATCTGTAATAGTCGCTGCTAAACATTTCCATCAATTAGATCTGGCGCAAATGTTAAGATTGGGAGAAATGAAAAAGTGGGAATACGGGAATCAGTATTGTATTACCTGGTTTAAACTTGTTTAACCAATGTAACATTTCTTGCCATCCTGCTGGT
Source organism: Nipponacmea schrenckii (assembly GCA_030562195.1). Taxonomy (NCBI): domain Eukaryota; kingdom Metazoa; phylum Mollusca; class Gastropoda; family Lottiidae; genus Nipponacmea; species Nipponacmea schrenckii. The sequence goes on along the minus strand of CM060200.1, from coordinate 37,557,414 downwards.
TTATCCTGTCTTAAAATATCTTCGGGGGTCTTTCCATCATTATTCCTTACTTCTGGGTCAGCACCGCACCTAATAGGAATACAAACGGTTAGTGTTTACCCAGAGAACTTTGATTCACGAAAGGATCAAACGCATTACATTTACAGAAAAAAGAACAGAACAGGTAGGATCTAAAGAAAACAAATTCGTTGAATTTCAGGGTCAGTTAATACAAATGCTCAGTTCACATCTTCTTAAGGCATTAAGAGAATTTGGCGCCAGTGCCGCAAGTGGGCTTTAGGATTCCATGAACCACAGACGTCTGACCGGAAATTGGGACGGCAAATTGTCCCCGATACAAAAAGCTTTTTACAGCTTTAAAAGGAGCGTATTAAAATTGTAGGTCCACACATTGGTAACTAAAGATAAACTTGATACATTTCTTTTCAACCTATTCGTTGATATTATTTTCCCTAAATAAATATGTTGACATGTTGACCCAGTTTGCTGTCAAGTATAGCCTTTCACATTTTCTATCTCTAACCCGACCTCATTATTATATAGTAAACAATATTGACCTCCGAGTTTCTGATAAGACTTCGAACTATACTGGTATTCTTAACACCCACTAAAACTTGAAAGCTACGATCTGTGTCAAGCATATTGTGAGTGTGATTATCACCAGGTCAGCAAGGGTCGGGGGGGGGGGGCATATAATAATGTGTTCTTATAATACCTGTGGCTCTAATGTATGCTGTCTCTGGTCAAATTTAATTGATTGTATGTCATATTTCACAAACATTGAGATATTAATATTTATTTTACAGTTGCTTAGGCGACTGTGTTTAGACTGAAGTACATTCACGCTTTCAAATCAAGGATCAAGTATAGTTTGAAATTTCAATTTATGATTGGAACAAAATGCAACTGATCTATGTCTGAAGTAATACTAATTAGGACAAGCATATCACGCCTACATCCTTTGCTTTATGACAATCGAATATCGACTTGTGGCACATGTGGCCATCCATAAACTATGGACAGGTATAAGGGTCGAGTACAACATCACTACCCCGGTATTCACTTTGTTTTAATGGTGAGGTCGGTGTGTTCATACAATTAAATATACATTGTATTTACAAGTTTGGCATAAATAGTTCTCATCGTGGCCATACAGTGATATGGTTTCTGACATTTGCATAAGCATTTATAGTGCAACATCTGTTCATTAGGCCAATACTAATCAATTTATTTAAGCATACCTCATTAAAGCTATCAATATTCTGTAGGCACCTTTCTTTCTAACAGCTAAATGTAGGGCGGTATCACCATCAATATTCTGGGTGTCCAAATCAAAGGGAGCATAACCAAACAGGTATATCAGAGTCACTGTTTGTGGTGTTGAATATTTCTCAGCGTTTCTGACCGCTACGTGAATCAAGGTGTCTCCATTGTCTGGGTCGGTAATAAAGAGTTGACCATTCCCACAACATTTCTCCAGAACTGGAATTATTGTCTGTAAATCTCCTTTATTCAGCTCTTGATATACTTCTGATTGCCGAAATGCCATAGTCCGAACACCTCAGACGTTAGATCACAAACCTCAGCCAATCCACCTGAAGAAGTGATTAAGATAACAATGTACCAAATTTCCCCATTTCACATCACAATTTTAGATCTATGAATAACACAGACATTTGATACAATGTCACAAACATGGAAGACTATTTTAAACTAGTTTCCTCTTTCATTAAATTTATTTCCTTCAATATTGATTTCATCTACGTTGGGAGAGTTAAGTTTGATTTCATCATTTGTAATAAACCTTCTGAGGTTACTTATAAATAGAATATTTTTCATCGCTCTGATTTCTTATGTAACTGAAGGCGTTGAATAAATACATGGACACAATTATTATATCTCCTTTATACATTTATTGTTAAAATTTGATGATACATTCTCATTATATCTTAAAGGTACCTTATCAGTGAAATATTTTCAGGAACTATTTTTAAGAGCAATCTAATCTGAACTTATCTGACAATCCTTACTTATATAATCATTGGCTAACATTTATTGAAAACGTGATCTCTTGTCCAAAGGGACAATATCCTTGACATTTTCAAAACAAGAAATTTAAATAAAATCTATTAGGTTATAGTTACTACCTTAAACGCAGGATAGTGGCTTTGACGTGGGATGTGATATTTGTATCATATTGTACCATATTAGTCCTTTAAATACTAGATTTCTTTTCATTTCAAGAAGGAAGTCCCGAACAGATCTTGAATAACATTAATTATAATTTTTGTTTATTACGCCTGATATCTGATATCCCTCATTTTGAATATCAAGAAAAAAAATGTGTCTTGTTTATTAAATGTTTCAATTCAATGAGTATAGTGTTGATGAAGTGTGTTACAATCCATTCATCTAGTCAGGTTATAAAAGGTCCGAGATATAAATCTGACTTTCGTATAAAAGAGGATATAATATATAAAAAATAGTATAACAATATGCCCGCACGGTTATCACCATAATTGCATGGGTACATAAAGTGAGGATATATAAAATTAAAATGCACTTATTTCTTCAGCTAGATGGTTGCAAATGATATTGGAAAAATTGCTTTGAAAAAGTCACAGGTCAAATCATCATACTGTCAGATTTCAGTACAACCTGGTATCAATATTGGAAATAATATCAAGAGGTTTTCAGTTTAATCTTGGTATAGGTTGTACAAGGTATAAAATGAAATGAATTGAAGTAACGTCCTCCGTCTTCTGCAACTAATGGGCTAATGAAAGTGACAACACCATACAGCGTCAAATGAGAGAAATTTTGCCAGCGGAATCTTGTATGTTCACATCTACAACACACCTGGTTTATTGTCACATCCGTACGACTATGGTTCATTTGTTTAGACTCGAAAATATATACCTAGGTGAGCTTCACCCTATGCAACGATGAAACAAAGGAGTAAGGTCTTATCATATTTCCTGACAAATTGACCTTATTGCATACTACATGTTTCCAGTCTTAATTCACCAAATCAGGTATATTACAGAATAGGATGTCAAATTCTATAAGAGGACAATCTATTTTAAATGTCAAATTTCACAATCCATACAAATGTTCTTCATTTATAGTCTCCTAATACGTTTTCTTAAAGTGAAACTGTAGATTATGCGCAATTCAATTATATCTGATATTACCTGCCCTCGGGCAAAACAAAATTCATAAAGTAAAATAAGGAAAGTCTGTTGCTGTAAAATTATTAAGTAGTATCAATTTAAAACTTTGTAATATGTGCAGACTTAATGCACAAGGGTCATAAAATAGTTCATTCCCCAAATTACAAAATGTAGGCTAAGTAGCCTACTTCTTCATATCACTGCAACATAAATAGATATACATTACCTTATGTAAACATTGAAATTGGACTTTGGATGAAAATGGCAGAATATTGAAAAATGCTTTAAATATATAACAATTAAGCCCTAATGACAGTTTTCATGTTTTTAAATCTTTATATCTAAACATCATCTAGTAGTAACCCTCCAAATCTGTTTTTACGTAAAAAAATGTAAAATAGAAATGTTTACCTGTCACGAGCTGTAGCTGATTATTCTCCTGACTAGATATACCTCGGCCTATATAGATCCACAGTCTGAATTAAAACTAGGTCAATTCTCAGGTATTACGCTAAATGCTTGGTCGATCCGATGCTTGAAGCTGATTATACAGTCTGTTCACTAACTAGATATATAATATATAGTTCCAACGACAAACAGAGATCAAATAAATGCGACAAAAACACTATGTAGGCCTTGATTGCAGAGTAAATGGAAGCCACGTGACTTGTAGATAAGTCTAGTGAGCGTATACATAATAAGGCCTATTATTATCAATACAAGGTTATGAAGAACATTTTTTCTTGCGCTATATTGGAACAATTCATGGAATACTACATTTAGAACGATTTGTAACTATTTCCCGTATACTGATGGAATAACGCTATTAAATATTTTTAGACAAATGAAATTATGCAATTTTATTACAAAATTCCGTAATACTTATTTCACGCAATTGTTTTGATTCGTCATCAGAATAGTTGTTTAGGAAATGGTTGGAGTTTATTTCAAGACTTTAATGAGAACCAGGCATTACGGTGGCTATAAGTCGATGTTAGTTACAAGACTTTCAAGATCAAACAAACTGTAACATTTGCATGTGGTATGCAATTGCGAAAGCATGTTACATGTCTATTCTATTCCATTATAGTGGAATTATTTAAGTTGCAAAACAACGGTGTAATGTGGCCCCTTAAAATGATTCCGAGTTGGTAGACAGCATTTATAGTGGTATCAGGTAATGCTTAAAAATAATGGGTTAAACAGAAACTAAAAGATGAAAAGATTATATATTTTCGAATAAGCAAATGCAGGTGCTTGCAAAATCAAGCTGCTTATTATCTATATGAAAGAATCGTGTCGCATTAAACAAGGTCATTGGTATCAAGCAGAGAACATATTAAAAATGTTTTCAAATCGCATAACAGAGGATTTATCTCTTTAAAAAGTTAAATCTGAAAAATTAAAAAACATAAGGATCATTTCAAAGGATACGTTTGCGTTTTACGAAATGTGAGATCGCAAATACTTGACCTTTTAAATTCGTTAATAAAAATATAAATTAATAATGACTGAGTAAAATAACTTACCGGTGTTAACTTCTAGACTTTCAATGGATAATGAATTTGCGTTTACTGGGAGGAAAGTGTGTGATGTAATTTCTATTTTTGAGCTATGACAAGTCTTGGGAATCGTGACCCTGTTCTGTGTATTATTAGCATAGATTCATCGTAATAGAAAGAATTTATTGAGGAAACGATGCATATAAATTAATAGGTGGACGATTCAACCCCCATGCCATACAGGCTATTAGCTTTGGGCTCCTGAATTCCTTCCTTGAGGTGAAGTCTCAACGGATGTAAAAAATGAGATCAGTATTACGGTTTTGATCCCTCTCCCACGTCGAATATGATAATTTTAGCTAAATTCGTGCCTAGTAAGCCTTTTTTAAAAAGATATCAAACCTCGGAACAAGTCTTTGACATTTCCGAGCTATAGACCCTCATCAACATTTCTGGTTTCTTGGGTCACTGAGAACTAGACCTTGGCCTACAAAATGTGTTTGATCTAGTTCAGATTGCACAATACTCATATTATCTTGAGTCAATAAACACAGGTTGAGAGGAGATATCAATAGCGGTTGGTATGGTTCGACCTGTTTCTCAAAGTTCTATAGAATAAAGAGCAAATAATAGGACAGAAATAGCCGTGGTGGTGTATATTGTCCCATTTAAACTGTTGGTATAATGGTCAAATAATTTACACATACTAATGTTATGTTGGTATTGGTACATTTTGGTATATAAAATGAATTACAATGAGGTCAACCCTAGATACCTGTACAATTAATATAAGCTTTTCATTTCATTTAAATATTTAAGCGATCGATATCATTACAAATTCTATTCATGGAAGAAAAAAAAACCTGACTGGGTGTTCATTTGGATGTATTTATTAAGATATTTATAGATAAGGGTCGAGGGTTGGGGTTAGTAAAGAGGCGGACCCAAATTCGAGCAAGTTTATGCTAGAAATGCTTAGTTGAAATTTACTTTGAAAAGCATTGATATTGTGTCCAATTGTGGTCTGGTATTCAAAGGTTATTTCCCTTGTTCAATAAAGAAAGAAATCAGCTGTTGTCTGTAGTGTATGATTTATGATAATCAGATTATCCTCCCCTTAACTGGCGATTATATTCTACTAGCTCGAATGTAAGGATCTCTCTGTTATCTAAAAGAATTAATCCTGTTTACCTTATATCACTTTGTGGATCTCAATAAACAAAAGTCGTGATTAAAACCGGAATCACATTAGCCTTAGGATTCGGTGAACACTTAAATCAGGTGGCTTTCTATTTTTTACGATCACAAATAATACGCGAAAAATCCATGATTGCTTTTTTTTCTTTGTCAAAAACTAACTAAAAAACTTGCACGATTTGCTATAGAATTTTTTGTTCGAAATATATTGTTTATTTTACTTGATATTCCGCCGATATTTGGTAAAACTTATTGACTAATGTTTTAGCAATTTATTCTTACATAATTATATAACGTGTTTCCATGTAGCGTAAGTTTCTGAAATTTTTCAAAGTGCAGACAAAAAATATGGGAGATTTTGTTATCCTTTGTTTTAGATGTGTTCAAAGAGACAATGGGGACAAAAAACTGGACATGAAAAGGGAATTGTATCTTTCTGAAGCTCTCATTATTTTCACCAAGTTGATAAATTTCTCATGAGGTTAACAACAAAGTATATTTTCACGCGCCATATGAGAGATAGAGTGTTTTGATTGGATAAAGTTTCAGGCATTAACCAATCACAGTGTATTTATATTACTGGAGTATATGAAGTTAGCATGTGAAATATAACATGTTCTGGTCAATGTTATAGGGTTATTGGAGTTATTATTGGTTAGTAAATAACGTTTGGTTATTTTTAATTGTCTAACAGCTGACCAACTAAAGGTCGAACTTTATTTCGTTGGTTGGTCACCTCAGTTGAATTTCATTTTACAAAAGCGAATTGAACATCATGAAAGAAGTGCCGCTTGTGATCGAAAGAGTGAAAATATACAATAAACGATTACACGTGTAGCTATCAGGAATAACGCTCATCAATCAAGGAATGGTCAAGGAATATCAGTAACGCAGACTTAATTGGTTTTAACACCTGGCTTGGCTGCAAACACCCCAATGGTTTTATTTTACCGACTGTCATAATTGATCAATCAGGATTTACGATGGAAGTTTCTAAAATGTTTTTATAAATGTATTATAAATCTGTGTCTGCTATGGAATGGATTCATAGGGTTTCTTCTATTTGAAAGTAATGATCAAGATATATTGTAAGGTTATAGTTTATCATTCATAAGTGTATGTTTCTTGGATTGTGCCAGTTTTAAAGACTTCTTGGATTGTGCCAGTTAGAAAGATTTGACAGTCTGTGCAATGACCTTGGAATTGAAGAGGGATTTACAGTTAGAAAGGATTTACATGGCCTATTGGTTATTGGTCTAGGCTGTGTATTAAAACAAAATTTAAGGTTCTGAGCCAAACTGTGACTTAAGTTATCATGCGCTTTTATTACCGGTACCTTTAAACAAGAATTACTGGAAACTTTTTGCATAAAGTATACATTTTCATCAAAATGGATGCAATCAAGTCATATTTCCAAAAGATATTTCCAGCCAGTCCCACAAGAAAAGGAAGTTGTAAATTAGCTCGTGGTAGAAAATCTGATGTTGGATTATCCAGCTCTGACAGTCTTCCATATAGAACAGCATCCACTTCTCAAATAGAAGACTTTGATGATAAAAATAAGCGCCAGAATTCAGCAACATTAGCTGGGTATCATAGGGATCATAATATGTCCAGATCAACACCCCCTTCAAAACCACCGCGAAAAGATCAAATATTTTCTGTAGAATTTCGCCATTTACAAGGAATAGATTTTGGAATATCGATAGACAGCTCTCCATTAGCACCACGTCCAAGGAAATTCAGTGACAGTGGAACTGATAGTTTTTCATCAGAATCGAATGGCACCCCCCCTCCCTCAGGACTTTCTACCTCTATTAAAGTCACCTCTGTTCGAACTCCTAGCATTGCTCAGTTTGATGGACGGATAAAAGTTAACGATGAGATTATTGATATTAATGGAAGATCAATGCTACGTGAAAATACTGTCTCAGCAAGGTATAGTATACTTTACTATAATCTCTACTTAAATACAGCTTAAAGATCATGTCATATGATTTTATAATACTACAAGGGAACTAGGTCAATTTAGATCATTAGGGAGTTAAAGGGGTCCAGGCTTGATTTGTTTCGGACAATCATCCGACAGCCTCAAACACATGAAATCTTTTGCTTAGCTAATCAGAAATAGTCTACAGAGCTTACCTTTGAAATTTGAGCCTTCAAATTCATGTGTATCCATAATTATCCGTGTTTGAAAAATCATAACGTCTTAAGAAATTAAGAACATCCCGACATATTGGAAAACGGTTCGTCTTGATAATCAAAGAGTTATCCTTCCCATCGTGCAATAGCGGTCATCTATATAAATAGACTACAACGCATTTTCATTTGTAGACTTTGTCAACAGGACACACAATTTTCAGACTGACTGGAGACCAGCCGTGTACAGCACGGAATTAAAAAATGAAAAGTGAAATTTTTTGTTTGAGGTATATTTCAAGGTATTTTGCGATTTTCTTAGAGCTTGAGTATTTCTGAGGACTGTTTAAATGTAACAAAGGCCCAAAACGACCGCTAAAAATCAAGCCTGGGCCCCTTTAAAGGTTTAATTTGGTATCAAATGACACAGTTACAAAAGCACAGGCAATGGGCTTAATAGTTTCCTTAATTGGATTAAATGAAGTGTGTGCTATTGTGAAGGAAAGCTCCGTCATATTGCTATGTTTACTTATAACAGTTGTGATATATCTTAGCTATACATATCAGTTTGTTGAACAAAATCATCTAAAATTAAAACCCTTAAGTCACATCAACAGCATCATTAACATTATCAAGTGACATTAGTACCATTTTTCTGATATATGAAATATACTAAGTGAACAGGATTGTTGAAATTGGGTTGTACATCCCAATAGAAGTATTTATCTCGATGGTTGTATCCCATGAACATTTCAATTCGCACAAATATACTGTATTCATTATACTATCTATTTTATCAATAGATTTCAATGCATCACTTGCTTTTTAGTAAACAATTTCATTAAACCATTATTATTGTCACATTTAATAGGCCAAAACAACTTATGCCATTTAGATTTATTGAAACAAGCTTTTGCATGCATAAGTACTTCTTTTCATGTCGTTAATTGTTTTTTCCAATTTGTGTCAGAAAATTTATTTCCTTTTTGCAAGATTTCCTAACTTTCAATTTTACAGGTTTTTATAAACATTGTATTAGATTTCCAGTTCTCATAACTTATTGAAATATCTTTATCCATTGATAAATTAATAATGACATTTTTATTGAAATTTACATTTTAAATGTCACATTTTTAACTCCCCTGTGTTCTGATGCCATGTGTCTTAAAACGGTTTTATAAAATTATATAGACCCATGGCGGTATAAAGTGCTAATGGATCTAGAATTAATATATTTATGTAATTAACCCAGTTGATACATGATAAGTATATTATAGGGAAATATGATGCCATTACTATTGTAACAAACATAATGTATATACTACTCAGAGTATTGTGTTATATTAATAAACTACAGTTATAATATACAGATATTATTGATATCTTTATGTTTTATACCGTAACTAGAGATATACAAATATGATAAAATAACCTAATGTGTTAACCTAATGAAATGATGAAATGACTATTATGTTTTATTACTACTGTTCAATAACTTGTTATGTTAAAGAAGTTTGATATTTTATTTAACAAGTCTTCAGGTGAGGGCTGTAACATTCTGGTCCTGTTTATATAGAGTGTATATGACTATATTAGATAAATTGTATGATGCACTGAATATGTCAATTTTGATTGTAAAAAATATATTGACTTACCATATTAGCTATGTTATTCCTCTTAAGGCCAATAAATGTATGTCCTGTTTACAACCCCAGTCTAGTGGCAGTAAAGGTTTCATACCTAGCATTGCTTGTGAAACCTGCCAGGATACTCACAATAATAAAGCTTAAATTAGAAAAAAGCTATTGTAGAATTATTTGAAGCTTGATCTTGTGGAATATTATCTATATTTGATGATGCTATTTATTTATCAAAATGCTGTTCATTGTAATTAAAGAGTAAAACAGCCACACTTCAAATTCAATTCTCAGGTTTCACTTGATTTCTTGAAATCAAAGGTAATAGTTAAAAAATCAACAAAGGTGTTAATTTGATAATGATGAAACAACTTTGTGTAGTTTCTCTGGAATAGCAGATATATTGCATGGTGAAAATAGATAAAATTAAGCCCTAAAGGGCTGATTGATTTTCAATTTGAATTTGTCAGGTGATGAACTTTTTAATTATGTCCTTAAGTTAAGGTGGAGTTCACTGATATATTGATATTGAAAAAAATATTTCTTTTGACTAGTTATTATTATAGCAGCTTAAACTGAATCAATAAACAGACCACTGACCAGTGTGACCACTGATCATTTGGTCAAGATCGAGGTTATTCATTTCATATTGATTATAGATAGATACATAATTAGTAGAGCACTGTGTGTATTTCTAATTATCAATATAGTCTATTTTTAAGTGACACACTTTTGAAAGTTTTGTATAAATCTTTTGATAGATTGTGTAGTTAACTTATTTGAGATTGCATTTCCTAGTTTATAATATTGTTAAGTGTTGAGATCATGTAACATCAACCATTCAGAAACTGTTTGCATAATTTTATTTTCTCTTCATGTACAGTACCCTTAATCTTGTTTAGATTTAGATTGTACAAGTTTTAAATCAAATGAAATAAACTTCCTTCCAATTTTGCTAAGTTGTCCTGATTGACTGGTTTTTGCCAAGATCTCTTGCTTTTATAACATGCTGAAGAAGTCTCAAATGTAATGTAATGTCTTAAGGTGCATTAGCACCAAAACGGGCTATAAAGCACTGCCGAGGAAGTCTCAACGTAGAAAAAATGACTTTGGAGTCTCTTTAATTATTTACAGTTTCAGCTTATTGGACCATGTTAGTTGTATTTTGATGGCCTAGATGATCTGTCTAGATTGCCTTATATTAGAAATAGAACATATATATACTCAGTTTATTATCTCCAATACCATATTGTCTCCACCTTTTTACTGTTTGTTTAAAAATGAAATACCATTAGTCTGAAATCTCAGCTATCACAAGCCAGACATCTTAACACTACTAGGTCCACCCAGGATTTCACATTTTTATCAATATACCTAGTTTTAATGGTAAAGTTCATAAGAGTGTTTCTTATTAATATTCCTCAATAGACACTGGATTTAAGTTTGACTTGAAAGGTAGATTTAGCCTTAGAAATATGATCCAACACCTAAAAGCTCTAGCCCGGATTGACATATTGAAATGTCAGTCCGTCACATTTGAAAACAATGTTTACAAGGGCAAGTATCATAACTCAGCTGAACAATTATAATTCTTGGACAGCACAAACATGGAAATTGGTTTCAAAAACAATTGTATTCAAGCACGTCCGTCAGTACAAAAGAGTAAAAATGGATACAAGACTGATGCTCTAAACTGTGTTTGGCATTTACAGACGATCCAAATCACTTACAGATCAACTAAGTTTCTCCTGTGAAAAGCCTTGAGAATGGTTTATGATTGATGTTATAGTGTCCTTTCATATGAACTTTTGAATTTGATATGTCTGGCCTGTGAACCATTATACAACAGTTTGATATGACAAATTTGTGCCATGTTTTCACAATACAAAAGCATAGGTTACAAAGGAGGGGAATTTAAGGAGATATAATGATTGAAACTTTTGAAAATGTGCTTGGAGTTTCTCATTGTCAGAAGCCCTAACATGTGCCAGTAATGTAGGACATCAAATTTTTTATTCTTTTTGAATAAATGATTTAACCCACAGTCTACTAACTGGAAATCAAGATAAACAGGAAATGCCATCTTATTTTTATGAAGGGTTCTTTCTTGGTTAATCATATCAAATTTCTAAGTCACCTTCAAGCATCAGAAATGTGTTAACTTTTACCAATAGACCTATTGTATGTCACATTTTTAAATGGAATAACCAGACAGACTAAAGACCTACTGGTATATGCTTATTTGATTTATGTCCAATACATTATTCACCATACCAGACTACTGTATTAATTTGTATGTGAACAGTTAAGCCTGCTACAGATGAGCTACTTCAAGTGGTTGGGAGCTCAGCTATTTCCCCTACCTGCACTAAAATTTTAGTGAAATTTCTGTCTCATTTCTTCCTGTTTTGTTCAAGAGGCCAGAAACTTGCTGTTAGAAGACGTCACGTCTAAGCTGACCGCTTAGTTAGTTAACCGATAGAAACAGGGGTTGATTGATGTTGTGATAAAAACATGGTAACCATCATGACCTTGTTAATCAAGAAATTTTACAATCAACTGGCGGAATATGGTAACTCTCTGTTGGAAATCGAAAACTGATTCATTTTGATAATTCAAATGACACTTATGCAATCTGAATGTGCTGTGGTTGATTTCATTGAAGATATCCTATCGAGATGCTTTCTCAGACAAGAGCTGTCGTCTGCAGTGGAAAAAGTATTTGCAATGTTGCTCAGCCGACTGCCTAATGAGGCAACCAGCTCAGCTTCTCATTTTCTATGGCAGGATATTTGTTTATAAGTTTTTGAATACCGGTACAATTTTGTTTTGTCTAATGTTACAGCAGAGTTTTTATTTTGATCTTCTGAGCTATTTGCATGATCCTTTGCTAGAAAATTGAATTGATTTGGAAGACCTACAGTTGTTTGGAATTTGTATCGTCAGTAGATGCAATTTTTCCATTGTCTTGTCCATGATAGTCTAATTAGGAATTATAGGAACCGAAGACTAAATTAAGAGATTAACAGCAATGTACATATGATTTTCTAGTTGATGTTTTTCGGCTTTAAGATGATTAATATGTTGGTGTTTTTTAACATCTTAAATCAAGTAAAACATAGAAGCATTGAGTTCTGTTGAGTAACAGAAGGTAAAATACTAGGGTTGATCTGGTTTCTCACAACCTTTTAACCTTTCAAACTACACACCAGATGTCTTCTAAATAACGTAAGGCAGATTGATCACAAGGGGAGGTAACTTGCTAAATTGAATCCCTTAAGTGAAATAACAGTAGCGAAGAGATAAAGTGTATTATTATAAAGAAGACATAAAGATAAAAGGATATTCAAGCATTAGAGTTTATCTTTTCAAATATAAACAATTTTACAACAGACTTGCCGTTTTCCTCTAGTTTTTATCACCACACTATTAAAATGCCAGAAATTGAAAGATTCTCAGCAGATGTTTGTATGATTTGTTTCTTATTAAAAATTCTTTTTACATGGAATTGCTTTTCTTTAAATGAGTGAAGACATGCAGCTATATAAACTAATCTACTGGTAGAAAATTGTATTTTGTAGGATGTTTTGATTGATTATGATAGATTAATCTCATCTTGATTTCAAATATGCCGATGCAACAATTATGTTTTCATTGCACAAAAGTGAAGACTTCAATACTTCCCAGCCCCCCACCCCCAACACTGGGTTGCTGGTTTGCCAATCATTGTGTCTCATTATGAAATTGTTCAAACAGAAGTTATATCATTAAAATATCTAATTTTCTTGGCTGAGTTTGCAGCGGGTATCACCTATCCTTGACATTAATTTAAAATACTTCCTTCCAACTCTGGGTTGCCAATAATTGTGTCTCTTGTGATTTATTCTAATAGAAATGTCTTTATGAAACTATTAACTCTTTATGAAATGAAATTTTTTACGTAACCCTGTAGATTGTTGAGTTGCTAAAGCCAGTTTAATATCAGAGTTTTCTGAAGATATTAGAAATTTGTGACAGACACAATCACTCCTCTAGAGAATATAGATGACATTTTTTTCACTTCAATTCTAGAGAGCACTACAAGCTGAATAAATTGAATTTGATGTATGATCTATCTGTGGAGAGAATTGAATTGTGATGTATTTGTGTTGAATTTCCAGTATTGATTTTCTCTAGGTATAAACTTTGTTTGTATTCATGTCAGGTTTTTAAAGTCAAGTTGGGCATCTTGTATCAACACTACAATCTATGTATAAATGTTAATCTATGTAAATTATCTTTTAGGAATTTACATAAATATTTTTTTTATCCTAATTACACCTAATATATATTTCAATATTTGGTTTAATCAATATGCAAAAGTTACAAGACAGTATGCCGTGATACAAGTAATATTGCTTGGCTGTTAATATCTTAATATGTACAGCTACATGTTTCAAAATTTCCCTTGATGTTTGTAATAGTGACAACAGTAACGCCTATGACAATAACTTACTTGTTATATTAATATGGGCTTACAAATATAGTAAAAAGTCTTTCAAACCTAGAAGATATGATAAAATGATCAACTTCAATGTACATATCACAGCCCATTTAACATGTTGAAACTGATCCTCAGAACAGGGGTTACAGTGTATACCCAGTGATAAACTCTAAATTATTGCACCTCAGTATTCAACTTTAATGTTATGTGCTTCCAATAATCTTCTAGTAGCCTAGATAAAGAGAAGAAGGGAGTTTAGAGTAACAGATGTCATTGTCTAGATAAAGAAAATTCCAATTCTCTATAGACATGATATTACCATTAAGATAAACTTAGTTCTTGTGTTCAAATTATTATAGCCAAATTGTTAGATCAACATTGTTTCTGTTTATTGATATTGTCTAATTCTTTAACCAAACCTGGACAGAAGTTTGAAGATACACTCTTTAAACATGTGAGGTGTCAGAGGGTTGTTTCCATTTATATTCAACATTGGGTCAACATGTGACTGAATTCAAGTTCTAGTCCTGATAAAAAAGTCATCAACATATTTACTTAATTAAGCAAGCAAAAGATCTGATAAATTTGTATTCTGTATAGAACTGTATTGATAACACTAATTTGCATAATTACTAGAGCTCTCAATTGAATTGTGTTACAACTACATTTATAAAATCCACATTTTACACATTGTCATTTTATCTTCAAGCTTCTACAATTCTACATATTACGAATAGATATATGTTCCAACTTCTGTTAGTTTTAAGAAATTAATGTATTTTTCTCAAATCTACAATTCAAATTACTGTATATAAGTTCACAAATCGACGTCTGCATCTTTGTCATATTGAAATATTGTTATAGAAACAACTTTATAATTCTATGACCCTATGTAACACTACAAAAATCAAATGAAGGTACTGCTGCAGCAGTTGGTAATTTTTATACGCTCACATGAAATAAAATGTTTGATTTAAGAGTGAAAAATGTTCAGGAGTTGCAAGATAATAAAATGTTTTAGGATGAATTTTGTTCAGAGATTAGAGATTTTCTAGAAATTTAAACAAAGAGGGTGTAATTTATAGCTTGAAGGTGAGCTAAAATCAGTAAAGGGTACAGACCTTTCTTCACCTGTATTGTTAATGGGGTGAGCTAAAATCAGTAAAGGGTACAGACCTTTCTTCACCTGTATTGTTAATGGGGTGAGCTAAAATCAGTAAAGGGTACAGACCTCCACACCTGGTTTGTATGTTCATTGAGACTGCAGACATCTCTGGGTTCACTTCTTGTTGTCATGTCAGCAACATAACAGAAAAATTTCCAGTATGCGACTTGAACATTTTTTGATTTCAAGTCTTTTTCATAGGTAAGCCTCCATTTATTTCATTAATATTTAGTTTAAAATTTAGTAATATTTTCATGAACAGGGAATTTTCCTAAAACCTTTGATTTCTTGATTGTAATATTATGTGTTACTGGTAATTGAACAAAAATTGAAATCAGGACATTGGTATTAGAGCCATCTTTCTTATAACCTTGTCTTTCAGTGTATGGATTTTAAGTGATATCCCAGCATGTTATTATTATCAAGGATTCGGGCCAAGAATTGCTGAATTAAACACCATTTATTGATAAGGTAAATGTAATTTGATATTGATAGCATGTTAATATGTAATAATTTTTGAATAAGTAAAGGCAAGAATAATCTATGCGAAACTAGGCGAATGCAGTCACCAGAATGATTAGAATGCCAAATAGAGCTTATAGTTTTACCCATGAATTTGGTTTGGTGTACATTAAACATTCCAGTAACCTGTGTTTTAGCATCTAGACTTTTTAAAAAAATCATTCTTTTATTTTATAGCTATATCTTAAAGGAGGATTCATCTAAAAAACCAAAAGAAATTCAGTTATATTGAGGTAGGTAAAAATTTAGATTCCTTAAGAAAATTGCTATGATTGTTATATATATACAATGTATGTTAATTATTAGGAACTAGGTATATACAAATGGTCTGATAATTTGTAAGAATTGCAGGGTATGATTTTGACTATAGTCAATTTATGATGAATATTGGATTAGTTAAGGCTCAAATGATAATTGAAAAACTTTGAAAGCCTTGATCATTGTGATAAAACTAGTTTAGTAATGCAGATTCTGTATGATATATGCAGCATTAATGATAATATGATAGGAATAAAACTGAAGGAATGATAATGTTATAATATATGATAGAAATATAACTAAAGGAATGATTATGTTATAATATATGATATGTTATAATATATGATAATGTTATAATATATGATAGAAATAAAACTGAAGGAATGATTATGTTATAATATATGATAGGAATAAAAGTGAAGGAATGATAATGTTATTATAAAAAAAAAACTGAAGGAATGATAATGTTATAATATATGATAAGAAATAAAATAAGGAATGATAATGAAAGAATGATAATGTTATAATATATGATAGAAATAAAACTGAAGGAAATTTAATCTGAGAATCTATTGGTTTATTTATGCTGGTAGAATTTAAAATGTGTGGATGTGATAAAGTCAAATTAAAATTATTTTAATTTGAAGAAAAAAACCCGAAGGTTAACGAGAATCTTTTGGGTTTTATCTTTCCCCATTCAACTTTTCCCCGGTAAATCTGTGGATGTGTTTTATAAAGTCAAACTTAAAGCTCCAGATTTTGTTTGAAGAGAAAAATATTTTTAGGGCATTAACAGAAATCTGGCCAAATGTGTATTTCCCCAATTCAAAGGGGCTTTTTTATGGATATAATTTTTTGATGGGGGTTGTTTTAAAACTAAACTTTTCTTTAATGGCTTTTTTAGATTTATAAAGGTTGATTTTAGGTGGACAAGATTTTTGTTTTTTCAAAAATGAAATAACGGCAAGTATGAAATGTAATTTTCGTAAGAATCAAGCAGGGTTTTTTGTTTTGTCAACTTTGTTTTAAGATTAAACTGGAATGGTTAAAAACCAAAGAATCGACCCAAATTTTTTCTTAAATTTTTTTAGGGAATTTTTTTAAATTGCATAAATTTACATTTTTTTTTACAAAATAGGGGACTGTGGAAACTATATTTTGCTTTTTTTTGAAATCCTTATTTGGGTAGTAACTAAAATTTTTAAATCCTGTTTATTTTTTTGTCAATTGAACACTTTTTTTTTTAAATTATAAAACTTGATAATTTAGGAATTTTTAAGGGCAAAAAACAACCGTTTTTGTTCAATTACTTATGAATCGATATCAAATTATTAGATTTTTAGGTTTTTTTTATCAAAAATATTGATTTCAGCTGGTTAAATCTATATTTTTATGACTTGAATTATTTTGAAATCCTGTTTTGGTTAGAATATCTACTACAAATCTCTTAATATTCCTCAGTCATTTTTTGGATGATCTATATTAGAACCACTATTTTTTTATTTTAAATTGATCAAAATTACTTGATAACTTCTAAATTTCACTTTGATGGTTTCAATTATTGATTTTGTGGTCAAATCGAACCGTTTTTAAGTTACTGACGTTACTTAGGTCAGAATGCGATATCAAATGATATTTAGATTATGGTGTAGAAATGTGATTGGTTGCAAAAAGCTATATGTCCCAAGATTTAACAGCTGGATATCAGAAACAAAAATTCCTATTTTAGGCCTATTGATTGATTCAATTACAAATTTAGTATATATATAGATCAAATATCCCCCTAAAAATGCCAAATTGATAATTTTGAACACAGTGGAACTTCGAAACAAACAGTATGGTATTGATGGTATATTTTAGAAATGATAAACACTTGTTTTGTTTTCTATTTGTAGATTGAAGACCAGAAGAAAGATTGAGATGAAATGATAAAAACATAAAAGGACGGAAGAATCATCTATTTAATAGCTTGAATGAATATATCTTTATTGTATATATTTTAGAATTAAAAAGATATGAAATGCGTTGTTTTCATTCAACAATAATTAAAATTTCTGCTGTCTATATAAAGAAAGTTCACATCTCAATAGGCAATCTTATTGAAATAATGAGAAAATTTGCATTACACACAATTCATTCACATACACCTTAAGTACTAAATGGATCTGTTAAAGACAGTTGTCATCATAACCATGAGCTCCATCAAATAAAAAATATTTCCAGATCACACCCATTAATACATGGTTAATTTTGCATTTAGGGCAAGTTTTGGTTAAAATGTCACCCTAAAACATGAACTCCTGTTAGGCTCTCGGTTAATTTCACAATTTAAAAACATGGCTTATAACAGTTCTTGAAAATGTGTTAAGAGTCCTGGTGTGTTGTATGTTGTTAGTTCAGACCACCAGATGTGACACAGTGGTATTGGTAATATATTTAAACATCAACTGTCATATTTACTAGATACTCTTACTCAATGATTTATTTATTAGTTATATATTGGCTGTACATCACCTACAGTGGTGAAGCTGGTACCGCAGAACATCTGTTAATCCATTGTGAGCAATTAAGGGAAGAGAGGCAAACGCTGGTCGATTTATTGAATAAAGGTAAGCTGGACTATAATCTGAAAAACATTTTGTCACATACGGGAGAGGGCATGTCGGTAATTTGTGAAGCAGTTTATTATTTCTTAAAAGAAATAGGAATGATCACCTAGGTAGCACATCAGAAGAGCGTCCTGCTCATCTGTAGGTATGACGTCGAACGTGGACTCAGTCTTTGGTAAAACGTCAAGAAGAATCACAGAAGAAGGACAGAAGAAGTTTAAAGAGCACATCGCTCTTTACAGAAGAAGGACAGATGAAGTCATAAGAGCACATCGCAGAGCACATCGCTCTCTATAAGAAGAAAGAAGACAGTTACAGAAGAAGAACGAAGAATTAAGATACAGAAGAAAACGAAGAATCAAGATACAGAAGAAGAACGAAGAAGGAAGATACAGAAGAAGAACAATGAGTAAAGATATAGAAGAAGCCATAGGAGCAGGTCCTCCTTACTCAACATCCGCGATATGGTTTTGATTACTGAAGAAGACACCATACCTACCAGTCAGTCAGTCAGTCACCTACAGTGGCTCACATATGACATCATTCACTATTTATTATGAATAAAAAATCTAGGTGAAATTTATTAATAGGAGTTTTAATTAATTACTTCGATATTCTCCAAGGTGAAAATGACAGTTTTTACCTCCAAAACGTCAGGAACTATTGCAAAATTACAGTAATTATCACCTAATTTTCATCCAGGTGATAATATTTTACACCGGGCTGGAAAATAAAGTTTTTCAATAAGAACTACCAGACTTACCAACTAAAATAAGGTCAAAAATGAAGTATATAATCAAACCTTCCAGACTTTGTTTTATTTCAAGTGAATTTTGTTGTACCACAGCAATGTTTACATAAGTGAGGAATACAATTTTGAAATTTTTCTTTGATCTTGACTTTCTTAGTTCCCTTGAATTAGTTTTTAAATTTTCCCCTGTCAGTAAGCTAAGTTGAATTCTATAATAGAATAAAAATCTGGTTTATCTGACATGAAGAATATATGCTGGATTTGTGTAATATGAAAAAAGTTCACCCCATTTTTTTGTGCCCATTTGTGACTTGACCCCAATCTGATGTTTCTTAAGTGTTTCAGATATATCTAGGTAGAGTTAAATGCCAAGTAATAGAATGTGGGTAATACTGGAGATCTATCATCAAGAGGTTTAGGAACCATACTGTCTACTGCTCTGTTATTGTAACACAAATTGAGAAACAGTAACCCAAAGTTAACCTTACATTGCCTTCAAGACATTCTACTTAGAATTTCACTTATCAGCCTGGCTATAACTTAGGGCTAGGTTCACATTGGATTAGTTTCTAACATATATTAAGAATGGTGTCAGTAATGTATACATTGGTTGAATTTCTATCGATCAAGTACTAATCTGAAATATATATCTTTCTTTCATACATAACGTTCTTTGTGAAATTATCAAATTCTCTTTTAAACTGATTTTTATATCAACAGTCAATATATAAATTCACAGACTAATCAGTTAAACAGAAATTGGTTTTCAGATAAAATCTTATCACCTGGCCATGATGTTCAGTTATCAGATTGTGTATCACTGCCTTTAAACAGTAAATTAAACAGTAACTTTTCGCTTTCTATCACCCTCTGATGTGAAAGTGGCTTATATCTGATGACTAACCTCAGAAGGAAATCAGAGTTTGTTTGATTACCGTTTTAGATAGTTCTACAGTATTTACCCTTTTCCTTCAACAAATCCAAACAAAATACTTTTTTTTTTAGAAAATGTGATCTAGGCAATCTTTATTAATGGAAGAGTTCAATAAATCATATCAAGTTGCCTAGAAGACTTGAAAGATCTCAGAACTTAAGGGTTAGAGTTATCTTTATGTATTGCTTGGACTTTGAATGTGAATGGGAATGTAGGTTTCAGAACTGTAGTATTGTGTTGTTTAATTCTAGTAGTCTTCATCTAAAGGAGAGATAAAAAAGACAAGCAAATTCCATCTATTTGTTTCATTTTTAAATTCCAGTCTCTATTACTCACAGAAATTGTCAGTTTTACTGGCAGTTAATATATTTCTTAACTTCAGTTTCTGGTCTCTAGAGATTTAGCAATGGGTTTAATGACCAATAATTGAGATAACCTGAAGTTTATTGGCTAAAATAGGCAGCAATTATCTGGAATTATGGAGGCTCCAAATTTATTTATGGATAGTAGCCATGTACTCTTTCACAAAAGAAGTTGACAAGCACTATGTATTAGTGATGTTATTTAAAACTGAGTTGATTCAGAATTGCAGGAACATGATAAACATAACAAATTTAGAAAACCTTTCATTCTTACTTTATTACTGATTTACAAATATTAGCATTATGTATTATTTGAGAAAGCCTGGTTAGATTGGGTTGACGTTTGTGATATCAAATTATATTTTGTGGGGTTATAGAGGGTTAACAAGTTAATTGTCTGGTATTTAACTTATATATATATTAAATAGTTAACCTATATATATAAACAGGAAATAGGCAAAATTTGGCACAGAATGGTAAAAAATATGAGTAGATTCTATAAAACTTGAATAGTCAACTGGTTTGTATGAAATCTGAAGATACCTGTCAGTTTAATTTCCTGTTAGGTTTGATGGATGAAAAATATGCATAAAAACTTTTGAAAGTGTGTCAATTGAAAACTTGAGATTGATGCTCTGGAAATTTAGGCTTGCTTTGATGTCTTGAATTACTAACGGCAACCTACTACTACTATGACAGCTTTCAACATATATCAATATAAATACAATGTTCCACAGTTGCATGTTTCTTGCTCATTTTTTGCTTACCAATGATCATTGTATTAAAGGAAGAATCTAGAAGCTAGAATATATATGAATAAGAATCAAAATTAAGATTAGTTGAAGAGCTGTAGTTTATATCTATAAGTTTTAACAAATATTATAGATATTGTTAATGACTTATTATACTAATTATTATTCTGACCTCTCGTTAACCTGCAAACTTCAAACACTGGTCTATTGATCTTTCATATTAAATATTTACATTTCTTTTATATTTCTTCTGTCAAGATCTCTTCGTATTCATTGATTTTATATGACAAAACTTCTAAGTTTAAATCCATGGTTGATTAAAAAAATAAACACTAACGTATTTTGAGGCAGAATTTTGACAAATCGAAAATAATACATGCATCAATTTCTATTCTTTAGCTACTTACATCAGCAAATATTGTTCGTTTATGAAATGAACGTTATGAAATATGCTAGTTCTATTGTTTCTTCAAGTAATTATTTATCAGTTCCACTGTTCTTGGAAACTTTCCCTCATTGAACAGTTCATAGTGTTCTTGCAATACATATCTATATTATCATAAAATGTTGTTGAAAATATGATTTTTTGAAATTTTTTATTTTCCTATGAGTAGGGAATTTATAAATTAAATATTTTCAAAAGTTTTAGATATTATAAGACTTGTTCTTAGAGTATTAAATTTGTCAAATAATTCCAGGAAAAAATATTGGAACAAAAATTAAATATATCTTTTTTATCAACACTGCTCTTGAAAATTTACAGTACCATTATGCCCTTCACAGGTAGTCTAAGATATGTTCAAGTCTTGTGTGTTCGAAATTGAGCACTGGTTAGTAAAGGTAAGAGGAATAACATATTTTGTGTTTTCAGAGGAATACTAGATGTTCCTAGTTGGAATCAGTTCTAGGAAGCTATTAAAATGATCAGGAAGTTGATAAAGTAGGTTAAATGATAAAATCACCAGGCCAGGTCTAATTACCAACAGATGTTGATATCAGTTTATTATGACATTCAAATACCGTACATTTATTAAACATATATTCTTATTTATAAAGTAGAACATGTCATTTTGATGTGCCAATCAGAGCTTAAATGTATTTAAACCTAAGTCTTAGCTCCTGGTCATAAAATCTTCTCTCGACTTATCAATGCTTTTATGGCAGAAATAATGATTTTAACTGATAAAAATATCATGCAGCTACATATTCTATTAATTTTGTTCCCAGGCATGAATTAAAGAAAATGGCACATATTCAAGCAGAATTAATTCAATATCATGGTTCAAAGGTAAATGATGACTACTATCAGTACTTGTATTTGATATAATAATATTGACTAGAATAAATTAATGAGTTTTTGTTCTATGCACATCTAAAGCCCTGTCACTAGGACAGAATTGGTCCTTGGGCCCTATTTTTGTTCTGTTTCTCCCCTTTCCCTGACAACACTCATATAACTTGGTCTATAGACTAGGTCAAAATGCACTTAAGAAATGAAAGTTTATGACTTAGTCACTACATGTAAGTCTCTATTTAGATTTTAAATTTCTTCTAAATTTAATATCTAAGCATGAAAATATCCCTTTTTATATTTCAAGAAAGGATTATGAAGACGCAATCAATTAATCAAACACTTCTTTAAAATGCAGTAATCGTCTTCAGAGAAAATGTTGAATAACTCATCTAAAAGACCTTAAATTATTGATACTCTTTTTTTTATCTCTTTATTGAAGAGTTCATATGTTAAAAGCCGACTTGATGTTGCAAATTGATGGTTGATAAGAAGGGAAATTTAATCTAAACTATTTAAAGAGAGACTTATTATATTACCTGGATCTAAATGACCTTATCAATGTCTGAAAGATGAGTTTCAGGAATAATAAGACACAATTAACAGAGTTTTTTATTACCTTGTTGCATGGCCTTGACCTTTCTAAATAAAAGAAAAAAGATTCCTGGTGCTACAGATAGATGCATAGGTGATCACTTTTCCTGTATCTACTATGTGTTATTTTTTTCTGACTGAGTAAAAGCTTTTGAAAAAGAGAGAACAAGACAGTATTTGTTTTGAAGATCTCCGTTTGTGTATATTTTAAACTTAATAGTTATAGCAATGTCTAAAATACTTACTCTTGAATTATGGATATAATTATTTTGGCGGGAAGTTCATCATCTGCAAAATCTTTTGCTGTTGGTACTTGGTTTACTTAATCGACATTTTGTGTATTCAGATAGCGGAACTTGAGTTTTTAGCTGACAAAGCAAATATTCCCTTTAATTAAAATCCCCTCAATTGATAATGCTCCCTTGTCAGACACAACTGGTTTAAAAATTGGATATGGTCATGAAGTATAAGACAGGAATATTAAATACCAGAAAATGGCTGAACTTGATTTATTCATGTCTGGCTTGGTCAGGTGATGGAACTCAACAAGAAACCTGACAAACAGATCTGAGAATTTATGTTAAATATGACAAGAATCTTAAAAGATATGTATGCAATGGGGAAATTGTTCCTAAATCAACAGTACAAATAGATAAGATACTTTCACAAAATAATTCAGATCTAATGGTTTATTTTCCTTACTTATACTGTAATTGTGTTACATGGAAATAGACAATATCTCTTTTACTTAACATAGCCAAATATTGTTTCACTTGCTAACTAAACAGGCCTTTTTTCTAATGCAAAGTTGAAACTTAAGTTTTCTCAACAAATCAACAAAATCAACTGAAATTTGATAAGAAAAAATAACTCTAATTAATATTAATTGAACTTTCATTAGATGATATAATTATTTTTTTGCCATTGCTGCAGTATGTTTGGATATTTGTGTAGTATTGATATTCCTGAAATTGTTTGTTGGCTTGAAATAAGTTTGGTAACTTGCAAATATTTGGGACTCCATCATTTCGGCTGTAAACTGACACTTATATCTTATCATGATAATCATGATAATATCAGTGTCAAGAGGCTTGGCCAAAGACCAGCTAGACAGAAGAGTAACTTAACTTATCCATATAAAATCAGCTATTAGTTGTTTGTTCTTTTCTTTGTATGTCATTGGGAGATTTTCTGTAAGAATGACTCAGAAGAATAAATAGAATTATTGAAACCAGTTCTTCTGATTCTAATATCCTTATTACATGGTGTTATCATATAAAAACATGTGTAGGTAGTATCAGATAACGGCTGTCTTTCATCTATTAGATATACCCTATCAATCATCAGCAATACCAGATAATACACTACCTATAAAAACACTAGATTGTCTGCCTAGTTTTTGATATACTCCAATTTGAGGTGTTACAGACTTATCTTTTGGCATCACATGTAGATATTTTTGTTACTAACCATATTGGTTTTTTATTGACAATGATATCCTCTATTCTTTGTGTGTGTGATTTTCTATCATTGTCATTGTGTCTTTGTGAGTTTGCATTATTTGTAATTTTGGGAGCTTCTCTAGTTCAGTTAAATTAGTGCTTGTATTTATTTTTTCTAACAAAGATTCTGCTTGTCAGTGATTTATGTAAGGAAAAAGATGCTTTCATGATAAAGCAAATCATTGTATGTGTGCTGTTTTTACAAATAAATAATAAAATTTATTGTAAATATAAATGTATCACTATATTTCAAATATGATTTTGAAATGAAGATCTAGATGGTTAATATTATGTTTTTAATTGAAAGTGTTTACTGTGAATATGTTTCATTGTTTTTTGTTTAGACCTTTGTGCGGTATATGACTTCATAGTTGAGTCGTGCTCAAGGTCAATACTGCTTTTACAATAGTTATCCAATTCCATTATTCGAAAAATCATTCAAAAAGTCATGTTATTCAAATAGTTGTCCATTTATTTATTTCAATCTCATAAAACATTATACCAAACCTCAACATGTTTAAGGGAGTCACAGTGGCTCAGTGATTTAGATTCTTGGTCTAGAATCTAGATCCATTGTTTAATCCTGGCAAAGGTCGAGATAAACTTTCAGATTGTTTCCCTTTGGAAGGGGTTTACATTGACAAAGCATCTAGTTGCTTGAATGAGACAGTTGAATTGAAGATCCCTCATCAGTTGGAAAGGCTAATGCCGCTGATTTGGCAAATATCCTCTCATTCAACACTACATGGCATTGTCTTCATAGCCCATTAGGTGCAGAAGAGTAGGATGAATAACTCCATTCATTTCAATTCAACATCTTTAGCATCATGATGTTTTATGATTGATATTGATGTGTAAATCATTTAGGATTCCGTGAGTGAATCGACTATGTTAAGAGAATCCCCACTTATATCTGATTATTTCATATTATATATAAATGTTGATAAAATGAATAATGAGTTATCAAACCAATATCATTATCCTTCTTATTATCTTTATAATACTCTCTAAGACAAGTAATAGCTAACAATTACGCTTATTCTGTTATATCATAATGTGGGCCAATATCAAACTGGATATAACAATAATAAATCAATTCAGGTTAATCTAGGATTAGTTCATTTCTTTTTTTGCACTATTATACAAGGAAATCTGATTTTTTTCTACAAAGAATGTTATTATATAATGTAAATAGCTAAAAAAGTTTGTAGGAAGGTGAATGTAAATTAGGTCATTGTAAGGAATTTTTCATCATTGTTCTCTAAATTATAGAATGTGGGATTACTATATTTTAGTCCATCTTGAAAGGCAATCCATCCAAATTACCAATGTCTTTGAAAAAGAATGTTTAAACATTCATTGCATGTTTAGGCAAATGGCTGAAAAGAAGTAATGGGCTTAAAAAGAAAAGAGTTACTTCACATTTTTGAAAAAATATAGGATCTAACGGTGGGAAAGTTGCTTCAAAGTCTTCAGAAATATAACCTTGTTGCACTTTGACTGTGGAAATGAACTGAATAGTATCCACTTATTTTTGATTAACTACAAATATAACACAAAACTGATCATTATTAATTAACCTACATAGTCAACTAGAGTTCAAGATTAGGCAAATTCTTGGCTGGCATTATATAACATAACATAGATTACTATATAACTAGAATTGTATACTTTTACTTTCATCTAATTCACTATCTTGGTTTTAACTTGTTTGTAATTGTTGTGGATTAAGAGTAATAGGAAAGAAAAATGTGGAGTACATGGAATGGTCATTATAAGGTCATTACATATTTGTTGAGTTAAGGTCATTATTACTATATAACCAGAAGCTGAAAATACTTCTAGAAATTCATTAATTATTACTTAGCCTTGTGGACTCTCAGGAAGGAATGCATGTAGCTCAGATACATCTTCTGATTCACTTATGGTTATTGTTTGACAATGTTAACTGCCTGGTAATCCTCCATAGCTTTTTAAGGCACCTTACAGGTATTCATGATGCTGAAATATATGTTGCTGGTATTTATATTGGTAGTTTATTTACAGGGTTGGTGTATGTTATCTTGTCATGTATTCAATGTAATATAGTACCATGTAACCTATAAATTCATGTGTTTTGTGAATGGTAAAGTTATTATATATTAGTAGATGTTAAGTGATAACTTTACCACACAACTCTAACTAATACTGTCCAGGATGGAATCTAACTTATAATGTGTTAAAGATCATAACAGGTTGTTTTGGTCTTTAGTTTGACAAAAAATCTTATCCCTATGTAGTTTGATATTATCGAATCTCTTATTTATATATTTAGATACTGTATCCAATCTAGAATCCCTTATTTATATATTTAGATACTGTATCCAATCTAGAATAGCTTATTTATATATTTAGATACTGTATCCTATAGAATCCCTCATTTATATATTTAGATACTGTATCCGATCTAGAATTCCTTATTTATATATTTAGATACTGTATCCAATCTAGAATCCCTTATTTATATATTTAGATACTGTATCCAATCTAGAATCCCTTATTTATATATTTAGATACTGTATCCAATCTAGAATCGCTTATTTATATATTTAGATACTGTATCCAATCTAGAATCCCTTATTTATATATTTAGATACTGTATCCAATCTAGAATCGCTTATTTATATATTTAGATACTGTATCCAATCTAGAATCCCTTATTTATATATTTAGATACTGTATCCAATCTAGAATTCCTTATTTATATATTTAGATACTGTATCCAATCTAGAATTCCTAAATTTATATATTTAGATACTGTATCCAATCTAGAATTCCTTATTTATAAAATTTAGATACTTTATCCAATCTAGAATCCCTTATTTATATATTTAGATACTGTATCCAATCTAGAATCCCTTATTTATATATTTAGATACTGTATCCAATCTAGAATCGCTTATTTATATATTTAGATACTGTATCCAATCTAGAATTCCTTATTTATATATTTAGATACTGTATCCAATCTAGAACCCCTTATTCGCTTATTTATATATTTAGATACTGTATCCAATCTAGAATCCCTTATTTATATATTTAGATACTGTATCCAATCTAGAATTGCTTATTTATATATTTAGATACTGTATCCAATCTAGAATCGCTTATTTATATATTTGGAAACAATAACCTATTAGAAATTCCAGGTTTATATTTTGACTCAGGTTGTTAACTTACACAATAAACAGTGCCTCTTCTTTCCAAACTATATACCAAATAAACACAAACATTGTATTTCAACTAGACTTAGCCACCTTCAGCATATATTGGGATAGATTCAACTATTGTATTATTTGCCAGACTTCCATATAGACTTTTATATGGAAATTGTGTTTGAATTTTAAATATTGTTAAAATATATGATACTGTAAATTGTGGTCATGATAACATTATAAATATAGTACCAAATCTCAAACAATTATTCCATATATCGAAGTATTTTGTTTGAAAGAAGAACACAAATAAGTCCAATTTTTACATATATTTTGAATTTGTCTGTTTGATTTATAATTTAATGCCTAATTGAATTACACAACAGCTGTTTTATAGGAAATATATTAAAATCTATTGGAGGTAGTCAATAGCAGCAATTATATAGACATTAAAATCATTATATTCATCAAAACATATAGAGTACATCTGGCTTAGTATATGAACATGATTTGAGGATTTGAAATTTAAAAACTTATATATTATATTTGGTATGATAAGATTGAGAGAAATAGAATTAAATATAATTTATTATAGCAGCCTTCTCGGTGCTAAAAATTATCCTACATATTCTTGATAATATAAGTGATAATAGGAATTTCCTGCCTTCCTGCTTCCTGATTTCAAAGCTAATTTTAAAACAAGGAACCTGATTTTCTTCTATATTTCTGTTAATAATTGGAACCAGATGTCTGAGGTAAAGATTTTATTGGCTTTGAAATTATCTCATTATATGCATGCTTTAAGTTTAAACAGTTTTTGCTTTCTTTGTATGTTGTGAAAGGTTATTGGCAAGATATTTGGTGTTTTCATTAAGGTAGGGTATCGGTATTTTTTCCAAAATGTGAAGTTTATTTTTTTTTGGTGCAATTATTTTCTTTGTTTGAATGTTAGCAATGATGATGATTCATTCATGAAAATGAATACTTTCCGTATGGTTTGAATATTGTAGTAATTATTTAAATTCCTATTTAGTCTTCCTCTTCCTCCATTCTAGAATATCTTATTAACAAATTCTTACATCACTTTTAAAAACTTTTGATGTGGTTGAATCATCTTTATCTTGATTAATTTGCTCATTGCAATTCCTTATGTGCTCTATGTAAAAGATTTCAAAGCGGGATGTAATAGGATTGGGACTGCAACCCGGATATTACATAGTCCGTTTGAATAATATAGGTTTTCTTCGGTCAGTGATACAGGTCAGAGGTGCTAGAATTATATAGTTTAAATGAGTCAATAAACTAAGGAAGTAATGAGGTCTTTACACATATGAATCAAGATTGGTTAGACTAAAAATTTCCCTCTTTGCACATTGCATGGCTTTTCTATTTCCAGTAGTTAAGTCTATTTCACATCATTGTATTTATGTCACTAAACAATAGAACACTAGAAAGTCTATTTTCATGGGATTTAAATGTAGTCAGTTTTGATATTCTCTACATAAAAGCTGATTCTATTACAACTCAATTTGAAAGTCAATTTATTGTGTCTGGTCGCTGATTTGATGACATTACCAGCTGAATTCAGATGTTGTCTATTTTCTTTTCATCTCTCATGTGTGTTATTTTATGTAAAACTTGTCATTAAAAGTCTGGGAGCTTGAATTAATGCATTTTTTATGAACTAGTTGTATGTTTTATTAACAAGAATCTTGTTTGCTGGTATTGACATGAAATGTTGAAGTAGGGAACTGCTACAATCAATGTGTTTTTGGACTGTGGTCAGACACGGGTAGGACACTTGGGTTCCATTCCAGGACTAAAAATACATACATATATAAAGGAAATGCTCTGACCTCTATTAGAAATTTGGTACCAATTCTTGTCTACTAAGTATAAGATTATTAGTTTCATTTCTTTTAACCTTTGGAGCTTTTACAACTGAATATAGTTATTTGCTGTGTTGTTGAACTTTTTATACTTATGACTGAATGTAAAGGACAGTATTACTTAAAGCACTTGAATGGAAACATATCTGAGAATAGTTGTACTTATTCTATTTCTATTCAATAAATTGATTTGAGATAAATATCTTTAATCCCAGTTATTATTGTCATTATTTGTGTATTTCATGTGATTCAGCATTTTTTAAAAATTATTAGTACATGGTTAGAATTTCATAACATTTTTTTTTCTTGACTGCACTCCAAAAGAAATGTCAAGTTAGGATAACAGCTATATACAGAATGGCAGGGGACCTTCTGAGATTGCATGACTACGTTATTCTACATAACACACATTAAATAAACCCTGTACCATATGTCAAATAGAGCTAATTTCAAATTAAATCCACAGTAGTGTAAATTGTATTAAAGTATCACAGATTCTGAGTTTCAACTTGTCATAAAATAGAGAAAGAGAGTGAGTCATTGAAATTCTATACAGCTGTTTTGTTTCAAGAAAAAAAAATAAACAAAACACTGACCGACTTTCTACCAGTGAAATTTGACAATGACATTTTGTATTCAGCAGGAGATGGGAAAAAATGTCCTGTGATTTGATTATTGAATATTTATATTACATTAATGATTATTTGAATTATAGAAATTATGTCCGAAGAGTTTCTCGAATTCCATCTTCAGTTTAAATTAGTTTCATATTTTGGTGACTGAAAAAAGAAATTTGAAAGTTGTATTTTTTATACGCCAACATGAATATGTGGACGTATCTTGTCATCACCCCTGTCCTTGGGTCCGTTGGTCTAATATAAGTAGTAGACACTATAGAAGCTACACTATTCTATGGATTTTAATGAAACTGAAAATTTGAACAAATATGGCATCTGACACGATGTGCTCATAAAAAAAATGATGAGATTTTTTCTGGAATAAATTTTGTCCTTTATTCTTTGAATTATTTGTTATTTTATGAGCAGTGGGGCCTGCATCTTACAGAATAACTAAAAAATTTGCATGTTAAAATTACAGCATTGGCTCAAACCAACCAATATGAATCCGAAAAAATAATTTTGAAAAGCAAATTATAATTCAGAACATATGGACATTTGTCTATTTGAACCATTAAAACACTTTTAGTTGGTTGAAAGCCTTTGTTCTGCAAATTAAATTAAAACCTCAAACAAATCTCTTTCAAACTAACATTAATGATTGAAATTTGATCTGTTTTCTCAGACAAAATATAAACAGGCAGGTGCCACAAGGAACTGACCAAGTCTGAATAAACACTAAATATAAATAAATTCTCTAGAAATACCAGGAACATTTGGAAGCTATTATTTAGTAATACATATCTTTATTTTACACTAACAAATATCTTGGGACCTTTTTAACCTTTACATGTTACACATTCTTTACTTCTGTTGATCATTTCCTGCATAGTTTATATGTGGGTCACTCACTGATGTTAAGATTGTATTTTTATGAGAAGGTGCAGAAGAGTAGGACGTAAAACTCCATTCATTTCATTTCATTTTGATGAGAGATTTATCTTATCATTTGCATGGTTGTTGATACTGGAAGTAATAATGTACTGAGTCCAGTTAAGTAAAGTTTTAAGGCATCATATACAATCAAAGTTGTGAATCATTTTGGAGAATTAGGCTAAATTTAGAGGCAATATAGGAGACAGTAGCCATAGAGTCTGGAATTTTAATGTTATATCATTTATCACAAACACCCCGAATAGGTTAAACTAGGTTATCACAAGAAAAAATAATAAATATCACCATAATGCCAAGATTTCTATTGAAATATAACCACCAACACAGTACTGGTGTTTCTCAATCTCTTTATAATATATTAAGAAATAAATAATTTTTTACTGTATTTTAATTCGGATTCCATTTTGAGAGTATGGATATATTAATATTTATAT
The DNA here is from genome assembly GCA_030562195.1 of Nipponacmea schrenckii. NCBI lineage: Eukaryota > Metazoa > Mollusca > Gastropoda > Lottiidae > Nipponacmea > Nipponacmea schrenckii. The sequence goes on along the minus strand of CM060200.1, from coordinate 37,525,452 downwards.
ATTATTCCATGTTGAGGTGAGGAACTCAAATGGCACCACATGGATATCTTTAGGTATGTTTCAGGGATTCTAAGCAACTTCGCTAGTAGAACTAGAAACTTTGAAAGATTGTGGGAAACAAGGGAGTTAAGTATGAATCTAACAACATGAATTAACTGGGTGATCTCTCCTGATTTAAAAACATGAAGCTTGTGTAGGATGAGTAGTAATTCAAATAGTTAATGAACATAGAACTGGTCTAGGCATCGACATAAACTTCCCAGTAAGGACTCAATAATAATAAAGATACAGGGAAGAGGTTTTTGCAAGTGTTCAGATAAAAATTTATAGGTATTAATTTACATATTTATACTAATAAATATATGGTTAAATGTCAGGCTTAATTAGATGTTATTTTAGTTTTCTGACAGTAGTAAGAACTTGGCAGTAAGTTATTACCAACTTAAACTAGTTAGATTTCTCTCTTAAGAATTTTAAATTTTGGTTAGAACCCAAGTGTAGATCTTCATCCCTTTCAAAAAATAGACATTACTTTGGAACTATAGCAAGGAAATATCATAACATTTATATTCAAAACTTAAGTCAACAGTTGCATAGAACAGCTGTAAGAAATTAAGAATATTGATATGTACCAATAGAATTACAATATATCCTGGTCCAAGTGCCTTTATTGATGAAAACAATCATCAAAAGTAATATTTAGGAGGTAGATTACCATTAAATTGTCTTCTGTCATGAAATATTAATGTATGTCTGAAAGATGAAATGATTTTTTTTGACAAGCTGTGATGTTGTTCATGTTTTCATTTGATACTAGATTCCACAAATTGTGACTGCTGAAATAGAACATGGTTTGAAATCTACGGTTGTTTTTTTCTCAAAGAAATTGATAAAATCATTGCTAAACACTAAAAGTTCATATTAAGAGTAGGCCTACTAATTTAATAAAAGAACTGATTGGATATTAAATTTACTAATGAGGTCGTTATTTTAAATGAAAAGGTAATTAGTTACTTAATGACATGAGTAAGTAAGATAACACTTAAAGGAGCTTACTAGAGCTATGATTCATCTCACCTTGAGTTCAGTACAAAATTCATCAAATAGTTACAGCATACATCAATTACGATGATCACATGACAGAACTGTTTTGAGTTTCAGTTTCATTTGAATAATCAAGGATGATTCTGTTGTTATTTGGCTATTGGTCAGTTGTTTCGATCGACGGACAGACGCGGATATGGATCTTGATAAACTTTAATTGATTAATTAAAGAGAATAGTATTCTTGGTATTCACAGATTGCAACCACAAGGATCCATTGAAAGGTGTCATGTTCAAGTCCAGCAAATACAATGATCATATTTATGTTGAAAATCAGTGTGTGATGGTCCCAATGTCAGTATCTGTACCTATTTGGCATGTTTGATCCACATTTATTCTGCATTGTCAGCTCATGGCTCATTTTTTTTGTTTAAAGGCAAGATGTATAAAATTTATATATATGTTAGAGGCTAATATCTTCAACATTAAAAAGACTGTGCAGGAGGTTGGCAAGTGTGCGTTGGCTTTGAGATATTCATTCCTTATTACACTTTAGTAACCTGAATGCCATGTGTAGAGTATTTCTAAAAATCAAATGTAGAAGGCCTTGCTAAGAATAATATTTTTGGAGAAAATTGAGGCAAATTAATTGTTACCGGTACTTAAGTGTCAATTTTTTAATAATGTTTACAAGGAAATTAACGAAAATAGTATAAAGGTATTTTTTGTTTTCAATGAGACCAATTTTAAGTAGATTAAGTACTCAGGCACTTGTAATGGAAGAAGGCACAATGCAAGAAGAAGGCCTAGGATTGAAATCTTTAACAAAAAAGTACTGCATCTTACTGAAAGGAAACAGAACTCATTAAGTTCCCTTATCTTTCATTACCTAGTTAATTAACTTGATTGATGCCAGAATTAACTGTGAACTTTTCTCTTTAATGTGAGAAGAGGAGGTCAATGTTAAAACTAGATCAGTAGAGTAGATAAGACTGACCACATCCTGTAGGTTAAACACAGCTGATATTCCTCAATTATATTAATGACCTCGAAGTCAAGAGTTCAGTTTCCACCTGGCAGATGATCCTCTCACCTTTTATGTTCATCAAGGAAATAATTAGTTGCTCCATCCTGGTAGATTTCAAATTGTTTTACAGTTAGAGTAATTTAGATTAGTGATAATAATATGATTATAGTCACTTACAGCTGAAACACAACCCCACCGCACCCCCACCCCCTCAACCCCCCCCCCCCCCCTCATTACTATTTCCTATCCAACTTCAACAAATTATAAAACAATGATTAGATTATGACGTCCAAGTCTTCTGGAATCAAGACCTTTGTCTTCAAACTGAATATTGGTGTTTGCAAATAGAAGCTATAAATGTACCTTGATATGAAGACAAGAAAACCTGTTGAATTTCATTTTAAAACATACTTTTTATCCTACTGATCTGCCTATCAATTAAAATAATTTATATTGAAGTATTAAAATGTATCTTCTTTTACTCTTAAAAGAAACCAATCCAACTTCTTTTACTCAAGTATTATAAAACTTTTGCTTTTCACTTCTGCCACTGTCCTTTCTGTACCAGCTGTTTGGCTTATATTAGTCAAACCTATATAAAAGTATGACAACACAGACATAAGGCAGGGGTTAATTTTATATAGGACATAGAATTCAGAAATTCATATTTTTCAGAAAAGTTAATGATGAAGATAACAATTTCTAGAAAACCTCTTTTCTAATAAAGACAAAATCTTTATTAACTTGATTAATTATTCTTGGAAAATATAGATGCATCTTGAATACATCCCAAACAAGCTGCTATTATATTCAGTTCTAGCTGTGGGTGTACAACATACATTGACAAATACATTGTTGACACCAGATAATCACAAAAGAATGTTAAAAAGCCTGTCAAAAGTAGAATATTAAAATGAAAAGGGACTAAGAGATACTATAAAATATCTAATCTTGTACACATGTGACTAATCCTTCAATAATTTGTATGCTTGGTATTTCTAGTTATTCATATTTCTCAGCTATTATTCTATATATAAAGAAGGAAAATATTCATTATTTATTAAAATGTTTATTATATAATAGATACCCTAGTGCTCTACTGACCTAGATTTTACATTGTTTTGTTTTCTGGATTATTGATATAGAAAGAAGATTTATTAATTATCTAGGGGTGTTGACTTGATGTGTCTGAGTTGGAATAAGTCTATTCTTCTCTACTAGATTATGGTGGATTTGTTAGTGATATATTGTATAATTTGTATTTTAATTTAAGTACATCTGCACTAGATTGTAATGATTGAGTAAGGCATTAAGTGCCTGAGTTTGGATATTAGTATCGGCAATATAGGTCCTTTTTATAACAAACAAATTGCTTATATACATCATGTAATGTTATGCCAAGTTAACGAAGATGCGAACTTTGAACCATATTTGTGGATGTCGTGTTATAAAATATTTTTGATTAGAATTCACTCCACATTAAAATTACAATGTCATCACAGTATGAAATCATCAATGAAGTAAAATAAAATAATATTTCCCTTGAATATATCTTGTGACCAGGTTAAATAGAAACTGATGAGCAAGAGAAAAACTTCCTAGCCACGCGTAAAACATAATTTTATTATCTTTTGAAACAAGAAAAAATAGCTACCAGTAGCTGAAAATAGGATGCATGACGATAGCGCTGTGCTGAATTTTGTCAATAGGTGGCGATGTAATACTAGATAACTTTGACTTTATGCAATATATGATGCTCAAGTTACATCATTTTCCGGCCAACATTTTAGAGGAATTAAGCTGCGAATTCAAAGGAAATAACATGGATATTTTTATTCTTGGTATGTACATATGATTTACTATAAATTTAATGTAACAGACTCCTGCATTGAAAATCAAAACAATTGTTTTTTGAGGGACAAAAATGAGACATGAAGAACAAACTAAAAAAAACTTTGTTGGAGTTACAGAAGATCAGGTGACTAGAACTTTTAAATTTTGTGAATTCCTGAAGATAAGTAATTCATATCTAATTCCAAACTTGAGACTTTGATCTCTTGAAATTATTTCTGATAGAAACTTCCCCCTATCAGTGATACCTTATCTGTAGGAGTTGATAACACTGCCAGTAATAGACCTATTCTAGATAGAAGCTTGTTTGTTTTTTAACTTGGCTGACAACCTGTTAGATTATATGTATGACTAGGAGAAATAAACATGAATATATCTTGAAGAGATTTCTTCTCTATCTTGTTCAATTCCAAGTTTAGAAAGATAGACCCAATTTCCTTTTATTCACAGCATGAGATGGGGGGCTGCTTTAGCCCAGTAAGTTAGACGCTTGCACCCTATCCTGAAGGTCAACTGTTCAGAGATGACTTGATTTTTTTTAAGCTGGTTTCCCTTTGCCAGTGATGAAAGTTAGTGGATGCCACAATAAACAGAGCATCCTTTTGCTACAGGCTGTAGACTTTAAAGATTCCTTGACAGTTGGAAATCTAAAATATAGAAGGCTAATGCCTCTGTCCTGGCAAAATTTCCTATAATGAAGCATGCATGGTGTTGCCCATCTTCATTAGCATAGAAGGTGCAGAAAAGTAGGACGTAAAACTACCTTCATTTTATTTCAATTCATTTTGATCACTTGTCAAATAAAAGAGTATATTGATAATAGAGTACATTAGATTCATGCTAACAGGATCTAGATTTTATTTTGATTGACATCTTATTTTTGTGTAATTAAAACAGGATAATAACTTATTACAACTGGTGAACTGGAGACTAACATGACTCATGGTTACTTGTAGAGTGAAAATCTGTATAAGATACCTTGTCTCCTTATAGTATAAGAGGAGGGTAGAGAAAGTGTGCCTAAAAAATCCCACCCTTACTTCTGTGGATTTTTTGTTCTGTTTGTCAGGAATGTCCATAATTCTATTTGTTCTGAATTTTTCAAAATGATTTTAAATTTTTTCTGTATAATGCAATGGATTTTAACTTTTAACTTCATGATTCAAGAGGGTGGCTTGTACACATAATATGTTATTTACTTAATTTGTACATGGTACATGTACAATGAAACTAAAACTTTCTTTCTGTGACGATCTTTTTATTGTTTGGCAATACTTTCTAATAACCTGCTAATATAAAAACTGTAAAATATGTCAGTGAGTCAAACTGTGATACTAGTTGATTGCTTTACGTATATAAATTACCTCTGTTGTCACATAGTTTATTGTTTATTGAATCTTCACACTGACAAGATGTTGCAGAAAGCAGAGAAAATCAAATTCAATTTTGATACAGTAAAGAAAATGACAACATCAAAAGTTATTAGGTTGAGATTTGGTTTTGAAATATTATTATGGATAGCTATTTTATATTTTATTTTAACAGATGCTAAAATGTCTTCCTTTTTTTAAAATTTATTTTTCAGATTTGACATCGTTATTTAGTTTATATGGACATATTATATCTATTTTATTTTAGGTAAATCCTTGTAGATGAGTTATAATTTAAATTCATAACTTAAGCCTCCTGCAATACTTTAGGATCACTTTGTCTTTTATTTTCAAAAACATATTTTTTATTTTCAGACTACTTTTAAAAAATGCCATTGACAGTGGTCATCTTTCCATGACCTTGAGAAGGAGACGTAGAAGACCCTCTGCACCACCACCACTTCCTGTTCGTCAAACATCATCCCTACAAAGTCAGATTAGTCAGAATAGCAAACCAGTAGGATCAATCGGACTGTATTGTCAAGCTATGTCTCAATCCACAACTTGTCTACCTAGTGAATTTAACACTGGACATGGCATACCCAACTCTAATGGTAGGGTGCCGGCAAATGGTACTCTTTCTTCCTCAAATGCTGAATTAAGCATTTCCAATGATGATGTATTTGCTGATTCTTCTACTCCAGAAGATAAAGTAATTTATGTAAATATCCCCAAATATAATTTATTAAAAGGCAAACCATTGAATAACAATGGGGGTTGTCAAGGATGTCAGTATCATTATTGTGAAAACTGTAATCACAGAACACATAGTACTTCTGCTGTAGAAGATGTTGTCAACTGGTCGGCAAATAGCAACTCAAAACAGTGCAATCAGAGAAATGACAATATGGTTGACCTTCAGAGGCAGACATCATCTTCAACGTTAGTAAATGACAATGGCGTACAATGTGCTAGTTGTGAATCATTATCCAGTGGAAGTCACAGTAAATCATCAAGCACCAGTGTGACTCCATTGAGACGACTTGTAGAACGTAATTTACTCAAATCAAATGACAATCGTAATGGTGAATTAGGCTCTCCTGCAACAGTTTGTAGCTGTCCATCTGAAAGTTATCCTAATAGTGCTTCATCTTCTCCTGTGTCTGCAAACAAGGTAAATTAAGGCTTAACTCTGGAAAGTCCTTATCAAAATTTTATTAGCAACAGAAATGCTCATATCAGTTTACAGAGATGTCACCTATTGCCACGGTCATTGGCAATCTAAGCTAGCCACTGGATCATTTTCATGTATTAGTTTGAATAAATAGACCTACTCTTGTGACGATCTATTACAAGCTTTTGTTATATATATGACAAAATAAATGATTTATCGAGACTCTTTTCACAATAAGAAATAATTCACACAAAAATTACCAAAACAATCAATTGTTTCTCAAAGCAACTTATGAAATATTCAGGATATTAATAAACAAGGAGAATATATTTATATAGATAAATATTGATTCCTTGTCATCTATTTCATCTCAAGCTTGACAATGCTTAATCATAGTACGTATATGGTTTCTGGAAACTCGAGAACATGAAACTTAGAACATATCTATTTCTAACTTGAAGCTGTCAGCAAAAATTAATCTCTTGTTTTCAATTTGAAAATAAACATCAGCAGATCAGAAATCTGACATAAACAAAAATCATAAATGTCATGATACACAGGCATTATGAAGTTCACTATGAAAGGAGATATTATGTTAATCTTTATTTCTCTCTATATATAAGATTTAAACTATTATTATTGTTTATAAGATGGCATTCACAATATGTCTTGTAATAATTGTTATAAAGGCATAATACATAGGATCTCAAAACAGAAGGTAAACACAGTTCATATTTTTTTTTCTACTTCTGACTTGACATACTGGCATTATTTGTTTCATTGAATGTTTCATAATCATTATTTCAGAGGAGAATTGTGACTAAAATCCATCTTCTTAAAGATGAGAATGGTTTAGGAATACATATAGCAGGAGGGAAGGGTTCCAAGAAAGGTGATATCGGTATTTTTGTTGCTGGAATTACTGAAGAAGGAGCAGCTAACAGGTAGGTCATCATGTTGTTTTTTAATTTTCAGGGATATAACATGTTTTGTAATAGATGTTTTTGATGAGATATAGATTATGTTCTGTTTTACTCCCTTATTTCTAAGGCATAGTCTTAGTGAATATCATTGGTGAGACCAAGACCCTTTGAATTAAGAAGTTAGAGTTATTTGCACTCCTTATATTTAATATTAAAATTTTCCTTCTGTACGTCTGGATATAGTTATAGCTATAATCATTCATTCAACATTTATTCACCATTTTTTATTTTTTGAAACTTCATATTGTATAAAGGGAGAAAACTCTAATTATCTTTGTCATTTCTTGTTATTTATAGAGATGGTAGGTTAAAAAGAAATGATGAATTATTGATGATAAATGGGAAAAGTTTGATTGGACTGACTCATTCTGATGCTGTAGAAGTTTTACGCAATGCTCCCAAATTAGTTCAACTTGTTGTATCATCAAAGGTAGGTTTTTATAATGACATTTCACAACACATACAAGTTAAGCATTTTTTTCATACAGAATATGTAATGTTATGTGTTATGTGTTAGGTGGAAGGTATTTGGGACTTATATCAGTATAAGTGACAAACCATGGCTTAAGAATTATCTCTTTAGCTTGAAGGAAATGCAACCTACAAGTCAATCCATTAGAACTAAAGTCTAAATATTTATTCAGTGTTTTCATGCAGGGAAATTGGGGGAATTATTATCAGATTGGGAAATTGAGTGATTGCTTCATAATTATTGTTGAATTATTTTGTGCTTATGAATACTGTGTTCATAATTGTAAAAATAAAAAGATATCTTTTTCCTTTATGACATTGAACATGAGGTAGATAAAAGGTTGAATTTAAAATTGTATTTTTCAGATAAGAAAATCTGCATCTGTTGCATCAACATTATCAGCATCTCATTGTGAAAGTCCCAGAATTCTGTCTCCAATTCCACAGAATGGTCACAGTGACAACTGTTTCCCTCCAGTGCCAGAAGTCATAGCTCAAACACCTTGTGGTTCAGTAGTGAAATGGGAAGAACTCTTTGATGTAAGTGCTTTTTTTCCACAGATCAGAGAAATTTGTTTACATTTATTTTGTTGTTATTTTAATCAAAATGTCTTTTTATGATAATCTGTGAGCTTAACATGTGCAACATCTTCTGTCTCAAAACTTCACATGACATTATATTTTAAGATGTTTCAATATGTCTAATTCTTGTGCCCATATTATTATTATTTTTGTTTGCAGAAGTTTAAGCCTATAGACAATCCCTCCCCAAGTACACCACCATCATTACCACAGTATACTTGTGGATCACGATCACCTCGCTATGGACCTGCTCAAACTATCACAGTACAGAAAGGAGCTGGAGGAAAAGGTTTGGGATTCAGTATTGTAGGTGGTAAAGACTCAGCTAAAGGCAACATTGGTATATTTATACGAAGAATTTTTTCTCATGGTTTGATATCGGAAGATGGTAGAATTCATGAAGGTTAGTTTTTAATATGAGATATTCAGATGTAATAGTAATTATCAAGACTAATAGTAACTGATGAATACTACCAACATATTCATTCACATCCATGATGTATAGCCTACAGCACATAGGCACTACCAACTGACGAAATGGTTACTATACAGTAACAGACTACACCTCAAACAACTCTTAATCAGAAATCTAAGCACTTACAACTAAATCCAGATAACAGTCATAGCACTAATCAACGCAGTTTGGTAAATCTGTTGGTTTGGTTCTTTGGTGCCTTAGCCTTCTAAACCAAACCTATATCTTGTATTTTCAGGAGATGAGTTGTTGGAACTGAATGCTGAATCCCTGTATGGTTTAACACATAAAGAAGTTCTTCAAAGATTCCGAAGTCTGAAGAAAGGCTTGGTGACCTTGACTTATAGAGGTCGTATTACTTCTCCTTGCAGCAGGTAATTGTCGTTCCCATTTTCATTGAAGCATTATGTAACTTGCAGTGGAATGGATTACTATTATAGTTGAAATTGAAAGAATTTTCTACTTGACCAGGGATCCACAAGTTCAAAGAGGATGAGTTTAGAAAAAATGACATACAACATACTTGTAGCTTATATTAATTGCATTGCTGTAATATATTTTTTCTCCTTTTCAGTCCCAAACATGATTCTACTGAATCTCTAGATGGTAGTCCAGTTTCAACACCCAGTCAAAGTCCAAGACATACACCTCAAAACAGTATCTCTGATACATCAGTATTTGGTATAGAGAATAACAATCAAAATCAACCACCTTATAGGCTGCCATTTTACTCTCCATCTAGTGAGATCTTGTTACAAAGTGCTTTTCAGAACCAATGTAATCTCTTGTCTCCAATGAATAATGCCAACCAGCTCTTCAATCATGCCGATAGAATGATGGAACAGAATATGTTGTCTGCAATGAGACATATGGAATCTTCATTCAGCCATTCGTCCTCGTTCAGTATGATGTCCTCTAGTAGCTCTGCTTCTGCTGGCTACACCAATGGTAATGTGAGTAATTCCTTCACTAATGCTGGAGTAATGTGGGAATCTCACGAATCTGAGAAACAATTTAGGCAGTTTGATGTTCTTCTTCACAAAAGTAAGTTGCTTCAATTTATGTCGGCTGTCTTGCTTGAATCACATGTCTTGTATTGTATTCAAGAAGAACTTTCGATTTTCATCCTGGTGTACCCTTGTATCTGTAGTCAGTCATATGTAGAATACATCTTTCATTATATATCTACAATTTCTGTAATGAGGAATGTTTATGATGAAAGACAGGGAAACACAGGCACCAAGTTTGTATGTATTTAAATGTATATGAACTAAACACTCACTCATTGTATTTCTGGAAAGTGATACAGAGAGCCTGTTTTATCAATTACTAAACTCTATATTGTAGATGATGGAGTTAGTTTAGGTATTAATGTAGTCAGGAAGACTATAGCTGGTATTAGTAATATTTATATACAAGATATCATCAACCCCTCCCCAGCCTATACAGACAATAGATTAAAGTAAGTTGTTTGTATCTTGTACATTCATCCTGTAGATTAACAAAGACCATGTTTATAGAAAATCTGAATTATTTTGATAAATCTACTGTATTATGGTCTCTTCAGATCACAAGTCAGATTATTTTACCAAAAATTGTATGTAAAGTCAAATGTTGTGGAGAAATATAAAATTAGTAAACATATATGTAGTGTGGTTTAATAATCATTGCTTATTCTTTATTATATTGATTTTAATTTTCAGGAAAGGTGATATGTTGATAGAAGTGAACGGACATCCAATGCATGAGATGACATTACTGGATTCATTTCAGTTATTCCGTAATTTACCCCCAGGACCAGCCACTATACTGGCTCAACGTGAATACAAGACTGTGACCAGGGTAGGTTTTCTTGTATTTTTATTGATTTTAGTTGTAATTTATGAGGGTCATGCAGGGTATTGGCTTGAATTTAGGAATTGGTAAAGTGGTTTTCCATTAATAGTCTTTGGGAAAGGGTTGACTTCTTTTCTTTAGATATTTGATTATACATGTCTTGTCAATTGTTGTTGGAAATTCAGTATTTTCTATTTTTGATGGTGTATTTAATCAATTTTCAGAGAATAGCTTATGTCTGATGTTAAAGAAAGGTACACATTAAGCACTGCATGAGTTATTGCCCCTTTTCTTTACATCTTCTTTATTTGCCTCATTTTGCAGCAGGCCCACAATTTAAAAAATGCTTTTTGAGGTGTATTTAGTTTTAACAGCCATTTTAAATCCTTTATTTAGTTTCATTTCTTTTTCCAAACTTTATATTTTAACTAACATTTGTCTCCACACAAAAACATGGCTTAACACACTGTTATTTATTTTAAATTTCCATCAGGCAAATAAATGTTTAAGTTATATGCTATAATTTGATACAACAGACTCTTTGAAGCACTGGTCATTGCAACAGAATATTTTTTCTTGAGGAGGATTCTAAAACACACAACATCTATTTTCCTAGCAGACAACAATCCAACTGACTTTGTACTGAGCTATTCCACTGCCTGTATAAAGAATGGGAAATTTTAGCAATTTGAAATTAGGAACATAGATTTCAAGTTTTATATTATATTTTACTCAAATTTATTTATGCAACGACAATAAAAAAACACAAACAAAAGCGTCAATTTTGTGTTGAAAAAGAATAAAAGTATTTGACCGATATAAACCATATATATATTGTGTCGACTTATCTAATAATGTCAACTGCTATTGTTTGTTTGAATTTTCCTAGATTTGCATGAATATCTTTGTAGATAATATCTGAAACTGCCTGTAAATTCACCTTGGTTATTCATCATTATTTACTATTCATTTATGTTTTTCAGCCTCAAGATTTGAATATGAATCTTACCAGTACTCCTAAAGTCAAAAACTCTAATAACCATATGAATTTAAAGACCAATGGAGGTCAGTGACCTGTTGACCTTTTAGACAGGAAGTTTAAAAGTGTTTTTAGTTTTTCCAAATATTTTGGACCAGAATTTTATGTTTTTTGTTTTAATTTGTTCCGTTGAAGTTTTTCATGTTGTTTTGAATAATGTTTTGTAATATTGCTTGGCTCTTTTGAGTACAATTACTGATAAAATTCTCACAGATATTTCACCTCAAACACTAATTGGTCAGTATACACCACCGGTATATATTTATCAATAATAACAATTTTCTGACAGTGATTATTAAAGCTATTTACTTTTGAAATATGTTGAATGGAATACAAATACTAAATTAAAATCATGAGCATTTCAGATTCTCTAAATGCTTATAAACAAAATCATTTATAAAATAACATTGGGCATTATGATTTGAATACTATCTTATGAGAATAAATTTATTTTTACTTGCCATAAGATATTTTTATTTGTTAATCAAGTTGAAGTTTTTTTTTAAATCTAAATTTGTTTAAAAGAAATCAAAATGTTGTTTTTTTCTACACGAGTATTAGAACGACTTCAAATCATACATGTGTACATGTGAAGTTTAAATTGTTAATGAATTGTTAATTTATTTTGTTAATTAATGCCTTTACTAACAATTTTAATTGTTTAATATAATTTAATCTTGCATTGAAATAGTAGGACTTTTATTATTGTATGGTTTTAACAAACCCTCTTTGTCACTTTGTGAGTCAAATTGAGATGGCATGCCAAAATTGAAAATGTTAACATAAAGTTAGACTCATTAAGGCACCCTCACGCCATAGCGTATGGTTATGAATAAAAATAGTGGTAAAGTCTGACTTGAGTGAGTTGCATTCAGAACTCATGACTACTTTCATGATTTGCAACCATATCCAACTGGTAACTATTGTGTAAAGGCTCCATTACCTAAAACAGGTTACATATTTATAAAGTTAAATTTAGTCTGTATGTCTTGAAAGTAATCCAGCATACATATCTCTTTAATGCCTATATAAAGCCTTGCTATGTGCTTATTAAGAAGGAAATATTTGATGCAAATGGTTTATTATTAATGCTAGTTTGTTAATGGTGTTATGTATACGTCACAGTGCCTTTTATTGTTATTGTGCTATTTTTATTCCCGGCCAGGTTGTTTGTGTTTTGTGTGATAATGACAGAATCTGACAATTGTTTCTATTGGAGACTATTTGAAACAATATTTATTTTTTTATGACAATAAGTGGTTAAATTGCTTATACAAACAGTAATGCTTATATTGTATTGTATTTTATATATTTTAACTGCATTAAGCCAGTGCTAGGATATATCTGCTAGTAAGAGCAAACTTGTAACAATCCTGGAAGTTTTATTTATGTTTAATAGCTTTGCCTACCAGTGGGCCAAGGCCTTGTCATCAGAACCTTATTATGGCATTTTCAAATCAGGTGATGTTTCAAGTATGTTTGAGAATCTCAGCAGTACAAACTAGGACCAAGACTTCTCAGTAACTCTGCTTGTTATAATTGTAAGATATTTTTGTATTGTAATTAAGACCAATTGATATACACTGTACTGTTTAATTGTTAAATTATTTCTAGTTTCTGTCCTGTAGATGAGTAATAAACATTTCTACTACTTTTTTTTGTTTATATATATCCTAACCTACCATTAAAAATATTTAACAAGTTATAAGTGAATCAATTCAAACTTGAGATTTAGGATCCAAAAGCACACAAAAACATTGGTAAGATATGGTGTAGTGTAAATTTGTATTTAAAGACCTGCATGTTGATTGTATCCTCAGAAAGACAAGAGTTACCATGTTCTATTTCCTATGTTCAGGTCTGTATAGTGACAAATATTGCTATTTTATTCTAACAGATGTTAAATTATACAAACATAAGAAATATAAAAAACCACTAGAGATATAACGAAACATATTGACATGAAGAATATTTTGTCATTTTATCTTATTTATTTACCAAAGTTCATTAGAACTTTTTAAAAATTTATTATCAACTATATTTTACAAGGATAACAACTTAGGTTCACAAGTCTGGCGTGACAGAGATCCTTTCTACTAACTGGTCCTTGGTTAAAACTCTTGGCATTGATCTTTCCTGGATTATCTGTACCCATTTACAGCTGGGTGAACTGGAATCATAAATGAAGATGACTTATTCAAGGTCATTGGACTTTAACATGCCGATCGAGATTAGAACTCACGTCCGACATTTTCAACGTATCCAAGCAAATGACGTCATAACGTAAAGAACCAACGCTCTAACTGGCGTGCTTTAAAATTATTGTTCAAAATTGTGAACGTGACAGAGACTACAGTTTTCGTCTGATTTGAATGAAATTTGGTGTGATCATGTATATTAATCAAATCTTGAAATAGGCTCAAATAATCTGTGTTAACTACTTGTTTAATATATTGATAAATATATAAATCCATTATGAAAATTGTATTCTTAAATTTTTAATTGAATCTCTAAAGACTCTGTTATCATTTCTGACAGCTACCAGTGGATGTATGTTACCTTGCCTGGCTAGCTATTTATCCATTGTATTATCAACTTTTTTTTCTGAATTGAACTTTTAAAAAAATATCAAAGGAAAAGAAAAAATAATAAAATGACAATAAACACTGATGATAGATTGTCTCTGTACAAGGTCAAACTGTTTGGTAACCTCAAACAGTGTTTGATGCTTTCAATTATATTTTAGTTTCCCATTCCCTATTTCCCTGTTTCCCTATTTGAAGACAATACCATGTATTGACATGATCCCTCAACAATTGGGTATTCTAAAGAATAGTGCCACTGTTTTGAAATTGTAGGGTGTTTATCAGTTCAAATCTAATGAAAAGTACAATGTAAAACCTTATGTCCTATCCTTTCATTCTTGTCAAATATGCATCAAAAGAAAACCAAATGTCATTAATTCAAATCTGTATTATCATAGAAACAAGGCTGTTTATCCGAAACCTTAACTTATATGCTATGCTTGTAAATAAAGAAATGCTGCAGAGCTTCTTTCTTGCTGTCCTAGCTTAAATACAGCTAAGTTAAATAGAAATTAATGTAGCACTTTCTGTTAAATCACAGTGGTTTTCCTTGTTGGTGATGCTGTTAATGGTGCTGGATAAATTGTAATATATTATACCCCAATGAAACTTTGTGCGCTACAGTATGTAAAGAGTACTGGCAAATTTTGTAAGAAAAACTTATTGAAATTTAAGCAGGGCTAATGTCAAGTAAGAAAGAAACTTATCTTGTAGTTTGGGTCAATGATTTGATATAAATATATTATAATCCATGGTGAGATGGTATCAGGCCTGCTGAGTTAATAGTGATATTATTAACCTCAATGTTTCAATACAGTACAGGTATTTATCTTTAAATTTCAGTTGAATTTAATGATGAACCAGGGATCTTTTGTCAGAAACATTCGAATTAGATTCTCTCAACTTGGCCAATTTGATAAATTTCATTTGATTAAGTAATGATTGGAAAAGGTTTGAAAGGTTTTACATAAATAGTAAATCATATATTTAAATGTTCCTGATTGAAATCCTAAGGTTTATGGTTCTATTGTATACACACTTTGTTTATATTTGAAATGTTGGGTGATGCGCTACGATAACTATGAATGAAGGAAGGTATTAAGAGAGATATATTGTAATATGACGTGAAGTTGTTCAACTGGTTCAGTGAAGATACTAACCCTGATATTGTATATCAACTTTATTTTACATACATTATTTAATATACAGCTTACAGTTTGCCTGGTATATCTTACCACAAATCGTGCTCAATGGATTTATATTTTTAATTGAATTTGAAAAGACTATTACCTGTATTCAGCTGTGGCAGATTTAAAGGTACTTGTAAAAGTTTTAAATAAAAAATAGCTTTTTCTAAGTATATCAAAGAAATCTGTTGGGTAAAATGTGTAAGTATATGTCAACTTTGGGAAGTCGTTTTTACAAAATTTGAAATGTAACATAATAAACACTGAATTATAATTTTTGAAACAGGTATTTTTTAATAAAAGATATCAGATATCTTAATACTAGTATGTAATCTGTGATATTAAAAGCAGCAAAGATTTTTCACCTGGATTTTGACAAAGTGCATAGTTTTGAATTAATTTATTATTAAAAGGAAGGGAAATATCAAGCATTCTATATTTCAAAATTTCAAAAGTTGGAGAAATTTTTCAGTAGCTTGAGAAGATATTAAAAGTGAAAGTATTGATATTAAGAGTGGGGGTGGGGGAGGGGAGATTATGTAGTCAAGCATCCGTACTATTAGAACTATTTGTTTATCATAAATGCATTAAGACACATTGCTTTTAATATTTGTCACTCACAAATTTGACATAAATTGTTGAAATATTTCTTACTTGAATTGAGTGAAATTACACAGGGTCTGCACTGTTCAAAATTGTTAATTGAATTTAATCAAAAGTTGGATGGAAAAATTTAATATTCAGTTTAGTAAGATTTCAAGAATTTTTAAAAGGAAATCAGTTATAACTATTTTTCCTTGTTTGACTAAAAGAAGGGAGAAAATCTGAAGAGTTAGAACTTACTTTTTCAAGTCGTGGATGAATCATGTTTTCAGTAATATGTAAATTATTGTGTACCTAGTAATTTTGTCCTTACTTTTTGAACAAGTGGCCATTGACTGTAGTAGATATGGTTGCTTGTGAAGAAGACTATGTGTACATATAGTAAATAGGTAAACCATTGTACATGGCTGAATCTGATGTCACATTCTAGACTGAAATTGGATCAGAGTTGTTTTGTTGATGTATGGTCTCACCAACATCAAATAAGACTTAAACTTTAAAGCAAGTTGTCAGTCACTTGTCAATATGAATGAGATATGAAAAGGATAAGATATATTGTGGATAAATGAAGGTAAGGTTAGATAATGTCTGTAGTGTTGTTGTAGGGAATCAGAGTTTGTTACATACACCATTGTTAATTTAAGCTTTTAATGGGTTTTACGATAGGGACATCATTTTTCTAAAAACATATTTGAAATGAAATGAAATAAATGGAGTTTTACATCCTACTCAAAACATATTTGAAAGAAACATGTATATGATTAAAGGGTAACATACATTTTGCCTTGATCTTTTTTTTATTCACACCCATTTTGGTTCAACTTAAAGTATGAGTGAAGATGACTTATTCAAAATACAGTTACCTGCTGATTGAGATTAGAACTTACAACTTCCATTGTAAGACTTAATCAACATATGACATCATGCTACAGAATTTCACAAGCTTTTAATGGTGCAAGTATGAGTGACCACAATAATGCAGAAATCCATTCTTTGTCTTTTATCTGAATATAGTTGAAAAAACATTTGGATGTGAAGGTCATTTACACTAAACCAATGTGATAAATGGTTGCTATTTTTACCAATTTTAAATCACCTTCAAATAGAAATGAAATGAATGGAGTTTTACTTCCTACTCTTCTGCTCCTTATTGGCTAATGAAGACGGACATCGCCATGCAGTTTGCTATGAGGAAAATTTTGCCAGAACGGCATAATTAACCTACTATCTTTTTTGTGATTTACAGCTGTCAAGGGAGATCTTTAAAGTGCACAGCCGGTAGCACACCGGGCCTCGGTTTATTTCCCATCCGAACGACTGGATGCTTTTTTCCATGTCAGTCTCCTTTGACCTGCATCCCTGACAATAGGAAACTGGGCTAAAAAATCTGAAAGTTCATCTCGACCTTTCCTGGGATTAATAATAATAATGATAATAAACTCTTTATTTTACATTGGTCAGAATTAGGCCCAATACACAAGGACATTTGATTGACCCCTGGACCCTCAGGTAAGTGAGCAAGCATCTAACTCAGTGAGCCACAGTTTGTAAAAGTTACATTGCAACTCTCAATAAAATTGCATTTTAGTGATCAAAGAGTCTTAAATATAAAACACATCTAGGAGTTTCAGTTAGAAAATTACACTGGAAACAAAAGCCTACTTAGTTGCATCATATTAGTTAAGATGTTACATAGCTTAACATCTAATTAACTAATTATCAGATATTGGTTTGTAATTAGTGGTAATTCATTAACCTCTTTTTGAGCAGATCATTTACTCAGTTCTTATTTACCTAGATATATCAACCTCAATGATATCATTGATGATTGCTTTATGTTGTATTGAATTATTAGGATAGTACTTATATAAAGAACCTGTAAGTAAGTCGTCACCTTCTGAAAAGGATTTCAGCTATTGGTGCACAATATAAGAATTGTTAGTGTAGTGCTATGCAATGGTATTGAATCATAAGAGTGACATCTGTATTGCTTTCAGTTTTGTAATATGGTTATCACTGAAAGTATCATTAAGCTTCTAGATGTTGTTTGTTGTGCAATTGAAAATATATATTCATTAATGTTTTGACCATAATTGAGCCACAGCATACCTCTTATGATTCAACACATACCCATAATAGACCATAATTATATAAGTCTTGATTTTTATGATGAAGTCTGCACTTGCAAAGTTTGGATACGTTGAAAATGTCGGAGGTGAGTTCTAATCTTGATCCGCGTGTGAAAGTCCGCTGACCATGAATAAGTCATCTTCACTTACAATT
The DNA here is from genome assembly GCA_030562195.1 of Nipponacmea schrenckii. Lineage (NCBI taxonomy): Eukaryota > Metazoa > Mollusca > Gastropoda > Lottiidae > Nipponacmea > Nipponacmea schrenckii. Next base: position 37,506,943 of record CM060200.1, on the reverse strand, counting down.
CCAGTCCACAAATTTGTAAATGGGTACAGATAATCTGGGAAGGATCAAAAGGTTTTCTAAGGACCAGCTGGTAGAAAGGATCCCTGTCATGGCGCACTTGTGAGCCGAAGTAGTTATCCATGTAAAATATAGTTGTTTCCTTTTCTTTCACTCTTAATATAGTTGCTTATACTGTGACCAAATATATAATATATGATAATCAGAAATATGGCCTTTCTATATTCAATCAATGATCATCGTCTTATCTCAGGATATCTAAAGAAGGTATGACAAATATTTGATTATCTATTGTTAAATCTTGGTCAATTGATATATTGATATATAATATGATGTAAGTAACCACCTTATTATACCTCAGCCTGTTCATTCATCCTTACAGGATTATAGTAAGTAAGCGTGGTGTTTTTATGAAAGGAGTGATAATAGATAACATATTGGTTATCAGGTGTATGAACTTACAAAAAACTGAATAAGAGACTGTCCTTAGAGAGAGGATCATCTTGTTTGTATTTTGCTTATGGTTTTTGTTGATCAAATTTTAGATTTCTGAGTTTAATAACATGAGGAAAATATGTTTAAGAAGATTATGTCTCTAGGATGTGCTGAGAAAGGTAAAGATTATTGCAGTATATAATCATAATGTCTTCAGGAGGATACACGATGTGATAAGAATCTACTAATAAGTTATGTTTATCATAGTTTAAAAGAAATATTGTCATTTAATTTCCGTGTTATGGTATTTGAACTGAATTGTTGATATGAAAAAGAATGATGATGTTTTTGAATCAATCTTCAACAAGATATATCAAAATCCATACTTGTCATTCACAACTTTACAAAGCAAGTTTTTTTTTTAGTTTAGGGTGCATATTTTCATAATAATTTTAGTGCAAGTATGTCCTAGGGTCTAAACTTTTAGTGTTGCTTGTTGGATATCCGTGAGCAATAATCATTTCAGAATTTGTGGACTATATAATCTTATAATATATAGCATTACTCCAATTCTTTTCTGGCTTCAAATTGAGGAAGAAAAACAAATATTCAGAAGTGTTGTTTTCAAATATTATTGAGATATTAGTTCAAATGAAAACAAAAACACAGTACTTTCTTGATTGTTTTCATGTTGACTTGGTAGCGTTGATCAACAAAACACAGGTATGTGGAAAGAATGTTTTAATTGTTACCAATTATACTTTTTCTTGTTTCAGAACTCAAGAGTGAAGAAGACCAAAAGTCAAGCATGGCAGACTCAGCCAATAAGAAGGCTCCAGAGAAAGTAAGTGGTGAAATGAAAATGTTTAATCTCATTCTTAAACCTTATGTAAACATATTTCAGTTTTCTTTATTTGGTAGAAGTAGGTTGATGTAGGTTATACCAGAATCTTGAATGAAGAACTATCTGAAAGTAATGGGGTAAATTTTGGATAATGTAGATAATGTGGACCAAGGGTATTCAAGATGAAATTTCAATTGTAAATAAAACAATTGTAGGCTTTAATTACTTTATTAAACAAGATGAGTTGTCTCCCATTAGTGTTCAGATTTTTTTTTTGTGTGATGCTTCATTTTGGGCAATAAAAAGTATGTTATGGTTTATTGTACTGTCAGTGGTTTGGGTTTTGTTTATTTCACTATTTCAAGTGCCATTATCAACAAATGTTGATTTGCGCAATCACATATCAATCAACCAAGTCTTTCTTAGTTTATACATACTGAGATGTATGAAGAAGCAAATAACAACTCTTGATTTTATTGGGGAATTGCAGAGTTAGGCTTTTATCAAGGTTATAATTCTCAAAAGATTGATTGCAGCAATTCCCAGGAAACTTGACATTATATTCCTGGTGCTTAACACAGTTCTGATTTCACATGCAATTATCACATAGAATGAACTGGGTAGGGCCAGATAGTCAGGCTAGGATTATGCATGCTATACTTAACTTCTAACATTATGGTATTTAAAGGACATTTAAAAGTATTTTTAAGAGTTATATCTCTTTAGTCTTCAGAATATATAGATGTGTTTTATACAGGTGGATCTAACTTGATAACTAATTATGGGTGTATTGATTGTTTGATAAAAGAGGACAATATATGTTTATATACTGACAATTTGCTATTCAAATACAGTATACATAATCAATATATAGACAATATATGAGTATACAATATAACATTATGATAATGCAGGGATAACTGAGTTCTATTGGATTAAGTTCCTTTCGCGGAAATTGCTGATATGTTATCTAGGTACATACCAATTAGCATTGATCACAGATTTTGGTACACTTTAGTAATTAGGAAAAAGGGTAAAAGAAAAATCAAGGAAATCAAGTCTATAAACAACACCTTATCAAGTTGCTGGGTACATAGGGAATAAAGAATAACTTTAGTATAGCACTATGGAATTTGCTTTAAAATAATATGCATTTATAACAAGTTTTATGAAGATTTATTCATCAGGCAATAAGTCAATATTCAGAGTTACGGGGCTTAATTCATTGGTGATTGGACAGACACATATTTTATCTTTGGTGATTTTTCAATACAGATATTGAGGGATGGGTCATTATAATAATACACTCATTAAATTATGTTGGTATTTAGATATAATGATTGGATGAGACACATTGGGTTGCAGTGAAATGCTTCCTTATATGAGACAGGACTTCTTTTAATTTCCTGTGACCATTTTCTTCAGACACCATCTTATTGCTTTTGTACATGGAAGGGATGCAGAGGCCTTTGGCAATTCACTGTGACATCAGTCAGTGGGGTTGCTATGTTCTGCAACAAGTAGAATGTTTCAGAATATTTGATAGCATCAATTTATATTGAGGAAGTAATATTGACACCAATGCCAGGGCTTCTTCAGCACAGGATTTTTACTGTTTTGCAAATTTCAAGGCCCAGTAATTTTGTTTGACCATACTTCCCATTCTAACAAGACCAAGACAAAATGTTTTATTTCATTTGTCAAATAAAATATCAATGGTTTGTTCTCATCAAAACCATTTCCAGAACTCTACTAATAAACAGCCATTTCTTTTTAAATTCTTCTATTCTTCAATTTGTAATTATAATTAAAATAATTATTAGACAACAATTCATAATGTTTATAATCATTTTACTGATTTTATCATTGTTTACATGTATAGGCCTACAATTCAACAATACAACATATAATCTGGATTCCTCTATTTCTCATTTTGTTTAAAGGTAAATTTCAAATTTCAATCCAATAATGGTTTGAGTTTATCTACATGCAAGTTTGATAATATCATTCTTAGCATTTAGTATTTTCTAAATAATTCCGGGATATAGATTTCTGAATCTTATAGACCACAGTATGAAATAATCTTTTCCCATTCTTAATAGTGTACAACCAGCAAACTTTTGATATCAGAACAGCACATGTTCACCAGAAAGTCAAGCTCAAGCAAATTGTTGTACAACATCTAGAAGTAAACATACCTGAATAAAGAAAAAAACCAGAATGTATTTTTTTAGATTATACCTTGGGAACTATAGGACCACACCTACTCGGGACCGCGCTGCAGCCCCCTCACTTTCTACATGCTTGCCTTCAGCTGTCATGCTGGCCGACCTACCAATTTAGCAAATGTTTTCAATTTTCAATTGAAAGAATGATATCATAAAGAAGACTTTCAAGTTAAGTGCCATTCTATATGGAGAAAACTTTCTGATGAAAATCAAATAGTAGAATTAGTAGATCCGTTTCTGTAAATCTGTTTATTTATGCTAAAAACTGTTAGTTTGTGGCTTTACAGAAACAATTCTGTAGGCATGACATTAATTACAGGCTGAAGTGTTGGGGAAATAAAAAGCAGTTTCACTGGATCTCATTTAAATCAATTATGAAAAACATGAACAGAACTCAAATCAAAAGGAAATGATTCTCATAAATTACCATATTATTTATTACACTTAACTTGTTAAGACGGACTTACCTCTTTTTTTAACTTTAAACTGATTTTCAATTTTCATCCAGATGTTTTCTGTGTGCATAGCAACAAGAAATGTACCCTGGGACTTCTAATGGCTGAATAAGTCTGTAGTACACAGTTCATGTTATCAACTGGTCTATAGCCCCTGAATTCTGCTCATCACACCCAAACTGGGTGGTTAAAATTAGTTACATGTTTATGTTCAGTCTTCCTTGATCAGAACTGGAGTGAACACAATTTTCCTTTTTTACCTGACTTTATTGTTTCGAAGAAGGTGAGCAAAATTAACATGTTGAAGGTACTTTGACTCAATTTCAATTGATAGGGTCTCTTTAGTCAAATTGTGAAATTATTTTAAAGAGTAGATATCATTCTTAGATTTCTTCTTAAATTTTCTAAAGTCCAAAAGACTCTTTGAACAATAAAAAGCAATTTTAGCTTTTTAACTATATATTTATTGTCCATTGCTCTGATATTTAACTGATGAAGTATATAAAATATTGCGACTTCCTGAATAACTGAATAAATAGGCCTATATCATATTGTGACTTCCTGAATAACTGAATGAATAGGCCTATATCATGTGACTTAAACTAAAGGAATAAATGACTTTAATTTAGGGAATATACAACACATAGTGACTTTAACTAAACTGACCCATTGTGAGTTGAACTTTAAGAATCTTACCTTGATAAAATATTAACAAGTTGTATTGGTATGAATATTTGATAAAGAGCCTAAGGTAGTATGATTGTTGCTATACATCTTATATAGTCATTGTTAGGTTTAGTCTGTTAGGATTAGTAATGACACACCTTTGGAACATTAAAGAGCACAGATCTTGAGTTTGTAGTGTTAGAAAAGCACTGGCCTAGGTCACAAAGTAAAGATCTAAGATAAATCAAGATGCAAGTTAAAGGTTAAGATAATTAGATGTGTTAGTTATGGATGTCTCTGAAATATTATCTGTGACAGAATTATTTCTTCAACTGTAGTACCACAGGAATTTGGATGTTCTAGAAGGTAAGGAATTTATTATGATGTTATAAAGCTTTCTGTCTGAAGAGAATTAGAGCTGACCAAACTGCATTGATACGGGTAATTTCTTGCCTTGATTCAAACCTTAAAAACCCATTTACCTAGCAGACGATGATAAGATACAGACAATTCATTGACTAAGATTTTCAAACCTGTCGGTCAATGTGAACTCTAACAGTAATAGTAAGTTGATAGAACATGTGTGGTTAAAATCACATTGAAGAACCTGTATGACATCTGTTACAGTATGACAATCAATATAACATAGAGAATATAATATTCATAATATCATTTCTCCTATAATATTTATAGCTACAGTTTATTAGGGTAACTACATCTATAGGTGACACTATGCTTTATTTCGCTTGAAAAATCAGATTCATTAGTTGTACAATTACATGTTTACGCAAGTTTGGATTATTCTCTCAAAATATTGGATAATAAGATAGGCAGCTTAGATTTTATTGTAATTAAATTACAAGTCAGATACAGGTAAATGAATTATTATACAAGTAACATGTTGTAAATAACTTTCATTATAATGATTATAAAAGAGGTTTTTGGACCTGGTTTTATATGAGTGTTAGGGAACATTTGTAATCACCATGTTTCCTGAAATTTTAAAGAGATTTTCTGACCTTTTAATAAGCTGATTTTGGGAAAGCTTTATCTTCCTGAATTTGTACAATTCCATAATTTGAAAACGGTTACACTGGAAATTTGTACTAAAATGGACTTTAATATATTTGTTGTCCAAATATCTCAATCCCAATATTGGAACTAGGGTGAATAGAATGAATATAGACATTTGAAGAACAGAAATCACTTTTCCAGTTTCAGGAATAAGAAAGTGCCAGATAGTTCAAAAGATTTTCCCCTTTATTTATTGACTTTGACAGACAGATATATATCTATAAGTTTACTTTGAAGAATATGATTCATACTAATCTACAGTGATACCTAGTTATTTATCATTGACTCACTTATATATGACAGATATAAAATTTAAATATATTTTAGGAGTGGTTTACTTGTATTATTGAAGAACATTGTATGACTGATATAACAATATCTTTACTCTACTCATTTAATTAGTTTAAAAAATCAACATCCCAACAACAGGGTTTCCACTTGGCCAAAAAGCCAGCTTTAAGCTAGCTTTTCTGTGTTTCCTACTTTCCACTTGTTAAATTGCGAAAACCTCCTTTTTGCGTTCGGCAATTTATCGGGGGGCCAACTGGAATAGTGTAATGATATTTTTAAGCTAAATAAATAATACCCATTATCAACTTAATATGTCAAAACATCAGTTCTCCCATTCTGTATCAAACATAAGGAAATGTCTGAAGTGAATTCTGCCATTCCGTATGATTATAGAGAATTGGTTTATGACTTCAGTCATTGATTTAATCACACTAGTTGTTAATAATTAATCAATAAACCTAATTATATATTGTTAATTAATTAATCAGATGGTAGAATTGTTTGACTGTACTCTGTAACAGAACATATGTGTTGACTTTTCAAATGTTTTTAATATTTGATAAAGATCTAAATTTCTGATCAATGGACATATTGTTAGATATACTGTGAAGGAATGTGATGTGTAGATACTGGACTGGAAGTAGGTTTTAATGGTGTCATTACTAGTACATACTATTCCTTTTAGGGTGCATGACTGATACTTTAAGTTTTCATACCTGGAGAATAAAATGATTAACTTTTAAATTTTTATCAACTTTTATATGAGGATATTTAATGAATTTAAAATTTATGCTGAATCTCTTATTGGATATGAGGTGTTAAAGCCAAATTTTATTTGTTGTGTCTGTTTTACTAGTGATTTCTGGTGTTTTTTCGAAGTGTGAGTTTTGGATTAACAGTGTCTGACTTACCCTGAAACACACCAAATACTTTGACATCTAGTGTGAGGGATTAACAGTTTTAGGTAAGGTTAAGACATTGTTTAACTGTTTGAGGTCAGTTTCTTATGTTTTATTCTTAAGCTCTTCTTTGTTCTTATGGTGCCTATCTATTGGAAGTTTAATATTCTCAATCCATATCAGAGATTGTTTTAATATTACATTACAAGGCAGTGACTATCTTGTTATGTTTTTGTGAGGATTACGAGTAAAGAGTAAATTTGGATACAGGTTGATCTGTTCCAAGTTATGCAATGTTAGTAGGTAGTTATATATTATTTCTTTGGTAATCAGCATTTTTTTTAAACTTTGCATAAATATATCTCTAAGAGTCTTAGAAACAACTTCCAGGATTCTTGCAATTATGAAATTATCATTCAATGGGGTTTTCCTGTGAATGTTCTGTCATAAGGACTATAGCTAATATACATTCTGTATTAGCCTACTATTTAGACTTGAGTTCAGAAGACAGGAATTTGTTTAATACATATAATTTTTTTTGTTCAACTTTCTACAAAGTATTATCTTGTAATACCATGTTACTTGAAATAATCTCTTGTTATGAAGCTAAACATAATATTATTGATCTATGATGAAAATCTATGTAGGTACGCGATATATATGATATATTTACACGTTTTAAAACATGTATATTGAACTTGATATTTCAAGTCCTTTAAAGGGAAATAACTGTGTAGCTCAAGAGATTTTATGAAAACTTATTTCTTGTTTGAAATATCTATAAGTATATGTATGCTTTGAATTCTAATAAGAAATATACATTTCATACGAAAATGGCTTTAGACCGAATTTGTGAAGTAAGCTTACAGGTGTTTTAAGAGATATTCTCTTACAAAAGCACTGGATTAGGATGAAAATAGAAACTATGGGTTTCAGCATTAGAAGAAGTTTTAAATTGAGTTTTGTTATCCAATCAGATAGCTGTATTTCTCAAATTGTAGAATTTATCTAAGTTAAGTTTTGAAGAACAAGGCCACAGGGGAGCTGCTCTGATAATATTTATTGAATTCCAGGCCTGTTGTAGTAAGGTTAATAGTTTAATAAGGAATTAACAAGGAATTAGGATAATCTTAGATTAATTATTAAAGGCACAGCCTGTTACCTGAATAATAGTTATTGCAATTGAACAATATCAATAACAAGTTTTTACTTTGCACAGGTGTTTTGGATAAACTTCCATCACCAGGACAACTATTTACATATTGTGGGTTCAATTTTTTGAAATTTGAACTTGGTAGTGTAAGTGATGTAAGTAACATGAAACAGTATCAAGAAGATTCAATGATACATTCTTATTAATTCCTTATAATGAAACTCCAACTCATCTACTAAATCTACTATGTACAGAGATGATAGATGAACATAGTTCAATTTTTGGCAGAAAAATTCTATTAATTTTCCTCCATTCTAAACTTTTGTGCTGATATTGTTAACATTTAAAAAAAATCAAGAATCTTGACAATGCTACTTTAAGAGAGTTCAATCCAATATTAAAATATCTACTCAGCATATTTCTCTCATTAGTATTCTGTTGTTAGCCTTTCCATATTTAGATTGGATTAGTTTTGAATTAAGTGATTTTAAGTGAAAGTCTTTCAAATTATAAGGGTGTTTTGTTCTATCTATAGATTAACATTTCTCAACAATAGTTCTTGTAAGAAAACTAAATGAACCTAAGCTTATAAGATTTGTTTTAAGGCTTCTAGATAATCAAAGTAATTTATTTTATACATATTTATTGTTTGTATGAAGGTTTTGATATTTTAATTGGTTTGTAGTTATGAAAATATTTCTGTAAATTACAGGTACAGGTGTAGTACATGGAAAGTCAAGCGATATATCTGAAATTTTCCGAGCTAATCAACTTCTGTGGAATAAGAGTACCTAAATGAAATATTTGGAGGTTATCCTGTGAATTTAAGTCATGATATATTTTTATATTTTCAGACAGAAGGGTCAACTGATGCAGCACCCATTCCTCCAGTAAGAAAAAACAAACTTGCTAGAAGATCCAAATCACTGTTAGATGAGATAACTGAAGTTTTAAAATCCAGATCTAAATCTTTAACGATGGAATCTGATACAACCGAATCTGATTTTTCTGATTTCGATCACAGTCTTTTCACCAGACGCAACCTCAGTTCTCCCCCACTCAGGCCGAATCCTGACAGTTCAATTCCAAAAACTGATTTAGATTCAATTAATACTGATAGTCCTAGCATTAGTGTTAATTATAGTTCTGCTCAGAATTTACACCAGAGTGCATCAAATAGTTTGAGACATAGCCCTGCACATAGTTCAAAACCAAGTCCTTCACATAGCTCAAGTTGGAGCCCTGCACATAGTCAATATGGTGGTAAAAGTCCTCGGAGTCCTGCCAGGAAGCAACGTCAGTATATAGTGAATCCAGATGACAATGAATCTATAACAAGGGTCACAACTACATATTATCAAAACTCACGCCCTAATTCTGTAGATTCTTACGTCACACAAAATGCCTATTTAACAACAGATTCTAGTTCATATGATAGTACTACCACTGATACAGAATCTGAAATTGCCTCTCCTGTCAGAAACTCTGTTTATGGACTACGTTATCGAAAGATTCATAATGATGATACAGACAATAAAAGTGATGAAGATATTTTATCAGATGCTGAATCGTTAGAGCAATTGATGCTTCATAGGCTGCCAGGTGAAAATTTAGGAATGATTCTAGGAGTAGAAGCTGGTAAAAAAGGATCAAGTAAAGTGCGGAAAGTGGTTGTGAAAAGTGTTACACTAGGAGGAGCAGCTTATAGAGCTACAGGTGGTACACAGGGAATACGAGTAGGAGATGAAATTGTGGAAGTAAATCGTAAAATTCTGTCAACTTTAACTCATGATGAATGTGTTTCTGTGTTTCATGAAATGCCTTTACGTATCCTTCTTTCAGTAAGGAGAAACATTGATCCGGGTCGTAGATCCGGGCAGTCGTCAAAACTACACCAAAAGTTAGGTCCAGTTCACAGTTGGCCATCATACAATGGGTATCAATCTGAAACATCTGAATCAGAAGCAGAAGGGGGCCATCCAAGGGGATTTCAAACTCATGAAATCAAAATTCATAAAAATAGTAAGGAGACTTTAGGAATTAGTATTGTACCAAGCTATGGATCAACTAGAGAATATTACCAGGTGAGCTTCTTTATGATTTTTTTTTATCTTTCAGATTACAGTCTGACCTCAATGTAAACAGAATTGCATTCTGTTATCCATTTGTAAATAAACTGAAATGCTTGAATATTGAAGGTCTAAGTTTTGTCTTAAGGTGGAAAATTTCAACTGATGAAAATATTATTTGTAGTTTAAAATGTGATTTAACAGAGAATACTAAATTTCATTAGAAATTTCTGTGAAGTGTGAAATTGTGAAACCCTATATTGCTATGGAGACATTTGGAGACAAATGCTTAGCATTTAAAAAAAAGAGTTTTTTATTTATGAAATGAGAGAAAAATTCACTTTTGAGCACACGGTAGTCAGAGACTAAAAAGAGAAAAAAAATTGATATTGTTTCGAAAATAACATGGTGAAATTATGCTGTACAACAAATTTGGTGAGATCATGTTTCAACTCTTATTATCCATGACTCGGATGTCTAATGGTTACAGCCAAAACACAAAAGTCATGTTTTCTTGGTCACACCTTTCTTATTGACCATGTCATGGACTCGTTAACACGTAAAACATAACCATGTCCTTGAAAAGTTATAATATTATACTGTTTGTTTCTAGTAAATTTAAAGATAGTTTTCAGGTTTGAAATGTTTACTGCTTGGAATTCAAGTTATTTCCCTTCTGTTGTTTAAATTGAAAGTTCCTCAGATTTGGACTGCAGATTATATGATATGTTGACAGTTGATTCCTTGTGAAATATAGAATGCAAATAGCAACAGTATTTGTTATATAGTGTTATGAACATATTTATTGTAACATATCCTGATCTGTCATATAGAGCATTATCAACCTCTGACTTGATAAGATCCTCTTTCTTTGACTGTGATGTAGGGACAAGCCTGATTCATTCATTCGATAGCTGTATGTTTTCTAACCTTGGAGTTTTAGAGTTGCCCCTTTAGGGAGATGAGTCGCAGGGGACAAAATTTCAAATTTCAAATTTAACCCCACCATGTGAAATCAGCTGCTGAGATTTTATATATACATGCAGAATTTGCCCTTAGATTGCCACTTTAATACAAAATATAATAGTTGTAATAAGATTATTACTAGCTTAAGATATAGCCTTAGGCTAGAAAATAGAAGATTTTAATTTGTTGACATTATAAATATATGACTCACATAAAAACTATTTTATTTGTGGAGATTTATTGAAGGGTGATGATATATAGATACACCACTGAATGAAAGAGTGGTTTATTTGGGTAGATAATTATAGCTGAAAAAAATGTGTTATGGTCCAAGCAATATCAAAAATTTGCTTAAAAGTTTCTTGATTGGTAGAAATATTATAAGAATTTAGAAAACAGTTGCTTATTTTCATTCTTGGAATTAGTAATCTGATTACTTTAGTTCCTTTTTATGAGGATGAGACTCTTGAATTGTTTACATAGGCCCATTGAAATAAATTAAATGCAAATATTATTCTTGTCCTTGGCATAGGTTAGTGGATTGGCCACACATAAAAAATGAATACCCCTTCTAATAGCTGAAGATGTGAAAAACATCCAACGCTTAATGCATAATGTTTCAGATTCTTCAAGGTAAACACTGTCAGAAATATATTCTCAGAGGTAGAGAAGTCCATATATTTCAACAAATTTCCAGTTCATTTGAACAGTATGTCAAGTGGTCATTTGTGAAGTAAAGGATAAAAATTATCTCAATTAAGGCACACCTTATATAGGTGAAAGTAATGTTCAATAAGTATATTACATTTAAATTAGGCTGTTTTTATACGCCCACATAGAAATGTGGACGTATATTGTTGTCGCCCCTGTCCGTCGGTCCGTTGGTCCGTCGGTCCGTCTGTCAACAATTGTTTGTGGACACTGTAGAGACTACAGTTTTTATTGGAATTTCTTGAAACTTGGTATACTTGTTTATAATCACTCAAGGAAGAACCCTATCGATTTTGGTATGATTCCGAAAAAAATTCCTGGAATTCTTGGACTTTGAATTTCAAATTGTTCTGTTTGTAAACAAAAGCTTGTGGACACTGTAGAGACTCCATTTCTTTATGAATCTTTTTGTAACTTGGTATATTTGTTTATTACCATCCAAGGAAGACCCCTATTGATTTTGATATGATTCTGAAAAAAATTCCTGGAATTCTGGAACTTGGAATTTCGAATGTACTGTTTCTCATCCGTCTGTCAACAATTGTTTGTGGACACTGTAGAGACTACAGTTTTTATTGGATCTTCTTGAAACTTGGTATACATGTTTATTACCATTCAACGAAGACCCCTATCGATTTTGGTATGATTCCGAAAAAAATTCCTGGAATTCTTGAACTTTGAATTTCAAATTGTTCTGTTTGATAACAAAAGCTTGTGGACACTGTAGAGACTCCATTTTTTTATGAATCTTTTTGTAACTTGGTATATTTGTTTATAACCATCCAAGGAAGAACCCTATTGATTTTGATATGATTCTGAAAAAAATTCCTGGAATTCTGGGACTTGGAATTTCGAATTGTACTGTTTGTCATCCGTCTGTCAATAATTGTTTGTGGACACTGTGGAGACTACAGGTTTCATTGGATTTTCTTGAAACTTGGTATACATATTTATTATCATTCAATGAAGACCCCTATTGATTTTGGTATGATTCCGAAAAAAATTCCTGGAATTCTTGGATTTGAATTTCAAATTGTTCTGTTTGTAAACAAAAGCTTGTGGACACTGTAGAGACTCCATTTCTTTATGAATCTTTTTGTAACTTGGTATATTTGTTTATTACCATCCAAGGAAGACCCCTATTGATTTTGATATGATTCTGAAAAAAATTCCTGGAATTCTGGAACTTGGAATTTCAAATTGTACTGTTTGTCATCCATCTGTCAACAATTGTTTGTGGACACTGTGGAGACTACAGTTTTTATTGGATTTTCTTGAAACTTGGTATATATGTTTATTATCATTCAATGAAGACCCCTATCGATTTTGGTATAATTCCAAAAAAAATTCCTGGAATTCTGGGACTTGGAATTCGAAGTTGTTCTGTCTGTCTACAATTGCTTGTTGGCACTCTAGAGACTACAGTTTTTGATAGATCTCTTTGAAACTTTGTTTTTATATGCCCACATAGAAATATGGACGTATATTGTTGTCGCCCCTGTCTGGAATTCTGTGACTTGGAAAAATTCCTGGGATCTCTTTGAAACTTTGTATACAATATGTTTATTATCACTCAAGGAAAAACCAATATACATTTTGGTCTGATTACGAAAAGAATTCCTGGAATTCTGTGACTTGGAAAAATTCCTGGAATTCTGGGACTTGGAATTTAAAGTTTTCTGTGTGTCGTCAATTGCTTGTAGACAATGCAGGAAGTACAGTTTTTTATATACCCAAATGAAAGTATAATGTTGTTGCCCCTGTCCATCCGTCTGTTCGTCTGTCAGCCTGTTTGTTTGTGGACACTGTAGAGACTACAGTTTTTATAGAATTTTCTCATACTTGTTCATTATCATCTAAGGCAGACCCCTATTGATTTTTGTTTGATTATGAAAGAAATTCCTTCAATTCTGGAACTTTGGATTTCAAAATTTGTTCTGTCTTTCAACCATTTCTTGTGGACACTGTACAAACTATATTCTATAAACTAAAAACTTCTTTAATACCAACCAAGGAAGAAGAAGATTTTGGTAGGATTCCAAAAAGAATTCCTGGAATTCTGGGAATTTCAAATTGTTCTGTTTGTCAACAAATGCTTTTTGATTTTTTTACTGAATGCAATACAATATAGTTAACTTCCAAGTTCCTTGTAAATCAGGAACCAGCTGTAATTGGACTTTTACTTTTACAATCAAAGCTATCAGTGGGCGTATGTTACCTTGCCTGGCAAGCTATTTTTGATTGATAGAACAGGGATATATGGTATAATTTTATTTTCTCATCTGTTGTCCTATTTAATAATCCACCCACAAACATTGCTAAATCCTGTACTGTATACAGATATACTTTATTTACCTCCAACAAGTAGAAAAAGGAGAGGTTTAGTCCAGTTACTATTGTTGAAAGAGAGGTTTTCTCAAGTAGTCACAAGGATCTAGTTTGGGTGTGATCTGAATGATGAACAGTAAAATTGGTGTTCAGTAGAGCGTGGGTAATTTAATTTAAAGTGATCAGTATCAGTGAGTTGGTATTTTCTCACCTATGATATATTGCCTGATCAATTATTAACTGGTGACATGATATATGTGATAGAAAATTGATTATTTATATTAAAGAATTAGGTTTCTGGAATTTCACAGTAAGTTAATTTTATTAAATATCTTACATATATTAAAGGGATAATAGGTGTAAGAATATACTCGTCCTACGTCTAATATTTGTGTTTAATATTGACTACTGGTTAAATAAGTATGCATCCCATACTTGATCAATTTTAAAACGACAATAAAACTATATTCGGAACTGGTGATCTACTCAAATTAGTCAACTGAATGAACTCAAGTTTTTCACAGTTTATGGATTTGACAATAATGTTATTTTCAGTGACTTTCTGATGTGAACAGTAATATAATAATTGACAGTTGTTAATTAGTTCTCAGTAGTTTACAGTTAGTGAATTACTTTCAGAAAATAGACTCTATCAAAACCTAATTCTGAAAATAGTTTATAAGCTGCACAGTTGTACAATCCCTTTTATAAATTAATTTCGAGTTATACTTGGTTTTATAGAGGAATATGAACAGTATGCAATGTTTTTAATTACTTAATCCAGCGTTAATGGATTTCAAAAGGTAATAAAGGTTACTAGAGGCATATTACTGAAGTGACATATACAGGTATAGCTAAAATACCTAAGGCACAATACAAAATTTCTATATGCTTGGTATATGGCAGAGGTAGTGGCTTATGACAGTTCATTGATAGTGTGTACTAATTAGTTACTCATAGTTTTAATTACATGACATTCTGAATTAGTTTATTTTCTACTGGATATTTAAATGACTAGTAGACTAGAAAGCTACAAACAGATAAGGTAAGTTTTTTTTTGGAGATTTATGTTAGCTGGATGGTATTCTTTTAGAATTCCAGATTTCAGAAAACTGGGAATAAAAAAAGAAGGTGGTTCACTTCCCTTTTGATACAATTGTTAAGTTCTCAATGTACTTTGGGGTATACTGATTGAAACATTATCATATATCCATTGGTCTGTCTGTCTGTCCTCAATTGCTCTTTAACACTGGTAAAAGAAGACACAATTGTTGACAGATTTTAACATAACTTTGTGTTAGTGTTCGCAATCACCCAAGTCTTTTGAAATCGAAAAATATTTAGTATCAGTTATTGCCCATGGTTTTGTTTACACCGTCAATTTTTGTCTCGTAAACACTCCACAAGGAACAATTCTTTACCAATTTTGATGAAACTTGCAGAAATTGTTTGATATTACCAAGGATGAAAATATCTAAATATACATAATATAAATTATTGCCCTTGTTTTTTTAAAACGCTAAATTTTTAGCTTTTGACAAAACTTGTTGAAATTGTTTATTATCACCCAAGGAAAAATTGAAAACCAAACATACAAAAAAATATTTAATGAGTTATTGCCTTGTTAGAAGGTACAATTGTTGACAGATTTTAATGAAACTAGACACCCTAGTAAAATAGTATATGACGGAAGGTTGAATGTGATTGTTACTGTAGAGTCAAGATTTTAATTCATTGCTGTCAGTGGGTGTATATTACCTTGCCTAGCAAGCTATCTTTAGTCATAACAGGACATTTTGAGATATAAGTATAACAAGACTGGTAAACATACAATACAACTCAGATTAGTGGCATTTGTTGGTTTAGGGTGACAAGGTGCAAGAATTTCAAGTGTTTCTAGTTTGATATAATTGGACTTGTTCAATTCTAATACAAATAATGTCCCAAATTCTAAACATGTGGATAAATTAGGCATTCTGTTGATTTTTTACACAAAAACAATAAGATTGGATAGCTGCTGTGAAGTTTGTTAGATTTAATTGTGTTGAAATTAGCAATCATCCTGTTTGTTTATAAAGCATATTTTTGTTGTTTCATATGGTGTCCATATTCCTATCGTAGTTGTCATTGAAGGGGGAGTAGCTTCTATAAAGTTACAATTTTCTTAACTGTGAAGTTCATTTGATAAGAGTTAGAAGTAACTGAAATGTAGTTTAATAATCTTGGAACTGGCATATATGGATTTCTGTGTATTTGAATTGGTTTAACAATCTTTTAAGGTAGGGTCTACCACCATTGCTTTAGTTTCCCCGTGGATCAAGTTAAGTTAAGTCTCAATTATATTTCTATAGTTTTATCAGGAATTTATGGGTCCACAAACTCTCTTTCAGAGAAATATAAAAACAGTGTATAGCTAGCTTTTGATTACTGTCCTTAACAGTTTTAACAATTGTCGTTTTTGAGACAAAGGTACAACTGTCCTTCAAAAATGGTAAACCATGGCCTTCAATGTTGAGTAATGCTGTATTTTTTTATATAAAACTAAGGACTGTTTTAGCTGCGATATTTATTTAACCTTCTTTTATTTCTTTCACAAATTTTCTTTCAAGATTGTGAATCAATCTATCTTAAACCTTGTCTATTTTAAACTAGTGTTTGAATAAGACTTATTAGAATTAGACAATTACATTCAAATTTCTTTTTTTATGTTCTCTTCTAATGACAGTTATTTGCCAGTTTTCTTTAAACTTAGTCAGTTTTTATTTCTTAAAACACCCTTTTTTACTTCAAGTATGAATGAGTTGTGGGTGTTTTTATTTTATGTAAAATTCTTGTAGGTTTGATTTTCTTGAAAGAAAATCTTGTAGGTTTGATTTTCTTGAAAGAAAAACCAACGTTTAGAAGGTTATACTTTTCATAAAATTTTTATAACACTTTGTTCAGGAAAAACCCCATTATTTTAGGTTCATTTGAGTATTTATTAATCAGATCTTAGGTTAGCGTACTATCAATATAAAAGTTAGTAATAATGGTAGCTGTGTGAATGTTTAACAACTTCAATTAATTGTCTTAAATCATCATTCAAGAGTACCCATTGATACACCTGGTACACACCATTTGTAAAGAACGAGACCAAGCAGTGGTCTGAGGATCTTCCAAATCTATGAGGGCGGCGTAGTGGCTCAATGAGTTAGACGCTTGCTTGCTAACCTCCCAAGGTGCATATGTGTAGGACGTTCAACTTCATTTAATTCATTTCATTTTTGAAATCTATGTAATCCCAGTTAGAGTTCTCTTAATTTCAAATTAATTATTGACACATCAGTCTTTGGTAAGTTGGTGTTTTGAGACCCATCAAGACTGCTCTCTGCTTGCTAACCTGCCTTTGGATTTATGAAACTTAGTCTAAATGTTTTGAATTCTTCTGAATAAATTTTGTGTAAAACTGAAAATTTAGTTGATTTCCAAAAGTAAAATATGAAGTTTTACCTAATTTGACCTCATCAAAGGTAACTTGGTTCAAATTGATTACTAATTAATTATTTGTCAGTGTCAAACTATTAGACTGTGACATCTTCCTATCTTCTTCACACAAATCATGGAGTGGAAAAGTCTGCAGATTTTCATCTGAGATTGAAAGCTTTTTGGTTTCTGGATTCTTCTCAATGAAACAGAATATTCTAGTGCTTTTTGTACTTTTAAAAAGTGACACAAAGATGATATTTTAAGTTCTTCTCATTTTCTTTTTACTTGCTTTATTCCCTTTTTTGATGATAATTACTTCATAACTTAGTTCCTTTCCCAGATCAAAATGTTTCTTTTAAATTTAAGACTGGTGAATAACATAATATTTCAACCCTTGAGAAATTATTGATGCTTTGATTTTCTCTTCAATTATGAAGATATTATGAAAAGAAAAGTTGAGGTAAATTATGTAAAATCATGGTGTATGACGTGACGATTAAAGTAGTTGTATTATTGGTAAATGATGCTGAAACATCAACATAATATACTTTACAATCATAAACTATACATATATTTTTTGCTGAATAGTAGCGCAGGATGGGAGTGATTATTTTATAACTTAGGAACCATCTGTTAGACTTGTTCCATCAGAATTCCATGTTGTTATTGTTGTAAAATATTGTTTTTTCTTTCTGAGGTTTTGTGAATGAAACAAGGCAGGTTACACTTCTAAAAAAATGATTGCATTTGACTTTGTTCCCTTAGTTTTCATTTTCAAGATTCAAGTTACCTTCTTGAGGCTATGTGATTTATGCTCATTTGATAATGTTTAACCATAAACTTTAAAACATGTCATTTTGACAAGGTTATTTATGCATCAGTTAACATTATAATAGTTGACAAGCCTTTTTTGGACTTAAAGAAATTAAGAATATAAGCTTACATATTATAAAAATACAGATAATTATAATGACAGTAAATAACAAACACAAAAACTGAACACATAATAAGTGTCTGTGACAAGATTTATCAATTTGCTATTGCCTTTGGAGTGATCTTTATATAGCCAAAAGTTAAAATACTTTTCCTCAATAGTATCATGAAAGGCTGGTGTGTGTATCAAAATACTGGTGTGTTTATCAAAATACTGGTGTGTGTATCAAAATACTGGTGTGTGTATCAAAATACTTGTGTGTGTATCAAAATACCAGTATGTGTGTATGTATTACAATACTGATGTGTGTATCAAAATACTGGTGTATCAAAAATACTGGTGTGTGTATCAAAATACTAGTATGTGTGTATGTATGACAATACTGATATAAGTATCAAATTACTGGTGTGTGTAAGAAAATACTGGTGTGTGCATGAAAATACCGGTGTGTGTATCAAAATATTGGTGTGTGTATCAAAATACTGGTGTATGTATTTTGTATACTGATATATGTATCAAAACACTAGTATATGTATCAAAATAATGATGTATGTATCAAAATACTAGTATATGTATCAAAATACTGATGTATGTATCAAAATACTGATATATGTATCAAAATACTTGTGTGTATCAAAATACTAATATGTTTCAAAACACTGGTATTTGTATGAAAAAGATTGTGTAATGCTGGTGTATTACATGAATAAAAACCAGATCAAAATGACATGTAATTTGATAACCAAGTCTATATCATAATGTCTCAAGTGTAGATACAGATAATTTCAAGAATGTTATTCAACAAATAGACATATCTTTTAATATATTAGTTTATGTATCTAACCTACATTCAAAGCAAAAGAGATTATCTCCGAACTATAATAATGTTACAAAAAGAAATTTGAATTTCTATTTGCATTTCTTGAAACTTTTGATATGAATAGGTCAGGGCAGGGGTATAAGAAATGGCTGGAAATTGTGGGAGACTTCATGAGACCATTACTGCTTTGATTTTTTGTTCTTCCTGCTTTTAGTTCGATATATTATGTTAATTGATAATATAGATTTTGGTTAGCAAAAGTTTTCATCTTTGTCATACATAGATGACATTAATTTATACACAGTTCCAATTTGTTGAGAAAGACAGTATTTAACCAATTTTCTTAAGACATTAATGATATAGATAAATGTGAGAAGATTAGAAAGACAACCATGTTAGGTTACAATTGTCTGAGATTTTAATATTCACATGCACAATAATATATCATGATTACAAGTATGTCTTATCAATCTGTATAATGTTAAATGCAAGGAGATTAAACCCTGTTTCAAATATTTTAAAGTCTAGTAAATATAAATGGTGAGAGTTAAACAGCAGAAGAAAAATGAAATTTATTTGCCGAGGTCAGAAAGGGTATCTCTATTGAGATAGCTACTTGTTGCTTTATCTGTATTTTTGTAATATATCTGAAGAAATTGTTCATATTCTCATAGAATAGCACAATAAACAAAGCTGCATTTCTTGAATTCATTTTGGCACCAATATTCCTGGGATTAAATTAGGATATTTTGGATAATGTTTTATTCAGTCCTTTGCTGTATGGTGTATATCTTTTGGTTGAAATAAATGGATTTGATGAATTTGTATAGGGTGTGAGCATTTTAATTCTGGCACCAAGATTCGTGCTGTTTCCTCAGTTTTCGTGGGTTGTACATCCTAATTTCTGTACCTAATAAGTAATAAGGGACTTGTTGCCAGGACAGCAGCATTGGCCTACTCTTTTTAATTTTTCAATTGTCATCAGGGATCTCTGTTTTATCAAATGCTATTATTTAACTATAGTTTTCTGATTGGCTGATTTAAAGATATCAGATCTTCTGCATAATTTAAATTTCAAAATGTTAATATTTCTTATTGTATATATCATAGTTTAAAACACATGGCCTTGATATAAACCTGTTTTCATAAAATATGCCTTGAAGGGAGGGAAATATGATCGCCTGACTAAATATTATGTCTTGGGACTGTTTTCTAGAAAAGACTATAGTCTGGATACATAATGAGGTATGAATTGTAAAGGACAACATTTTGAATTTTTTTCATTTAGGAACAGTGATGAAATATATTGTAACTAAATTTAGATTATCGTGCCCAACCCAATTGTGTGATAATTTTAATTTTATATAGAAATATATGCTGGTAGTAGGTAGTGAAGTAGTTATCTTTATTCATGTGGATTTAGAGACAGTGTTTGAGGACTTCAATTGTAGGTAGGTAATTGATTCATAACAATAGTGTAGTCAGGAATATATATATTTTGAAAATTCCAAGGACAGAAGAAATGGATCTTCGATAAAAGAATCAGCCTTTTTGGATTGATACTTTAAGAAAAGTTGTTATGGTAATATTTTGAATTCTAAATTTTTAGTCATTTACAAAAGTAAGAATATAAGCAACGGAAATTTGATAAAAACTATACCAGTAATTAAATTTGTCTGACTTATTAATCTTTTATCCGCATATGCATATATAATCTATATTATAGAATAAAACAATTTACAACAATTCATCTGCAAAACTAAATCTTAGGAACTTGTGAATCTCTAATAATTTTCTATAACATAGAGATACGTACCAACAGTTATATATATATCAATATTGTCCTGGCTATCTTGAGGACATAATTATTATCAGTGGACCATATTTTAATAATATTTGGTCATATATAACCTCAAGCACATTCCTATATAATTACCTTTGAACAGTAAGTGATCAGGAAAAAATATTAGAGACTCAGGGGGTCAAAGATCAAAGTAATAAATGGGGTTATTTTATTGGTAAGTGTCACTTTCGACAGTCGGTCAATATTTTATAACTCAATCCAATCTCCAATGATAAAGGTGTGTTTAGTGGTTATGTAGTATAAAATGTTTTAAGGACTTCCTGTGCCTATTTCAACTGGTAGGTTACATTTTTCCAAATATTTTTTTTAGGGCTGCCACAATTCTTATAAAGGGTAATTTGAAACACTATATGATGCACATACAAGAAATTGAAGTTGAAAACTGATAGCAGAAATTCTGAACATAAATGTCACTATTTGTACAAATTTCTGTAAAATAAACTATTGTCTCTGGCATCATGGTAAATAGATAGTAATAGTTCAACTTTTTAAATGTCATTTCCTCATTGACTTGAGTACAAAATGAGAATGTTTTAAATGACTGGTATGATTTACAAATTGGTGTAATTTGTCAAGAATTTCCATTCAAACTGAAAGTTTGTAGGGAAATAATAGACAGTACTTGACCTCAGAGAGTATTTCAGAAATGGAGGTGTGTAAGGTCATCTCTGGTTGATATGACAAAATCATTTTAGGTAAACTTTGAAAATTATAGTAGTTTTAAGTGCTTTTTATCAGCCAGTATGTAAATGTTAACAAGAGATATTTAAGGAAACTTTTTTTCAAGTAAAAAATGTTTTTTCAACATCACTTCATTGTGATTGAACAGAAAATTCGGTACAAACGCTAAATTTGGGGGATTGTCCAAAGTACACCTCCTTTCCCTATCAGTCAAAAGCGGTCAACAGAAACTATTAGAGGAAATGGCTCACATCAGTGCTTCTGTAGACTACCTAACCCTTTTAAGAAGAATGTATTTTCTGTAGGTTAATAATTAAAGAAAGGAGCAAAAGCTTATAAGAATTCTTTTCTATTTCTGAATTTTATCAGCATTATCCAGTACTTTTTTTGACTTATAGTGCATATGTTTTAGTAGTTTGCTTCAATATTTTGTTGTTACTCAATGTAAGAAAAGAAAAGAAATTCCTGATCCCTTGTTTACATAGGGAAAATAATTGTAGATGTGAGGATATGAAATTGTAGATCTGAGGATATCATTGTCTATGATCAGAAAATTATGAAGTAATCTGAGTTAATGATAAAATAATAGCCATAGTAATCAGGATAGTTATAGCCTAAAGGTGTGTATTATTATAGGCCTGTATGGTGTAATGTAGGGATATCAATAGCCCCACAGCATGTTTACTTACTGTAAAATACTTTGATACTTGTATGATAAAACACAATATTGTTATCTGACATGTTTTGTGAGTGTTTAAGTTGCATGTATAAAGGACCATCACGATCTAATCAGTCAATGAGGTAGCAACTTAAAGTAAATATACTAGTACTGTTTTGGTAAAGAAAGTTTTAAATAATGAAAACCATATGAATTATGGAATAGCATGTATGTTTGCATACAGAGTAAGCACTCTCTAGCCATTGCAATGCATCCACCAATATAGTTTCATGTTGTTGTGGATGTTTTCCTATTCAATTACATTCTGAGATAAAGCATTATCAAATAATCACAAGGAAAGTGGCCTGGATACTTCCTCCCTATTAATGATTTAAATAAAGTGAGGGGGTCAAGAGGAAGTTTGGGTTCTATTTAATGTTTTTATCACATGTGGTTACCTTTAAAAATACATTTTCACCATTTGATACGCCTGTGAATTTTACCTACCATGAAGGTTGTCTTCTGTTCAGTGAAGTTCACTTCTGGTTTTATTGAGATTTGGTACATTGACACCATATTGGCACTCTGTAAAACAAGTCACTATACAAACACATTTAATAACTACTGCAAATATATGATATGCACAATCATGAGAGAACAAAAATTTGGATATTTAATTTTATGCAATAGACATCTGGGGCTGTATAAAATGAATAAAATATATTATAGCTTTGATTCCAATGAAAACTGGACACTAACATGTATTACTGTAAATAGCTACATGCTTATAAATCTGAATGTTCAAAAGACACAATTTCAATGAATGATCTCTCTGCTCTTCTTAGCAATGTCTGAATTTGTTTAGATGTTATATTATTCCAGATGTATTCAGCATCCTGCTGATATATGAGGTCATCCAAACAATAAATCACCTGTTAAAAGGTATGACAAATATTGTAAAGAGCTGAAGTCAATATCACATAGCTTTTGTCATTATGACAGCTAGTCAAACAGGTTTCCTTAATCTCTCAAATATTCCTTCATCATATACCTATAATCCAATTGTTAGACAGGGTATATTAAGGATTGTTATACTAAAGTCTACGGGCTCAGTCAGCTGAAATAATAGACTTAATCCTCATTAGAGTCTTATTTCAAGGTCAAATACTGGGTTAGAATCAGCTCTATTAGCAATTTGTCATAATGAATATTGAATAGGGCTGTAGGATTAATTCTCTTTCAGAATATTTAATGCCACTCCTCATATCAGTTGGCAACTCATTCAGAGTGTCCACAATGCATATTATATTGATTGCACAATTAATCATATTTAAGCATACATAGATGGTTTGTGTGAAGGTCTCATTACTTCTTTTAGACTGATAATAATCTAGCGAAATGTTTTGATCTGTCTCTTTAAATATTGAAATGTTCTAGTAGGTAGGTGGGTTATAAAGTCACATGAATAATACATGTCCCAGTAATATATTACAATATATCTTCACATATAACAACAGTAAACCCACATTCCGTCATATATCAATATCGAGAATGTCTTTTGTCACTTTTATATAGCTCAAATATGTCTTTATTGCCCTCCTTTAAAGTATTTAGCTGAAATTTGTCTTATAGTTTTCCTCATATTAGTCAATAAGGATTACCTTGAATATTACATTGTTGATTGGCAAATAAAAAATTGTATCATCATACCTGTGTATAGGTCATTAAAAACATAGAGAGACCAAGAGAGAAACATTATCATAGAGATAAGTAATGAACCCTTTGTGAGAGATATGAGTGAATTATATAAGTATTGAGTCCTAGGTGAGAAAGATACATAAATAATATAAGTATTGAGTCCAAGGTGAGAAAGATAAGTAAATTATATAAGTATTGAGTCCTATGTGAGACAGATAATTAAATAATATAAGTATTGATTCCTATGTGAGAAAGATAAGTAAATTATATAAGTATTGAGTCCTATGTGAGAAAGATAAGTAAATTATATAAGTATTGTTATATAAGTATTAAGTCCTATGTGAGACAGATAATTAAATAATATAAGTATTGAGTCCTATGTGAGAAAGATAAGAATTGTTATATAAGTATTGAGTCCAATGTGAGAAAGATAAGTAAATTATATAAGTATTGTTATATAAGTATTGAGTCCTATGTGAGACAGATAATTAAATAATATAAGTATTGAGTCCTATATGAGAAAGATAAGTAAATTATATAAGGTCTTTAATCCTATGTGAGAAAGATAAGTAAATTATATAAGTATTGAATCCTATGTGAGAAGATAAGTAAATATTATAAGTGTTGAGTCCTATGTGAGAAAGATAATTAAATTATATAAGTATTGAATCCTATGTGAGAAAGATTAGTAAATTATATAAGTATTGTTATATAAGTATTGAGTCCAATGTGAGAAAGATAAGTAAATTATATAAGTATTGTTATATAAGTATTTAGTCCTATGTGAGAAAGATAAGTAATTATATAAGTATTGTTATATAAGTATTTAGTCCTATGTGAGATAGATAATTAAATAATATAAGTATTGAGTCCTATGTGAGAAAGATAAGTATTGTTATATAAGTATTGAGTCCAATGTGAGAAAGATAAGTAAATTATATAAGTATTGTTATATAAGTATTGAGTCCTATGTGAGACAGATAATTAAATAATATAAGTATTGAGTCCTATGTGAGAAAGATAAGTAAATTATATAAGTATTGTTATATTAGTATTGAGTCCAATGTGAGAAAGATAAGTAAATTATATAAGTATTGTTATATAAGTATTAAGTCCTATGTGAGACAGATAATTAAATAATATAAGTATTGAGTCCTATGTGAGAAAGATAAGAATTGTTATATAAGTATTGAGTCCAATGTGAGAAAGATAAGTAAATTATATAAGTATTGTTATATAAGTATTGAGTCCTATGTGAGACAGATAATTAAATAATATAAGTATTGAGTCCTATGTGAGAAAGATAAGTAAATTATATAAGTATTTTTATATAAGTATTGAGTCCAATGTGAGAAAGATAAGTAAATTATATAAGTATTGTTATATAAGTATTAAGTCCTATGTGAGAAAGATAAGTAAATTATATAAGTATTGTTATATAAGTATTGTTATATAAGTATTAAGTCCTATGTGAGAAAGATGTTGTTAAAGTTTGTAAGACAATGAGATATTTAGCCTGGCTAATGTTGTGAATATTGTCGTATTTTACATGGTAACGATGTGGATAAACACTGGACTTGAAACTTGTTTGATACCTAATCCCTCTACCAGACATTCTTCAAGTATTTAACATACTTCTCTGGACATGCTGAATTCTTAGGCCACATCAAGAAAATATCAAAATAAGTTAGACTGTCAATGATATTTGTATACATTTCTCCTGAAAAAAGTTCCGTTCAGTAGGAATCAAGGTCTCAACACAGTCTCTGGTCATTGAAGTTAAAAGACAAATGTGGATTTCTACTAACATACAATCACAGATGATCTACATAGAGCATAATCCAACAATGTGATTCAAAGTCAAAAGAGTCAATTACAGTAAAACTGGGAAATTTAGAACTACATAAATGATGATCTAAATTTTTTGGATCAATTCTCTGATCATGTGATAAACTAGAATGATAACATTAAGACTCAGTTTTATAAATTCATCAACATCTATTCTGTTTGAAACTTATATTGGCCTGGAAGTTTGCATTTCTTAACACATATACCACATAACAACATCTTTCTTTACCCCCAAAAAACAAGACCAGCATTGTTATACAAAATATCTAAACAATGTCTACAAGGGGTAGGAACATTATATATAATTATACACTACACATATGTCTATTTCTGCCTGTGTATAAAGCTGGTAGTTTGTATACCATGTGTCTATTGAAGCATACAACAATTTGACAATCTCTCATGGTTAAAACCCAGCAATTAAGAGCTGAACTTATACCAATCTCTATTTGGTCAATTACAAGTAAGCTATTTAAATTGAATTCATGTTTTGTTTGACTAACCCTATATAAGTAGTGACCCAAAATGACAGTAGAAATAGTTTGTCAATAATCTGATTAAATCTCGGGCTGTATGGTTTATACCTGATCACTAGTAAGTTATAAGGAGCTGATCCCTGTTAAGGCATAAGGAGTAGATGGCTGACTGGTAAGGAGATTAATCTAGGAGTTATCTGTACTTGAGGAATTATTCACCCAGGTAAAGTTAAGAGTTGACAATATTTCAGGTATTTTCTATTATTGACAATTATTAAGTTCTGTATATTATTTGAAAGTTTTGTGATGTGTGATATTTTTACGGGATTTGTCAGTCATTTAATATTTGTTATTTATTTATAGTAAAACTTGTTTGATTTTTAACGTTCCTGTGTTTTCTCCCTTTATGTTGTTCTGATACTCAGCTAAGTATTACCAATTTAATCAAATAGATTCGCTAACTGTGTGCACGCAAACACTTATGTACATGAATATTGGCTCTATTTTGCTTTCAATCATATATATCTTGGATTTTAGACTTGCATTGCTAACCTAAGCAATGGCAGAAAGTATAGAGGGTCATATTAAAATATTAATACAAATCTTATGAAATAAATTTACTGCTAGTGAAGCAATGTTTCAACTATGTTGGTTAGTCTTCATGTTTTATGTGATATCAACTTATAATATTTGATAGAGACGGTCTATAGTTAGTAATTGTAACAAGTTTGATGAGGTAGTAAACTGTCACTAGAGTGTCAAAACCTGACAATAAAACACAGACTAAGAATAGAACATTCTGACAGTTTGAATAATTAATGAATATGAATAATACAGTGTGAAATATATTGTTTAATTTTACGTCTTTATATTGGTGTGACACATGATAACTACAATAGAGATCCTTATTTGTTACCTGGTGTCTTGTTATTTATCTGTTGTTCAGATTTCTTTTAACACCGGATGAGAAACTTAATAGGGCTACTAGAATTTTATATTGGTTAAGAAGTAAGCACAGGCTGGTAGAAGATAAAAATCTGAAGCAAATTTTATTCATGGAATTATGAGTATGTAAATGCTGTATATGTAATTATGTAGGTTGATTTTTCAAACTCTTGCCTCTTTAAACTTAAATTTTA
This sequence comes from Nipponacmea schrenckii, assembly GCA_030562195.1. Classification (NCBI taxonomy): domain Eukaryota; kingdom Metazoa; phylum Mollusca; class Gastropoda; family Lottiidae; genus Nipponacmea; species Nipponacmea schrenckii. Next base: position 37,479,244 of record CM060200.1, on the reverse strand, counting down.
TTATTATACATTATTGTATTATTAGTCTTGCTTGAGTAATGTTGTATGACTTTACACTTGAGTTATTTCCCCTTCTTAATATCTATATTTATATTTTCAGATTAAAAGACTGCTACCAAGTGGAGTGTGTGCACGGGATCAAAAACTTCAAGTTGGTGATCGTCTAGTGTCATGTAATGGTCGATCATTGAAAGGAGTAACACAAAATGAATGTTTAAATATTTTAAAATCAGCGGGTAATGACCTCAAGTTGACTGTTTTAAGCTCAGATAATCTGGCTTATTTAGGAATGGATTCTAACACAGAAAGTGATACAGAATCAGTGAACAATAATATTTATAAAAATGGTTTTGAAGATATTCAACATTCAGAGCATGGCTTATCTGCATCAAAAACAAATGCCAATGTGTTATTTGCCCAAAAGAATGTAAAATTAGCTTATACACCACCATATATTCCAAATCAAATTCCATCAGATTCCGAATCAAGTGTAGCTTCTACACCCAGTAGAGGAACTCAATCTGTGATAAGTGAAGTGGACCAACATATTTTAGATTTAACTGGTCTCGGTACATCGCAACTTAACAGTATGGAATCTTCCTCTGGACATAAGTTTAGGAGTGTTGATAACTCTCTTCTGGAATCCATTCCACCACCAGTGGAATTTTCAGATAATCCAATTTCGCCAGAAGAAAGTGAAACTAGCACTTTAACTGACCCAAGTGACACAAGTCTACCTGTAACAAACTTAGATGATTTATTAGGAAATGATAGTACCGCAACAAATACGCCTATTCACACAACAAGTACACCAATTCATAACGCTTTCTCAACAATCTCCAGTAGCTTTCCTGAACATGATGAACTTTTGACTGTGACATCATCTTCAAATGACCTTACAGTTGTGAGCACATCAGAAAATGTGGTTCAATATGATGGAAGTGATAAATTAAGTGAAAAAATACCTTATACTGATATTGACAATGTCCAAACTTCTTCAGAGCAAAATTCAAATAACCTTTTAGAATTTGATACGAAAGTGTCAAATGTAATTGAAGGAGGACAGGCTACCACTTTATTTGATATTGGTGTCAAATCGGTTAGCGATGCTCGACATGTTTCTCAAACATCAAACATTGACGATTTACTTTTTCTTGATCAAACAAACATACAACAGTCAAGTTCAAATTCCAATGTTGAAATTAATAATGAGGCTGTAAGTCAGGGGCAAAATGTATCACCACAAGTCAATGTGTTAAATCATGAACAAACACACGAGAAAACATCAAAAAGTCTGGATAATGTGACAACTGTTCAAGTTGGACTTATCTCCCTTGATCCAAATGGTGTTGTTGATGAAGGGTTAGTGACTAAAGTCCCAATTATTGACCTTGATGACACTAAACACAGCCCTCAAATTGAAAATCAGGTGACCCAAGTTATTGTGAATGAAAGACCAAAAATAACAAAAGTTGATGTGGGCTATGATAAATCAAGTTCGTTACATAGTCATCAAAATGAGCATAAAATTCCTGGAGCTACAGTGTTTAGTGTTGATGATGTTAAGGAATCTAATACAGCCAAGATTACTATTGATAATCCCAACCCACCTGTTCCCACCCCTAGATTGTCTCCTCATGTGGCGCCAAGAAAACATCTTCCAAAATCAGAGACCATTGATACATCTGAAAAAAAGATTGTTCCATCTTCACCCAAACCCTTGCCAAGAAAAACACATGTACATAATGTGGTACAGACACATTTTCAGGAATTGCACCAAGAGCCATCTTTGACATTGAATACTGCCAAATTAGTTGAAGCTGCCAAACCCAGTGCTACCATAGTGGTCAGTAATTCTGATCAAGACATAATGAAATCATGCAATAACATTGAGACAGATATCAACAAATCTGTGGAAACGATCACAGAATCAAAACCAACTTTGATTCATGATTCAGAAAAGGACCAAAGTGAATCATCTAGCAGTAACATAGACACTTCTAAAAAGCCTCAAAAGTCTACCATTACAGTGAAAACTCCACGTCTGAAATCTTCCAAAGAAGAAAGGAGTGATCGAAGTGGAAAGATAATGGTGACTTCATATCAAAATTCTGATATCAGATTATCCAGGCCGGTTGAAGAAGAAGAAAGTATTCAACCAATGACTTATATCCAAGATGAATTGGGAAATCGTAGCTGTGTGCCTACTCCACCCGTCACCCCTAAACGTCAACCCAAAAAGAAGGATGAGGGAGCTAAGATGGAATTGACAGATATACTGATGAATCTTGTAAACCTGGAATCAAAGACAAACAATGATAGTCAACCAGAATCCACTGTCATTGAAGAAGGGTTGATTGAACCACAGAAGGTTTCCAGACAAACAATGGAAACAGTTCTAGGAGCTTTTTCAAGTTTGATTCCTGGCTTAGATAAACCACAGAAGAAGTCAATTTTCCAGAAAGCTGTATCAGAAGTGATAGATGACATGGATGATGATAATAATAATGTTCCAAAACAAGAAAGTAAAAAGAAAGAAGAAAGTCCTGATAAAGATGAGACTGACAACGTGGGTAAAACTAAGAAAGTTTCCCCAAATTCACAACCTGTAAATGAAATACCATCAGTTCTTCAAACAGGTTTTGCTTCAATTTCTGAAGCGCTTCAGTCAAAATCAAAAGTTTCTGAAGCACAGAGTGAATATCTCAAAGAAAAAACACATAGTATGCAGAAAAAACCCAATGGTCTTAACTTGACTGACTCCTCTAGTGTCAGTGTATCTCAAAATATTGTGGCAAAACCAAAAGATATTGAAATAGAATCCAAAAAGAAAACTCCAAATATTCAAAAGCAAAAAATTTCTCCAAAATCTGAAAAAGTTGTTCCCAAACCAAGTCTGATTTCTGCCACAGCTCCCAAAAGAATGTCACCGGCACCACACATTACCTCTATTAAAACTCAACCATTTTCATCCCTAAAATCTGGCTTGACGTCATTCTCTACAAATAAAGTCAGTAAAGCTGATTATCCTAAAAGACGTTGTGAAGACCAACCATTTCAAGTTGATGTGTTGAAGGGTATTGCTGGTTTAGGTATTAAGTTGGCTGTAGGAAATGACGGATTGGTTAAAGTAACAAACATACAAACCAGTGGACCAGTTGCTAAGAATGGACAAGTCAAGTAAGTTTGACATTTTTTTCTCTTTTTACTCTTGCAATATTTTTACAAACATCAATTATAACACACTTTATTAAAGTACAAGATTGGGCTAATTTTTAGCAATTATACTGTTTCCCTTGGTAATATCATTGATTATTAATCTTGCAATTTCTACAGAAGAATATCATATGGTGTGAGTTGTGCAATTTTGACAGTTTTTGAAAAATCCAAAAAAATAAGCAAGTTTCAATGATGAATGATTTCCTGAGCTCCTATCAGTAATAACAAGTAAAAGCATTAAGAAATCCATATTAAATCATACAAACACACATTGTACACACACACAAAATTTGAAAGCTCTTGTCAAAATGTTTCTCAAAATTTGTTTTTTGAAGGGTCAGGTTTTGGTCAGGTTTATTTGAATTCTAAATATATTTTTGATGAAAGACATTTTTAACATTCCTGCATGATACAACAAAAACATGTTTTGCTATATTTAATATGTTTATTCAACCATGTATATAACTATGTCACTATAATCTATTTATTTTAAGATTTATTCAAGCAGTTGTTATTCATAATACTTATTCGTATTCAATTTGAAATGCACTTTGTAAATTCTTAGGAAGAAATATGCAGTTAAATTTGGTGAATGTTAGACTGAAATAAAAAGATTTGCTGATAGGCCCACATATAGAAAATAGTAATTTTCATCTTTTCTGATCAAATCTGATTTATAATATTAAACCACAATTAAGATAACCATCTAAACATTTCATTGCAAGAATGTTATAAATATCGCACAGTTGTGATATTTATGGCAATAAAACTAATGTTTGTTTAAAGGAAACTATACACTGATATCAGATAATTGTTATATTGATCTGCATTATTGATCTACCGATTCATTATACTTATGACCAATATATTGTTGTCCAGAATTGGATATGGATAATTTTTGGCCCTAAAGAATTCAAGATAATTCTTCTGCCCTTAAAGATGAAATGTTTTTATATAAAAATAGTTAATGATTTTGCATAGACAAATTCTTTTTGTAGGTGAAATTTTGTGGTACAAGAAGTATATGAGATTTTTAAAAATATTAAAATGTAAAATTTGAAATATAAGCTTACCCATGATAAAAAGTAGGAGATGATAGATAATATTAATGAATATTCATAGGATTATTGTATAACTATACACACACTACAATCAAGTTGGATATTTTCTTTTTTTTATATTGTAATTAACTTTCAAGGTAATATAAAGTAAAAAACTGTTTATACAATTTCAGAATAAAAAATTCTATCATAATATTTGAACTGGAAACTTTTTATCAGCAAACTTTACAGGCCTTGAGTCAAGAGATATAAACAAATTATAGGCTACCTGATTTCAGATGTAGAGAAACTTATCTTTTATATTAAAATTCAAATCAAAAGTTATATTTCAAAATGAAACAGTTAGAGAAATCATTGAATATATTATGTGATGCTATAGTAATAGTAAATTGCCCTTTTTAAAACTTTGAGTGTTTTAATGAGGTTGCCTTGTGTACAGTTGAAGTGTGTTTCTTGTGTTGAATGTAAACCATTTTGTTGATGAATCTAACATTCATACCCCTGCATGGTTTAAAGGGAGTTTATAGCTACAGAACATTTTTTCTCTCCTCTTTTTCGAAGATTGGGAGGGTGCATTTTGAGAAAAAAAATGATAGATATCAAAAAGGCAAAAAAGCAATATCAATGTAGAGTATTTTGTCTGAAATCTTATTTTTTTCCACCATAAAACAAAGTCTTTCTAAAATTTTAGACCAAGAGCAAATAAAAGATCATTAATTTGATATCCTTGATATACAATGATAAAATAAATTGTCTTGAAAGCAATATTTTTAATAAGTGTGTTGATGGTATAATTTAACATGCCTGGAAATAATGACAACATCCATTTGTATCAGGACTCCAATAATATTAATATAAGAAGAATCCGTTAAGATAGTAGACTAGATGGCTGTATGAATACAACTGATAAATTTATGTCAAACTGGCCTGAAAGTCTTCTGTCATGTCAGACTGTCCTGAAGGTTGGAAGTATATGTCACAAAGAAATGGTCAGAGTGATATTTTTTAAAGGATTCTGCAAATTATAATTCAAGCAATGTTTTTGAGCTGTTGTTAAGATTGGTTTTGTGTTTCATTATAAACAATAAACAAATATAAGTAATGTGAAGTCTGTGAAAGAGTTGTGTAATTGACAATCCAAGTTGCAGAGTGGAAGGATGTACATGTATTCTCCTTTAGAACTTCTTTCTAGTCTCTGTAATACTGTAATGATCAGAGATATATATGATGTTGATGTCAAGAGTTTAAAGAGAAGATATGTGAAATTTGAATGCATGATAAGCTTCTTTAAGCTACATGTTTTGTCAAGGAATTATTTGTGGTCTGACTGTCACTTTAAAGTGAATGAATTAAGAATGTGAGAGTTAATCAAAGTGAACTAGAAGTTACATCTGTTCAGGTTCTTTGTTCTGTTGTAATTTGATCAGAGAGACCCTACTACTGAAGTCTGGTTAAATTAAAAACAGCTCATGGAGTATAATATTACCTTCAGACTACTCATTGGAATTTCTTGAGAATCATCTGGTCTTGTGAACTGTTTAAATAGGTGAGGAAAATTCTTAAATTTGCGATGGGATTTACTATTGAAAGTGTACATTACATTGTGGTTTAGTTTTGTCTTCAACTAGTTTTGTTTTATCAACTAAAATATAATCAGGATTATTTGTGGTCATACTCTATCAATTTTGAGATTTGTCAGTACATGTATCAGATACACGTGTTTTATATAAAAGTACATCATTATATATCATAGCTAATATTTATATCAGTTCTGAAAGACCAGTTAAAAAATCATTCAACACATTTTTTGATGTTTCAATAGTAATGGTATTTGTATTGCACTCTTCAACAACTTCCAAGAATATTATATTGTGATAAATAGGTAATAGAGATAAAGCAAATTGCATAAGCTTTAATTTTTTGTGGTAATAGGTGAATTCTAGAAAAATAATTCTGATATTTCAATTATCATATTTCATGGACAGAGATTTGTAATCAGCTGTGCAGAGAAATTATGAATGAAGAGACTAGGAGATAAAAATCAATATTTCATTGTTAAGCATTTATCATTCACTTCACTAGCTCTTTGTCTGACAGAAGGAATATTTTCTAGATGGCATCCAACATGTGTTCCTTCAGTCACTGTGTTCTAGTTTAAATTAAGAGTAAAAAGTCTGAGTCATTCTGTAAAGCAAGCTAGTGTTGAGTAGGTGAGAAGGATATCTAATTAAAGGTATGATTATAATTTCTATTTCTTTGTTTATAAAAGAGATAACAGGTATATAATGATATCATATTGTTGATAACATATTGCGATGTAAATGATACATTAGACAATGAAAGAGGGAGGAATACTAACGTATAATAATGGCTAACAGGAATTTGGATTAACATTTTGAGTAGTTCTTTGTCTGTGAAATTCACGTAAATTGTAATTGAAATTAATTTGCTATATTTTGAGTAAGGTAGGTTTTATTAATATGAAATAAAAAAATACTGTAAAATATTTCACAGAACCTAAATAAAGTCATAAAGAGTGTTATTGAGTTTGTCATTTTAGTAGGAATTTCATTTTTGTCATATTTATATTTTTCTGTAGATCTAAACTTCAGTTCTTCATTTTAATAACTTGTTTGATTTTAGCTTGAACTGCCTTACCCTGCTATTTTACTGCAGGTGTGCCTAGGAGTGCCTAAGTGAAACAAACAAATTTCCTTGGTCTATAAAATCAATAGGCCATATGCAGCAATCACATGATAGACAGTGTAGATATAGAACAATCCTGTTTTTCCTGCACAATTAACACTTGCCAGATTCAATGAATGTGAAACATATTAACTTTTTTATCTTCTTTTCTAAATATATTATAACATTTAAACCAGATAGCCTGTTTTAACGTCATAATATAAACGTTTATCTTAACTGAGAGACCTAGTTGAGTCAATGCCAAGATATCAGTTATAGAATAGAGGGTGGGCATCATAAACTACTGACCAGTTTCAAGCCATACATGATTCTAAAAATAACTTGCAGGTTTCTCATGATGACTAATGTTATTACTAGACATTACCAGGATCCGTGGAACCAAGGTTTTATAACAAATTTGATATGGTCTATATAGATGATATTTTTATTGCAAATTGTTTTTTTAAGAGACTGTAAAGAGGTTTTTCAAAGGGTTCAAAGTGTTATTTGCACCATTCCAATCCTGCACTTGGCAAAAAGAAATCCTGTAGTTCCAAAGAAACCATGACGAATTTGACATCACTAAAAACAAATTTATTTGGCTCAGTGTAACAGTTCAGATTGGAGTTTTGATCTTTTTGAATTAAATTCTGATGGCTTGAGCATGACTAGTGCTTTTGAAAGTTGACACTCCAACCCTTTTACCTAATCCCTTTTCAGAACTGAAAGCATCAAGTGGCATTCTAATGAGTCACTATGAACATTAGTTCTTACAAATATTGAATTTAAAACATGTTGCTGAACAGCCTTCATTAAGACCTAGGTCATCTTTGACTTTAGGCCTATTGAATCAAACAGGTGGGCCGTAACAGTCAAATATTTTGATTATTTGATACAGAATTAGGTGAAAGGTCTTTAGCTTTTAATGTATGAAATTTGAGATGTAGGTTTTGTAGGCAAATCATTATCTATTGAAACATGTCTAACCGTGAGTGAACTTATTATAATATATGTATACAAAATAGTAACAATATAGTGTAGGACATCTTAGAGTTTGGTTGTTTAAAGACTTATTTTGAAAATTTTTGTTCTTACATACTGTTGGTGAATAGGTTTTTTATATCTACTGTGAAGAACTGAACAATTCTTATATCAGGATGGCCTACACAGGTCTATATTTATATTGTGTTGAAGAAATTCCAATAATGATATTGAAGTTGTTTATTTTATTGTCTTGTGGTAGGCTATTCAATTCCTTAAAGTGTAGATATTGAATATAAAACAGCCAGAAGTAAGTGTATTACCAGGAACCCAATTCCTTTCATATCATATTGTGACCGAATCTATCTATTTCCTCTAAATACAAAGGTCCTAACTATTGAGAAGCAGCTAATATCATTTACCATAGCAAATATTTTATATTAAACCATCCAACAAAGGACATTTTCAATAACATCATTTCAAAAGGGTTTTTATGTACTTATCTTTATTGCCTGATTTTGTAGAGAATACAGGCAATGAACAAGGGTGTTTGAAGTTAAAATTGACAAAAAGAAAGTCAGGTGTGTGTTGAATAGATGACAGGGAACCACTAATATTGAAAGTGTCTGCTCCTAAACAGATGTTTTAATGAATCAACAGCATTAATCAATAATTAACAATAATTGGTGGAACTGTAGAAAGGTCATCCTGACATTCATGATCAGGAAATGACTTTATATGGAATCGGCACATGCTTGTTGAATATGGCATTGATTATGGAGTATGTCTGGGTGATTATAAGATATGACTGTAGAAGTGACGTGTCATTATATGATATTAGTGCCAATTGGATTGATACACAAGATTATTGATCATTTAGAACTGCACAGTCTGGAGGATACCTTGATATTTGTACTTGTGATTATTTCTTTTGAAAGGATAAATCAATTTTTGAACTTATTGTTAAAACCTGGTTTTTGTGGTTGAATGATTGAGATTCACAATATTATTGATAATGATGGCCATTGCCTACCCTTCCTTCATTAACTGGTCAGTAGGTCTAGTACTTCATTTCATTGTGTAAACTGTTGTGAGTCAGATTCTCAGAGCCTTTGCTCATTTTTATTACTTGATATTCAGTTGTATAACCATTTTCAGATCTGATATTATTAATATAAAAGAGGGTTATTTATCTAAATAGTAGATAATGTAGACCTATAATAATATACATCTAAAACTTGGATAAGATTCAATGATAAACAGTAATAAAAACCATATGATGCTTAACTAAGATGACAAGAATTTTGTTTAATATCTAATATGTTGGTATAATATTAGTTTTTAGTATGTGAGTTATAATAACAGTGTTAGTGGTTTTTGGTGTTTCCAAGGAGGAAATTCTGCACTCACTAGTAGGGACTTAATATATTGTTTTATTTCATAACAATATGTTACATTCATAAAACTTTAAAATTCCATTATCACAAAAAGGAAACTAATTCCACATCAATTATATTAAAGCTGAAGAGTGATGTAATAGGCTAGGAAACTATTTACTAATTAAATAAACTAACTGGATTTCTTCATAAGATTTAGAAACATAGAGCATATATTTTCATTTTAGAAGTGTTTTTACTTTTTTTTTTAGGTTTAAACAGAAAATTTCTAAGATGTGATTTCTGTATAAGCTAAAAATGGTTTTTATTTCTGATTATAAAAAACGTCATATGTATTTAATTGATTGTATTTTTATTATAGAGTTGGAGATTATGTTTTGTCCATCAACTCGACTGTGTTACGTGGTGTAAGTGATAATAAAGTACAACAGATATTACGGTTATTACCACGTGGACTCTCTAAGTTAGTTATATCAACAACAATTCCTGATGCTCATAGCCCTGACAAAACTGGTAGGTGACATTTTATATAAATTTAAAGAATTAGCAATGGAAATTTTCAGAAATTAGAACTGACACCAACTTAAAGTCAGTTTTTTCAAATCTCAGTTATATGGTGAATAGCAGCAAGTTTTGTCAATCCTTCTTTTTCGCTAGAATCAATCCAGGCACTTATATACCAGGATTTGATATAACTCTGTTCATTCAGAAAACTCATGGTACATCTTGAACGGGATATTTTAGAACAACTTAAAGGAAAGTTTGATGCAATTAAAAGACTGTAAATAGTTAAAACTTTGTTATGTTATTAGAGTTATAATAAAGAACATGAAAATATTTCTAAGAACATATGTTTAATCTAGTTAATGTTCAATAAAATCTAAATCTATATCTGTTAGGTTCATTATCATAGACTCCCTAGTGAAGTATGAAAGCTGAACTAGATCTGTGTTTAGGTGTAGACTATCTTTTCCCTCTCACCTGTGATACATTTGGCTACTTCATGATGTGGAGAAATATTTTTACCAATATTTCTATAAATAGTAGCCAGACTCGTGCAATTCACATGTTTTGGCCTCAGTTTATCAAAGATTGCCAGGAATATAGAGATGTAGATAAAAAGAAGTAAAAGTTCCCAGTACTAGTTGAATGTCAGGAATTCTAGGGTCCTATTGGAATCATTGTGGTGTAAAAAATATTTATTCTGTAAGTTGAAGTACAATTATTATTTCTTCCCTTATAATAAATTATATTTAAATTATCACAGATAGGCTTTTGTTCATGGCTACCTTATTGTAGTAGGGTTTATTAAAAACTGAGTAAAAGCTTGTATTTTGAACATACCAGTTGGGTTTTCCGTTCAGAATATCATTCACAGATTTGAGTGGATTTGTAATAAGTTTTATTTAATTGTGAAATATGTATATAAATGAGAAAGATGGTCTTGATTTTGGTTTTCTTTGTTTTGAAATTTCATCCAAAAAGTAAAAAATTGAGACTAGGTTAAAATATCTGCGAGAAATTCTGTTTATAATAACAGAAGAAAGTGTAGGAAAATATCTATTTTAGAACATTAGAAAAACATGGACATTCTGTATATTGGAACATAAGAAAGGCTAAACTTTATTACATCAGAAAAGGTTTGGATACTGTATAGATTAGAACATTAGAAAGATTAGCCAACTCTGTATGAGAAAATTAGAATAGTAGGAAAATGTATTTGGATAAAGTTTCAGTATACTGTTTGTTTTTTGCTAGTGTTCTTACATTAATAATAGATATCATCATTGTTAAATATAAGTTTAGTTGGTTTGGAAAACTCAGGTTATCCTGTTTAATTTAAACTTGATTTGATATATAAAATCTGGAAAAAGGTTATTAAACTATGTAACCTAAATATTACTGATAACCTAACTCGTTAATTATTTTTATCAATCCTGATAGGTAGGAATAGGTTCAAATGATTTGAGAATGTAATGACTGGGAAAAAGGTCAAATGTAAAACCTGTATCATTCCTGAAAAATTTAACTGTCTTTGAAAATCATGTACATTTTATAAAAAACAAATGTTTTGTCTACTGTTAGAAATTTGGAATTCATTACTGCATAATATTAAAAATCTAGAAAACAAAGAAGCCTAATACATAATGAATATGTTTGTGGGAGAATTTGAAATCAACTATTTGGTTGAATAATTTTGACATTAAAAACATGCAAGGACAGAGAATTTCTCACAAGTTAAGATTTATATAAGAACTGTTAAGTGGAACAAAGTTAGCAGAAAGTTCTGATATTTTAAAGTGATAAGATCTTGGAATGTAATGCTTATCTTGTCTATTGGCTGATAGCTAACACCAGTTCTATAGGAACTGTTCTTGGCATGGCAGGAACTAGTGAACATATGGTTCATATATGATCTTTGACCTTAATGGTCTTGTAAGCTTGGTGCATTCACAGATATCATATCTTAAATATGCACTTCATATGGTGAAATAATTGGTGAAACACATTTTATAAGGGTATAATATCTCATTTAAATATGGCATGAAAACAAGGGTATGTTTTTTATTTACAATTTTAGTTTCACTGCTAATCTATGATTTTATGAAAATGTATGAGTTCCAGAAATAAAACCTAGTTTCAGGCTAGGTTTATAGCATAATTGAGATCAACTTGAAATATAGCAATTAAAATTCGGCTCATTGATTATGAGTTCTAGGAAAAACTTGTCCATATGATGTAGTTGCAATAGGTTAGCATTGAGAAAAAAAATCTAGTTGTTCAGATGTGCTATAGGTTGTGATGTTTAAGATCTATTGACAGTTGAAAATCCTGGCAATATTTCCCTCATGGCACATTGCAATGGGTTGTCTGTCTTAATTAGTCTTAATTAGAATGGAAGATTATGACTATCTATATATTGATCTTTAAATATATTGCGCAAAGAAGGACTAATGTACTAAACATCCACAGTGATACTGTTTAAACTACACTGATAATTTTAAATTTTTTAATTTGAAATATATAATAGACTAAAAATACCATCATTGAACACTGTATGGTATTGCCGTCTTTGTTAGCCTCATAGTGTGATAAACAGCATACCTTGATACTAACTAAAACTGAGTGAAAATCATTACCTTTTATAAATAATGGAGCAAAAGACAAGGTGAATGGAAATTAACATATTTAAGTTAGATTTATTCCATGTTGACAAGTTTGGTTAAACCAATACACTGTGTTATTGTCTTAGTTAACATGCTACAATCAATATGCTCAGACAGTCAAAGTGTTCAATGCCTGCGTCTCAATTTGATGTATGTTAGAGAACAAAAATACCAACATGTTGGTTTGTTCTCAGTTGAGGTTAACTTGTTGTATTGGTGTTGAATTGGTGAGTTTTTATAGTTCATCATGAAATATTGTGCAACTTGATTCAATATCCAGAAGGTAGATGCTTTTATTTATTATGTGATGAGCAATATAACGGAATTGTGTTTTATTCATAAAACACTGATATGAAAGGAAATAGACTTATCTGCACAATAATTTTAAAGAATTTACTTACATTTTGTGGACATAAAACATATTTGTAGCTTGTTATCAACTGATTTGATTTTAAACTTCAAATCTTAATTACTAACCTGAATGATAATTATTAAACTATGAAAGTCTGATTTCTTTGTAGACCATTTTCAGTCTTGACTAAACCTAACATCTGCCATAGATTTGTGATTATTATCCTACTTTTGAAAATTAAAGATCATTTATCAATGATTAATTAATTAGATAATCTCATTAAGCAATCAATTAATTTCTAATTAGCCAGGGTACAAAACTAGAGATTATATCATTAAGGTAAACACAGGCACTCTATAGGAAGTCTTCTGTTAACACTAACAAATGAAGCTGATAGAGTGGTATATGTTGAACTGCTATTGGAGATAAGTAGATTACAATATCTCTTTATATAGCCACAGAAATTTCAAAGTTTCAGTAATATTTTGAAATGCCAATCGAGTGACATCAAGTGTAATACACCAAGGAAAACCAGTAAGTTTCAGATATTTATTTCCATGTTATATAATGAATATTTTTGTATATAAGCCATGGTGGTGCACTGTTTTTGTGCAACAACTACTTAGTTTGCCATATCAGCATTTGCTGGAAGCAAACGTTAACTTGTCGTCTACCAACTACTGTTTTTGTCACTATTGTTTGGCTATTTTGATCTTGATTTTCTACTGTCACTGCATCTCTATATTCAATCCAGAGGGTGGTGTACTGTTCAGTTTCTTCTGCTCACATTATCTAAATTGTTAATGTATGTCATAATATGTGCATATAATACTTAATAATTAGAATAATAAACCAAAACAGTTCAAAATGTTTTAGCTTTATTGTTTTCTACTTTTAATAAACAAACAACCTTTTGTGACCCAACTGAACATGGGTCTTGTTGCATAAATAATCCAAATATAAATCTTTATTATAATAACATTATATGAAACATTAATTTTAGCTTTAATTGTCTGTATGAGATATATTATATATCAAAGTAATAGTGAAATAGCCAGTGTTGTTGATTAGAAAGTATTATGATGAATCTAATATATAGATAACCAGATTCAGTGTTAAAGGGTACAGATGTCTGTGTCTTAATGTAAATTGATCTTGTTAGATATTCTAGTAATATGGTGGACCAAATTGTTTAAATAATACCATATTGTATTAAAGATTACCACGTTTAGTTTGTTCATATTGTATCAGTGAATTTGTGTATTTGTTTTGGGACACCATTGTGTCTTGTTATTAGGAAAGTAACCTGTTAAATGATTCTTATTGTTGGTATGGATATAAAGATTTCGACACTGTAACACTCTAGTCATTCTTTGGATTATTTTTATAACTGAACTTTAGATGTTACAAAAATTGTGCCTTTAAAAAAGACCATTGGTAAGGGTATTCCTGAATGAAAAAGATATAAATCCATAAACAAATGTATGCTGGTTTCTTAGATGAGAATTCTGAGTGGACTGTTGTTTGTTCAATTTATTCCTTATTTTATTATGCTGATCAACATCTTTTTTTATTCATCAACTTAATGGATTTGTTTTATATTTTCAGGACCATTAAGCATTGATACAGATTGTACAGACAACAGCATGGAACTATCACCAACTTCTCCATCTACGGGATTTACCAAATATGGTGTTCGTGTCTCACCAAAACCGTTCTCAAGTCTTTCAAATTCATCTTCACCTAAATCTTTAAGCGAAGGATTAGCCTCTATCAAGGAAAGTAAATATTCTCCTGTATCACCTCCCACTAGGAAAGTTTCTGTGGATAAATCATCTGACAGTGTAAATGGATCTTCTAATGAATCAGCCAGTGTTGAGTATCCTTTTGGAAAGGATGAACCTACTTCTAACGGTGCTAAAAGTGTCCCCTTTCCATTCAACAAATCAGAACCAAAAATTAACTCTGTGAGTAAAACAAATGAAAATCAAAATGGATTAGCTGATGAACTTGTGATTAAAACTGATAGTTCTATTGGAAGTTCACCTATCATGTCCCCTCGTTCACCAGCTGCTTTATCTCCAGCATTGTCTCCAAGATCAGATTCTGGGGATTCAGGAATTGAAAAGGCTCCTACTAAACCTCCTAAGAAGCCTGTTCATTCTTCCAACATTTACGTTAACAAAAATAAAATTGATCCAGCAAAGAAATTAGGAATTGATATTCCCAAATCTCACGCAGAGAGTAAAATAATAGCTGCGACATGGGGCAAGGAAACTGATGAAGTCACAAGTCCTCAACCTGTCAAAAATCCACCTCCAGTTGCTCCAAAACCAAAATCAAGAACTGCTAAGGCTCCCTTGCCAGATCCACCAAAGAAGCCAATTGAGAAACAGAAATCTGTAGAAACACCCATACAGCCTCAGCAATCAAAAAATGAAGAATCACAACCTTCCTTATTTACTACCAGACAAAAGTCACCTGGTGTAGAAACATTGAATTTAAATGATAAACTGAAGAGATTTGAAACAGAAATACAGAGACAGACAGATCTTGCTAAACCTCCTGGTCCACCTCCTGTAGCAGCTCGTAGAACTTCTTCCAGTTCAGAACACTCAACAGCTTCATTAAGATCCTCTTCACCTGATGTCTTCCTCTCCGATGAAAAGAAGTCCAATGCTCCAACAATGGTGTATTCTACTACTGTCAAATCCAAAGGGGAATTGCCCAAAGATCAGGATAGGTCTTATTCTATGAAAATAACAAACCAAGAAAACTCTTTGGAAATTACAAGAACAGAAGTAAGAAAACAGTCTGTGGAAGAACCTAAACGGAAAACTTCTTCAGGATCAAATCCATCTCCTCTATCACCTAGCAGTCCATTTTATCAAGATCTAACCGAAAAACCAGTAAAGGTAAACCCAGTACGACTCAACAGAGCACTGGCGCCCAAAGGAAGTTCTCAAAATCAAAATGTAGAGATCAATTCAACAGTGAAATTGACAGCTCCATCTCAACCTCCCCCAGAAACAAAACCCAAGCCAAAAACAGCCTCATGGTTTGCAGGTAAGGAGTCCGATACTAGCACCACAAATACTGAATGTACCTCACCCACACCTTCTTCAGTTGTTAGCACTGAGCCTCATCTTATTTTTGAGTCTCCTAAATGTAAGTCACCTAGAAACAAGGGCACCAAAAAGTTACCAAGTGATAGCATGAACTCACCTTCTTCACCTAAGGAACAATTGGTTCCATCAGATACCAAACCTACAATTTCTGGTGTCACATTGGAGTATGAAAGTCCAAAGAGTCCTCTCAGTCCAAAACAGGACACACAGAGAAAATATTCACAAGAGGAAATTCAGACCAAGTTTGATGATCTTCTAAATTTGGAGGTTGAGAAAACAATTGTAGAGACCACTTCAGAGGTAAATAAGTCTGATATGCCAGTTGAGCATGAAGAAATTACCTCTGAAAATGTTGAAAGTGCTGCATTAAATGTGAATAATTCAGCTATAGTTAACAATACTGAAGATGTGAATGTAGATGACATAAACATGACCCTTGATGATTCTTGTGAAACCATCAAAGAAGATGCTCTTACTGATAATAAGGATCAACATCTAGAAACAGAGAATGAAGATTCAGCACAAAAGGATGACCAAGAAATAGAAACTACTGAAAGTTTACTTGTTAACCACGTTGGTACAGATATTCCTGACAGTGTTGTAGAACCATATGCTGCTGCTTTGGTGGAAAAGGTTATTGACAGTGCTAAAGAATGTTTCATGAAGAGTGAAGAACACAATCATCCATCAACTGAAAATGTAGCTCGAGAACCTATCTCTAAAGATAAAATGGTTGATGATGACAATTCATTGGTTGAAAGCTCTGTACCAGCACCAGTGGAAGAAGCATTGATTCCTGAATCTATTGAGTCAGTTCAGACAAGGCCTGATATTCTCAGTGATGTTCAAACAGAAGATGAAACCAATGAGGTATCTAAAATTGAACCAGAACCTAATGCCTCTGAATCAGAAAGCGAGAGATCCTCATCTCCCCCACCATTGCCATCATCAGCTCCACCCCCTCTGCCTTCATCTCCACCCCCAATGACAGCAATACCACCACCAACCTTACTACCTAGTTTTGAAGATCCACCAGATTTAGTTGATTTTATGACAGGAAGTATTATAAAGCCCCCCTCTCAGTTCACTGATCCACAACCAGATATCGTCCACAGTTCACCAATAGTACAGGAAGATGAAATCAGGTCATTAGAAACCAAGGATGTGGCCGCTGCACCAAATTTGATTAAAGATATTGCCCCCTCTGCCCTTCCTGATTTAACCAATGATAATCGTGCAATAAATGAAATTGAAAGTAGAGATGTTGTAGAAAGTGAAAGTAGGGGAACAAGTGAAGTAGAAACTGGTATTTTAGATGATAGTGTTGGAAGTAGTGTAGATCCTGTAGAAGATCAACTTATTACTTCACAAAGTGATTCTTTATTAAACACTGCATGTAATTCACAGCATGATAATGTTACCTCTGTACCAAAACCACAAGAGTCAAGTGAAACAGAACAAACTAGCACCCCTCTGGTGGATACTGTTCCTGATAGTACTATGCCAAACCAGACCAATAGCACAAATATGAATGTTGTAAAAGCCTCTAAGAATAATTTGTTAGACTCCAATGAGAACCTGTTCTCAGCCAAACCTGTTATTATTTCTGGTGATGAACCTGTAGTATCAAATTCTACATCTTCAATTCAGGTTTCAAGTTTCCAGGAATCCTTGCCCAGGACTGATCGAGATAATTTTAATAACACGATCTATTCATCTACACCAGCAAAAAGTTTGGCAACTCCTTTAGTAGCTACTGATATTGATATTGATAGTTCTTTTAAATCTGATATTTCAAGTGACACCTTACTGGACAATACAAACAATAGTGAGTATGTGAATATATCAATGACCAGTAATGGACCTGATGTAACGAATGAAGCTCTGAAAATTTCTAGTAGTTCCACGAGTAAAAGAGACTGGACATTTGTAACAAGTGAAAGAGACACTAGTGTTATTGAAGGGAAGGCAAATGTTTCCTTTGAATTCTTGGATTTTACTAGCGTGAGTTTAATTGAGCCTGAAGAGTTGAAACGTCTGGTAGATCAAGCCAATCAAACTATGGATAGAACTGGTATATCATCATCAAATCAAATAATAGTTGTCTTACTTCATAGAAAAGATCCAACAGATAAAGTTGGACTAGAATTAATGAAAGGCTCACAAGGAAAAGTTATAGTAAGTATGACTTCTTTCAGATTAGGAGAACATTAGTAAATATTGCTTAAAATACAGAACATAATATATGAAAGAAATTTGATTATTCTTTTCCATATTTCAGAACTCATAGGTTAAGGAGCATGTGGAAGTTTATATATTCCTTGTCATATTCATTCTATTGCATCTAAAGGTCTTGTATTTAAATGTTATTTTGTTTTCTAGATATCAGGGCTAATGTCAAACAGTCTAGCTAGTACTGATGGTAAAATAAAGGTCACTGATTGTTTGGTGTCTGTAAATGGTAAACCTGTAGATGATGTGTCTGTGACAGAGTTACAAGAATTAATAGAAAAGCCTTGTTCTACTGTTGTCTTAGTCTTATCCAGGGGAGAAAACTCACCGAAAACACCACCCAGTCCAAAACCAAAAGGTAAACCATCATTTAAAGATTCAACTATCCATTCAGAAAGCTTAACTTCAGTTACATTATCATTTATTTCACTCATGAACATATTGTTTTATAACATGAGCTTACTATCAATTACTTAAAAAGTATAATATAATGTCCAATTCTAATATTGAACCCAAACATGATCTGAATTGATAACTTTTATGTCAAATTCCTAGACAGTTTAAAATCCAACACGCTTATGCTTGTTACCTCTGTCAATTCTTCCTCATACAAAACAAGGATTTCATAAACCTCATCTGATGTAAATCTCTATCTAATTTCAGATCGGGAAGCCAGAAAATCATCACCCATAACACCAACCACTCCTACATCTCCAACATTTACTAATTTAGACTTTACTTGTGGTGAAACTATGCAAGTGACTATGATGAAAGGTGCTACTGGTGTAGGGTTCTGTCTAGCAGGTGGTATTGGTTCCCCTCAGGGTGATATGCCTATTATTATCAAGAGAATATTTAAAGGTTAGTTCAATAAGATAATTTTATATCATCATATAAAGACATATTGTAAATAGTGGTGATTTAAACAACTGTACTGGCTCTTACATTCATACATTCCTTTTCTACAATATATAGAGTTATTGTTGATTTAGACTGCCTCACATACAATCTTTGTTATAACTGATGAAAAAGTCATTGCATTTTGCCCCCCTCCTCCCTCTCCTTCACTTCAGACTGAAATTAAATATGGAGGTGGTGATCCATAAAGAAATATTTATGAAATCTTTTTTTCAGTAATTTTTGACCAAATTGTGACTTGTTTTGCAGGTGGTCCAGCAGATAAATGTGGTCAGCTACAAGTTAAAGATCAGATATTACAAGTTAATGATCTAGATTTTACTACCATGAGACATTATGAAGCTTGGAACCATTTAAAATATCTACCTGATGGTGAGGTGAAGCTTGTGATTAGACGAGGTAAAGAAGAGTAGATCCATTGTTCATCCAGTCCATGAATCCAATTCATATACACTCAGCATCAGTCTATTCCTTCCAAATCAGAAATACTTCTGAATTAGGAATATGATGCTTTTCAAATACCCTAGAATTCCTCTAAATTCCAATGGAAGAATATGATGTTTTCTGTAATGCAATAAGCTGATTTTGCAGACTACCATAAGTATAGGCCTAATAGCTAGCCCAGTAAGAATTAGGAATTTCTCAGTAGTTTGTGTGTCTCTCCTGGCTAGTAGGTTATGTTTAAAACTTGACTAATATCTAACGAGAAAGACACACAGATCAAAATATATAATAATTCATGTTCAATACTGAATATAAAATGTTCCATAGCTTTGTTAATGTATATCTACAGTTAAAATAGAAGTTTGGTTAATAATTCAGATTTCCATTTCAATGATGAGTTATATGAGTGCTTTATTTGTTGTAATATTTTATTCTAGTTAATGTTTTTGTTGTTTCAGTGTGATAATTCTATCAATTTTTCTATTTTTTTTCATGAGTGCATTTTGTAATTATCTTAAATGCAATTGAGATAGGAACAATTTTCATGGAGCTTGTGAAGTAACAATATGCTATCCTATAGAATTGGTGCTCATAGTATTTTGTTTGTTCAGATATTGTTTATGGTCAATTTGAGAGTGGCAAAATTCTGTTGTAGAAAATAAGCTCTTCTCTAATTGCAATATTTAAGAGCTGGCTACACTCTGAAATATATTCTTATGATATATAGCAAACAAAATCGTTTTTTCTTATATAGAGTGCTGCAGTTTCTAAACAGTGTATGCTTGCTAGTAACCATTACTATATATAATAAACAAAATATACTTTCTAACAAACTGTGGTATATGAGTTATAACAATATATAGAGGCTGTAAACAAAACAGGCTTAAAATATTATCTAATGCTATGAAATGTTTTTAAGTAGTTAATATCGTCAAGGCACTTAATGTAAAGCCATCAGGGCCTATTAATCATCAAATCTAATTAATTTAAAGCATAATGAATGTAATATATAACCAACTATTTATTAATCAATGTTTTGTATAATTTTGTATATATTTTTTGTATTTAATTGTATTTTTATATTGTCTATGTATTGTACATGTATATGGAAAGCAGAATGTGCTGTTAGCTGATGAACAAATGTCTCTAATGAATGAGCTATAAGATATTATATTTATAATACTTTCTTTTATTATGCTACTAATTCATTTTGTCTCATTATATTCTGAATATTTATATGAATTAATACTTTTACATTGATAGTCTCTATATACTGATTATACTATAGACATTTCCTGGGCAACACAGAAAAGTATACCTAAAAATTAATTTACTTCTAGCAGTCTAAGATAACTTGAACATACAATTATAGAGTTTGAGTCATCATTGGTGAAGAACTGAAGAGAAATACCATAATCAAATAGGTTCTCAAGATAGCTAACAGTGAATTCCTATGGAAAGAGAAATAAGTTTGCCTGTAATACAACGTTTATTCCTATTTGATGGATGGTATTGTCCCCATGTTTTGTAAAAGGCAGGATGAATAATTGAATCATTCTATTTAATCTAATTATTGTACTTATTGTATCTATGCAAAATATATTAAACATCATTTTCATCATCAATAACTGTAATTCATAGAAAAAATTTAATATATTTTATAGACCGATTGGATTTGTTTCTTATTAAAAGCAAAATCATGCTGAGAGTCCTTTTATGATCCCAAATTAAGTTAAAACGGTAACATTGATATTTTGATCTTTCTGTAGTAGGAAAGAACATTGTATCATCAAAATATCTAATTTCCTTCTTAAAACACAATGCAGCAAGTCAATGCGGACCACTGCAACTTGAAAGAGGCTATAACATTGTCATATATTATTAACAGAATTTTTGGCTTGTATGTTGATATCTTACCATAAGATGTTTTGATTTAAACAACGGCTAAATTGTCGTATGTAAGGAGATATCACCCAACGTATATTGAAGACTAATGGGAGATAACTCTGTATGAAACTAAGTTTGATGGTTGAAAAAAAAGATGAAAATATATTGCATATGAAAATAGAAATTTCCAATCGTTTTATGGATTAGTTAGACTAATTTTAAACATATCCTTGATACAAAAAGACCTCATATTTACACAAGAGATTATAATCATGTCAAATACTAAAATAAATACTAATTGTATTTGTACACAATGTGTGACCCAGCCAATTTTAGCTTTGATGATCAGAAAAGGTCGACAAACTCTTCATGAATGGGTGACTAAGCCACAGACATAGAAAAAACCATGTTGTATGTAACGAAGGACAGTGACATGGAGGTTACTCATTGTGTATTTCTAAAATGAGCCTGTGAAACATCGATATTCTCCGTACTACTGATATAATAGATGATTTTCCATACCAACCACATCGACTCACAGCTTTAACAGAACAAATGTGAAAGTGATACATCGATTTATCATCCTGGCCTGCAACACTGCTGGACTCGGACAAGATGCAAATATTTAGCCTTTTGAGCCATCACTATATCATGCATTCTACATTAACTTACATTCGTAACATTAAGTATGATTATTTCAAGCTACCGTAAATCTGGTGTTTGTTTTCTCACCTCGAAAATCTGGCTAATTTATACACCTCAATATGTAATGAATGAGATAATTAGAGGTTGATATGTACTTTTTTGTAACACGATTCTGTAAAATGCATAATATCACAGAAAATTCAAATTACTGTTACTTAGTATATCTTTACAGACAAGTGTCAATAAATACGAATTAGAGAATAAACTAGGCAAATTATCAAATTAACATTGTGCAGCACACATACGATTACCAATTGTGTCTCTAATAGACAGGTTTTCATATTGTAGAATGAAGATACGGTGATAATATTGGCTTTACCTTAAGAAGGTATTATTCCTTTATTCGCCATTGTTTTACAGATTGATTGATGGGTATGATAAGAATTGCTGCATTCATGAATGTTATACAAGCGAACTCCCTGACTGATATAAAACCAAACTTTATAAGGCACTTTTATAATTTACACAATTGAAAAATGTATGGAATGAAAACATTTTCACAAATTTAAAGGCATCCCTTCAAGTAATATCTATAAATTATCATCAGTTATGTTAATGAGATATTTTATTTGTTTTAGTAAACTGATGTGTTATATAGATCTACATTAGTACATGGGCACCCAATCATCATATAACCTAATAATAATGCCGGCATGATTTCCGATCAGGTGTCTTTTATAATCTATTTACCTACTGGATTAAAATCAAATTGTGATGAAGGATGCGAACAAACTATATCAATAGTTCAGTCATTACAACCAATATTTAATTTCAAGGATGGTTATTTACTTTGTCAATTATGGTATGTGTGTTATTTTGTCAGTCATTACTGTGAACAGCTTTATATCATCTCGGAGAAGGGGTTGCGTATATTAAAATGACTTCTACAGACCAACTGATGTTAAATTATTATAATTTTTCAGTGAAGGTTTAGGCATTTAAATATCAAAATTACATTGTATAATGAACTGAAATTTTAGATCAAAACTAAAATGCTTAGAAAGGACAAGGTTACGTTTACATTTACGACCAGAAAACATTAACTTAAGACACGTTTATAAGTAACAACTCTACAATATCTAAAATATACATTTTTGTTTCAAAACTGTTAAAGCCAATATATATACAAACAAACGACTACACCAAAGTCAGTTGACCACAATGCACTGTACCACAACCAGTTCAGATTATAAATTTGTTACACCCCCCCCCCCCCACCCTCAAGTATAAAACGTCTATGAAGAACATATTCTTCCTACCAAAATCGCCAATCGAGTATCACGTTCTTTATATAATTCTAAAGCCATAAGATGTTTAGTTAATTGATAAAAAGTGTGAAGAACAACCAATGTTTGTTTGTATTCAATGGTTAGGATACGTTACATGTATGTGGGTTGTTGGTGAAATGTCAAGCCTGTATATACCACTGACATCAATAAGATACAAATTGAAAGATGCACGAAATGATCTTTCAAGATAAAAAAGGTACATTTTGAACAAACATTTGGTAATCCTTGACATTGCTAGTTTAATTAAATATAACATTATATATTCTCATTTTAGAACACCCAGACTTACATTGCAAGAAATGGTATAGGTGGTCTGGGCAATACCGTACAAAAGAGTGTTGGTTTAAATATATAATGTTCAATTTGAAACGCCTTTGAACCAGCCCTTTTCATCACAATTTGTTATTCTTCAATTAAAATCCAATCACATTTTAATCTAGAACTCAAACAGTAGTTAATTTAATTGGCATCTAGATCTTATTACAAAATACCAGTTAAAACAGTGGATAACAGATATATTCAAGAATGACCGAATGCAATACTACCTTAGGCGGTGATAACCAAATACTATTTCAAACTAAATAGTAGAGATAAGGCAGCAGTTAAACAATTACAATACAGGTCGTATAGAGTTGTAACCAGAAAGCAGTACAGTGCTGATACAAAACGCCCCATTACAATTTAGAGCGCATAGAGTAATCATTTACTCACGATATAGAGCTACTGTAGTGATAGCCAAATATGTACAAACAGAGCTTATAACGTTATCACCAGATAATACAAGACAGAACTCTTCAATTACAATCTACAGGTTATACAGTAATCTCTAATAAAAATTTAGAGCTCATACAGTATTCACCAACTTATAATATAGATAATAATTAAAAACAGAGCGTATACAGTTATCTTCGCATTACAATACAGAGCTAAAACAGTAGTCACTAGATAACAATACAGAGCTAATACACTAGATAACAATACAGAGCTAATACAGAAGTCACCTGAAAACAATACAGAGCTAATACAGTAGTCACTAGATAAACAATACAGAGCTATTACAGAAGTCACTAGATAACAACAGAGAACTAATATAATACAGTAGTCACTAGATAACAACACAGAGCTTATAGAGTTGTCACCAGAAAGCAATACAAAGCTAATACAGAAGTCACTAGATAACAATACAGAGCTAATACAGTAGTCACTAGACACCAATACAGAGTTTATACAGTAGGCACTAAATAACAATACAGAGCTAATGCAGAAGTCACTAAATAACAATACAGAGCTAATAAAGTAGTCACTAGATAACAATACAGAGCTTATACAGTAAACACTAGATAACAATACAGAGCTTATAAAGTAAGCACTAGATAACAGAAGCCACCAATTTATAAAGCTCTTCAATTAACAATATAAACCTACGTCATTGATGGCCAAACAATTACGAACATAATGTCACCAGTTGTCACCAGATTACCAAATAGGACTGGAACGATAGTCACCAGATTACAAAATAGGACTGGAAAGATAGTCACCAGAGGAACAAATAGGACTGGATAGATAGTCACCAATTTACAATATACAGCTAATACAGTTCTCATCAAATTATCTTATTAACCTGATATTGTCATCACTAACTTACACTCTTTTGAACAGAGACAGAAGTCTTAATTCATCACTAGAGCTAAACATTGTTCATTAAATTACATACTGGAGTATTTATCTAAAATACCAGGCGGTGGCTATTCGGTCATATATGTTATAAGAAAAATTGGAGACAGTTATCAGGCTAACCTTCAATTAAAAGTCAACAGGAAGTTACGAAAGGAAGTAAACTTTCGATAAAGTCTTAATTTCAAATCGGTTAATGCCATTGTTTTTAATCGTAAATGAAGAAATTGATTTTAAAAGGGAACAAAGGCAACAAAAAATAATAACCTACAATGACGCTAAACCTCCTTTTATTTTTAATCCTTAGACTAATTTTTTAACTTTACGAAACACCTTTAAATGAGTAAATTAAGTCTAATGCCTTCCTCAAAAACATGTTCTAGGTTTTCTCACCTAGGTCAAGATGAGGAGTAAGTCATTGGTGAAACCGTGCCACAACATCTAGTCGTAATGTTAACCATAGAATTTACAATGTACATGATGTTATTTCTCAAATTAGACTTAAATCCAGAAATCGTTTGTCTTGACTATTTAAGATAGAAATGTAAACTGTCACACGACAGAAGGTAATAAAAAGTTTTTACGAGACTAGACCTCACGTATACTCGAAAAGATACTCAAAAACATTGGTCGATTGACTTCATACTTTGGTAAATAATTTTAGTAGGAAAATACACCACGTTTGGAGCAGTTCATTTGATGTGAGTCGAATATATAGGATACTTTATTTAAAGTCATTCGCTAATTGCCAAGTTAAAAGCTGTGATTGTTTGCTGTGCCAATTGAGGATGTTCTGTTACTAACAGTTGTTTCTAAAGATGAACACTGTTGTGCTTTTACTCCTTGCCTATGTTGGACTAGCTGCTTCACAAACTAAAAGTGATGTGGAAAACCGTTGTACACCAAACAACTGTAAGCTTCCAGACTGTAGATGTCCGGGACACAGTATACCAGGTGGCTATAAACCAGAAGAAATACCACAGATGGTTCTTATAACCTTTGATGATGCTGTTAACTGGGAAAATTGGGGATATTACTCTCGACTCTTTCCTCCAGATGGAAGCAGAAAAAATCCCAACGGCTGTCCGATTGGTATGACTCTTTTCGTGTCCCATAATTTTACAGATTATTGTATGATCAAGAAAATTCATTCGAGGGGAAATGAAATAGCTGATCACAGTATTTCCCATCGACTTCCTCATAAATGGTGGTCTGAGGCGTCCACTGAGGATCTTACTGAGGAAATTCTCAACCAGAGACAAAATCTCGCCGAATTAGCTGAAATACCAATGGAAGACCTTAGAGGATGGAGAAGTCCATTTTTACAGCCAACAGGTGACACCATGTTCAATATCTTGTATAAAAATAATTTTACCTATGATGCTACTATGACATATCCATTTCCACGAAATGTGTATTCACCTGTGATGTGGCCTTTTACTCTGGATTATTCGTATACCCTTGTATGCAACATTGACCCGTGTCCCAAAAATTCCTACCCTGGGTTTTGGATACTTCCGGTTGTAGTCATGATGGACTATCGAGAACACCTGCCATGTGCTTATGTGGACTTCTGTAAAAATGCGCCAAGAAATCAAGACGAAGCATTTCAACTTTTATGGAAAAATTTTCTGCGAAATTACAGAACTAACAGAGCACCCTTATACATTAATTTGCATTCAAAATGGTTGAACGTTGACTTCAATATCGATGCCCTGGACGAATTTATACAACGAATGACTACTATGGATGATGTCTACGTCACAACAGTAAGCAAGGCCATCGAATGGGTTCGAAACCCAAAACCACTGAATGAAATTAACGACTTTGATCCTTGGAAATGCAACTTCAAACCAAATCAAGAGGATGATGCGTTCTGTTCTTTTACCTATAAACCAAGAACAACTCGACCTCCAAATCAGTCCACAAAACCAACATCCCCCAGACCAAATTATGTTCACGAAGGACAGGGGGGTGACAGAAATGATATCGGGCTTCCACCGAAAGGAGATTACCACAATGATCGAAAGAAACACCGACCGTGGTTCCTAAAGAACAGTTCTTCAATATCTACAGCGCCTGTATTCTTCACGTTAATTTTTTTGTGTATTCACATGATGAGGGCCTAACGACCTTTACAATAAGCTTCTGACATTTTGTATATTAGAAAAGTGAAAGTGGCTTGTTGAAAGTTAAACGTGAGGTGACTTAATATTTATTTAAGATATTTACTTGTAAATGTCTTCAAAATTTTCAATATGAGAGGTTCGGAATAAAACGAGTGTTGTATTTGAATTGTGTAAATGTAAATAGTATTATTAGTATTTTTTGAATTTTTTTTCTATATTTTATTGACAGTATCACACTTTTGTCTTAGAGCAAGTTACGTCATATACGACCATATTTCACCACATTTGTTAGGTATTTCTTGCCGTGTTTCTGTATCCATAGAAGTTGCCTAGCGAGACTAATATGCGCATTATGTCATATCAACTATTTAGCAGAAGTAGCAGTTCGTTAACACCTACAGGGAACTAGAATTATTTAAACTATCCAATGGAAACAACTAAATATCTATATATTCTGTTTTATCAGCATATAAATTCTGCTGTAAGCTATTTGTAACATATTTAAAAATATGTTTTCATGTAATATTATTGTTTTGTATATTATGTATAATGTATATGTGTAATGTATATTAGTGTAAATGCATAGTCTGTTGGCTGGGCAATGTGCCTTCTCTTTATTGTAGATGCTTTTGGTGTCTTTGTATATGTAAATAAATTAATAGTTCTCAGAAAGCTCTTTTTGGCCATATCTTAGGAAATATGATTTTATTATGTTCGAATTAATGATTATGATATACTCGTATATTTCACGCGTTCATCAGCTCTGAGACACAATCCTGGTTTTAAAATTCGTCATTAGTCGAAATATAAATAAAATACCTAAAGACTTTTCGTATTGACAACTTCAGACTTACTCAGGAATCTGAAATCTGAAACACTACGTTTAGGGTCTCAAACAATTCGTGGTCGAAGTGGTATGACATTAACAACATATATTAGTGGTTAGAGTAAATGAAAGTAACAGGTAAGTATTCAATAGAAGGCTATGGCAAAGGGTAAAAGTATTGTTTACGACTATTTAGGTGTTAATATTTATTCAAAATAAACAGAAGTCATTTAAAAAGTAATTTGGATAGGTAACTGAACATTTTAAACCTTGGGCATTGGTGTTGATATTGACTCAATTTTATCGGCAAAAACACCAAACCAAGAACTCCAAATAACAATGTTGTGTTAAGTGGTGAAAGAATTGTTAATTCCTAAAACCGTACAATCGAAAGCTGTGAAATCGTTTGGTTCTTTGAACTAAATAGTTCAGTTAAAGAACAACCCCTGAATTAAGCAAACTTATCTAAACTATATACTCCTGTTATGTCTGAACTCATGTTTCTATTGATTTATGTGGTCAATTCCCTTATAAATATAATTCAATCGTGATAATTAAGGACTATACTAGATTTCTGATCATCGAATCGTTAAAATCAGCATCTACAGAGTAAACTATTCCAGTTCCTGATCGTATCATTTCTGAAGAATTCCAGAAGTTGTCTCTAATTGATTCTATTTCAGGTACATGATTCTGCTCTCAATATTCCAAGGATTTTAGATTCAAACGTTGGAGATTAACTACATTATGAACTGTAAAAGACCAAAATCAAAATCATCTTAGAAAAAACCCCTGGAATTCCAGGCACCCCCCATCCCTCCCTTGGAAAAATTTTGAATAGTGTTCAGAGAACGTATGTTGTTTTGACCCCTCCCCCCTCGATGAGGTCACTTCCGGATATACTAGTGAAGAACTCCCCATTTTCCGATTGGGACGAGGACGCCTGTGTTTGTATACTCCGGAAAATGATGGTCCTACGCTGGGTATTGTTGGGATTGCTTTTCCCTGTTTAAGCGAATCCTGTGCAAGAACGCTAGTAGCAAGGATAAAGGACAAATGGCGTATTTCAGAGGACAAATGGCGTATTTCAGAGGCCATACAGACATATATTAGACAACAATAGCAGTCTAAGTAATGCCAATTCTGTAGGAAAGATACAACCAATGAGATTGGTGCAGTGAACACGCATGTGGGGCGTCATATTAATAAATGTATGTCTATTGTCTCTTGAAGCAAATGCCACAAAACACTTTAAAGGCCACCATTAAAACAATGCTATCAATATTATCCAGAAAATCTTATGAAAATCGACCTGTAAATACGCCCATAGTAAGCCATAGGTTACACGCTTTTGCAGATGTCCGGTTATGCACTAAGCCTATTGTAACGCTGTAAGGCCTACATTTAAAATCTAATGACCGCCAAGTATAGGACTAGGTACGATATTGTTCTATAAAAATAAAAGAATATTTATTTGGAATAACGAAAACGGTATCGAACTCCTTTTGAGTAGAGAAAACCAAGTATGAAAACTTTTCAGAAATTCAAACGTTGTAAACTTACTACATAGTTGGGTAAATAATTTCGCCAATGTACACACAAATCCTGCGTACTTTCCCTGATGGGTATTTAAATTTCGGTTACTAGTGACGTACTCATTATATATATAGGCACGACCAAAACTTTAATCATTATTTAATTTGAAATCTCGTCAGTAACAGAGTTTACAGTATTCGTGAAAAATGGATACAAGATACAGTACTTCATTTGTCTATTTTCTAGTTTGTTTCATTAGTGCCGTGGTTGCAGACAAAAACAATGCCGTTAGTTGTACACCAACCAACTGTAAGCTTCCAGACTGTAGATGTCCAGGACACACTATACCGGGTGGCTACAAACCAGAAGAAATACCACAGATGGTTCTTATAACCTTTGATGATGCTGTTAACTGGGAAAATTGGGGATATTACTCTCGACTCTTTCCTCCAGATGGAAGCAGAAAAAATCCCAACGGTTGCCCGATTGGAATGACTCTTTTCGTGTCCCATAATTTTACAGATTATTGTATGATCAAGAAATTGCATTCAAGGGGAATGGAAATAGCAGATCACAGTATTTCCCATAGAATGCCGCAGAAATGGTGGGCGGAGATATCGGAAGAGGAATTGAGAGATGAAATTCTGAAACAAAAGAATAACCTAGCGGATTTGGCTGATGTTCCTATTGCGGATATAAAGGGTTGGAGAAGCCCTTTCTTACAGCCGACCGGCGATACAATGTTCAATATTCTCTATAATAATAATTTTACATACGATGCCACTATGACTTATCCTTATCCTAGAAATGTATATTCACCAGTGATGTGGCCTTTTACTCTGGATTATTCGTATACCCTTTTATGCAACATTCAACCGTGTCCTAAAAATTCCTACCCTGGTTTTTGGATACTTCCGGTTGTGATCTTAATGGATTATCGTGAAGAACAAATGTGTGCTTATGTGGATTATTGTGCCAATGCACCAACAAATAAGCAGGAATCATTTGATATGTTGTGGAAGAATTTCTTAAGGAATTATCGAACGAATCGGGCACCTCTTTACATTAATCTTCATTCTCGCTGGCTTAGCACAGATTATAACATTGACGCGATGGATGAATTCATCCAAAGACTGTTATCCATGGAAGACGTATACATCACCACCGTGAGCAAAGCGATTGAATGGGTGAAGAACCCCAAGACTTTGACAGAAGTAAAAAATAGTGATGCATGGAAATGTAACTTTAAATCAAATCAAGAAGACGATTCTTTCTGCTCCTTCTCGTATAAACCAAGAATCACTGCGAAACCGACTACAATTCCTCCAGAAAACGACGTTCATGAAAAGGGAGAGATAACAAATAATGGAAAACATGACCATCGGCCTTGGTTTTTGAAAAATAATGCTGGTATTTATAAGCCAGTGTTTACTTCTATTGCTTTTGTGATATATGTATTTAAGTTTTTGGTGTAAATTTGTGATCTTTTAATCTTTACCAAAAGAGATATACATCAAGGCAATTTCCCGATTTTTAGGTATAGTAACTGACTGAAATAGTTAAAACTTTTAAGGGTTAAGTGGAATTTCTGTCATTTAACGTCTTAAGATGTGCTCAGGTCGACTGGCATCTCGAATCCGATGCAGACGAATATGGGAAAAGGCAACACTCCCGACAACTGGCATGTACGATCAACTGGATAATACTTTATTCCGCGTGAAAAATCTGAATTATTCCAAACAAGGTCAGCTCAAGACAAACAGAACAAGACGTGTGATTAGTTGTCTAAATTCACGAAACATTTGAAAGCTAATTCCAAATCTTAAGCAAGTTTTAACTTCAAAATATTTGTATAACAGCAGGACAGTCCTCAATATAGTATATATTATTAGTATACAATATACGCCCCACATTTAATGTAGGCGTATAAAAATGAATCCATTTGGGCCTTAAAACTGCTGTGAACATCCAAATTTTTTGTTCTTCTTTTATCCGAATGTTTCTTATTTCATTCTAACGAAGACTCAATAAAGTGGATTTGATAAAAAAAAAAGATTTTTTTCATTTAGATTCAATAAAGAGCAGCATAAGCAAAAAAATCTTTCAAGCTTCAAATTCTCAGAAGATAGATTGCATGACACTATATGCCTAACAGCTTTAATTGAAAATTTAAAAAAAAAATAGTAAAATTGGAACTTGTCCACCTATCCATTGTGAAATTTAGCAATTTGTTTATACGCATTCAACCGGTCAAGGGGAATAAATCAAAAACCGTTTATAGAAAAATCCGTTCATTCAAACATTGACCAAGATCTTATCAATTGATATGATTCAACCAAGTTTTATCCAAATTTGGTTGTAAAGTAAAGCTTTTATGGCGCTCAAATAAGTCAAGAGCAATAACTCAAAACTAGTTCAATGGAAAACCATCGGAGATTTAACCAATCCAATTGATTAGACCAGCTTTCATTTAAATCAGATGAAACTGTAGTCTCTATTGTACTCAAAAGAAAAAATCAGGATGGGCGAATGGACATTGCAAAATACGGACACTCTTTCATGTGGGCGTATAAAAATGCAGTGTTTACAATCTTCTTTTATTAATCATACGTTAAATGAAAGCATTTCTTCCACAAAATAATAATAATGATAATGAATATCACAATAGATCTGTCTTTTCTTTATACTGTCTTAAATACCATTGAAAAGCCTACTAACAGCAAAATATTCAGCTATTGAAAGACTCGATGAAGTTAAAATAAGACAAAATCCCATCATATTCACAATAATTCTTATAGCAATTACCTTTTTAATACTTTATATACTGCTCATTAAACTAAAACATGGTAAGGTATGAATATGACAAATTCCTGGCTTGAAGACCACCTCCGTGAAAGTAAAATACATACTACAAATGTGAGTGATCCTGAATATTTCACAAGTACAAGTATGTGATTATGAAAGGGTGTCCAGATGAAAAATATTATTCATATGCCGGTTAAAAAGAAACTAGGTGTAACCTTGAGAATATACGAGATTAAGGTTATACGGACTAAGACTGCCATGGACTTGTACCTGTGGTAAATATATCTTAATGACATACACTAATAACGTGTATATACAACAATCATATCATAATATATGATTGTATTGCGTAATGTCAAAATTTATTTTCCAATATAGAGATACATATGAAGATTGCTTCATTTTTCAAATGCCCATACACATTTAACTAGATCTTCAACATAAAATAACCATTATTGCATATCCAATTTAAAGAGATGTCTATAATACACTTGTCAAAGGTTAATTCGTTTATATTAAAGAGAAAGTACTAGTGATAATATGTAATATTAAACTGGACACTCTTATAATCGGAATGAATTTTATAACATCTATACCTAAGGATTATATCCCCCAAAATACTGCAAAATCCCAAACTGTACAAATATATACACCATAAGGGCTACAGTCAAGTCATTACTTGTTTGAACAGTTGACCTTATATCAATTTCATTTAAGTTCATCAAGGGCCAAATTGGGGTGAATCCTCAATCTGTGGATCAGAATCTAAAATTGATTTGTCAACTGTTACAGCTAGCAACCACAAGACTGCACCCTTCAAAGAAAAAAAAAGAAAGTGTGTATTAGGATATTAGATCAGTTTTACACAAAGTTAAATGGTTGGTACTTAAATGAAAACTTAAAGAAAATATGTGTCTATGAAAATAAGATACAGGATTGCACAATCATTCTGAAAGTTAAAAGCCTATGAATCAACAAGTATTAGCAGCCATTTATAACTTGAATCCAATGGTCAATAGGTTTGTTTTGCTGGTAAGGTGACCAATAGATAACTATTCAAATTATGTCCTGGCGAATCATTGCATTCTCAGAATCAAAAAGAGATGTTTCTGTGTGCCTGTGAATAAATACTATAGATATATACTACACATTTGGCTCACTTAATACTAATTAACTAAATAAGAGAAGTAAATTTGAATTATTTACCAAAGACCTTAGTGACATTTAATTGCAAGTTTGAATAAATATGCAGCTTGTGTACAATACAAAATTGATGTGTGAACAGTTTGCATCTGATTCCTTATCTATAGTTTTTACAGTATCTACTATTTTAGCAATTCTAAAACAGTTGATCAGTTATTGAAACAATATTTTTCAATATTTAAGCACAGATAGCAATTGTACTGGCTGAAGTGATTTTTTTCTTACTATGGACAGCTGAATGACAATTATTAAAAGAAATCTCTAATGGTCTCTTTCTTTTCAAATCATTGGTGAATTATCAAAGCACTAAACAGATAAACTTTAAAATATTTAAACCTAGCATAAATATATTTCATCTTTCATTATATACAAACAATTAATAATATAAGTTTGACAACATAACAACATGTAAAGGAAAAAAATAATAAGAAAAACTAAAATGTTAAAAGCCAACAATTAGGTATGAAATTCAATTAGTACCCAGAAAAAAAAAAACAAAGATAATGATAGCAATCAATGCTCAGTAGTGTTAGAAGATGGATTAAGAAACAAGCAAAGTGTCTTTTCTGACAACAAGAATAGAGAAACTTCAAAAGGAATATAAGATTAAAATAACATACAATAGAAGTCAGTGATGTCAATTTAAGTCCTATTATATCATAGCTTACAGCTGTCTTATATGCATTTTTGAGAACTTCATTGAAACCTGAAAGGGGACCGCAAATCATCACAAGACATCACTTTGTAATAATAATGTCAGCAGATCAGCAGGATATCAAATATAAATACACAACTCTATAGAGTGATGATCTTAACCATTAAGAAGCAACCTTCATAATTCAGTTCTGCATTTTTCTTGTAGACCATCATTGGGTGACCCTCATTCAACCTCTGAGGAGAAGCTAGAGTTTCTGTAAAAAATACGATCTTATCAGTGCACAAGTGAGAGTCAAAGATCAAAGGAGATATGGCTAAACAAATTTTTTTAACCATATATTGGAATTCTTTGCAATGTTAACTTTTTTTTTTGAAGCTCCAACAAATTTGGATCAGATTCAAGCTTTTAACTGGGTCAAATAATTCATCACAGGTGTCCCATCTCTAGAAAATATAACAGTTCAGTTTTGATCCTTCAGTCAAACCTGAGCTTCAATCAAAGTCAACTAAGAATTTTTCCATGTTCAAAGGGAATAAAAGGTAGATAACTCCAGATATGATACTTTAATATCCACTAGATATGAAAATGAAATATTGAAACTTAAAATTCTGCAGTTGAATAAGATCTTCATATCTTTATAATTAAAATAAATCCCACAAGTTGGAAAGGAACACAGATATTATTTGTTAATAGTAGAAACCACTGCCCACATCAGTTCATTGGTACCATCTTTCATTGTTTCACTGTCAAATTCTAAATCAAGTAGTTCACGGACACGTTTCATAGCCACTTCATAATCATCATCAGATAAAGGAGCAAAGGCATTTTCTAGGACGTCAGATGCATGAGCCAGGTAAATGAGGGACAATACACGTTTGTCCATTCTATGAGCATCATTGGTCCAGCGTGTTAACACAGAATCTTGAACCTTCTTTATAAGACGTTGTTTAAATGTGGAATCAGTGAGAGGATGTGTGGTCATATCAAATAATAAAAAGTTCTGTTTTTCTGTAGTGCAAACTCCTTTCTCAACCAAGTTTTTGGCTAATCTTTCACGAACATTTCTAAGTTGATATCGCAGTTTTAACGGGTTCCATGTTTCTCCTGAAATGAAAGAAACATATGAAATGAGTTTCTCTCCTAATGGGCTAATGAAGACAGGCCAAATAAAATAATAAATTATTGACCTAGTGTTAAGAGTGAAGAAGTTCCTAGAAACTTCTGTGTAAAGCACTGGCCAAGGTCACAAATAAAGAGATAAATGTTCGATACAAGATGAGGTGAAGTTAGCATAGTTAGTATTGAGTTAAAAAACACCCACGAGTAATCTACAAAAAACAATAGTCCATAATATGAAATTTTTCTTGTTACCAGTCTAAAAGAAGAGAGTATGATTAGGTTCTGAAAAGATAAAACTCTATGTATAATGATTAGAATGTTATACTTAATGAGCTAGAAAATAAAGAGAGGGGTCAAGTAATATTGGATTCAATGGGTTCGAGTCTACCACGGACCAGGAAATCACTTAGGTTTTTGTTACGCTTATAGGCAATTTGAGACTCAAAATTTGATGTTTACTCTAAGAGGAAGTATTCCTCTTTAAGGCCATTTTCAAAGGCTGGTGGTATCTAATTTATGAATTATTAATTGTCAACTATGCAGTAGAAAACTTTTCATTGAATTAAGTTTTAACACTTTATAAACAAATTAACAAACCACATCTATCCCTTTTCATTTTATGATTGTTTAAAGACATGATATAATCGTCAAGAATTCTATCTGTGAGGGCCGACATTTTGTTTGTCATTTTTACAAAATCAAGTTGGTACACTGATGAAATTGGAAGATAATTATCGCAAAATAGACTTGATATATAGGATTAAACATATAACAGACTATTGTGTCAACTATTCCTATTGTTTGTTAAAAGTAAGTTATTCTCTTTGAACTGGAAGCGTTTCCAGCAGCTGATTAATAATTGTCAATAAATTTATTGTTAATTAACCACATCTTACTGTTAATCCCTTAATTAACAACATTGATTGTTGGGTAATTTAATTTTTTTATATTGTCACTGACCAATACCTGATGTCCGGCAGAGACTGTTTGCAACCGAATAGTTTGGCATGACTGCCAGTCATGACCGGCATATAAGGCCAAATCAACAGCCCTGGAACATTTTGATATATTTTACCGAAATTTTGTAAGAGTGGGATGTATAATAACTACTCAGAAATCTCAAGCTCAGTGTGGATATTTAGGTGGATTATTTTACAATCAGAAATCTACATCTGTTGCTATGAATTGATCCTGTGAATGTCCTTTGTATGTGAAATAAATTCACATTTTACAGCTGTGACCATTTCCAACCATAGGTAAAATATACTGAACCTATATATTGATTTCATACCTACAGTAACACTGTCTGACACTTTTTTATATTACCGGTATATTTAGTGTTTGAACAGGATGTATATTTACAATATAGAATTAATGGCTTTTTCATCTTATCATTTATATCAATATCTGTATTGCTTCAAATTATGTATAAAATATCTATTTCGCCCTTCGTGTATGTTTGTCTTATCATTCATTCAACTGTATGGTTTTAGAATAGTCTGTACAACTTTGCCTCAATTGTTTGCTCCATTGAACATGTCATGTGACTTGTTGCTAGACGGCTAGTATTTGTTACACAAGGATTAAAATAATTGTAGAGCAGGGTGTGTTTTCAAATCTGATTGGGGGAAAATTATTACATTATTTACACCAAATTCAAGAAAGAAAAATCCTATCTGAGTTTAATATTATCTTGAGCAAGTATATTGTTCACTGCCTCTGATGCCATTAATTGCAGCGGTTTAATTACATGCATTCTATTAGCAGTTGAGAAAATCTTGATAAAGCTAACATTTCACAAGTTGAGACAATCATCATTCATAAGAACCTGTCTCAAAATGCAGTAGCAAAATTAACCAGAACATCTTTTTTATATCAAATGAGTTGCACAATATTGCTTTAATCACAAATGTTGATCTGCAATTTGTAGGTCTGATTATTCTAGAAAATCAAAACTTTTGTTTTACCCTATTTTGAATTTCATCTTATAAATCTTTTTATTATTTTACTTTTAGTATGATAAGAGCCACACAGATAAAACATTTAAACATTAAACAATGTTATTACATTTGATAAAGTAGCCTTAGGAGGACCCTGGAGATATTTTCTTATCACTGTAATATATTTTGTCCCATTTCTATGTAGGTTCAAATTTATCCCATTCAAATGTTACATTTTAACAAAGAACAAAACACAATCTACTGAACATATATAGTATACTAGCCTTTAATACCAAACCTGTATAGTTGAATTATTAATAGACCTACATGCAAAGTTTTGAAATATTTCATCCACTAGTATGTCACCATGCTTGCATCTTTAATCTTTTTCATAAGATAATTATAAATGTAGCTAATTTTGAAATAAGTTTAAGGTATATGTTATAGTTCCATGTACTTAAATGTTAATACAGTGTAAGGATGAAAAAAATGTTGGAGGATTAAACTTGACTGAAAAACTTTGCTTACTCACTGACTAAAATAGATTGTGATGAACTTGCCACATATTTGTATAAATATTTATAAGGAAAATCAAGTTTAAAAGAAATTAATTGCAAGTTAGAAATAATGTAAATAAATAATGTGCAATTAGAAAAAAAAAAACCCTTGTTAATTCCTTGTTCAAGAAAAAAAAATTATGTCAGGTTGGTAATGTATGACTGGACAATCTTGAAGAACCCTTCAAAAACTTAGATGAGTTAATTATAGAATTTAGAGAGAAACTAGTATCCAATTATTTGAACACTTCTACTTTCAATTGATACAAGAAAAAAAAAATATTCACTTAGGTTTGATTTTTCAATTTTATGAGGCCCTCAATCAAAACACCAGAGGATAAATTAATTTTGTATCAGAGTAGGAAACTTTGAATAGGAACTGAACTTACTTAGTTGTTTATTGATAAATTTTTAAATGATACCAGGTATTAAAGATTCATTGGTATAAAGAAAGGAACAAAACAAATCAATTATACTAACCACTCAAGTATTCAATCCAACATTGAACAGTTTCCGGAGGCTGTGTTTCTTTGATATGTTTCAAAGCTTCATCCAATAGAACATCTCCGGTGGGCGTATCAGATTTACAAATAACTTTCCGGTTAACTAAACTTCTTCTTCTCATTCCAGCCTTCTCTAGTTCAATCCTTCCACGTAAAGCAAGCTCTATTAGTATACATCCTCTCAATCCAGATGAAATACAGTCATTCCAAAATGATGTGTAACCCTGAAATAAAATAGAAATGACTGTGAAAAAGGATCTGATACAAACAAAAAATCCATTCGAAGCATTTAGTATTACCTAGTCTTTGTATGCAGAATAAGTTATTATCTGATATTTTCTCAAAATTCTGGTTTAAGATTAAAACAAGTCTTTAAAATAATGAATATATGCCTTTGTTCTATCTCAGAATTGAACTGAATTGAAAAAAAAAAACAAAAAAATAAATATTTGTTTGAATAAGAGTAGGAGATTTGACATGATGTTGTAATAAAATGTTGAGTCTAAGTTTAAACAATATTTATTTCTATACAAATAACAATATATACAATACACAATTATACAATATAATATTTGCGTTATTGGGATAACAATTATACAATATAGTCGATCCAGAGACAAGCCAGAAGCTTATATTAGTCTGTTTCAACAAATGAAGAGTAGGCTATTAGATGAAAGTACCACTTTTCTTGAGCTCACTTCATCAATTATAAACCATCAATAATAATTTTGAAAGACATTACCATCAAGTTGTGTTGGTCCAAGAACTCTTTTGAATTATTAATACTTGATCAAATGATCAATTCAACCTGAGAATTAGACCAGAGAGGCTTACAAACTTATGGATGCACTCTTAAAGTAGAGTAGACCTACCTTGTAGTCAAATATAGAAACTTGTACAAAGTACTCAAGGTTTACCAATTTTTTACCTTTGATTTGGATGGCAGTCATGAGCTGTCACACCGATATAAGTTCGTAAAGGCTAATGCTAGACTGAATACATAGTAAAAATCATGCTACCATGGTAAGCCTTGACTAACGTACTAAATAAGTGAGTTGGTTAAGGTGTCAGTAGACCAAAACCTCTCCTAGAGTATTGAAATAGAAGTATATAACCCATTTTGTGCAATGAATCAAAATTGGAAGAAATAGGCCTATAGCTTGAGCTGAAATTATTGACATCGTCTGAAAATTGCAGAGTAAACTCTGAGTAACAAACATGTTTCATTAGGTTCTGTTGTAATATTTCTATATTACTCTGCAATTGGTGTATTGAACTATTTTGAGAGTGAGAATTATTTGTAGTTATTGAAATTGTATAGTCATTGTTGATAGCAGAATTGGCAGAAAGGTAAACAAACATACTATTTACCAATTTTCAGAAATGCATTTAGGTTACTGTCAGTTAATAAGAAATCATTACAAATTAAACACCAACAA
Organism: Nipponacmea schrenckii; assembly: GCA_030562195.1. Lineage (NCBI taxonomy): Eukaryota > Metazoa > Mollusca > Gastropoda > Lottiidae > Nipponacmea > Nipponacmea schrenckii. The sequence continues at coordinate 37,439,390 of CM060200.1, read as the reverse complement.
TGCCAATTTCAATAAATAATCTCACCTCTCTATCTTTCAAACCGAGCAATAAAACTTCTTCCATCAAAGTCAACCGTGTTTCTTTCGAGTCGTGGTCTTCGAGTTTATCTTCCCCATCAAAATTTCTGGATTCGTCTCGGGAATCAGATGTGTCTGACGTATGTGAACTGGCTGTACGCCTCTGCACAAGACCTGTCCTTTGATAAACGTTTGTCATGCTTTCTAGTTCAACACCGTCTCAAAGATAAATCGAACTAAAGTCTCGCCTGTCAACTATATGTTTTGGGAAGCACCCACAATATGGCGGACGTTGACTTTCTATTGACGTAGACAGGTGCTCGAGAATTTGCGAGATTGAAAATAAGTTCAAAAAACTAAAAAAGCTTAATGTTTTTGTGGATCATTTACATAATAAAGTCTTATAGTTTTGACAGAGATGAATAGTTTGATGATAACAAAATAAATAAAAATTTACGAAGGTTTCCGTAAACAATGCATACATTACGGATTGGAAAATGAATTGCAAATGATAGTTATAATGAATTTGAAAAAGACAAGAAATTACAATATTGGCTATAGAAAAAAACTTAAAATTTATGTGTAACTAAAAGTACAATTTAAGCATCATTTTACAAAAGTAAGGTCTTAAAGACATAATATTGTCTCAGTTGTTTATATCCACAATCTTTCGATTGATCCGTATTTATTATCCACCTCATCAAGTCAAATCTAAAAATAGAAACAAAACTGAATCATTTGTCACAAAATCACAAGATACAGTCTAAGAGATCTTAAAAAAGACATTCACAAAGTTCAAATTTATTTCGTAGTTTAAATTCATTGTGAGAAGAAATAGAGAATCAAAATGTTCAAGACCCAGTTTGATAAATGCCTGGAAAAAGCGACCAGTCAACTACTATTAGAACCAGACTGGGATTCAATTTTACAAATTTGTGACAGTATCCGACAAAAGGATGTTGTGGCCAAGTTTGCGATGGGGGCAATCAAGAAGAAAATTTCAACAGACAATCCTCATGTTGCCATGTATGCTCTTCAAGTACTGGAATCCGTTGTCAAGAACTGTGGAAATGCTGTTCATGAAGAAATTGCCACAAAAGAATACATGGAGTTTTTGAAAGATCAAGCCAAAACTAGAAATGATCCTGTCAAAGGAAAGATCCTGGAATTGGTTCAGGCATGGGCCCATGCTTTCCGTAATGAACCCAACTACAAAGTGGTTCAAGATACATTTCACCTGATGAAGATGGAAGGATTTAAATTTCCTGTTTTGAAGGAAGCTGATGCTATGTTTATGGCTGAAAAGGCTCCAGAGTGGAAAGATTCTGATGTTTGTACAAGATGTCGTGTTCAATTCGGTATGGTGCAGAGAAAACATCACTGCAGAGCCTGTGGTGAAATTTACTGTAATAAATGTTCAGCTAAATCATCAATTATACCCAAATATGGTATAGAACGAGAAGTCAGAGTCTGTGATTCCTGCTATGAATCAATCAACAAAAGTGCTGCTGCTGCTAAATCAACTAGTGAAGATGCTCTACCACAAGAATACTTGGCAAGTCCTCTGTCTAAGCAGTCTCAATCACCACCATCAAAGACTGAACAAGAAATCCAAGAGGAAGAAGAATTACAGCTGGCACTGGCCCTGTCCAAGAGTGAACATGAGACAAGTGAAAAGAGTAGACTGAAAGCCAACTACTCAAATTATTCTAAGAATGAACGCTCTGTTTCTCCTCAGAGTAAAGCTCCAACTTATAATCAAACTTCTAATGCACCAGTTCCAATGGTTGATACAGCTGATATGGATCCTGAGCTGGCAAGATACTTGAACCGTAATTATTGGGTGCAGAGATCAGAAGAAACTAAAGTGTCAACCACTACACCATCTGCTCCTGTGGTCACATCAGAGCCAGTTTCTACATCAGCAAAACAAAATGAAGTAAATGTGACTAGCCCAGTAGTTTATCAAAATGGTGACACTGATGCAGATCAAACTCAATTTCTCCATGCTCTCAGCACTAGTATTCAGATTTTCATCAACAGAATGCAAAGTAACTCAATTAGAGGAAGAAGCATTGCCAATGACTCATCTGTTCAGTCTTTATTCAATGTCATTAGCAACATGAACCCACAGTTGATGACTTACATGCAGGAACAGGAAGAATTGAGGACATTTTATGAAGGTCTTCAGGATAAGTTGGCACAGCTCAGAGATGCTAGAGAAGCTTTAGACTCATTGAGAGAAGAACACAGAGAAAAGAAGAGGATGGAAGCAGAAGAGTTTGAGAGACAGAGGCAAATACAAATGGCTCAAAAACTAGAAATCATGAGACAGAAGAAGCATGAATATTTGGAAATGCAGAGACAGATGGCTTTACAGAAATTACACGAACAAGAAAGGGAAATGCAGGTGAGGCTTGAGCAGCAGAGGCAGATGACTCAGATAAGGCAATACCAGGCTTATGGCTACCCACAACAAATGTATGCTGGGGGACCTGGTCAGCCCCAAGGTATGCCACAACAAATGTATGGCCCTGGGCAAGGGCAGCCTTTGCCAGAGCACATGCAAGGACCTAGCTATGCTTTTAGTCCTAATGGTTCTCAAGAGGGATCCCCAGTTCATCAGACTGGGGTCTATGGGCAACATCCAAATATGCCTCAGCAAAGCATGCCACCTGATTCCTCGATCAGCCAAGGGATGTATTCTCAGCCCCTTTCTTACCAACCTCAGATGATGGGTCATGCTGGTGGTCAAGGAATGACACAAGGTCCTCCTGGGCACTACCAGCTTCAGACAGATGGACCACAGCAACAGATGACCCAGGGTTACGTCCCAGATCCGAATATTGCTCCTCATTCTGGTTATTCACAGCTTCCACCCAATGTTGATCCAAATGCTTTTTCAATGAAAGGGATGTCTGAGGCTCTCCCACAACCTGGTGCAAATCAACAAATGTATTCAAACCCTCAACAACAGCCAGGCAATATGATGGGACATCCAGGGCAATATCAAGGAGGGCCACCCCAACAGATAAATCCCCAGCATATGAATGCACCTGGACAAGGTCCACCTGGGTATCAACAAGTACCCCAGCATCAACGGAATCCAAACCAGCAAGAAGCTTCACTTATATCATTTGATTAATCTGATTTGAACTGTTTATAGCTTTGATTGTTATATTATATTTTAGGGCCATATGTGATATTTCTTTAATAAGTACATGTATTTATAATGTTTCAGTAACTTGTTGTATGTGTAATACTGATAATACAATATAATACTGTATTCTTTCTGTAAAACTGTCCAAATAACCTTTTACGCAATGAATAAAATATTGTTGATTCTATACTGGTAATTTTGTTTCTCCTACAGAAAATATCAAAATTTTCCATTTTTGAAAAGAAAGATGTATTTCACAGGGCTCTAACATGCTTTTTACTCATTTTATCTATTTATGCCGGCATTTCATCTCAGATGGCTTATTCTCCAATCTAAAATTGGGTCTAAACATACTGTTTTGGCCTTTTGTTTGAAAATGAAATTCTTTAACACTATGGTAAATGGTTGAATTAAAATAACCCATCAAGTACAAAAAATACATTATAACTCCTCCTGTCAGCTAATCGCAAAGTAGCCCATAAGGCTTACAACTAGGGCCAACACTATACATTATGGTGGCTAAAATTCCAAACCTGATTTTTAGCTAAATCTGATATCAATGTGGTCATTTTTGTAATCGTTTAACAAATATACAGTTAACGCTTTATCATTGAACATGGTCTAAGAGAGGTAACTCTGTTTAATATGATTTTTTTTTTTAGTGAAAGTCTTGATTGTCTTGCCATAATTGCACACGTTAAATTATTTTAAATAAAGCTGCTATACACCCAGAAATTAATTTTTAGTGAATAAATTGGTTCAGTTTAGAGAATAAGCAAATATACTCTAATTAATATAAGGTTAAAGGTGACTATTTGTTTTTATTAGAGATACCGGAAGTAGTTATAAATCCGTTGTCTATTTGTGTCTGGGCAATCAAGATTTGTTGTCAAGGTAAACAATTTGGCTTTGGTTTTGACCTGTGGAAGAAGACTCGAATTTATTCGAGACAAACGACTTTTTAACAGTAGCAAACATCGGAGTTTACACTTTATTTTCACCATGAGTGTAAGAACTTATAACCCATCTGTTCGAGTTGGCAACTGGAATGAAGATATTCAACTGGAAGAGGTAAGGTTTTCTGCTGCTTGAACTTAGTTTAGTACTATATTAGCCTATAGTAGATTAGTTATTTAGTTGTTGTATATAGTCAGTACTGTCAGGAACTAGCCTACTACTAGAACCAAATAGGGATCCACATCGTCTGTTTATTTTTGTAGCTTGCCTGTTTAATTCATGCCCCAAAAGGGGTCCTTTTATATGGTACCTGTAGGCCTATATTAGCAGTCATTACAATGTATTATTATACTAGGCCTACTGGTTTCTTTATTGATATATTTATTTTGTGTTAATAATAGGATACATTAAAAGATTTTCTTGATAAGAGAGAAAAGGGAGAGTTGTTAACACAAAAATCCAGTAATTTAGCTGGTGTAGCATTACAAAAGGTAAGTTGTTACTTTCACTCCAAAAGCATTAGGGTGTCATACGATCATTGCCTGAATTGTTGGCCTTTGACAACAACTGTAGATGAATTGGTGAATTTTTTAGGGTGAAATGATTTGTATTTTCAATATTTTTATTAATAACAGTACTTTTATAGATTATTTAAAGGTTGTTTTAATGTAAATATGATCCTTTGACTTTCAGAAAAATTTAAGTATATCACAAGATGGTAATATTCGGTTTGGTGATGTTGTCATGTTATGTTGTAAAGGTGCTACAGACAGAACAAGATATTTTTCAGGGGTTGAACCAAGAGATGATTGTACCCTGGCTCTAAATCTCACTGATCCCATGCAGTTATCCCAAGACAAGTTTGCTACCACATGTAATGTTACTGGTTGTAGATCGGTAGAACCTGTACTCCGCACTGTATTTTGTGTACAAAGGTCAGTAAGAATTTGACGTTTTGTATACATTGATATCTTAGGGCCTTGTTCTTTACTGTTAGATACTTTGGTCAGCTTTTCTTAAAATCTGTTTATACTTAAAATATTTTGTAAGAATAATAACATGATGCATATTATGCCATAAAGGTTTCAAAATATGTCCATCTTTTTCTAAGAATCCAAAAGTGAAAAGTGGTGATGATAATAGGAAAATTTTCATGTAAATATTGATTAGATAGATAGTTCCATAGGATTTGTGATTTATTACAAAAACGAAATATATGCTTGAAGGATTCAATACATTCAGAGTAGAGATCATAAAGTGTTCTTCAAGTCTTAACATAATTAATATCCAGGTAGAAAGTTTTTATATAGTAACCTTATTGGATAATCAAACTTACTCTGAAATCAAGTTTAGTGACCAGATGATAGAATCACTGAAATTATTCTCAGTTAAGTTTATAAGAACCAATCTTCTGTTATCAAAGTAATTTCAATTTCTGCATGCTTAAACATTACAGATAACCTGGTGAAACTTATGTTACTTATAACCTATAACCATAATATCCTGTGGCCAATGATGCATGACAGTCTGGTTATATTGTATCTCAAACCAGAAAGATTACACAAACTGAGACTAAAGATATCATTGATTATAATCAAAGCCATGGTCAAATTATTCTTTGGAAATGGAATTTTAAAAATAATACAAAATTTGCAAAGGACTTAGAAATTATATTTTTGTAACATTTTTAGTGTAAGTGGAAGTGATGATGTGTTGAGATATGGTGAACCATTTTATTTAACTACTTTACCAGAAGCAGGAGGGGTAAGTCTAGTTAGACTTTATAACATTCAGACCACATTTAATTCACAGATCTATGTCTTAGTGTTAGAAACTCTTGAATTACTGGAATCTCATAAAGATGACATTTATTTGTTTTAAATATTTATGCACTCAAAAATACAAGTTGTAAATTTTGAGTTATGTTGATACCTTAAAAAAAACTTACACTCATGAGATTTTCCCCAGACCAGACAATGAAGAAATGGGCAGAAATGTTACTGATGTGCCTAACCTTCGTTAAAAGTGAATCTGCTCTGCATAAACCTGTTTTACCTTTCAGTTACTGTTACACAGTGATAATTGTACCTTTATGAAATGTGCCAAGAAATCTCGACATCAGTTGGTCTCTCTAGTTAGTGAACCATCATTTTTAACACAGTGGCAAGTTGTTCATAAAGAACCCAGGTTAAGAATGGAGTATGAAGGCGCCCCTGTGAAAGTAAGTTTGTGTTAGATTATTTTTAGTATTGTTTGATCATTAAGATTAATAGTCTCTAGATTAATATCATCAGTACTTTATTTTGTTATACGCCCACATGATTATGTGGATGTATATTGTTGTTGCTCCTGTGCGTTGGTCTGTTAACATTTGTTGTAGACACTATAGAAGCTACAATTTTCTACAGATTTTGATGAAACTTTATGTAAACATTGGAATTGATTGGACCTCAATCAAGTTTGAATTTGACAATTTTTCAATGAAGGATTTGAGTTATTGCCTCTTACTAATTTGTTGTTGGCACTGGCATTGATAACAATTTTCAATGAATGGTTTTTGGGTTATTGCCAAATTTTATATATCCTTGCCTGGCAAGCTATCTTAAAATAAAATAATTTTTTTAACCTTAAAACCTTGCTGTTTATTAAATTTCAAGAATAACATTGGTCATATTTGAAAAATAAGACCAGATAATATATATGGGTGGTTTTATTTTCTAGGCAAATGATGTTGTTATATTAACACACTGTAAGACCAATCAAAATTTAGCTGTTGAACAGGATTTCCTTGTAAGGTATGTATCAATAAATCATTTGCTATTTAAAAAAATAATTACATGATAAACTTAATGATTTTTTTTTTTTGATCAATAAAATTTATCCATAGTTTGTTTCATTTGTTATTGATCTACATTTAGAGTCTAGATTAGTGTCTATATTTCAGCAAGTCTCTCTTAGATAGGACTAACCATGTTATTTCCAGTGTAAGATATATTTTTATATTTTTGTAGGACACCATTAGGACGAGAGTATGAGATTTCAGCTCATACCAGTTTAAATTCACATAAAGCTGAGGAAGATTTTAATTTATGGACAATCACAATGGGTGTACCTGGAGATAACATGATATCCACTCTATCACAGAATAACAACCAATCAGAAACTTCAACAACTCCTCCAACCTCTCAATAAACTGTGCAACTGTTCATAAACATTCATCTCGGATTTGATTTTATGACTTTTACTTATATATTTATTTGCTTTATGGCAATTTGTGATTCAGAAATCTTTATGCAGCAGATTATTAAGAATTGTAAATATCTAGATATGTCCATCATGTGCATTTTAACATATTATAATTTATATATATATAAATAATTACAAACATATCAATTATTGTATAGTTTGTGATAATTGGTGGAGTGTATTTATGTTGTTAGGATTTGTCACGAAAATTTTTAGCCCATTGTAAAGTCCTCTTCATTTGACTACTTTGTTCCTTTCCAATTACTTCAGTTGACTCAGTTGTAATTGGCTCAGCCAGAAAAGTAGAAATGCAATTGGTAACTGGATCCTTGTTCATTTTGGGCCATGTATACTTCAATATCTATTTGTTTGACCTCTTTAGGTGGCATATAATGCTGTATTTGTTAACTCAGGGGGAACATGGAAAATACAATTTCAGATGTGGTAATTGCCATTGGTAACTTCAATATTATGCTTGGAAGAGGTGTTTTCTATTGGTGAACGCAGATAGCTAAAATTACATCGAGTTCTCGACGGGTTACGCTTACGACGTAACCAAGACTGCAGCTCAATGAGGAAAAGTCGACGTTTTGATATTTTTGTATTTAAATGTGACTTCTAGTTGTTCATATGATTGGAATATCAGATATATTAAACAAACAATCGGAATTCTATTTAGTAAAATAATTAATGATTCTTCAACCTTGAAGGTAAATCAACAACGAAGGATCTATGCCAAATTATGTCTATGAAGTCTTGTCATAATTTCAGTTTATTCGAAAAATACAGGAATCGTAATACGGTTAAAATTATCATAAGCAACACAAATATTTACCATATAAATATGTTTATCATTTTCTAATTGGAACACTGTACATCTCCGCCGTAATGAATACAGCATAAAAATAAGCTATAACAAGAACAGTTTATTTCCCTTGTTAATATTATTTAACATAACACACTGATTTATGAAAGTGAAAAATATTATTAATATGATATCTGATATATTAAACACAAAATTGGACGTCCATAATTTTAGTGTTCCTGTGATATATAAACAACATTTAGTAAATACATTTCAATGGCTTTTCTGATTCCAGAATGTTGAGCACTATCAACAATCACTTGTTATCAATACAATAAATTCCCATCAAAGCATATTTTGTAATTTCGAGTATATATTTAAAAAGATACACAGGTATTAAGTAAATATCTTGATATGACCTCCTGAAAAAACATATACATGTACGTAATTCAGCGTATTTAGGGATTGGACCTTAGCGTCTGGAGGCTTCTGCTATCTTATCTAGACAACCGGCCTTAAGGGGATCCGGCATTTCGGGCCTAGCCTCGGAGAGACACCCTCTCACCCCCGCCCTTCTCGGGCTTTTTTCCAGAACGCCCTATTACGCATGTTATGCTCATTTTTCAAGTTTCTAACTTGGAATTTTAATGGTTAATAAATTTGCATTTAATTTGCAAACAAACAAAAATTAAGTTTTGCTATAAAACGCCACAAAACGCAATTTTAACAGGCAGTAATAATCATAATGCGATGTGGGAATCATAATGCGAATACTGAATAATTCAGTTTTAAAACCAATGACAGTCAAATAATATACGAACAATGTTTTCTATGCTTCATTTCATTAAGAAAATTAGTTTAACTAACTACGATAATAAAATGAAAGAAATAGTATTTATGAGCATTTATGCCATAATTTTATGTTTAGCATAGGTGCATAAAACCCACCGTAAATCACAACTAGCACTAGTTGAAATAATATTGATATATAATTAAGCCGATAAAACAAGTTGTGTACCTAAACTCAGTACGTAACATATTTATAACGTTTCAGGTGAAGTTGTATTTTGAAACAGTTTGTGACACCATAATATAGGTCTTGGCAAATTCTGAAACACATCCACCATTTTCACATTCATACTAAGTAAAGGTTCCCGTTATTTCAGCCAACAACACGTTTTACTTTGGACGAAAGTTTTCAGCTCCAAACGAGAAATATCCACAATTGCCATCACCAACACACTTCGTTAGGCCTACGTTTGAAAGACCGCGGTCTCAAATTGGAATGTAATTGTGCGTAGATTATAAAAGCAAGTTATAGTAAAAATAAAAGTATAAACACCATTAGTGATTTCTATGTACACTATACACGATATGTTATTAGAATATGGAAGAGAAATTATGTCGTTGAATGACCGTTATCGTGATCGTGAACGTCTATACTTAGTTTGGCCGGCTCGGATGGTATTGTCTCTGCTGGGGTCATATTATATAAAGGATTACTGAACCCTGTATCGCCATTGGCTTCTGGGGCTGGAGTTTTCGCAAAATGAGCGTATCCATTTCCTCCTATTGTTATTTCTGAATCTTCGGGCATTAATCCAGTATCAAATGGATCTGAAGGATTGTTTTCAGCATTCATGTCAAACATCTGATTGCGCATCGCTAAACTACCATCACGTGTTTGTTCTATAATGTCATCGTGGAAACGTTCATGAGATATGGGTCCTTTGGGATGTCTTCGTTTTCTATACATTATAAAACCAATGACCGCTACTACTATAAGTATTATCACTATAATAGGTATCACTATAGCCAGTGTTAAAGTTTTGGTATTTGACTGACTAGCAGCTTGAGGACCACCAACAGTTCCCAAAGTAGTAGATCCTTCCGAAGTTGATATAGTTGAAGTTTTAACCGACGGTTGTGTCGTTTTAACCGGGGGCATTGTTGTTCTGGTTGTCGATTCTGTCGTTTTGACGGGCGATTCTGTTGTTTTGACGGGCGTTTCTGTTGTTTTGACCGGCGGTTTTGTAGGGACCGGTGGTTTTGTCGATTTGACAGGCGATACTGTTGTTTTGACACCTGGTGACGTGGGTCGTTCAGTTGTAACAACACTTGGTGTGCTTTCTTTCACTGAAAACAAAATCAATTTTCATTTTTACGGTTACATGAAGACACATAATATAATATTTGGGTTAGAAACTGATGTAAATCTAATAGCTGGCACTGTTTTTTACAAGAAACAAACTAATAATCTACACCCCACGTATTGTACTGGAATAGTTACAGAGTTTGAACAATGTTTCAAATTATTTAATCATAAACTTACTGAAGCATTGTACAGCAGCATCCTCCGTGTGATTACAATTATGGGTTCCAAATCCACGATTAGTGCAGTTTGCTAAAGACGTTTCATTACCCACACATTCCACATTGTCTAGCCAGATTGGTCCTGTAGCTCTCTGGAATTGGTTACCTTTCACCACCTTTCCGTCATCAAATCCCAGTTCTTTACAAACCACATTAGCATCAAGGTCATCCCAATAATCGTCACAAACCGTTCCCCACTCATTGGGACCATCAACGTAGACCTGAACCAGACCCGTAGAATTTGTATTACTCCCATAGAGTCGGATACTCGATACCACTGAAATAAAGCAACAGTTAATAAATCATGCCGTACTAATATAGGCTAGTCCAGAGCAAAAGATCGATTTCTTAAATCAGAGAGATAGCATGTATCAATATGCGTTGGATAGCTATATTTTAGGTTACTGAATAATCCAAGACTACAAATCGAAACCAAATGGAATGCTCTGTAAAGATTCTAGCGTTATCATTGTCAGTAGACCATTATTAACCAATAACAGGATCCGTAACGATGTTGTGAAAAAATTGCAACCCCAAAATGGCTTGAGTTGACATAAAACATCAAACGACCAGAGATAGAAGACTTATGTTTGAACTTACCAACATCTTTACTGAAGCACGAAGCATAAGCATTCCCATCACACAGATATCCCAAGAGACTGGACTTAAATCCAGAGTTCAAACAACGTAACAGCGTCGATTCTTCACCATTACAGAAAACACCATTTAGATAGGGTTTTAAAACGGGTAAAGACGGAATTGAATCATATCTTGGAATACCATCTGTAAATCCTATGCTCTTACAGAAGACCTTAGAATTCTTGGAGTTCCAAGCCCAGGAACAAACACTTCCCCACGAACCTTCATATTGTATTTCAACTCTTCCAGTGTGCGTATCTTTTCCACCATTCAAACGATAGCTTATACCTTAACATAAACATATAAGTAATTTTATCAAACAGAGAATGTCAAAATATAACAGAACACATTTAAATCGTGAAAAACATAATACACCCAGTACCAGTAACCAAGTGTGAAATATTTCTGATGTCAACCTCTTCGATCTGCATCATAGACAAAAAAATTCTTAAGGCAATTTTTCAAGAAGCGTCACGACCTTACGGGCAAACAACCAGCTTGCTGTGTCAAAAGAAACACATCCGGACTTAACAAGTATAGTGTAGGTACCAATGGCACTTCTGATATATATTACCTGTGTTATTATAACAAATTGCTCCACCATCGTTGGAATCAAATCCACAGTTCTCCAGATCAGGAGACTCATCATAATAACATTTCCCAAACGATGTCTCTTTTCCAGTACAGGTCACATTTCTGATCAGCATAGGCTTGGTGTTTTTTACAATGTGCAGATACGACACACCACCAGCGAAGCCTAAAGATTTACACGCAATATTCGCATCAGCATCACCCCATCCTTGCATACAAATTCTACCCCAAATATCATTCTTGCTCACTTCCATTATACCATGGTATTCTTGACTAAGACCATCGGATGCAAGACGAACTCCGAATCCTGTTGAAAGAGATTGTTGTTGTTAAATTAAAGATAATTTAACCTTGAAATGATGCAAGGATCTAGTCCAAGTCTGATTCACATACACATTTGAACCAATGCAAGGTTTGTAAATCAAAACTATTTTATATGTGATGTCAATACGCCTACCTGTAATATTGAATTGTGATTCTGAACACACTACACCAGCATAGTAATCTTTACCGCTACCACAACTTCCCTTGATTATTGTACAATCAGATAGATCAGTCTCCATACCAGTGCATGTGATCTTTTTGATACTAACATCCTCAGCCTTCAGATCACCGAATGCAGACCCCTTTACAACACGACCATCGGTAAAGTTCTTTCCAAGACTTAAGCATGCAACCTTAGCAGCGTTATTGTCGAGCCCAGTATCACAAACACCTGTCCATTTATCATCTTGAAAGATTTCTAAACCACCCATCTCGGAACCGAATCCCTTGTTTAACCTCGCTGAAAGATGAAAAAATACAAGTATTGCAGGTTATGGAGCCAGTAATTCGGATGATAGTGTAATCAACGTAGACCCCCTGAATCAGAGAAATTAGTAGTAATAGCTATTAAATTCAAAATTCAGAGAGGGAGGGACTAAATATTTGAGAAGCCCTTGTTGCAAGATCATTAAAGTCAGACCATAATTGGTTCAGTTGAATAAGTGTATTAACAAATGGAAGTGATATACATGAAAGTCTTTTAGAGGTGGAATTGAATCAGTAACGGGACATCGCCAAGAAAAATATTATTGAAGTCAAATAGCTGCGAAAATGAGAAAAAAAAAATAGACATTAAAAGCCAACAATCCACTTACTACTTCTGTAACAAAATACAGCAGCATCGTCGTCATGATTGGAACAAGGAGTTGTAAATGGCCAACCAACAGAAGAGAAATCCGCATCAAATCCACGGTGAGGACATTGGTGTATACTGGTCTCATTTCCCTTACATTGGAGATGACTTAACCAGATTGGTCCAGTGCCTGGTCCATATTTATTCGTAGGTAGACTTATTCCTCCGTTGAATTTCTGTTGTCGACAAAAGACTTGGGCATCTCGATCATCCCAGTAAGAATCACAAACTGTACCCCATTCACCACCTACACTCACTTCAACACGACCATAGTAATCATCTCCACCAGCAATTCGATATTCAATTCCTTAAATCAGAAAAAGCTAGTGTCAACTATGAGGTCTTTCATTTGTACCTAAGAAAAACATTTGATTCAAATAGAATGTAAAGTTCTGTGTATATTATATCAAATTCGTTGTTGAGTGGCAAATCTCGAACCACAAAGGTATCCATAAGATTTGTGTTTAACTATTTCTTTAGGTTGGTATAATTTCTGTCTCTTGTTCTCTGCTGTCTCAAGATCTCTCCCACCAAACCAATAATCATCTTACCTGTTGTGTTATAACATAATACTGAAGCTGTATAATCTGCACTGCAATTGCCAAGGTTATGTCGATCATTATGAGGGCATTTTAATATATCGGTCTCGTTGCCAACACAGGAGAAATTACTAAACCAGTAAGGTCCTGTCGTGGAATCTGTTACAAATGTTCCTAGATCGGAATGTTTGTAGGCGATACCACTCTTAAAATTGTTCATTCTACACAATACAGTAGCATCTTCATCTGTCCAATTCTGGTAACAAATACGACCTTTAACACCGAATTTGTTCACACTGATTTTACCATTACCTTCCTTTTTCGAATCAATAATAATTTTGGTATCTGAAATTAAACCGATTTACCAGGGTCAACATAGGGAGCAATCTCGACAAGAACATTGTGCATGTATACAAAATACCAACTCCCAAAAGATTTGTTGTTGTTGAATACTGCTTCATCTGGCTTGACACAACGTCTCAATAACAGAGTCTGGCATGATCAGAATAAATGTCCTACAACAAGGAGAGAAACTAACATACCTGTTTGGTTGACAGAATCAGCCGATATACAGGCCACAGAAGCATAAAAACCACTGTCACATGCCGTTGTTCTTAAACAATCGTGAACAAACTTTTCGTCACCATTACACTGAACTGTTTTATTTTTTAATATTTCGCTATATAGATTATCCCCGTAAGCTGAACAACAGATAGCTTTTCCATCTACAAAACCCAGCTCCCTACATATGGCAGCAGCTGATACATCTGTAAACCCTTTATCACAAACTCTCCACCATTTCCCATCATCATAAATCATTACTGCTCCATGTTTCTCTGTTTTACCAACTCCGGTACTTAATTTAACTGAAAACAAAGATCATCGTTAAAATATATTTAATTTATATGTTCATCAGCTTCATCAGCTTCATAAGCTTCATAATAGTCTATACCCCTGATCCATTAGTTTTATTTTATAGACTTTAAGCTATTTTCTGGCCTGTTACACAATTATTAAATGTTCTGCGTTCTCGCCAGATTCTCTATCATATACTTTAAATTTAAAAAATGGAAAAATCAGCACTGAGACGTTCAACCAATCGCCATAATCAGGTTAGGTTTATCAACTAGCACATGTAATATAGAAATGAAGGGCAAACAATACACATACCTCCAGTGTAACAGTATGCGGCAGCATCACGACTATGTCCACTACATGTAGAACTAACACCGTGCTGCCACCCTTCATGAGGGCAATCATTAATGTCAGACTCATCACCACTGCATCTGAGGTTGCTCTCCCAGACAAGAGTACCAGAACTTGGTGTATCAAATTTAGACTTGTAGTCTGCTTCCCCATCAACATAACCAAGGTTTTTACAAAATACACTAGCATCACGTTTATCCCAGAATCTATCACAGATTGTTCCCCATTTTCCATTGACCGATACCTCGACCAAACCATTATTATCTCCTCCTCCAGTTAAACGGTAAAATATTTCTAGAAAAAATACACGCAAGGTAAATTTAATTTTGGTTGTATCCCAAAGGGATCGTAAAGCCATTTTATATTTCAGTACAGTGATATTCTCTTTAGAGATTCCTATTTTTAAGTAGTTGACATATTTTCGGTTCCGTAAAACCTGTTTTTGAATATATATTTTTCTGAATTCCCCAACTCCACAGAAAATAATAAATAATGTTTTAAAAGTAAATGTAAAACGTCCCAGTTATAGACTTACCACTGTCATCATAACAAATAACTCCAGCATGATGTCGTGATTCACAGGAATTCACATTTCCAAACCCAACATGCTGACATTCTCCTAAACTATTCTCATTTCCAGTACATGTAACATTTGAGGTCCAGTATGGTCCAGAATACGCAAAGAACTCAAATGAGGATTTGTAATGTTGATATGATTCACCCTTACTGTACCCTAATTCTTTACAGATGACAAGAGCATCATTATCGTTCCAACCATCATTACAAATCCTACCATTAATACCATAATATTCAAGAGTAACTGCTCCGGTATAATTAGACCCTCCTGATAGACTCACTTTATAGGCTGAAAACAAAACATTATAAGTTTATAAAACAGGTAGTATTACATGGACGAATAATGAAGCGATTGGAGATTAATCCTTGTGTATAGGTGCTCAAATATATTTGGAAATTGAATATCAGTTGAAATTCTAATAAGGAGAATCTTGCTTTTTGATCAATTTTCAAATTAAGATTTCATTTGAATTTAAATTTATGAGAAATTTTTTAATCAAAACAACTCCTTGGTGACAATCGAAACTAATGGCAACTTACATGAGGATGTACTGTTGAAGCAAGCAATTGAAGCATACTCTTGTCGGAAGCATAGCGAGGGGGTTGAGGAATCTGAATCAACAGTCTTATGTTTACAATCAAGTATAGACTTCTCTGTTCCCTTGCAATCTATTTCTGATATCAGAGCCTCATCGAAGTTGTATCCATATGGAGCACAGCATAGAGCTTTCCCACTTTGGAATCCTAGCTCACGACAGGCTACTCCTAGAATAGAAAGAAAACAAAATAAATTAATTTGGCATATTGCATTATCAGAAAAGGCATGTAATGTTGCCAGGTGGCCGAATACTTGGCTTGCTAGTCATATCAAATTGAGCTAATGATAACATGGAGAAAAGAAAAGAAAGTCCGAGTCCTCGTTGCCAGTCATTAATAATAACGCTTTCCATTCATTTAATACACTTCATCTAGTATTATTGTACATGTATATATAGTGTTAGATATCTCATTACAATAATGTAACTTATGGACATACCTGCATCGACATCATCAAAATCTTTGGCACAGAACGTCCCCCATTCATCACCATTATGTATTTTAATAATGCCATTGGTTGTTTGGTCTCCTCTGTCGATACGAACTGAAACATAAGAAAGCTAATGATTAGTTTTTTCAAACAAAGGAGCCTTTGTATGTTTGTTAGCTCTTGACAGACTTCCAACTGCTTAGCCCCTGTGCATTATGTAAAGACATCATAAGATATTGATGAGGATGAAGAACACGACACTATGACTTAGTGCTTGTAGCAAAAAATAGAACAAAAGAGTGCTGCAAAAAACCAGGTACTTACGATGTTTGTAGCAATTAACGAACGCAGCATTCGTTTTTGGTTCTCTCTGGTTGACTCCATTACCCCAGTAACCGCCACATTCTACCAGAGTCTTAGCTGAACTTGTACAATCTACCCCTGATACTCGGATATTCAAAATACCATAGTCTGGGCTAACTGGGAAGTACACTTCACCACCAACAAATCCAGCCCCTTTACAGAAAGCAGCAGCTTCAGTACCACCAAAGGAACGCTTACTGACTGTTCCCCAAGATCCTTCATAAAACACTTCAGCCCGTCCTTCGTGACCACCACCAGCGACACGATATTGAATGGGTGCTGCAATGAAAAATCATTTTTTACATCAAGAATTCAGTACAGTCTAACTTTTATCAATTGAGTGGTCATAGGAAAGCCGATTTATGGTGGTTGTTGCCTAAGGAAGTTTTTATGTCAGCCAAGCTGTAATGTATGCATTTTTCAAGGCAAAGATGTTAATCAATTAAAAAACCAGACCTTTATATTAGAAAATGAAGAAAGAAAGAAAACACTAACCTGCTGTTTCCGAACAAAGGACTCTAGCAGCAGTTCTAACTATTCTACAACCTTGATCCTCTCCAAACCTCTCATACTGACACTGATCTAATCTGGTTGTATTTTCAGTACAGTTTACATTACCCATCACTATGGGAAGGCCACTGGATAATCTTAATGGTTTAGACGCAAAGCCGTTGACGAATCCATTTTGTATACAGGCAGTCTTAGCTTCCTTATCACCGAATCCAACGGAACAGACACCGCCCCATATTCCATTTCTGGAGACGTTGACTACACCCATATTTAACATTTTCCCCGACAGCTTTATATCAAATACTTGAAAGGAGAAAGAATATAAATTAACTGTATATACCAGAGTTAAAAGCATTTGAATAAACAAGAGCCGTATAAGTAGCAAACTTGAAATGTCTTCTCATATATTTGTATAAAGTTCTATACAGCATGTAAATGCAAGACTTACAAAAACTGCTTTACATTTTACATCTCAGAGACAAACTGCTCCACACAATTCTTAATTATTTTCTTCCCCTAGATTTATATATTCGGAAGGAGTCATCAGAATCCGGGTAATGTTACAGTTGAAAAAGAGTTTTCCACATGGACCATAACAATACAATATAACTTACGTTTTGGTACTTCCACCGCATCTCGACAGAAAGCTGTGGCATAACGTCGATCTGGGCATTCTCCAAATTCAATAGAACACTCCGACACTGATTTCTCTGTACCTGTACATTCTAATTTAGTTACATATCTATCTGATCTGGTGTATATATAGCCCAATGCATCGCAACATTGACTAGATCCATCTTTGAATCCCAATTGACGACACATCACACCGGCTGCAGTATCGTCCAATGTGGAATCACAAACTGGTACGAAAGTATCATTTTCAGCTATCTCTACTCGACCAAAGTTATTATTAGTTGTTTTACCACCAACAATTTTTGCTAGAAAAAACAAAAAGAAAATCATTAACCTCTGCATCAATCCGTTTTTAATCAATATGTAATTTAGATAAAGGTAAAATTACTTGCATGATAACAACACAAAGCAACGGGAGGGACATCTTCCCACACCCAACACAAAAAAACAAAACCTGTCAAAACCAAGTCATTAGATGCATACAGAAATAGGATAAGAACTGACTAACAATCACGGTATTTTCTTATTGCCCTGTATTATTGGCTCATTTTCATATCGACCTAATGTCTAATGCATAAACCAAGTGGTGCTTATAACTGCTCAACTAAACTGCTGGCAAACTAGTCCTGAAAAAATATAACAGATGCATAGGTCACACTTACCATCTGTAAAACATTTAAGAGCCACGTCATAAAATCTAGTATCGCAAGAAAAATCGGACTGGCCGAATCCCGATAAACCACAATCATAGATTTGTTGAGCATCGTCATCACAATCTATTCTGGTGATGTGGATTGGTCCTTTTCCTGCCCATCGTGATCCCGTAGATAAGCGAATACCACTCTTGAATCCTAAATGTTTACAGAGAACATTAGCCGAAGCATCAGTCATTCTCAAGGCACAGATCGAACCCCATGTTCCATTAAGTTTCATCTCTACGCGCCCTTCTGATGGTATATCTCCTCCTTGAAGTCTAAAGTCGATCTTTGATAATTCTGAAAAAACAAATAGGAAATACTTGAAAAGTAATTATAAAGATTTAAGAAAGAAATATTAACCCAAAATACATTGAAATCATCTGTAATAATTTACATTAAATAATTAAAATGCTTATATGATAGTCTTGTAGCAGCATTAAAAGTATATATTTTTGAAGAACAAAATTTTGAAAAACGTCTGGGTTCAAATGATAAAGATCTTAAGAAACATAAGAAATATCCGCGAATACATTTAACATTTCAGATTTATCTTCTGAAGGAAGAGTCGAAAATCAATATAAAGCAAAAGTAAACCTTAGCCCTTAGTTGACATAAATGAATCAGCAAAGATTTACATCAGAAATGATAAATGTCTACAAATGCCGAGACATAATTTTCGCTGCCGACATTGTTCATAAGTGTAGTAACTTGTATTCCTTCTTACCTTCATTTTGAAAGCAATAGGCACCAGCATCATACTGTATACTGCATCCCTTTAATTGTCCCCATTCGGCACCTTTACATTCATTAAGTTTCGGCTCATTTCCAGTACAGCCCAAGTTATTTAACCATCGTAAATCTTTGACGCGAGTTGGTGATCTATCAGTTATATATTTAAACGGTATTCCAGAATGCAGGCCCAATTCTTTACACACGATATTAGCATCTTGTACACTAAAATCATTTCCACAAATGTAACCATCGTGGCCCATATGTTTCACAATTACTCGTCCACTTTCTGTTCTTGATAGACGTACAGTGTAGGCTAAAAAGACAGACGAAGACATTATTTTGATAATTCTTTAAATATTGATATACCTGTCCAAATTCGTTGATTTTGCGTAATTTATCAGAAAAAGACAAAAATCTAATATTAAATAACCAAAAAATTACCTGATGTATCAGTGACATTGGAACAAACAACTGATGCATATTCTGCCGAATCGCAACTTGTCCCTTCTTCCTTCTTTGTACAATCTTCTAATTTAGTTTCCTGTCCAGTACACTCAACATTAGACACGCCGACATTCACAATACCTTTACTTCCAAATGGTGACCCGTAAAGAACTTGACCAGTGACAAACCCAAGTTCTCTGCAGGTGACATGGGCATTGTTTTCTGTGAAATTCTCTCCACAAACGCCAGAGTAAGAAAAGCCAGTCCAGTAATTGATATATCCATAAGGTGCATCTGTCTCTGGCTGAAGACGAACTGAAGTAAAATACACATAATAACCAATTATAGTACTTATTAAACAACACAATACAGTAGAGAGGAGGGGAGGTTCCATAGGCATAAGTCTGTTCTCCAATCCTTTTCTTATGAATAAAAAATAAAATAAAGCACAATACATGTACATATCTGAACTATTCATGGACTTTTTTGTAAAGTAATTATTAAAGAAAAAAATTACCTTTAGAGAAGCAGAAAACACTGACATCATTTTGATGATCCAAACAGTATCGAGCTGATTTATTAAATCCTCTATTTGGACAGGCAAATAAAGACTCATCATCTATCCGACATCTCATTTCATCCATATACACAGGACCTGTTCCATCACCATACCGAGATCTAGCATAAGCTATACCTTCAACGTAGCCCAATTGCTTACACAAGGTTTTGGCGTCATATCTGGACCAGGCATAGTCGCAAATTGTTCCCCAAACACCGTCATAACTGATCTCTACACGTCCAAAGTTGGCACCGCCATTGGCTAATCTTATATCGACACCTTAAAAGAAACATAAGTTCTACTCTTAAAATACAGCGTAATACTCGATAGTTGTATTGGAAGCACAATGTATTGACTTACAAAACTCCTCATTGGGGTTTCTAATTTATCTTGCATATAAGAAAATGATGATGCACACAATGTATATACGAAACAAAGTTTGTTTGATTATGCTTAGCTGTATTGACTAGCCTCATATTAGAGCCTTACCAGAGTTGTAGCATAGAACACCAGCAGAATTCTGAGACAAACGGCATGTATTCTTAACCGAATAGTTTTTGGAACACTGATCTAAACTGGTTTCATTCCCAAAGCAGCCAACGCTGGTAAACCAAACCAAATCATGTTCATCAGAAGCCTTGTTTCCAAACGCAACACCACCAGCATATTTCATTGATTTACATAAAACACTAGCATCAGTATCGTCCCAGTCTTCTTCACATATTGTACCATTTATACCATGTCTTTCTACAAATATTCTACCACTCTTGCCACCATCTTCTACATAATATTTAGCAGCTGCAACAATATCAATATAAAACGCTATTAAATACATCATAACACATTATCGTCTTTTGGGAAAACAAAATTCTTATCAACAGTCATCGGTGATAAAATCATCACTGTTATCAGATCAGGAGGACAGAAATATTTCTGTTATAGTTTGGGGCCATTTTCGTATGCAGAAATTTCAATTCTCACGTTCTTTCATAATAATTAAGCTTGTAATCTCAAATGTATGATTAGTTAAATTAGTAGTTAATTCAAAAATTTACCTATAGGTTTCTAACGACAGATCGCTGTAAAGGTCTATAAAAGAAAATTGAACCTACGTGTAGTATGATCCCCAGTGAAGCAAACTATTCTTGAGACTCCTTTATAATAGTTACAGGTATCTACTTCATATTGACATTCGCTGGCATCCGTTTCTTTTCCCGTACAGTTCATATTTCGTACAAACTTTGGCTGGTATGCAACAGTACCACTCTTTAGGATAGCAGCATTAGTAAATCCCATTTCTTTACACATAACCTCGGCATCAACCTGTTCGAATCCATCATCACACACCCATCTCCATGTTCCTTTGTCATAAAAACTAACCTTCCCTTCAGCGTATTTTGATGTTACTTTACCATCAATCAATCGTACTAGAAATAAAGAAGTGTGTATTGAATTCTCATAATGCAAAAGTCTACTGGATTTCTATATGACGTTTCTTCAAGAATTCTTTTACAAAAAACAAAAGATGAAAACCTCTCCATTTCAGCAAAGAAAATGAAACAATTGGAACTGTACAAAATCATCTGCAAAGTAATTTAATATATTGCCTGAGAGAACAACATACAAGTGATATCTATTGGCGCTTAAAACGAATACATACCATTTTGGAAGCAAAAGACTCCAGCATCCTTGGAATCAGAATTAGTGCATTCAGTATCACCATACCCCTTCCATCCAGGGTTTGAACATTTGAACAGAGATTGTTCATTACCAATACATTTAGTTTGAGATAGGAACACACCTCCATTTGAAGGTGGGAAACTAAAATATAAATCATTACAAGAAACTCTTTAACTATTTGCTTAATACAAGTAGTTAACCACATATCAATCACTGATCAATTGTAGTAAATCATATCACATGGAACAAGTAATGTCTTAGTTCTTAACAAATAGAAAACCTAGTTTCAACATACGTTATAGGTGTTCCATCCGTATATCCAAGTTGATGACAGGCGACTGCGGCATCGTTTTTATCCCATTGATCACCACAGACACGTCCTATCTCACCATCCATACTAAGTTGTAATCGACCAGTATTAGAACCCGATGGAACCAAAGTCAGCTTCGGTGCTAAGAAAATTATTATTAAATACAATTTAAGAAATGATTAGGAAAATGAACATCTCTATCAATACATCTATTTAACTTTTATATGAAAAAGACAAAAAGAGGTTGTTATTCTAAAATTCATTATTTATGTTGACTCTACAACGGTGGAAAAATGAATATTTTAGAATATTCGTATATCAAACGAATTACCTTCAGTCCTATAGCACAATACTCCAGCAGCGTCTTTAGCATAACAGAGTTCTTCCCCTTGATAGCAATCTTCAATCTTGCTTTCATCACCAGTACAGTTGATTTGATTGATGAAGAAAGGTCCAACATAGTTTCCATCATACCTGTAAGCTTTGCCACCGATAAAATTCAATTGCTTACACATAACATCGGCTTCTATGTCGGTCCAATATTCATCGCATACATACCCATACGTATTATAGCCCAATATTCTGATTCTGCCGTAGGACCTTTCTGAACCGTCATCTATACTTCCACCTTCAAGCCTATATTTTGGTTCATCTGAAGATAGTATTATAGAATATCAATGCTACTCATCATAAATTGCTCGTAAGCAAATTAAAAGACCTGTCCAAGTCGTTTCGGGAAAATATTTATCTAAATATGAAAATATGTTCACTTATTAACCCATTGACTTATTATGCAATAAAAAAATTGAATTTCTTACTTGCATCAATCGGCGTGTTGTAACATGATACACTTGCGTATGATACTCCCGATGGTAAACAATATCCTTTAGTTGTATTATAGGCACAGTCCAACAAACTCTTTTCAGTACCATTACAAGAAAGACCAGACCGGACATGGGGTCCAGTGACTCGTCCATAGACCTTGGGAGGTAGCGCAACACCATCTTTATATCCAAGTTCTTTACAAAATACGAGAGCTTCCTTGTCGTCAAAACCCTCAGTGCCACAAACAGATCGCCAACTTCTATCATAAATCTGTACAGCACCAACCCCATTTCTACCAGGGTACAACCGGGCTAAAAGAAACAAAAATTGCTCAACGAAATCAACCTTAAAGAATAAACCTATTAAAAAACGACATTTTTTTTCTATTGCAAAATTCTTTTACTTGTTTATAATAAACATGCTAAAATCAAACCTAAGTGCCAATCAATTTTCTTTGAAAACCCCAAAGTGAAGGCAATTAAAAGAAGGAGAAGACACTCACCATCAGTGAAGCAGTGGACTGAAACATCTTGTGAGTGACTGGTACATTTTGAATCGGCAACATTCCAGCCAGTATTGGAACATTCGAACATTGAATTTATGTAACTTCCACATTTTAATGAGGTTATATAAGTAGGCATAGTTTCATCGACAGTATCAGTGGTAGGTATAATTTGACCATCTTTATGACCCAAATCTTTACATATAGCTTTAGCTTCACTATCCCTGATATTTCCGGTGTTACAAATTGTTCCTTTGACACCATCATAATTGATCAGAACACGTCCAGAGAAATCATTACCAGGATTAGTTAACTCTAGACTAACACCTGTAAAATATAGAAAGGATATATTCAAGCTGTATTTTTTCACTAAAATTATTATAAATAAAAACAATTATTATGGACGGCTACTTCTAGAATATTTATTATTTGCGACGTTTCAATGTGGTTCTTACACCGTCACCAGGAATATTATATTCATATTCCTGGTGACGGTGTTTTTATTTATCTATACCTGCGCTTCCATTGAAGGATTACTAATATTATTATTTCCAGTTGATAATGTTACTTTACTTAACTTCTTTGCCTCATGTTTGAATTATAAATAAGTGGGTTTTAAGCTTTCATCATCAATAATTGTATAGTTCTAATCATTAAATTAAATTTAGATGGTGATTTACTACTCCTTTCAATAATTTCTAACTAATCTAATTCTATAGTTGACTTTACGATATGTACTCTTAAAATCGTTATAATGACCTGAAAAGGCATGAAATAAATTTACTAAAAACCATTATTAGCTAATCTCTGAGAAAACGATACCAAGTTGACAGAGCATGATGAAATGATAATCCTTACCTGTTTTGTAACATAATGCTGAAACTGGTTTACATTTACTAACCACATTACCCCATTCACCAATGTCACACTTAGTTAAAACCTTCTCACTACCAGAACAGTTAATCTTGGTCAACCAGGCTGTCACATCCACACCTCCTACCTCACCAAAAGCTTTCCCACCAGCAAATCCTTTAGATTTACACACAACAGAAGCCTCTTCGTCCGACCAGTCATCTGGACATACTGGTAACCAAATACCAAGATGTCGTACCTCTACTTTACCCCAGTTGTCACCACCTTCTGTCAACCTTACATCAAATGCTGTGGATAATAATAATAATAAACTCTTTATTTTACATGGGTCAGAATTAGGCCCAATACACAAGGACATGGTCCTGTCTCACATTCAGCCCATGGGAAATGGGATTAATGACATGTGCAAATTAAGATTTGGTTAAGTCCATGTGGTCACAAAATTTTATCAGAATGATTATTTAAGACCGGTATGGGTAATTGATTATTCTGGAAGTTTATATCGATATAAAAGGACTTTTTATCAAACCAATTGATAAAGAATTTAGTATATATGACGTATAAGCGCACGTAACTTTAAATTATTATTGAAACCTGATGTTCTTGTGGGAACAAAGTAGTCAAAAGTGTTCAAATTAGAATTCAGTAAACCTACTATTATCAACATCGTCCATTGTAGTATTGTAGCAAATCGCTGTAGCAGACTTCTGTAAACCACAAGATCTTCCCGATTCCACCATTTTACAATCAGCCAAATGCTCTTCGTTCCCCGTGCAGCTGACGTTTGTATATGCACCATTATAGATAAAGGATCCCCAAGGACTTTCATGGAGTGCTGAGCAACACAGAGCTTTACCATCCACAAAACCCATGTCACGACAAGCAACCTTTGCATCTACATCATCCCATGAATCTTGGCATATTTCAACCCAACCAGAAGCTGTAGTCCACATCTGAATGGTGCCAGCGTAATCGATGTCTTTAGTTTTAGTTTTTATTCTTGCTAGAAAATTGTAAAAAAAAAAAGTCAAATAATATGTAAACCGTCTCAAAACCGTGAAATATCAAATTATTAAAGGGGCACAATCTTGATTTTTAGGAGTCGTCTTGGGCCTTTGTTACATTTAAACAGTCCTCAGAAATACTAACCCCTTTTTAAAAAAAAATTTTTCGGGGAAAAATACCTAAAAAAGTTTCAATTTGAATTCAGTAAACCTGCTTTTACGCGGCTGGTCCAGTAGTATTGAAAATTGTGTGCCTTTAAAACCAAAATCTTCCCATTCCCTTTTACATGTACCTTTTGTTTTTCGTTGGGCCTGCGCTTAGTTTTTATAACCTTTGATAAAGCCCCCAAGGATTTCATGGGCGCTAAACAAGACTTTACCATTTTAAAAACCCGGAAAAAATTTGGTTTACATATCCCTTTTGAAGGTTTAAATATTTCAAAACGAAGTTTGTAGACTTTTTCTAAATTAGCAAAATCGATTTTTAGATTTTATTTTGTTTGAGAGCTGTCGGATGATTGTCCGAAAACCAAATTTCAAATTATTAAATATACAATCGCATCTTTATAAAGAGATTGGAACAATAAAACAATGGAAAGACTTACAGGTCGAGTTGAAACAAACCACACCAACGTCTTCTTCATTACCACAATCATGTTCTCTCCAGCTATTATGTCGACATTGTAAAAGGTTACTCTCCGTACCGTTACACAACACCTCATCAAGGTACGTTGTTGTTCCTTGGCCAAATGTAGCATCTGTGAACCTCTACAAGAAAGCACAAATCGTCATGATTTTGGTTCTAGAGAAAAGAAAGACAATTTGTATTGTCTGTATCAATACAGGTCGTAAAATGACGCAACAACGGTTTTCAACAACAACATGTAACAATCTGTTTTCGTGCAACAAAATAGATATTCAGCTCCACACCTTTCGCAGAACACTACAATAACAACATGTACTCTTATTTAAAAATAAATAAACGTTAAAAACAATAAGGTGTCTAGTCATACCTGGCCATATTTAAAATTAAAATATTGACAAGTTACAGTAGCAGCTTTATCTGTATAGAGATCATCACAAACACTACCAAAAGGCATTGAACCAAGAGCTACTTCAACTCGTCCTGAACGAGTTTTACCAGTATCCTTGCCATTAACCAGATCCATCCTCAGCACTGAAATATATGGTATGTATCAATTAATAATGTATTAACACCTGTACATCTGTAACACCTGGTTTATGGTTAGAATAGTCTTTTGAGTTTCCGCTCTGTCTAAATACAGGTAAACTGTATTTCTAACAGACCAGGTAAAAACAGATCCTAGTAATAATGAATTAGACAGTTTGAGAAAATGACAATAACAAGCAATGGAACTAATGTCGATTTTAAAAAAAAATCAGGATCAATACATACCCTTAGATGTATCATTAAAGCAGAAAACACCCACATGTTCTGTTGGCTCACAATCGTGTTCACCCCATGTGCCTTTACTGCAAGTGGACAGGTTGGCTTCATTACCAGTACATTCTACGTTATCCAACAAAATATTTGTTGGTCTTGTTGCATTGAAGAACGACTTGGATACAGCCTGTAATGTAATAAGTAAGTAAAAGATTTTATTGAGCAATTTGATTATCGAAAGAATAATGTGTTGACAAAGATCATGTTGAAGAGTATACTTAGATTTTAACATTTTCGAGTGGCCTTTTGCCTTTTGCTGACAGACTAATAAAGAGACTAGAAACTCTTCATTACTTTGTTTTTAACAGTATTTTGAGATAAAGAAAAGAACGACCTACCTCTCCATCAATGTAATTAAACTTTTTGCACACAACTCTGGCTGCATTTTTGTTGAAGAAATCATCACACACTGCTCCCCATACCGTACCATTTAGAGAGACCTCTAGTCTCCCTGATATATAGTCTCCATTTAAAGGATTTTCACCAAATGTCAGCCGGGTTTGGATTTCTGAAAGGATCAAAATAAATAATAACTCCTATGAATTACTTGGATCACAAAGCAACTTTTCGATGGTCATGTAATATTCAACCAATCAATTTTTTTTTTCAGTAAAGATTTTCTTACTCTATTCTGGGATATTCATTGTTAAACACTAACTTGTGCTGTGCTAGTTTTTTTTTTTTAGCTTTTGCTTAACATAATATTTTATAACATTGTTTATTTCGATATCATTGGTCCATAATTTCACAGGACATTTAAAAAGAATAATTTTCAGATCGTGGATTACAAATGTAGTAATCTGGCGAGAAAATATGAAACTAGCTGTCAAGTGGACTTATTCTTGATGTATAGTGAGTTAGTCATCTATTGTATATGTAAATGATATATCACAAAATTATAATTTTATCTAGTCTCTGACACCTAGATTGTTTCTGTCTACGACGATGATATTTTTCGTCAAGGCTGTAAGTAGGCATAGAGGGATTGGGTTTTAGCTTAAAGAGAATGTGGTTCGACGTCCATTATGCGTATTCACTATCTGTTTGCGTTTTGTCTCAATGTTTATCAGACTTTATTTCTGTTTCTTTTGACAATCCATTTATGTGTTCAAATATAATCCGGAATGTCCCCTTTCAATCTAAACTTTAAATTTACAACATCGTTCTGGGAAGTTTTGCCTTTGCGATCCATAGCAGAAACGAAATTATCACAAACTTGGAAAAGAACGACTGAAACCGCCAAAAAGTACAATTAATGAGAAAAGGGAAAGCCCCTCTAAAAATATGTTCTGGTATCATTTCCAAATTTCTTTGAAATTTCCCCTATCTGTATTTCATCCATGTGCCTTTTGAATTGCCCCCAGGAGCAATCGCTCCAAACTTTTACTCATATGGATAAGATAAACGCATAAAGACGGGTTCTAACTAAAAAGAGTGATCGATAACGTATATACGTATGCGTACTGCGAAAAACTCATAATGATAATTCATCCATTATTTAAGTTAATTTTCTATTCTTTCTCGTTCATTAACTCATGGTAGTTTTAGACCTGTTAATGTAATATTGTCTGTAGTTTGAGTATATTTCGTGTAAAAACCTTAACAATTATAATCACAAAGTGGCCGAGAGGTACTGGCCCTGTATGTAGTAATAATGATAAAGTTGTTATATATTGCATATTACCCTATTACCTTGTAATGATATATTGATAAATCTATTATGTACACATAGGAATATGATAGATGCAATAAAAGTAACACGATTATAAGAAAAGAGTCTATTCTTGTTTTTACTCAAATTACCATCATTATATATTTCAGCAATAGAAAATAGATACTAGTACATTTTTTAACAGGGACATATGAACTTTATTTAGCTCGAATCTTTTTTTCTTCAAAGTCTTATGTGCATGGTAACCGCATCGCATGTATACAGCCACTAGTACATGTAATTTACATGTAAAAAGTGAAACGTAGAAGTTCAGAAGCAGTGGCATGCGTTAAACACTAACATTTAAACGCAAACCACGTATCTTAAACGTGTAAATCCCCAAGACAATCTTTTGCTGCACAATTGTGATATGGTGAACATACTGAAATGCACAACAAATATACTTCACACATATAACCCCTTGTGTAGCACTGTACAACTGTGTACAACT
Source organism: Nipponacmea schrenckii (assembly GCA_030562195.1). Lineage (NCBI taxonomy): Eukaryota > Metazoa > Mollusca > Gastropoda > Lottiidae > Nipponacmea > Nipponacmea schrenckii. The sequence continues at coordinate 37,410,316 of CM060200.1, read as the reverse complement.
CAGAAAAATAATGGACAAAAATACAAAAGTACTTAAACCGCATGATAACTGAAACAAGGATGCGATAAAAATGTAAATGAAATGTATATGAAAGGTGTTTTATACACTGAACCCTGCTTGACCTGAAAAAAGATTTGGCATGTGTCGTTTTTTATGTTTTTACTTTTTTCTTTAAACAAATATCATATCACATTGTTTCCGATTTTGTGGAGCTTAATATGCGATTGATAGAATGCATTTAATAGATAATATGTTGATTCCGTGAGGTAAGTGATTTGGAACTTGGAAAGTCCAGACTATGAAATATCTTTAAAATCTCCTAAGTTTGTGAAAATTTGGAAGGTTTTTTACCGAAATGATAGTAAAAATACTTAATCAGAAGAAATGTGGAATTGTATGATAACTGTAATAGGGTTTCGAACCGTTGAATCTCTTTCCTAGGGTGCAGTTGAGGCTTAACTTCACATTTTCAATATTAAAGACTCTTTGAAGCAGGAGTAACATCTTTAGACTTACATTTTGAGATGTGTCTGTTAATTGCAAGTACAATAAAAAAAAGTTCTACATTCTTCAAAGGTCTTCCGGATGACCACTCCAATACTCAATCGGCAGTTAAATGCATTTTTTAGGTAGATGGGATATTTTCAATATAACCAGAGACTGTTACTCTCTGTCACTTTTCATCAATGCACAATACATTGCGCTGTGTATATTCATTTTCATAAACAACGGCACAACAAAATGAAGCTTAAATTTCAATATGAAAGATGCAAAGCGTAAATAATGTGTTGAATAGCTTGTTACAGATTTGAATTGAAATAAATTAAATCCAGCTTAAGTTATTTTGACGCGGTGCTTTAAAAAAAATGTGTCAGTATGGGGTAATGACCTATTTTTTATAAATTTTGTCTTTAAGCCCAGTATTATACCTATATTGGTGACCTTGTATAAAGTAAACAAGCCTGAATGATATTCATAAAGGGGATCAGTTTCTATACGGGTAATTAGATATTCACGATGTAGAAAATAAGCCAGAATAGTTTACAAAAATACAGTTTATAATTGGTACGATCTACACAGAAGTACAAGTTGTGAGTCTGGTAATGTACACCAAGGAAACCAATGCTTTATTATTAGTTTTCGGGTTTTCATAATGTTTCACATTCAGAAATCGTGATAAATAAACAAAAGTATGAACCAAAAGACGTCTGATTCTCTTATGATCATTTATTTTCAGATCTTGTCAAATAACATTATCTGGGAGATGCTATTTAGTTGTTCTGAACAGACTTCACTTCCTTCTTGAGTTAACTGACTTATTTTACCAAATTTAATTTCTGTTTCAGCCTGTTGTACTGTAGGCCTTTAATAGATGAACATTACGTATCGTTGCTTATTTGCTTAAAATCAAATAAAATCATATAGTTTAAGGAAGTGTTTTATGTAAGAATCTGAAATCTATTTAAACCTGTAACATTTAAAACGTGTTCTAATTAAATGTTTTGACTGATAGTCTTCAATGTATAAATATCATATATATGAAGGCTCAGAATGGCATAGAATTGCACAATCGCGTTCCTATAGACAAAAATCAAAAAATCAAATACATGTTCTCTTTATGACGCTCCTAGGGAATATTTAGACACACTAAAGAATTTCAAAATCGAGGTCACCTATTACATAAATCCACATAGTAAATCGGAATTTAATGAAGCAATATTGCAGCTATTCATATTAGCTTCAAGAAGTATAGACAACATTACTTCAATACATTATAAGAACATCCATTTGTTTACCGCCGTATACGACGCTCGTACTTAACATAAACCTTGAATTAAGTTTTGACTTTGATTTGCATAGGGACTTCGTTTAGATTAACTTTGTTAAGTTAGAACCTGGACAAAAATCAACTTCAGTCAGGGTAAGAACGCTGCATATGGCCCATAGTTTATTTACCCCCTGCCTAATCAAGCCGATTATAACAATCTACTTCAAACGACAGAAAACAATGATGATCATTAATCTAGTTTAGGTGAAAATTAATCGGATTGAACGAGGTTAATCCTGATTACAGCTTGTTGACACACGTGTCTAGTGTAACATTTATCAATGAAGGCAAACCAGAATATTGCGAAGGTCAACAAATTTTTATTTTAGCAGTAATGGTGGATAAAGATTGGGCCATCGTAATTTGGGGCAGATAACATTTTCCGAAAAGAACGGGTCTAGATTGGAAAATAATCAACACTTGACACTGTCATATACATAATAGTGCATGATGCATAAAGTATCTCTACAGATATAATACCAAATAAGTATTAGATGCTTAAACTGACTAACAGCATAATATAGAGACTTTGCTGGCTACAGTGCCCATAATCTAGTGCTTAAATTCACTTTACATGTATTTTTAAGAGCTGAAAGTTAAGAGGTTTCATGTTTTACAATCTATCAGTGTTTGCTGTGTTGATAACAGATCTTTTGTTATTGTATTACATTTTCATACCATATGAATCTTTATCACCAAGCTTCAGTGATTTTTATCCAAAATACTCCCAACAGTAGTTTAGTTTGATTACATGCTTGTGAGCTTTGGATTTCTTTCGGCGATTGCACAATGTATGCGACAATTCTGTTTTCGTAAGAGTTATACCTTAAATTATATTAGCCCTAACAATATTGTCCAATATAAGATTATACAAAATCCGTGTTTTCTTTGTATGACTTGTAAAGGTTTTGTTGAAAAAAATATACAAGTCTAGGTCAATGAGAATTGTTATGTAAATTGAAACTGGGATATGTGTAGAGCTATTAATCGTCTAAATCATGTTGTATTCATGCAACAGGTTAAACTGATATAACAATATTAGACAAATTATTTAGAATGAATAACAGCTTTAATGTGCCAAATGTTATTTTGTTTTCATTGTCTCCTGTCAAAACCGTGTTAAGAGTTTTTTTTTGTAATGATCATCTATTATAACACTAAAACTTTATGTAACTGGGTCATTATTAGCCACAATAATGTTCTCCAATCCAAATATAATCATGGAAATATATACAATAGATACAAATCCATTAAATATTTTATTCAATTCGTGAACTGAATAACTTACTTCAAGAATTTCTACAAGCAAACTTACTAGAAATTACATACGAGTATGAAAAAGTATACCTGGTAATATGAATATTATTTAGAAATGACACACGTTAACCGACCTCTTAGAAGATAAATTTGTGTGAAGAGTTGTGAATAAGATTGATTTATAGAAATGATACATCAAATTTAATTATATTACTTTCATTATCGCCATTGTTAATAGTGATATAACATAAATACAGGCGTCTTAGTTTCTTTAAAGGTCTAATAAATTAGTTAGTCTAATTAAATGATTCTAATACTTTATTTATTAATTCTATGACCCGGAGAGTCCGGAATGTAATTTATAGCTTTGACGATATGATGAAGGTACACCATGACCAATTGGTGAACTCATATTATCTATTCGTCTCGACTGGTCACAAGATGTCTCGACAGGACACCCTAGGGGCAATCCTGATACGTTAGGTCTGTCAATCCTGCATGTTTTTCACAGCTAACTGTAAATTTTAGCTTTCTTAGAAAAGAATTATACAAGTAATAAGACACCGTAGGTAGATATTTTCAAGCTTCCGCATCAGACAGAAGTTAGCCTTGAAAGCTACTTACAGTATTTTAGACAAACTTGATATTGTGATATTGAGACCATAAATTATGAAAGATATACGTCATGCAATGTAAATAAGGGAGTTTGTGAAAATGTTACTGAACTAATATTTTGTTCTTCGTTATGAAACTGAACTTCGTCTTAATTGAACCGGTTCTTTTGCACTGTAATGACAATATCACTACCATAGACACCTGTCAAATTGGATACACGAGAAGATAACTGTGTGATTTATATGAATTCTCATAAAAAGAGTATCAGGAAATCTTCATATTACTTATAGTACACTGTCAAGTCAAATAAAATGTGATTTTTCTTTGCAAATAGGAAGGTTGAAATCTATACAAATTTCATGGTAGGATAGATTCAAAATATTTTGCATATCATCGTCATGCAAAAAAGTGTTCAAGAATACTTATCATAAATAATACGTACAATAAAGTCATAATATAGCATGGTTTAAAATCGTGATCTCGCAAACAAACATCTCTTGTCACTTCTCAAAGTTAAAACTCGAAAAGCGAAAAAACATTTACTTATATAGAATCATTAACACTCTGAAATGAATGTGTAGGTGACAAAATTCTATCATTGCCCCAGGTAGTCAGATGCTTTTGTCTTGCGAGCGAGGACAATATTGTCTATAAAAAGATTATCGCGATTTTTTAATGTCGCATTTATTATTTAAAACATGAATTTCATGTCAGCATTACCATCAGACGATTACGATACGTCGAATTCACTAGTCGTAAATTACGTTGGTAAATAACTCTAAACCAAATGAAGACATGGGTAATGATAGCTATCACGAGCTTCTTAACCTATCTTCTGAAGGTTGACATTTTTAAAAGTTTTAGGTGACAAATATTTTTCTTACATCTCTATATCTACCTCCCACATAGCTCCTTCTTCAAACGCAATAAAAACATCCAGCCGGATGTCACAATTGAACAATATTTTCACGAAAACAAAGATTGTAATTATTTTCTCTGTTCATTATATAAGTAACTATACATAAACAAATTAACCATCCTAACGCCAGTCTATTCTCAAAAAACGGCAATTGCGTCAAATCCAATTGATCAACGTTGTGGACGACCTTTGCCAAAACATTGGAAGTAGCCTACACTTCATATTAGAGTTTACCCCGTTCAGACTCTTCATGTTGTAAATACTGCAACGAATATGAGATTCATATTCAAAGACTGAAGACTGAATATTTGGATGCCATATGGAATTATTTGCATACTTCTTTAGTATTGTAATAGGATACGACTGCGACTAAAACTGACTCTTAGACTATTTGATCGGAAAATGTTGATTCGGAAGATGTTGATTCTCGAAAAAAATTTGAAGAACAAAATCTCAAGCATCTGGTTCTAATAGTATCTTATATTGATCGCAACTTGTCTAACAGATAAACTCATACCTCTTCATTAATCATGGATATTATATTGGATTGTAATTTGACCATACTAACTCCGAGAGTCAAGAAAATAATGTACATTACATACAGTCATAATGCTATTTATATATAGAGTCAAACATTATGTGAATAATATGCTTCAGATATGGTAACATGTTATATATGCAAAACAGTACCTATATACATATTTACATTCTCCATTATAGACATATATATTATTTATTATGCCTAATGCTCTTATTTTTGTTTGAATCTGACCCGGATGTACACAACAAAATCTTACTCGACACGTAACGACTTTTAGCCTTAATTTGTATTTTTCCTGTTTTCCTATTTTTTTTTGTTTTTCATCTTACAAAATTTGGGGATTGGACTAATGGATGTTTTATGAGATTCCTACAGATAAATTTGTACCATTCTCGACTTGCACGAGAGGTTATTAGTAATGATAATGTAAGGTTGTAAACAAGGCACTAAATATTGATTTATCATATTAAGATCATTCAATATCAGTCAAATTTTACCTGTCTCTAGCTCCTGTACTTTCTTTTTGTTCAAACATCATTGAACCAAAACCAATATTCCTAATTAGAACAAGATATATAACTCAAAATGGGGAAAATGTAGTTATGGATTGCAGATAGCTAAAACGTGTGTATAAGACCGCATGGGGTGGTTCGTCCGAGGTTGGGGTAGTTGAACAGCACCTTTCTTTCTCAAATGAAACACTAAGGCTTTTTAGCAGAACTAGGTTGTGATAATCCGAATGATTTACAAAAAATATTAAAAATGAATGGATTTTTAAGATGACAAGTAAAATACAATGAGCAAAAACGTGTTAATTTTAGTAAAACTAAATGACGAGTCGACAGAAGACCAGTAAAATAACGAATGGGCCACCTGTGCTGCATACTTCTTTTGGAAATTAGACTTGACTTCATTTTCACATACAAATCCTGGATATATATCAAGTCGACAACATTTGACAACATTATTAATTTACTTGGTTTTTCATGACCATATAAACCTGCTAAATCATTCTTATAATCGTATTATAATAAGTCGTCAGCCATGTGACAGTTATACAAGCCTGTAAATGAATAAACATATTATATAGTCAATGTTTGAATTCTTGTAAAGAATTATGCCCCACTTTCTCGAGATGTCTATGTTACCAGACCTTGGAGTATCTTTTCAGATAGCAAAGTTCCAGTTGTTAGAACTGTTACTTGAATCCATTGGTAAAGTATTTCGACATATTTGGTTTTTGGTATAACGATACTTATATGATATTTATACTCAAGATCAAAAGCCTCTACAAAGTGTGCTTCACACACAACCCGCACAGTATATCAAAATACTGATATCAAAATATTTTCATCTAAATTAAATTCACTTATCATGTAAACACCAAACCCTTTCTAAGCTAAATAAGCAGTGAACCAATCAGTAAAAGTAAGGTATTAGCAATTCTTTTAGTATATTACCTATTTGATAAAAATCAGTCAAGCAATTCATGTACGTACTAGTTATAGAACCGAAATACCTTAATGCGCAAATAAATGTTTTTTCCCCTATGTTATTGAAAGTAATGGATTATATTTGTCTGTATAAGATATATGTTATATTGACGACACGATATAAAAAAATGAACTTTATAATTTATTCATTCAAATCTATACTACCATCGAATTGATCTAAAAGCATTGGTGACGTATTTTGAATACTCTTTATATATGATTTAACTAACACGTCTCTCAATTTTTTTAGGACACAGCATTTAATCCCTTAAGCTCGGACTATATTCGATCTTTACCAAATACACTTCAATTCCGTAAAAATATCATGCCAACCAACGTTCCCAATGCCACAAGAATCTTTTGGAAATGGCGATATTGTGCCATAAAATGCCACATAGGTATGCTTTCTTACACCACACAATATCGCACTAATACCAGTTTTGCACATGAATGGGACACTACTGTTTGATTGTAGAGTCCAATGAAGCCCCACGATAGTATCTAGATGTATAGTTTTAATTAGGCATACCTTGATGTAGAATGGAAAACAGACCATTAAATATGCCATTAAACATTAGATATTTAAATTCCAGCTATGATAATGTCAATAGTATTTTCTGTAGTTGACAGCGTTTGTTAAGGGGTATGATTTCTGCTTATAATTTCACGATGGGTTGTCCGATCATTTGCACCATGAGTTGAAGGTTAAAAGACCGTTTTCGAATTGCACACCAGACAATCTTCCCGAAATATTCAAGGTGATTTGGAATATTTTATCAAATAACTCTACTTGTTAATGTTCAGCGATTTCAATGGAACGGGCTAATGCATTATTGAATTGAAGATTAACAATATTATAGCCAGCAATAAATGGACTTTAATAATATACTTTAGAAATATCAACCAAACAGGAAGATATTCCCTCAATCTACTGTAAATACAATAAGGACGAGTTAGGACAGATATTAAATCTTATCTTTTAAATAAAGAAAGGACCCTGGCACTATAGAACAGGAATTAAAATCATGTCAACACAATGTATCTGAAAAGCAAGAACCCGACGTACGTCTTACTTTTCTTTTGCGTTCAAATCTTACGTGTTTATTAATTTGAACATTCTGACATAATAAAACGTTCATGCCCTTTCCCACGCATATGGGTCCTTTCTGCCATAAAGCACCAGGAGAATACAAGGCAATAAAAGTTGACATTGATCACACCATTAAAATGGTCAATAAATAAATAATTAAAGAAAGACTGTTGTCGGTGACAAATAGCCAATGGCTATATAACTGTTTGACGACTATCATTAATAGGTCCTAAATTCATTGAGTACTTTTTATAATTATCACATCCTTGTAATCCCTATTTCACGCGATAATTGTTACGTAATGTTGGGTAATGTTTGTCTTAAAACTTGAACTGTGTAAATAGATAAAGTCCAAAAATAATCCCTAAGGATACACAATCATTGAGTTTTGACCCTTGAAACTACAGCAAAGGTTGGTTGTTGTTCCCGCGTCAGTCAATAGAGGTGGTAAATTATTACCCCTTTGTTGTCTTAGGCAACGAGTTCCCATTCCACACGTGAAAACATTTTATCGTCGTATTTTTCCAATGTTAGTGTCAATACAAAACGTCACGTGCCACAGATTGTTCTATTTCTGACCAACAGGTTTGGACAATGTTATGACTAATTATAGTTTCAAAAAATTCTTCAAAGTATTTCAAAGTTTTGTTTGACATATGACCTAAGGAATGGCTGTGAGGACAAATTTTCTTAAAGTTACCACAAGAAAAAAAGAAAAAAAGATGCGGGTCAAACTGAATCAAAGAACCTTCAAATCTGTAACCAAGGTATTGATGGAATTGACCAAATTGTCTAGTGTTGCTGTTTGTTTCGTCTGGATGATATGTATGTATCTATAATGGGCGTAGTGTACGGGGGAGAATAGTCGAAATCATCCAAGGGAACTTTTTGTTCTAAATGATAAAAATACTAACAATAAACTAATCAAAACAGAGTAGAGTCTGTGAGTTCTATTCCAATGATAACTTTCCACTCGAATCTATATTTTTACAGCACAACCACATAACCTAACAATCCTAACGGGAAGTTGGTCACAGTTTCAACAAATTTTCTTCAACAAAATCACGTCTGAGGGATGATGTAATTTCCAAAAGGCCGGGTTAGAGTTTCATCCTTTGAAATCACCAGATAACAAGAGATCACGTGTGCCATTATAAAGTTATCATATTGAAAAAATATTTCATTTAATATTAACACATTTCCGCATAAAACAACACGTTTAGATTAAACATAATAAAAATATGGAGAGCGCGATTCAAATAGGTTTATAGGCTTTCAGGTCAACTTACACCTTACAGTACATATTCATACATCTTTTAAATACCGTAGCCTTGTTTTGCGATTTACCAAAACATATTTTGCTGATGAACAACCCTTGTGATAAACATATACATTAATATCACAATGTCCATATCTCAGGGTCGTTAAATTATCACCTTTTGAATGCATTAATTATAAAGCTTTTGGAAAATCATTTATCACCAACTTTAGTGACATTCTTCCTTGTCTGTAGAATATTATAATTCGTGTTAATAGGGTGCATTCCTCTTTATATTCCAGCGCTAACATGTCAAGATAAAAAAACATGTCTGACATCATGTTTTTTCATTATTACATTAAAACAAACTCGGAACTTAAACTGTCGTGTTTCATCTGGACTGCATAACTGGTAAACAAGGCGTTGTTAGTGTCTCGGATCTTTTACAATAGCACAAAATGGTTGGTGGATTTGAATCGAATATTGCTTATGGATTGAAGACTGTCTAGAAATAAATATTTTGTCACATCTAACAAACGAGCATATATGTGTGAATCATTTAGGTGGAAAAACCAATTTTCAACAAATTACGCATGTTTTGAGAACTGTAAGGCAATCTAACCGGTTTGTCATCATTGGTATGTAGGCTATGTCAGTTCAACTGTCATCTAGATTGAAACAGTAGCATGACCTTACTCCCACAAATAGTTGTATATTTCATTTGTTAAAGGGACCTAAAATTGAATTCTGTGACAGAATTATCACGCTGCAATAGCGTAATGACCTAAATATAACGTACATGGGAACATTTTTTGTCCCGTATTAAAACGATTCGATCAGCTGGAAGTGTGTATCCAATGATAGCACGCCTGTTTTTGGGTTGAATAAAAATAAAAGAAGTCCTCAATGGAGAAGAGAATGCCCCTTAACAAATCTGAGTGGTCAATATCTTAATTGGATCACGTATCTTAAATGGTGACAATCACAAGATATCTTATTAAGAATATGTTGCAAGAGATGTATAATTAAGCCCCCTGGCGTTTTAGCATTTAAGCATAATTCACAAAATAAATTTAACATCTGATTACATGTTCATTAAGTCGAACAAAAGTTCACAGATTGGACATTTTGACATTCTTATTGGGTTTGTCTACTTAGAGCAATAAAGGATGTTAGAGGACAAACAACAGAAACTTTTGAGACACCCTAGATAGTGGTCTAAACACAAAAATGAAATGATTGGAGTTTTACGTCCTACTCTTCTGCACCTTATGGGCTAATGAAGACGCAATAAATGGACATAAAAATAAGCTAGAGCTAGATTAATACGCTTAAGCAAACAATTTCTTTCGGATGAAATCAATTTGGTTTGTCTGTTGAAACCTCTAGGATACTAGCCAATAAATGGGAATGAATCCTACCCCAGAACATCTTAACTACCTCTACAAATCTCTTCCAAATACAATGACATATGCCACATCTAATTAGTCAAATAGAGTTTTTCTCTTAACATTTCATATCTGGTATTTGTACTTCGCCAACCCTAATTTGTTATCAGAGAGCAAAGTGAGATTTTTAGAATGTGATGTATTTAATTTGACATAGTTATGTGAATTGCTAAGGTAAATTGTTCTAATTCTATTTAAAACATATAGCCAATCTGTTTCAACTTTCCTAGCCTATTTACGTAATACAACTGTTATGCAAATTTTAGGAGATTTTGTGGTTTGATATTTGATCATAGAGGACAACAAGGCGAATGTTTAACCTCACACTTGTTCTTAGTGAATACAAACGAATATGTCAAAGTCACAGCATTAACTGAAGTATCAGTTTTAATACAAATTGCAGATAAAAGAGCGTTAAGGGACAGAAATGGAAAGCAAATCAACATCTAATTGTTGGACTATATAGAAAGCTCATTTAAGACTGGAGAGCAAGCATAATATACTAATTAACCTCTGGTTTCCCTTTAACTCATATAGTATCATGCTAGACAAGCGTGCATAGAACAATTAACATGAACGTTAATAGACGATCTTTTATGCAAGCCAGGGGCTGGATGTAAACATCTATTTGTGAGTGTCGTGTAAGAAGGTCAATAGAAAATAAGTCAAGAATGACCGAGGCAATGGAGTGTGTACTTTGTATTCATAAATATTCGTGTTTTTTTTATATAAGATTTTGTCTATATTACTAAAAAAGATTCATAACAATTTTTCAAGAAATTGGCACCTAAAACTGCATTTAATTTAAATACTTCGGGTTCAAGAATGTGCCTGTAATTATATATGCAAGTAAACATTGAAGACATAGGTACCAACAGAAATATGTTTACATATATAAGCATATGTACAGTATATGAAATTGTATACCCAAAGAAGACGAATTTTATCAGCTGTCATATAATATGCCATTCTCTCTTAACCTAGACATTTAAAACTATATTTTTAGAAAGGGTATGTATAATGAATAATACTAAATGTAAGGTTATATCATTTTAGTTAATTACTAGTTATTGATTAAAACTAATTGCCCACTAGTCATACTACGTTGAAACATAAAAACAGTCGGACTAAAATACATGTATTTAAATAAAAAGGTACGTACCTGGACCTGCCTGAGAAGATACCAGCGGATATATACATATGGATAATAACACTGGATAAAGGATAAGATCCATATTTTATGTCCGTTTAAACACCGTTGTGCATTCCAATATTAAATAATATTCACACTATTTACAAGTGGCGAATTCAGTTCGACTGAGCGCAGTATGGTAGATCTGTTCAATAAATCCTTGTATATAGTTGTAATCAGTGAAGCACAGCGTATATCGAAAAGAAAACAGTTATACGAAGGTTCCTATTGTTCGGTTATACAGTGATTAAAGGTAAAGGGTCAGTATTTAGACGACAGGTAAAATGAATGAACTGCAATTCGGACACGTGATGAATGTGACTACAGGTGACCATCCAGTAATATAATACCACTATCCACAAGTTAATTAATGGTTCATTTCTTTCACATAAATCTTCATTGTGGCCAGACTATGCACCCTCTGCCTAATGGATTTGACCAAAATAACACACTATAAACAACACCAGGTTATTAAAATGGCATCCCTCGTAAAATGACAGAAACGTTAAATCCGGGTCAGTGGTAAGATCAACCATGAACTTTACGAATTATTAACTCTAGGCACTTGTCTATTTGAACCAAGATGTATATAAACAGCTATCAAGATCTGTAATTAACTCCAAGCGTTGTTTACTCTTTCTAAAATTAGTGAGTATACCTTCCTTACGTCATATTGGTTCAGTAAACCGTCTGTTTTATATAGGTATATATGAGACAATTTTAACTACATATAATTTCTCGGCACAAAAATTAATCGTGTTTTATAACACAGCTTCAGGTTGTAAATTGTGACAGGTTGATGTCCCATAACCCTTACTTCTCAACAAACCGCTTCAGGCATTCTCTCCATTTTGGTTATTTGTTGATTACCTGTGGGGAGGAGTCTGTACAATTATTAAGAAAACATTTAACTAGCTAACTATGGCGATTTCAAAACTATTTCGTGCCGTTTCTGTGTTCAAATGTGTGTCTATTTGAAGAATTGGTTCAGACGTAGATACCCGTACGACCACGTGGCAGGACGCAAACTAACAAAGTCACAAGTCTGTCTTTAACTATCCTTCAGCCAACTTCTTATATTGTTACCCTCCCTTCTTTTATCTCGTGTTTATACTGGAAATCCTCCTAACATCTAATCAGATTGTTTTCCAATTACTTCCTATCATGGTTTAATGTCCAATGTCTCAGGTAGTATTTAGTAATGCTCTTGTCCACTAGATAAATCGATAGTATCCTTCAGGAAAAGCTAAGTTGTCAATAATGACAAAGGTAGATACAGGGGAAGAAAATTGTTTTTTTTAGAAATGTGACAATTTAGCTTTACATTCTACATTTTGCGGATTTGGTTAACAAATTCTAAAATAGAATTCAAGGAAATTGGATTGGCATCTTTCACTGTGTTAATGATAGAAGAGGAGATGCCAGCAGCGGCTAAACATCGGAAGCGGGTATGAATATTACGAATGGTTGGGAACAAAGATCTATGACTTTATCGTTTAAATTTGTAACTACGTAGGACTCGGGGACCCCTCCCCCAACCCACACACACACATACTTAAATCTTATTTTTAAAGGAAAAGAAACGGCCAAGGTAACACATATAATGCTCAAAAGGAATATCCTCCCATTCACAGAAATCAGTAGCACCAACCACTACGAAGCGCCGATAATTGAGTCAATATTTGAAGAAAACGTGGTTTGACTAAGATGAAATGTGACCTATTGTTGACAATATTACAGACCTTTATGCTAGATGATAGCTGTACCTTTAACAACTTTAAGCTGTGAAATATATCACCTCACCTCCTAGAATAACCAACAATAAGTTTGTTTAGAATTCCTACCACGTTTAAAATGTTTACGTCTACCTTCGCTTCACTCAACCTGCATTGTACACCGAAACAAAATGTCATTTCTGTCATTGTTTCGGCTTCATATTTGCGAGTATTGGATTTGATGATATTCAGTTACAATTCTAGCATTGGAATAGAAAAAAATGTTATGCTTGTGGCGGCTTAATCAAGCTGTAGATTGCTGAACTGCAACACTCATTCGCCATACGACTTACAATACTTGGGATATAAGGGATATATAAGCAAACCAATTTGTTCTTTTATAATTTTTAAGAGGAACACGCTGTAGTAAACAAGGTACTGGAATCCTGTTAACCACCACGAAGGTTATCTTTTAATACAGCAAAATAAAGCTCACAATTTCACAAATAGATTGATTTAATAACTCAAGTAGTGAAAATATAAACCAACCAATATACAAGTATAATATTTTTTAGTAATCAATCAAATAAAACAACATCACAAACAAGGAAGTTCTTTTGTAAACAACTATAGGGACGGCAAAATATCACCTAAACGAACTTTAGTCCAACTAAGTTCATGCTCAAGTTATTATAATTTATTATGTCAAAGTATAATGCAAGACAATTCTCAATACTTTTTGTTCGTTTATCCTTCTTCCTTTGTAATGGACTAGTTTCAACTTCTCATGGAATTATAGAAGAATAGGGCGTTGATTATAATTTCTGAAAACTAAAATTAAGCTGTATCACTAAACCACAATTTAACTTTAAATTTAAGGGGGATGCATCAAAGTGCCAAGAAATGCTGGTATGTTGGATGCCACATTGTACAATCGTAAGGAGTTTCCATTGCTATCGTAAATCTGTCGAATGACTTGATATCTGGAAATGTGGGCACCCTTGACATTGGTTAATGAACTCATTGTCACTTTGAATTGTCTTTAATCTAAATGGATGCTGTTTAATGTGTAAAATACCTTCGAGTTGGTCTACAGACAGTCTCCTATAGAGAATAAAGCCCCCAGTTTGATGACTAGATGATCTGTAATTGATCAACTCAGTGCGACCTTTAGGAGTTCGTTGGTACTAATACAGCCGTGGCAATTGATATTCAAAATCTATCACATAACTTCAATGCCATTAGTTTACTTTAGTACACTCTTATAAACCTATTGCGGTAAATGTCTTAAATGTTGCAGGTTGATGCTAATCCATCAACAACCTCCTGACTCGAAGCAGGTTTTTTCTTCTGAGACCCAAGTCTAACATTTGAAGACAGGTTTTTAATTTAAAGGATGGGTTTAAGAACGACTATCTTCTAATATGTTACAGCATGTGAACAAAAATCATCTTCTGTCGATATTAATTAGGAAGGTTCAAAATCAATTCATACGTCGTCAATCGATTTTGAATTGTATTTCTTGCTCAAAAACAATTTATAACGATTACAACGACTTTGATAATTTTTTTGATCATCGTTAACATACAACATATACTCAATAATCCTTCTGCGACATTCAGGGGTAGGGATCACATTAAAGAAACGAAACAAAATTTTATGGTATACTACTCCTAGGTTTTATTACACACAACGTTTCAACAATCTACATTGTCATCATCAGATCAAAATTAACTGATTACATGATGATGACAATGTAAATTGTTGAAATGTTGTGGTTTATAAAACTAAGGACTAGTATACCATAAAATATGTTTCGTTATTTAACAAATACTCAATATTTAAACCATTTTAATATTTCGTCTACATGTATGCTGTATCTTAACGTTGACTACTTTGTAGTAGGAATAACATTTATGATTTTTACTCGCTTGTATATTGTGTTTACAACTAATATAATGGACGGCTTGTATTAATGTTTCGAAACGGACCAAACAATACACTAATATCCTTGCTACACTATAAACATTGTATATGAATGCAATATACCAATATAAATGTATAAGCATCCGCTCAATCCTTTGTCATTTAATTTTGAAATAGCCTGGATGACAAATTAACTGTAAACTATAGAATTGCAATTATGTTAATATTTAGTCAATGTTAATCCATTTTGTTTTATTGACAGGTTTCGTGATAAATGACAAGATTAGTAGAACAAGAGGATCATATCATCACTTAATATCGCCTCTCATTATTGGGTCAAAAGGCTTAACTGGGAAAACTATCTCTTGTCGATTAAATCCGTCGCTCCCGGGGTCAATTCCCATCCATTTGAATCTTGACAGAACCGATACTCGTACTTTAGACCATGCATTTAACTTAAATCGTGCAATAGTCCCTTGGGTTAAAGAACCAGAATTGTGCTATATGTGAATGAAGATATTATGTCCTTTTTGTGGAATAACGATTTTTATTTACGACATAACGGATCATTTTAGCATAAAAGTACAGTAAAATATATCCTTCTCACACGACCTTTCTTATGATGTTTACAAATTTGAAGGACGTAAGATTATTATCATTTCTTCGAGTAGTCTTGGAATATTCCCATATTATTGCGCAGTATACAATGTTGAATTGTTCAAATCTCATGATTATATCTTCACCATCGATTATGCTGCACACTGCTGGCTAGGGCGTTATGAGAAGACAATTCACAAATAAAGTGAAAAGATTTCATCACCATTTTTGATGTGATGTTGCATTAAAAGCGAAATTTCATGAAGATTTGGAAAGGAGAAGCGTTTCTTGTACCCCTTAAATGGACTCGGTCCGCCAATTCATTTGCCATCTGTTTCAATGTTAAATCACGAAATTCAACCTTCCATAACTTTTTCCAGAAATCTCGTTGAAAGCTTTCCTGTATGTCACATGAAAGCCTGGCCAATACTTGGTTTCTGTACAAAATTTCAATATAGCATGACCATGAAAATTTTGAACTAAACAAAATGAAAGTAAACCACTACATTTTATCAACATCCGCTTGACTGTCACTGCACACAAAACCACTATTTTTTAGAAATAACCTTCCGCCAATTAAATTTCTCATTATCTCAGAAATTCTGAAAGAAAATGCAATTTCAGACAGCAAATTTCAAATCTAGACCAAAAATTAGTCAAAAATGGGCATGCAAAAACCCCCAAAGGAAGGGAGAAAGAGGATTTCTAAAAATAGAAAGAACTAAATATACAATCATTAGCATAAAATGTTTTACTGGTCTTAGTCCAAATGATTGTCCTTTATGCTTTCATTACGTCCCTTTGGATTAACCGTACGAAATATTTCAAATGCGATTCAAACACTTTGACTGCTTAAATCGAAAAAAGTTACATTGTTGTAATGCCACTCTTGATTATTTGTTTCTTTATTTATTACAGTACATATATCAGGATGTAAACAGACTTCGGAAACATGACAGTTCATAATTTACGATTTATTTTGTTTACATATAATATTCACGTCAATACCAGGTCGTCATGGACTATTCATTCAATTATTTATTTTTTGACCGAAATTTGGTACATGTATATTGGCTTGAAATGTAGACACGAGAATCAGTTCTGCTTGTCTAACTGAAAGTAGGTGCTAAAGATTGCATAGTGTAAATCCTGGTTAAACAACATATTTTATTAAGTTCTGTATAATATTTCTATATCGCTATAAATAATGTATTGGTTGAGTTTTTTTTGTTATTTTATGTAGTAATTTAATATGCTTTAAAACCAACTTCGGAGGACAACTGTCTTATAGATGAACAAAGATTGGTGTAGATTTTACAACCTTCTTCGACGGTGGAACCAAATTTTAAAAATGCAACTTTAAATTTTAAGTTGCGTTCCAACTACAATTTCTCTATATTTCTTCCTGATAGTTGCATAACAAAATTGATTGGAATTATCTAACTATCAACTACCATCCTGTATGTACTTGGCTCTGAATGTAAGATAAATGTGTCTTTTTCTTTCCCTGATTGAGATGTCCATATCGCACTGTTGAGTCAATTGGTTAATTGTATGAACTATATCCTTTACAACCGAGATTGAACAAATTGATGCAAAATGAATGTCCCTAATACACAGCAAAGGCTACTAAATCTTCTTTTTCATCTTTCACAAATAATCTATATATAATTTGCACATCTTGTCAACTTATACTGCATAAATAATGTTACTTATAATATGCAAGTTTATGTTTGACCCAACGTTAGCGTTGAACATGATATAAGAAAAATGACTTCGCTTTGGCGATCATTTAACTAACGTATCTTGTGAGGATTACATTTCAGCTCATTGTTTTTATTCAGACAAAGGCGATCGAAGGTATACACCCGTAAATTTGCTTAAGAGGATGTCAAATAAATTTGATCAATGAAGGATAAGAAACAGTTGTGGTGTGGAATTTTTAATTTATTATAGAGTTGTCTACCTTGGCTCGCACTTTTGACCAAACCGAAGAGCAAAAGCAAGTTTTGTTAAATATTTTTATCAATTTTGTAGCGCACATCACGGTCATTGCTAATTCTACTCTGAATTATATTGCTCAAAATGACAAGGATTGTACTTATGAGTTAGAACTTACAATTTGGATGGATGGAATGATTGTCTTTACTTGAACTCGCATGTTCGAGAACACATATTAAATCATGAAATTCAACCTTCTATATATATATTTTTTTTCATATTCATGACCATGAAAATCTTGAGTTAGTCAAAATTAAACTAGACAACTACATTTTATAAACATCCGGTTGGCCGTCATTGCATACAAAATGACTGTATTTTAGGAAATATCCTTCCATATGTACTCTCATCATCTCAAACTATCTGAAAAAGTGCAATTTCAGAAATCAAATTCCAAATAGGCATGGAAAAACCCCAAAAGTGAAGGAGGGTTTCAAAAGCTTACACGGACTTCATTAGCATTAAATGTTTTGTTTTGAAGAGATACGTCTTTCACTTGTCTATCAAATCCTGGTTATAAAGCAGTTCTCGAAAAGATTTTTTTTGCCCGACTTTTTTTTTAAACACCCAGATTTATAATTAAAGATAACAGCGCTGCGTAGAATATTAGTGTTTCTTAAAGGACAAGCCATTGTCTATTTGTCGATTCCAGCCGCTCTTATAAGACAACTTCTGAACGAATTGTCATAATCCAATTATGATAAATAACAAACCATATCATTTTGTCTCGAGAAATATCTAGCTTACAATATCAGACTCAATGTTTAACTTCTGATAATAGCCATTAGAAGGTTATTCACTAAGACTGGAATCAAAGTATAGGACGTGTTGATTTAACCCTTTCTTTAACCTTTTACCAATTATTTTGATTTATAAGCGCTATCATCAAACGCATTGCCCAGTCTTTCATGTATTGATGATGGTAATGCTGCTAATTTTTTCAACACGTAACGAAGGAGTTTTAATTAGAGCTAACCTAATCTTTGAAATCTTGTCAAAATTACTTATTACCGGATATTGAGGTCTGTATCATTCAAGACGTTTTGATTCATAGCTATCGAGTTCTCAAATGATAATCAAACAATAGCACACGTCTTGTTGTTTAACATTACCTAGCGAAGATTATACTTTCAGTGAATTTCACAGAAACAGAACAAAACTTGGTTATATTTGTGATTAAATATTGATGGTTTGTCCCTTGATTCCACTCTTTCACATTTTTCAAATTGTTATTAAAATAAGAATGATGAGAACACTTTTAGTATTGTCTGTGGATCTGTACCACCATATTTAATAATATAACGTTTTCTTGGTGATAGCTACATAGATATGAAATGATTTACCAGTGTTCCAGATCAACGATTAACAATCATGTCCACTTGTAGAAGATCGCTTTTCAGGTCTTCAGTTTCCAGATCTTCTTTGTGAAAAGTTTCAGTAGCAAATAACTTATATATGATCAGACCCAACGTTTTACAATCCCTTACATATTGCAGGGATTTTTATTGTTACAACGAGTCCGCTACTGTAAGGTTGATGACTTAGTATACAGAGATGCTGTATAGCGGTTGTTCCAATGGAATAATATAATTAGCAAACGATGTCAAAGTGATATTGTAACAGAGAGAATGATGTTGACAAGGTTAATTTTGTTATTAACTTATTCCATTCAGTCTAGTCTGATCTAATATATACCCATCTACAGTCTTACATAGTTTAATTATTATGGTCTTGATTTACGTGGTTTGAATTCTTTTTTCCTGCTTACTTCTAAATTTCTTCATTGGAAATTGAAGATTTAAGAATATTACTCAATACAAACGTTGATTAATGAATTGACTATTTATTGGGTTCGTTGTTCATGAAATGTATTCCTTGTATTTGGAAACAGCAACTAGTTTTTCCAAAATCATAATACATGTATTAAAATGTGTTAAAATATTTGTTTGAGATATTACTTAGTTAATCTAAATATATTTTAGAAACTACTTTGGTTTACAGAAACTATTCTCTTGTTTTTAAGTTTCAAACATTACATGGCAATATTGAATGTGTTGTAATGTGTAAAACATTTAATGATGTGTAACGTAATTAGTTCTCGATATGGAAGTCTGTCAATGCTGTGATGATTTAATTGCTTTACTATTTATTAGTTTGTTACACTGTAATTCTTACTATCGCGAATATATCGTATAATGTTGGCAACTACAAATATGTAACTTGATCTAGAACAATATTTCACTGGATCTTATAATAGAGTTCATTTCGCGAGTACTAAACTAAAATATGCAGTAAATTTTATTGCGGTTTCAGGACAAATGGACCCAATAGATTGCTTTGAAACTAAAGGGCTAATATGTTTTAGAATGAACATAAAATTTTAAAAATTTTGAACTTCGCCAATAACCGCTCTATTCATCAGTAAATATACCTGCTACCAAAAATAACATAAAAAAAGTAGATATCCAAAAAGTAAAGTAAGTAATTATCTATAAAGATGCATTTGATCATTGAAAACAGAATAAATTGCTTAAGCGTTTTTCAAAAATGACTTAGTTTTGAGGGTTTTCCAGATTTTAAGGAATTCTGTTATTTTCTGACAGCAGGTAAGTTCACTGATGAATATACTCTTAATGACTATTCTTGAGAACTAAAATTTTATGTTCATGTTAAGACGCAGTATCCCTTTAACATTTGTATTGTTACTCTTGTTAAATTAACACAAAAATTCCTAAAGATCGTAAAAAGTAGTGAAAAAAGACAAAAACTGCTTCAGGTTATTATTGACAATTTGATATTCACCGTGAAATGTCCGAAAGACATGCAGCTACCATGTATGTTTTAACAGTGTAAGTATCTAACATGTAATATATTTCATGCGAATTACAGTGGAGAGTGATAAGTGATAAAAATCTGATATTTTCTTTTAAAAGATAGCGCAAGTATTTTAGCGATAGAAGAGTAGAACATCGTTATCCACTTATCATTAATACATTATGAATAGGATTGGTCTTCAATAATATGGAATGTCTATTCTAATACCCTTTATTGATACAATCTAACCTTAGTAAGTTCCTTAGTCATTCAACTTATCTTAAAATCACGACATTTCTACTGAAGTCTTTGAAAATCCCAAACTTTTAAAGTCGATTCTGAGAACTGCAAATATTTAAGCTAATATAATTTTGCCACCATTGAAATCTGATGTTTGCTTGACGGTTAGTATTTGCGTGATTATTTTATTTTCTGCTTTCAAAACACAAGTTAATCAGATTGTGAAAATGAATGTGAAATTTTCAAGACCTTCCCAATGCCAAAGTCTGTTTGACACTGAACAAAGTTCTTACGAATAGGCTTTAAAGCTACACAACATTTTTTTCTTCACTCACAATTCCAGTCCACCCAGCTGTAAATGGGTACGGATAATCCGGGAAAGATCAATGCCAAGAGGTTTGGCCAAGGACCAGCTAGTAGAAAGGATCTCTGTCACGGCGGACATGTGAACCTAAGTTGTTATCCTTGTAAAATGTAGTTATTTTCCTTTTTATCTTTCTTTTAAAGAATCAGATTCACCATTCGTTTGACCAAGTATACATGAGTCTTAGAAACTGGAAATCTTTAGCCTTTTAGTTACAGTGTTCATAGCCCAACGATAAAATTTGAGCTAAAAGCAAAACTTTTTATGTAGAATTATCCCGCGTTTGCTATACATGTACTGGTCATTTTTTAGACTATTCAATATATAAGAAATGTGTATAGAAATAAAAAGTAAAATTACCAGTTAGAGGTTTTATGAAACGAATAATAGGTTTTTCATTTCATTACTAGTACTTTTTGGATGATTGTCGTATATTCAAGACCCAAATCAAGCCTCGGAAATAGATAATGTGTATCTCTAAATTCCAGACAATTGCCCTTAATAGAATAGTTTTAAGATATCTAATATCAATCATATTCATGAAAATGTTAATCAGATCTTGTATATGAAGTATTAGTATTGTCTGCTATTTATTCAATCAAATTCAATCTTCTCTTGATGAAACTTCATAACTATGACTTGACAAATAGCTTGTCAGATGAGGGAAACATAAGCTCACAAAGCAGCTACGTTATTGTTTTTAAGATTCAACATGAACTTCAGTATAATGATAATGTTTATTGCAAAAGGTCAAAAAGTATTCAACTGCTTCCCTGATCAAAACCTTATATATTTTAGCATCAATAGCGGTCATGAACAAATATTGATCTTAACGGGATACTGCGTCTTAGTATTAGTTTTATATGAGGTCAATATGAGTAAAAAGTCATCAGTGAACTTACCTGATGTCATAAAGTAACAGATTTCCTTAAAATCAGGAAAACTCACCAAACTAAGTAATTTGTGAAAAAATGCTTTATCAATTTTATATAGCGTTTTGAAATAATCAAATGCATCTTATTTATGACAGCAGGTATATTTACTGATGAACAAATGCTCTTATTGGCCAAGTTAAAAATTGTATGTCCATTCTAAGACGCAGTATCCCAGATGAACACTGCGGTATCTTTTTTTCCCACAAGAAATGTTGACGGGAGGACCGACGTACAGGGGCGACGGCAGTATATGACCACATATTTATCTGGTGCCAGAATGTCCTAGTTTCATGCTCTTTGCCAAACTTGATTGGAAAAACATAGAAAATTAAAAAATATAAAAATTATAAAATATAAACATAGTTTTACGTCCAATTTTTCTTTTCAAGGGTCATTTTGGTCTAATTATTTAAATAGCTTTCAGAACTTCCAGAACTGTATGTAAATCGCATAATTCCCAAAAGAAAATTCCCACTAGTTTATCTTCTTCCTGAAAATTTGGAAATTATATTTCTATCATTCTGAGAATAACAATATTTTTGTGAGTTTTGTTCTGATTATAATGGAAGGATTCATACAAATCCATTTACTTGGCCAAGGCATTATAGCTAAAAATATTGACAGTTCATTGGCTCCACGACTAGTGCTTTTGAAAATCCATTCGATATTGGCTTTCAACTCCTGTTTACCTAACTCTGAGGTAGTCGGCATTGGGGATCAGTATTTGACTAACATTTTAGTAATTTGAAAAGATAAAAAAAAAAAATCTCCCACGAGACCACTAAAAATCTCATTTTCAGAATTCTATAGATAAAAACCTATTGTTAAAAATACCATTAAAACAAACGCGAAATTTTAATTCGATTTCAAAAGACATAATGAATTATTCATGCTGGAAAACTCGTGCTTTCTAGATATACACTTGTAAAATACATTTTAATCCTGTCTTTGAAGTTTAAAGGGACATTTGTCATCATATAAAGCTTCCTCTACCATTTAATCAGCATTCTCTACACGCATTTGTCTGGTTGTTTGTTGATAGGCGGTGGGTTACCGTCTACTTACAGTTACAGCTGATAATGCAGAAAATGTACTATCTGTGCCTAAATGCCTTTATGACAATACAAAGTTCATTTTGTCGTATTTGGTTGGCTATGTTCAATTTAAACCACTTTAATATCTCCCTACACACACATATTATTTTATCATATTATTATTGTTTAGGGTAATACATGATATGATATTTTAACTGCCGCATCGGGCCTTGCCCTGTGTGGAACGGTTTTAATTGATTTTTGGCTTCCTTCTGATATTCTTTAAAGGAAACAGTATCCCAGACGATGGGCTAGAAACAATTTTAACCAATCTCTATTACATCTTACACTAGCTAGTGTCCTCTTGCCATGGTTCGCAATTTTTGGGATGATTCAGTTCTGGAATACATGCAAATAGTCTTCAGAAGTACTAGAAATGTACGCAAATCGCATAACAAATTTAAAAATGCCTCCAACTACACATTTTGCTTTATATATCCATATATGTATGTCTTTTCCATATATGGTAGATATGCGGATATAGAATTTATTCCTATCAACTACGTGTACTCGTATCTACAAACGTGGTAATTGTAGCCGGCGACCATTGTATATTGTATAATTAAATCCTTCCAAAACAATAGAACGACATCACAAGAGGTAAACAATATTCTTTTATAGATTTATATAATTTAGAATGTAAAAGATTTTGACTTTTTTATCTATCGGTGCAGAATAAATTACAGAATGGCTATACAGTTAATACTAACACTCTGTCGACTTTCAGAGGCTAAAATCTATAGGATATTATAGTTATGCAAGCTTTCCACTCTTTAACATGTATTGTTTAACGGTCGTGCAGGTTTTATTTATTATTCATGACATGTCTTATTGAGTCATTGTGCATTATTTTGACATTCCGCTACAATAAGCAATTTTAACTGTTTGACATGTTGATATTTGATTTGAAATGAACAGTTATAATTTTATAATACACAAATTCAATGAAATGATGCTTTAGATTTTTATCCTGCAGTTCTGCTTCTTGTTTGCTTAAAGGCGACTAAATATGAATAAATTTCCATCGACACTATGTTCTATGCCATTGTGTCTTACAAGCAAAGCGTATGTCTTTTTCTGCTCAACCTAAAGTTGGAGAGGTATATTAAATCCTTTTTGTTGTTTTTTTTAAAAATAATTTTCATTTATACACACTTTAAGCACCAACCTCCCATTCTCTCCTGTCATCCGTTGAAACAACACTACTCATTAGTAGGTTTTGATTCTCCCCTATTTACAATCTACTGTTCTGATCTGAAGTTAGATAAAATAATATGATTAGTTTGTTGTACACTAATTTACTTTAGTTTGCACAAAAATGAACCAGCTTAGTAAAGTTGCAATCCTCCTTTAATATGATGAAAGGGTAATACAGTCAGGATTGATTTGATTTTGATAATATTTGACGAGTGGATGAATACAGCCTATCTTATCTATCTCATTATTATTGTCTTCGAGTATAACAATTTAATTCTTGATGTATTCCATATTTATAGTTTTTCTTGAATACCAACAATTTTACGATATTTTTTATTATATTTTGCTTCATGTTCGGAATTAATTCTGTTTTCAGTATAATTTAAGTGTTCTAAGTAACATCGTTAAAATGCCATATGTAATTGCCAATAAAGATGTATATTCCTTTGTATTTTTGGCAAAATTCTTCGTCAACCGTGCTGAAATCTTTTGCAACCAGGGATAAAAGAAGAGGAATTGTCATTTAGCTGTTAGTTGTTCTTATAACTGGTGTGTAACAGGTATCGCGGGGATTGTAGAAAAATATAAGTAAGAATATCTGACATACGAAACTCATTAAGAAGTATTTTAAAGCACCTTTAAATAGTTGATTCAGCAGACTAGTCGGGCTTGAGTCACAATGTTTAGGATGTTAACAAAATGAACAAAATCAATAGCAAATTTGAAAAATGACATAACCACTATTCCCTTATATAAATTGGACTAACAGTTCCTATTGTTGCAAAGGGATAATTAAATCAATTACAAAACAATATTGTCTTATATAGGTAGTGATCAATAAGGAGACAAAGGAAGACAATTATTGTTTGTCTTCACTAACTGCCTGACAGACAATATTATCAATTTGACATTTTTTTTTATCTTGACGAATTTATTATGCAATCGTTAATCTGAAACAAAAGCAAACTATACGCAACAGATGTAAAAAAAAAAAAAATAAAAAAATTTAAAGATCATTTGTCACGATGATGGAAATCTATCGTAGTCAAGCATTACGTGTATTTTGTTTCGATTTCGTATTTGATGGTTATTTAAAGACTTTGTCTTAAAGGGATTGTAACGATTTTTAGCCGTCCACTATGTTCTCAGAATTTTATTTTGTCTTTTCTTATAAACTTGTGTCCAACACAAACGACACCACTTGTTTGCAAAGACATAAAAGAAAAAACTAAACAATGTAGGAGTTTATGATCTGTTTTGTGCTTTCGAAAAATCCTTTCACAACATCTGTACAAAAATTAATTTCAATAAAATCTATACAAAAATTCATTAAAAAAAAATATCTACAGTCAATATGACAGACCTTTAAAGATGATTGGGGTCGAATAATGAGCACTGTTTTTAGAGAACGGGAAATGTCACACCACACATGCAGGCCAGGGCAAAACGTGGCCAATGTCGGACTCGCCTGACAAGTATCAGTCTGTTGTTCCGGTGTCGATGCGTTAGGAATGGTCCGCGGTAGAGATGACGTGGCCGGATAGTCCCCTGTAGACGGTCTGATCCTGTGCCCCAACACTGTAGCCGCCATGGACGTCGCTGTTACGGTGCAGTTCCCCGGTTTGACTATTGCAACGGCTCTCTCCTTCGATGGCTGTCGAACGTGGCATATCTTGTAGTTTTTGTTGTTGCTGTGATATCAACGTGTCTGGCCGTTTTATACAGTTTGTATACATGTGCAGAACATGTAGAGGGGGAAATGTTACTTTCACAAAATCTTCTCTTTTCTTGGAAATGATCAAGTGTTCCCAGTATCTTTGATCGACTATGCTGTGTTTCGGATGTGCAATACGAATTGGTATGTTTTCATACTAAAAAAATTCACTTGTCACTTCAGAAAAATTTCCTTTCATTGTCTATTAGTGTAACATAGTTGTTGATTTTTTAAATTTATTGGCGATAACCAGGATAGTGCTAAAAATTACAAAACAAAATCACAGGAAAAAAAAAGAACAACCTTTAAAGATTTTGCTTCTAAAACATGTAAATAATACGTATAAATCTACTTTTTAAGTATTCGACATGAAATGTTGCTTTTAAAGCTTTTCTAGGAATAACATTAATAATTGAATCACAAATTGAAAGTAGTACGTGAACAGGTACAAAAAGTGAAACATTCCTCCTGAAATCCCACTACATTGCTTCTGGCAAATCATGCATGACAAAATAAAAGCGTTGAGAAGTCAGTCAGGCATGAATAAAACAAAGTAGTGTCGTCCCGAAGGTGAAAAGATGTTCAATGTAGTGAAAGATTGGATAACAAATATGAAAATTTGATGTTACAAACATTCTGCGGTGTTTATAGTCTAAAGTCTTACTTTCTCAGCGAATCTTAACATTCCATTTGCCGTTCTCTTGAATAAATGTTATTTTTATTTCTTCCAATCAACAACACCAGACAGTAAGGTGGTAATGTTATTATTATCTTGGGGTTTTCATAATGTTCACGTAGTTTAATGTATAAATTATAACGCTTTCGGAATAACTATAGAATATGTCAGTGATGATAATTTAAAGAAGTTGACAAACTTCAGCATATTTGTGAATTTTGCCTTGAGTTTATATCGCAGACTTACTTTAAAAAGCGTTATTCAATTATAAATTCTTTTTTTTATGGATACTAACTAAGTTTTGGATTTATCGGATTATAAAAGGATTATGTTATTTATGACAGCAGGTTAATCTATTAATGAATATATGCTTTTATTGGCCAAGTTTAAAATTTTAAAAGTTTATGTTCATTTTAAGACTCAGTATTCATTTAATTCTTTTAGTCTTGTCTCTAGTATTTCATAACTAACATAAACTTACAAAACTGAGAAACGACTGATAAAGTGTTGTAAGTCCACAATTCGCTTACGGTTTTGATGTAAATAGTCTTCAGAGTACCAACATTTGATTACATTTCATACACTCGAAATTTGTTAATTTCATTAATATATATTCATTAATGTAGTCTCAAGAAAGGAAACAAACCACAAGCGAACAGTGAATGAATGCTTAATGATAAAAAAGTTGTTATTGGGAATCGGTTTTTAATGTCTACAGATTTAAGGTTCGAAATTTAAAAATACAATATGAGAAAAAAGCTGTTTTTTTAAATACCTAACTGTTGTTATTTCTCAACCTAGCTTTCATTTCATTCAAACCTATCAGGAAGGATATATATATGGGACTGTTTTTATTTAGTTTATGGTTTGAACAAAGTAACGTATTTGTCACAATTCCGCTTTAGTGTTACATGTACTTGTATAATAAAACGACACCAGATAGGTCACTTGAAGGGAAAAATCAATGGCTCCATAGGTCAAATTATTAAATTATTCGAAATTGTATGACCATAAAGAGAGTCTGGACAATCACAATGTTCAATAAACAGGTTGTTGTATGCTAAATAGTCAAGACTAATTTGATTCGAAGACTTGAATATAATAATATTTATCCTTATCTTCAACAAGAGCAAAAAGATACAAAGACTTAATTAGATTCAAATACATGAATGCAGAACGTCATGTATGCAATATAATTGTAATTGTTATGTACTGTAACAATCCAACACCATTTTAACTTGTGTAACAGTTATATTTTGTAACAGATGTCAAAGAAATTCTTGTGCTTGACATTTACATTTACTGTCTCTTTAAGGCTACTTTCTGTGGAAGGGTTTTTGGGTCTGAATAAGATGATCTGCTTATTTGTGTAATGTATTGTTGAAATGTTTAGAATGTCAAAAATACTTATTATGATACCGTCAACTTGGTCATATTGCGTAAATGAATTGTAATAAAACAAATGTCTTTATCATTTTCGACATATCATCCCAAAGGTCAATATGCAAATGAGGTCAAAAGGATAAGCTTCCAGAAAAATGCTTTCACACACAATAATACCTCCAAAGGAAAGATAACTAGGTCTACTGTAGGTTAAACAGACTCATATATTTTAACAACTACGTTACATCTTTATGATAATGTTTGTTTAAATAATAACAATACCATTTTGTTCTAATCTAAAATAATTGACTGTTTCTGAATAGCCTAAATAACACGAATGTGGTGAGGCGGGGGTTTTGCTGGGGTCATAATTTGAAAATGTCCGTGGCCTATGAAGAACTGCTCTTGGAAGTTTATGGCAGAATTACCAATTTGGACTTAGTCCACCAATTCATTTGCCATCTAATTCCATGTTAAATCACAAAATTCAACCTTCTAGAACTTTTTCCAGAAATCTCGTTGAAAACTTTCTTATATGTCACATGAAAGCCAGGCCAATACTTGGTTTCTGTACAAAAATCCAATATAGCATGACCATGAAAATTTTGAAATAAACAAAATGAAAGTATACCACTACATTTTATCAACATCCGCTGACTGTCACTGCACACAAAACCACTATTTTTAGAAATAACCTTCCACCAATTAAATTTCTCATTATCTCAGAAATTCTGAAAGAAAATGCAATTTCAGACATCAAATTGCAAATCTAGACCAAAAATTAGTCAAAAATGGAAATGCAAAAACCCACAAAGGAAGGGAGAAAGAGGATTTCTAAAAATAGAACGGACTAAATTCATACAATCATTAGCATAAAATGTTTTACTGGACTGAGTCCATTTAGCAACAACTAGAGGGCAGACAATCACTTACAACTGTTGCAAAATTCGAAATTGAGTGTATATCCGGAATATTATGAGTCACAAGCGTTGAAATGGAAATGAAATGAAATGAGGGAAAGTTTGCAAGGACAGCGGCATTAGCTAGCTCTTTTTCGATTTTTATCGTTTTTTAATGTACACAGCCTGTAGCACACGGGCACTGTTTATTGTCCCGTCCGAACTACTAGACGCTTTTTCATGCCAGTCCCTCCGACCTGCATCACTGACAAGGGGTATCCGGGCTGAAAAATCCGAAGGTTAATCTCGACCTTTGCCGGGATTGAACCCGGGACCTTTAGGTTATCGGGCAAGCGTCTAACCCACTGGCGTTGAAATGGAAGTTCGGGGAATAGGTGATTGTCTGCAGGGCGTACTGGATAGTTTGACCTTAGCCTGAAAAAAATTTCGAAACACAGCCTACGAACGGGACACAAAGATTTTTATCAACCTGAACAACAGAATGTATTACAGGCCGACCTAGGATATTAATTCCAGCAGAGCAATTAGAATATCTTATTTCCTCTGGCTTTAAAGTGAAAGAGATTTCTTTGCCGTAATTCACAGTACAATAAAAAGCAGAGTGAATAAGAACAGTTGTTTTTGATGAAAATTTATAAAGTTAGAGTCACAAAATGACAATAAACGAGTTATCCGAGTTATCTCTTCTTGGGAGGTATTATTGTGTGTAAAAACAAATTTTCGGAAGCCACGCCTTTTGACCTCATTTGCATATTGACCTTTTCGAAATGTTGAAAAAGATATTTCGAAAATGATATGTCGAAAATGATAATGCCAAAAAGATATTTCGAAAATAATATTTCGAAAATGATAATACCAAAATAATATTTCGAAAATGATAATACCAAAATGATATTTCGAAAATGATAATACCAAAATGATAATACCAAACTGATATGTTAACGTGTAATAAGTGAGGAAATGACAAAAGACATTTGTTTTATTACAATTCATTTACGCAATATGACCAAGTTGACGGTATCATAATAAGTATTTTTGACATTCTAAACATTTCAACAATACATTACACAAATTAGCAGTTCATCTTGTTTAGACCCAAAAACCCTTCCATAACTTTCCAAGAGTAGTATGAAGTCATGTTAAGCCAATTTGTATATTTGTAATATTATTTTTATATCATCTCTTTACAAAACTACATAGGAACTCTAATATGGTTTACCTCCTTAGTATATTATAGAGAAATAAATAGCTCAAGAATTAACGATTATATAAAAGACAACCTAGACAGTTAGAAATTTATTTGTTAGGTCTTGGTGATCCCGGAATTTATAATATCTAACAAATACTAGTATACAATTACTTCCTAGTCGACTCAATGTTTAAGAGAAAGAAGCGGTGAATGGTTTCAGTAGGCTACCGGAATCATCAGCCCACGCACTGAAGGTCGTACAAATTAAGCATAGCTTTTAAATTCTATTTAATTAGTTAAAATGGTCTATCCCATCTTATCGTATAAAAAATAGAATGTCAAGCCTTATAATGTACTGATGCATCAACACAATTTCTTGACACGAGGTTGCAAAGAATAGAAAGAGTTCATTAAATATGGCTTGAAGTTGAAGCCTCTGACGGTACTAAGTTGCAATGTGTTCAGTTACTCATAGTTTAAATACATGCATAGAAAGCATGAAAACTCTACAGGTCACCAGAATAGACAATTATTACATTTTAATGTTTTCTGGCTATTGCAAAGTAGTATTAAACCAATGCAGTAATACAATATAATCTCTCACTAGTGAAAGCCAGCCAGATAAAAAAAGCAAGACTTCCTCAATAATAAACTTCGTTTAATCCACAATTAAACTTGAGTCGGCGAAATGGTTAAAAAGCTTTATTATAATATAGAAAGATAAATTGTCCATGTTAGGTCTATAGCTGAGAAATCAACTTTTACAGAGATAAAGTAGGAGCGATTCATATACATTTATCTAGTTAGACATTGATTGACCTTTATACGATTGAATAACAATATAACGTCCCTATAGAATATATATTAAACTAAATTTAATATGTTCAATACTGATATTCTATAGATACCCATACAGATTGTCTGGTGGAACAATCAGACCATTCCCAGCGCTATTCAACATTGAACCAAATGAAAGTCTGTGCTCAATCTGTGAAAGTTCTGAATACTAGTAAACGTAAACCCTCTCAAAACAACCAACCCAAAAGTAATTTGGCACTATTTCCACCAGCAAAGAACAAACGACCTATTCGATCCAGACATAAAGCTAAAAGTAGACTGCTTTAATTTAACAAAGACAGAAAGGTTCAGTATTATTATAATAATTTGAAAGATGAAAAGCAGTCTATAAACATGAACCTTGTTATTTTTTTAAGTATCAATAAGAAGAAATTGGTCTTAAGA
Organism: Nipponacmea schrenckii; assembly: GCA_030562195.1. Lineage (NCBI taxonomy): Eukaryota > Metazoa > Mollusca > Gastropoda > Lottiidae > Nipponacmea > Nipponacmea schrenckii. The sequence goes on along the minus strand of CM060200.1, from coordinate 37,378,668 downwards.
AGTGAGTTTAACTATCACCCTGTTAGCTTATCGCTAACAATAAAATTATATTAACAATCAATAAGGACAGACATTACTTGGTGTATGGTCATAATAGGAAGAATGAGTAGATCATGTATGATGACTTGTTTCTTATCTGAGATACAATTGAGCTTATAGAGTATTGGCTGAAATATATTGTTTTCTACTCAGACTAATTGTGACCTAGGCCAGTGCGTAGATTGAGACTCGTCTCAATACACCCTAACACTGATTGGGTAAATGAACAAGGAACACTTTATTAGTAGTATGAAGCAGGACGTCATTTTGACACACAGAGAATATTGTACAGCCTGTAAATGAAGCTTTCTATCCGAAAGCTAGAACACAACATGTATACTGTGACTGAAAATATCGAATGATTCGTTTTTAATCCTTAAAGAAACAATAAGTTGACTGATAAGGACGAAGGGATTAAACGTCATCATTCATATTATTTAGCGCAGAACATTTGATGGTATTTCAATCTGAACAATGGAGATAGAAACTCCACATAGACTAACTTACATTGTGATCTTTTCCAGGGTAGAAGAAAATCTGTCGATATCTGTGATGGGTTCTCTCTCGGGAAATCGACAATAATTTAATTTCACTCCAGATACGACAAGCTGAGTAAACCTTCTATTTATACCAATTTAACCGGAACACAGTAAATATATTTTGAAATATAATAAAGGGAAAAAGAAATGAAATCAATTTCAAATGACATGATACATACATCAAGTTCAGTGTATCTGGAAATTGCTTTTCAAATAGAATTCGTGATTCTATTTAACTATCTTGTAAACTGTTCTAACTTCAATGGTTAAATGCCAGTTGGTTTTCTGAAATGAAAAATTGCACTCTGACGTTGTATAGAATAGCCACGAATAGACAAGGTATGGTGCAAATTCCGATGTCTGGTGCGGGATTATCGATATAGTAGCAAATACAAGATGCGAATACACGAAGCACAGATATCGGGTCTGGATGCATATGTCGTGAATACGCTTCTACCACTTTATATGTATCGATAATCTCGAACCGGACAGCGGACCGGGTACCTTACGTCATCTATTATTACTTTCATACTTTATTCAATCTCTATTAAAGTACTGATCCTTATCATTCCACATTATTCTAAAACTCCTCTAGAATCAAAAGTTGAAACATTTATACCAAAACATTGTCAATAACGTCCAACTTATCTCCATTTTCTCCTTTTCAGTGCACAGTGGAAGTTTATGCTAAAATAGCATTCTCTTAATACAAATACACTCGTTAATAACTTCTTGCGAATTTTCGATCAACACTCGCAATACGATCATTGTGTGTCGTTTAGCTGTAGAAGAAAATAGAAGAGACATATCATTTTCATTAGATAGACCTATATCAATGGGTTTTCCATAGAAATATTTGATATGAGAAAACTTCTAAGAATCGATTCTTGACCTACTGCTCCCTCTATTTATTTCCTAGTCTTTTATTACATCATAATTTACACATGATTGAACATGACGAGCGAATCACACTTTTAGCACAAATAAACCAGGAAATTAAAAACTCTACAATTAGATCAGGTTTTATAAAATACCATACAATCCCTGTAGGATACAAATTGTTTTCTGTAAACTGGGTCAGTGAATGTTTATCAACGGTTCAGTATTTATTATCTGAAAGAGATCGTTTAATAAATTTTAAGACACCCTCTTATTAAGGTGATTGTGTTGTGAATGTTTGCTAATAATGAAGGGGGTCATAATTTCTGAACGCACCTCAGAAGGGTGGAAGTAATACGCAACCATTTCCGAACACAATTGGCAAATTAAATCATTTCGAACTAAATCCATAAGTATAATTTAATATCAAATTATCGTTTATTTCTTTCGGGGAATTAAGTTTGGCAAACATAATAAAATATGTACATAGAATGTCTCTTATTAAATTCTAGTGGATATGAACTTCAAGCTATTATCGTGGTTAATCCCACCATTTGCCTAACCACCAAGGGATTCGGTGAAACTGTTGTTATGTTAAAAGTTTAGTTAACATCATTTATTCATCAAAGTATTTTTGAAACAATATAAACGACTTATAATATATTCTCTTTAAAGAAATACCGTATATTTTTTCTTATTTTGAATAGAATTTTAGATATGACATTTCAGTGGCTAGAGATAACTACGATAGTTCTCTGAAAAAGTCCATACTGAAATTTGAGGGCTTGGTTTATTTTGTAACCAACTACATATCGTCGCTGTCCTGTGAAAACCTTGTAACTGATTATTTGCAGTTTTGAGAAAATTGAAAAAAACTGCCTCATTTTTACCCAAACTATTTCACAATGATGCCGTTTGGAATTAATCTCATTGATGTATACTTGTATTGTTACCTGTTATTGTTTATTGTGAGGCCAAATTTGTATAGCCATTGTGCTACATACGAGGTTGTCCATTAAGCACATGCATAGGTCTTATATCAAGATACGAGGTATTCAGTATAGTACTTAGTAGTGTATAACACCAAATAGTCAATATGACAATGTTGACATATAAAATGTATAATTATATTCATAGATATTTCATAATAACATTTGACTGTGGGGGGGGGGGGGTCTATAGGCACAGATAACTATTGGAAACAACATTTTATTCATAACACTTAACTGTAGCATCTAGAACACTGAAATACCAAATTAAACAATTAAACAGTTTAACCAAATTACTCATGAGGGAGATTATCATAAAATAAATGGAAATCTTTTGGCATTACACATTTTAGTTGTTGTAAATGATTCCATTTTTTATTGGTGATCTTTAAAGGGGATTTATATAATGCAGGTATGGCAATTTCTACACCTTTACCTCGACGACAACTGCGTATTGAGGAGAAAGACAACCAATCTTCTTTATCGTGTTGTAGTTTGTAATCAATAGTACCATCACTTTGGTATCGAATGCATTTGAGGTCATTTACCTTGGGGTCGCCTACCTTTGATCCTGGTCGTAGAGATTGAAATAGCCCCAGCGAGCCATAATTTTTAAAGAAAGAATGATTTAGGTAGTGCACTTTAAATGGACTAGGATTCTTTCTGGCGGATTGTATGGCTGTTACATATTCGGCTGGGCAGTAAATCTCTTGGTTTCGCAACTTTCTCTCTATAATAGAATGGGCTGCATCAATTTCCATCTGGGTGTGACCCCTTTCTAAGTATTTCTGAATGATAGTTTTATTATGATTTTTAGCAAAATTTAACAAGGCGTTTCCAAGTACAACGTTTCGGTTTTGGTACCCACACCCATCACTCCACAAAATAATGGTATCATACTGATCTTGACTCTGTAAATAATCTATAATGCAGGATGTAAACTCATTTGAGCTAAGGCCTCCCTCCCCTTCATGCCATATATAGCAAACAACTTCACTATTACCCATATTGTACAGAGTAAAATTGTGAACCCCAAGTTTGGTTTTGTAATATAAAGCAGATGCTTCCAATCTTGGACATAGTAGAAGCGCTTGCATATCCATGGTTAAGACCAATGTTTTGTTTGTTTCTTGTTTACAAATATCCTTATCTGTCTGTTTGGCATCCCTTGCCACATCTTTTGCTTTTCTATGTAGAGTATACTCGTCTTCAGTAAGGTTGCCATTTTTATATACATACTAATGCTGAAAATACAACAATATTCAACGCATGATACCGCTAGAAAAACACGTTGACCACAATAGGTTCTTCTGGTAATCAAGAGTGATATTCAGGTAACCATAAAACATTATTAATCTTTTTTTTTATCAAAGCCGATCAAGAAAAAGATGGTAATTTATATGTTACCAAATGAGACTTTAAATATAATATTTAATATAATATTTTACATCTAATATGATTCGGGATTCTGCTCAGATTCATATACACTTTTTAACTACTATTTTGACCTTTGACCAAAGATATCTAATTTTGAAAATTTTCGACATTTGAACTACTTAATATCTCTGTCTTCTCATTAGGATCTATCACCAAGGAAAAAAGTAATGGCCATTCCTTCTTACAAACAGTAAAATCCTATTACTCCAGCCACCAGACCTCGTATGTCATTTTACTGCCATTACCAGAACACCCTTAATAGTAATTAGCTTCTTTCAACATTTGCTGGGAATTAAGTCAACTGTTATCTTAGTATATTTTGAGAATTGTGTGATATGTTTTATGTATTCCAATTATTCAAATACAAACCTCTTTAAAGTGAAAAAGATGTCAATTCGAATTTCTTGCTTTGATGACCTTTGTCAGAGCAAAGCAAAGGCGAGAATTATCGCATGAAGGTGTGAGTTTGACCTGAGTGACAAGGTATAAATGTTTTTAATTTGAAAGTTCGGTATCCAAATCTTCTCGACTTTGTCCTTCTACTGTAGGTTGTACAATTGTAAATTGTGTTCATAAAGAAAAGAGACAACAACTTTCCACAGACATTAAAATTACAGCTCTGATAACGATTAACTATAATTTCAACACAATTTAGGGTAAAGCAAAGGGTATATCAATAATATTTAAACCAATTGTCATTGCCTTCTAACACCCTGGTTTCCATAAGAATGATACCGTCTGTGTTTTAATTCAATTTAATTCTAATCTTTAATGTTAACTCTTGACAAAGATTTATGTTGTCAAAGTAATTATGAAAAATCAAATAAAATTCCGTCTATTGAACTTGTTTAAGAAAAATATTCGATAATTTGGAATAAAAGGGACATCATTCGCGATCGGATTACGCAGGACGTCGGATTGCCCAGAGCACATTGCAAGCTGTATATATATATTAAGTTTTCTGATGAACACACTACATATCGCTGAAATGTAGGTCATGCCAAAACACCAGCACTTGCATCTCACAACATCGCTTGTGAACTTCATACAATTGATCAATGATCAATACATCTTTGGACACCATTAAAATAATATTAAACTGTAACCCTTCTGCTTCAAGAATGTTTTCTCTTCTTATGAACGGACTGTAGTCAGGCCAAATCTACTTCCCTTAACTTGTTCTTATTAATTGGAAAGGTTGTCATTTATTTGTTATAACCTTTTTAATTGAATGAAGCTCTTAAACGAATAAAGAGCATCTTTTTAGTTCTGAATAAAAGTGGCATTGTAATGGACCGAGAGGAGTTGATACCTTGCTAGTTTAAAGTGGACCGAATCTCAGGGAAGTGGTTATCTCGGCCCAGGCCAAGTGCGACACGGCAAATTAATATCATTGCAGTGTAAACGCGCCAATAACATCGGGCTACATGATGTCACTTAGCGACTGGGATAACAGACTAATTTAATATTTAGCACATTTAATAACAAGGCATGGAATGTTGTCTGTTCTCCAGACACTTAATTATCGTATTGTTCTCAATATTTGTCTATCAATATTTAATGTGATATGTGTAATAAAATGATATTAAACTATTCCTTATGTAGCTTTCTCTATATTATTTGTAATAATTGTAATCGAATAGATTGCTGTAAAGTGTTTGTTGATTAGGAAATGTAGGTGATAGTGGCAATTGACGTGATACAAATTGAAATTGCAAAGGTTAATAAATGCGGAAAATGCCATTTTGTATTCAGTTACTGGAATTATGACAATGCATTGGTATATGTCTTCAGTAGGAGGAAATCAGGAAAACTTTCAGAAGACAACTTGGACCAAAGTTATATATTATTAAATACAACCCGAACAACTTTTTGTTAAAACTAGGACCAATTTGCTATGCACAGAACCATGGTATATCTCTAAAAAAGAACAGGCACCGCAGCTTCGATGAGACTAAAATTATGGAAGCTTCCATATAAAATAAGATTTATAGCACAGTTTCACGCCAAATATGAAGGGCTCGGCGTTTAAAATCGGTCAACAAATGAAAGAATGCTATAAATTACTTAAAACATGATTGACAGGGGTCTGGCAGGCGGATGAGGGTGAATGACCTTCGTGATTTGTGTTATGTAATAACCATTGCACGTGAATTTTATGCTGTATTATGGTATATAAGCTAGGCATGTTTGTTACTTCCATGCGCGTGTGTTTGTTTACATTCAATAAATAAGTGATTAAATATATCGTTATTTTCTGACGATGATATTATTTTCGGTTTGCCAGCAAAGTGTGTTAAATTATCGAGCACAGAAACCTTGCATGTAAAAAATAAAGTAATGTTAATTTCAATAATTGTTATATTGTGTTTAAATAATGTATAATGTACACAATGATGATATGAATACAATTTATCTTGTTTTGTTTGTTGTAGCACATGCCGAAGGTGGGGCTAATATGTCAATGGTGATCTGTGTAGACATCTACAGTCCATCCTCTCTCTCTTTGCAGAGTAAGTCGTGCTATAACTTCGATTTAAACGACTTATATAACGCCTATGCGCCGCCAATCCGTTTATATGCAGATTTGATTACAGATTTCTGTGTTATACACATACCATACCCCCCCCCCCCCACACAGACACATTCAATTAAATAATTTCTAAAGACAAAGTTAAATACAACCCGGGTTATTCTTGTGGAATATAATACTAGTACCTCCGTACTAGAATGAACCATGCCTAAATCATTTTATCAAAAATTTATATGGTTAATCTATCGTCTATATCGGATGATCTTTTCGCTCTATGAACTATACAATGTTAGTATGACCTTATATTACTATCGGTAATTATCACGGCATTCGTTTGATTCTTTATGCTAAAAGCTTAATCAATATTCATCAATTGCATAAAACCTTTCAGATGATTCTTTGCTGGGTCAGAATTTAGAAATCCATCGTTTTAACCATAGTATGATATACGTCTGGAGTCTAGGAATTCAGACAAAGTTGTGTCTTAACAAAAGATCATCGGCAATCTGAAGACATACTTTGTGCTCTATATAAATATTATGCCAGTAAATGTTTGGTATGATGTAATTAAGTTGTCCTTTCCAGTGTATTATTAGTAAGCCTCTTGGACTCATACGCATTCTATAATCTTTTAAAACATTATAAAAAAACAACCCCATCAGATTTTTTGTCATCTACGTTCAACATTTAAGATTTAAGAAAATATATTTTCAGAGATAAAATATAAAAGCAACATTTTGATATAAGAATTCATATTTGACGCCACAAGTTTAATGTGTATTATCTGCTATTGTAACGGAAAGTCTCACACGACTAAGTTTTCTGAAAGATGATCAAGTAATTGATGCTTGCCAATGAGAATTTTGTTACAATTAATGATGGATTTCAATTAAGTTTGATTACAAATAATGTAATTAATGATAATCAATAATACAAACTCGTTACTTTAACGTATTACTCATTCAATTCATCGGGGCATGATGGTCTTTTGTTGACAATTCCCTCCTTCATCAACTCAAACTTGTTATAAATTATAACAATAAAGACTGGGGTCACGGGGTCATTCTGATGTTATGATTGTACAGTCGTATTGTTTAATGATAATTAATTAGTTTGTTTGGTTCTAACTTCGTACTGAACTGGGTACCATTCCTTCTGAGACTAGTCTTCCTTGATTCCAATTGTTATTCAAACGTGTATGAAAGTATGTCATCAAAGTGAACTTCAAAGCTAATGGCTCTAATGTTATATTCATTTCACACATTGGACCATGTGTTAACGGAAACTCTGTCTTCTCACAAAACACACAGTGGTGTTCATAAAGAATACATACACTTGTAATCATATGGCTCAAATCATTTTCTTGAAGCAAGCAATCATCAATGGATCGAGGGCAAAGAGAACCCATTACGAGTAAATTGTGCTTTAATGCCTCAAACGTTTTGAGTTTTTCATGGGCCTTCTGAAGCTGCGGGCCCGAGAAAAGTGCCACTTTAAGAGTTAACCACACAACAAGGTAAACAAAAGGAAAGTTGTAGCTAGTTTTGAGATGAGTTTATTAGTAATTATTGTGAAGTGTTCATTAATGTTATTCATAAATATTCTATACAATCTGAAATTAAGAGTTTAAAAACTGTAATCTAAAATTTACTCCTCTACATCCTTATAGATATTTAAGCCTCAGTAAGGTTTCAGACTTTTTTTCGTTATTTTTTAATGATTAGAATAGTTTAGATATCAAGGAAGTTCCAATTGAATGTATAATTTTACTCTTTAAACATAAATCCTATTAAAAATTCCTTTCAAGCACCTTGTTTTATTATTATGTGTTATTTGAATTATTTTCAATATAAATAATGTGTGTATACAATAAACAATCATATAAAGGTAAATATTTGTAATACATGAGTAAGCTGATTGATGTACAGATTATGTATCATACGTTACAGTCATCTAACCTTGTAATGTGATTCTTATGAGCACTGAATATCACCTGTCAACTGACTTGACTCGCTGCAGATAAAATGCCAGAAAGTGAGAAAAAATAACACAGGATTAGAGAAGAGGTGAACATAGTACTAATCATTTTTTAAATACGAGCGAAATCTCATCAAATTGGATTAACATTATAAATTAATATAATAATAATTAACAAATACAATATGCACTAAAGCAGGCCTTCACAGGATGTCTTCCTGAAGCACCACTTTGGTCAAAATACTAAGAAAGAAGCGCCAATTATCGATTTATATTGTAGGATGTAAAGGGGTTGGGGTAAGCAGTAGCGTTTCTATGAATTATATGTACGCGCACTACTTTGGACCTGGCAATGCGCCACAAGTTAAGAGGGCTTGCACTACATAACTATTTTATACACGTACTACTAAAATTTGTGTCGCTCATTGATTGTCGTGTACCACATATTTATGGTTGTTGGGAAGTAAAAGTAGTGCTGCCAGAATAGAAACATCTTAATATTCCTGCATAAAAAAATACATTGTGAATTGTATACTCATCACTCATGCCGGTTGTAGTCCAATGGGACTTTGAGAGCACCGAGAACTAACATTTCAAAGAAGTCATTACATTTGATTAAATAGATTAATGCAATTGCAATAATATATGAAATGATTGATTTTAAATTGCCCAGGGTCAAATATCAAAAGTATTGAATGAAAATAAGGTAAACAGTTACTATGTTTCACTGTTTAAAAACAACATTTGTTGGATTATTGATATTAAAATTTTGAAGAAAATGACCTATACGTTGAATCATGGTATTAACTAGTTATGTGTGAAACAAAGAACACATACTGAAAGGTTAAATCTGAAACTCTTCCAAGTATTGTGAATTTCTAGTATGTTATATCAATGAATAACATTGTTAATGTAAATATAATTCTGGTATTTATTCTGTAATAAATGACATGTGGTGTTTTATTAGTAATATTCACTTATAATTTATTCATTATTAACATTTCATATAATTAGTATCCAATCTCGTTTATCTGGCTATCAAACTGTAAAACATGGTGCAGAGATTAACTAGTGCATTGTAATTACAAGTATCAGGGTATGTGGCTATTGCAGTAATGTTCTCTTTGAACATTCTATTTCATCTTACCTACACTTATCTTATACTACTTTGCCAGGAGTGCTTCAAGGCCAGCACAAAAGAAATGACTTCATTAGAACGATAGCGATCGGCTACATCTACATTTATTGGGAATCAGGGGGAAGCTTGTTTTTCACTTGACGCCACTGAACTTAGAAGCCAATGGCCGAGGGGCTTGGCATCCATTTTTGAAATAGGTTGTTTCACAAGATGGTCTGATATAATGAAAATAAGTTACATGTAACTTGTTGTTGGCAAAAGATTGTTTCAATCAACTTTTCTTTCCACTCAAACTGTCAAGGAGCCTGTCAATACTATAGAGTGGTCCCTGAAATATTTGCAAGGGCAACAATAAACAACAAATATAATTTATTTTTTTCATTCAGGTTTTCGAAAAACATTTTCACGAGCATCAACTGTACGTGTCATTGAATATAATGATTCAAAATGATTTATTCGACTCGCAAACCAGACAACATTATGTTTCCAAGCAATGTAATGAAGAAATAATGATCGTTTAAATGTATTGGTTGCTAAGTTTGGAAGGCAGATGAATTCTTATTTTTTAAATAATGGTAATTTCACGTCTAAATAGCTGAAGATCAATTAGTATCTTATCTTTCCAGTATATTTTTTCAATGTGAGTATTTATTGACTATAAATTCCAACCACTTGACGCTATGATTGAAGCAGGCTGTATCTATTGAACAGAGTAAAATAAGACAAGATGAGTTCTGGAGCACGCTAGGTTGTTCCAGTAATCAAAGTTTTTGCAGAGTTTAAATTAATCTGATGGTTTTCTTGTTGCACCTTTCTTGTTAATGTCACAACGCTTCTCATTATGTTCACTACAGCGGAAGAAATCATCTTGTCTGTCTTTCTTTCATTTTCGAAATCTCATTTAAAAATGTATAAAAAAAATTGAAGTTTCACAATAACATAAAATTCCATCACATCAGTATCGGTATTGTTATTATTAGGTCCCTTTTGAGCTTTTGTTTACCCTGAATTATTAATAAAATAGTGTCCACTTTAATAATTAAATAATTAATATGTAGCTCAAACTGATTAAAATCCGAAACTGAACAATATGTAAAACCTTGCGATTGTTCGAAGGGGCCATTGAAATATTCCAATAGCTGAAGCAGTAGCTGAATTAGTTTGATTAATGACAATTTGTCAGTTGTCACAATTGTGGCTGTGGGCAGTTCTTTCTTTCTAGGGAAAGGGAGATGAGGGGGGGGGGGCTACACTCGACTAGAAAAACGAACGAATAATTATCTCTTCGCACAGATATGTCACGTGAATCAATCAAGATTTTATATTTTTTAACTTTTTGGTTTATAACCTAAAGTTATCTAAAAATCTACCCAACAAATTGTATCTCATCAAACTAGAACAGACAGGTTGCAGTATAAAACAAGAGTATTTTGACCGATCAGACACAGAACAAGTTTATTAAAAGTATAGAGATTCAATAACCAGCTTCCTGAAAATCCAGACTTTTCACGCAAGTTTTTGATGACTGCATCAAGGAATCAGCATGTTGATAATGAGGCACGAAATTATTATTTCATAAAATATTTTGATTCGACTAAATAATACTGTATGAAAACAGCGTTATAGATCCGAAGCTGTGAGTTAAACGAAAGTATACGTCTGTCCATATGTAGGTGTCACATATAAGAAACTCACATGGTAAATGTATGTTCTATTCCAATGACATGGAATGCGGTGATTGAAAGATAATGAAACGCTTATGCGATCAAATTGATGTAATATGTTTTAGGACAGTCACTCAAGCGGACATTATTCTGTTTCCATCTGATAGAAATTGCTATCGAATGGTTTGCAATGTGTGATATATAAACGCAAAGGGTGATAAGAACTATTTGCGGGATCACCGATAAATGTACCAGTCCATGGGATAGATATGATTAATATTATAATATTATAGGCTATTTTCTTCTAGCATTGCCGACGTTTTCAGTTTAAAAAAAGAAATATTTATTGATATTTACAACAAACATATATACATTTATATCAATGTAAAAATTAATATAATATGACATTGACTATCGATAAATACGTTTAAAGACAACTCTTGATACATTGCAGTATGTAGTCATAGCTTGTTATATTATACTAAATAATTAAATACTAATATTTCAGTAAATTTACTTTTTTAACCAGTGAGCAGGCAGTTCTATCCTTATGGATTCGGTGCAGATTATTTGACATTGGTTTTAACTTCCAAAAGTATATTGCAACTATAGCTGTTGAGAGGAAACATCGAAAATGAAATACAAAAGCAGTGTTTTTTCTCGATCTACGAGAATGTCAATATCACATTTGCAATTCATACCATTATCACTTTCACTGGATTTATTTTTTTTCTAAATTGCAGACAAATTTGACCTCTGATATTTATTCTGAGAAATGTTTTTGGTAGCTCAAAAGGAGATCTATAAACTGGTAAAGCACATGTTTAGCCAAGCATATCGCTTTCATGCAAATTTGCAATTTAGAGTGTTTTGTTTATCCTAGGTTGCCAATATCAGTAAAAATAATTAAACAGCCATTGTGTGTATCTTATGCGGCATAATATGAACATAAATGGACGACATCAAAATAAAAGTAAAATGAAGCAAAATGACAGAAAGAAATCACAGTTATAAATGCATTGATGTTATCTCTGTAAAAATATTACAGGAAACTATTGAATCCGTTTTGGTTTTCAGATCCGTTAACCTGTCAAACCAATTAGTTTGTGACACAGAAATACTCAAAGAATCCACATTGATCATACAGATGAATATGCTTTGCATAAAGAAATTTGTCAGGTTCTTACTCAGATTTAGATTGGAATACACTCATACAATTCCGAATACTAAGTTTGTGGAATCCTTAGCTGATTGAATAGGTTTTACAACAATAATAGTATACCCAATATATCTTTTGGGTTTGGATTTTCCAGTTTCAGATTCACCTTCACTTGATGCTAATATATGATATAAAGAACACTTTGGGCATCATTAAGGACCTCGATCCTTAACATTTAGGTTTAGTAACTAGCTTATTTCACATGATGCTAAATGAATGTGAATATAATACAACACTATGTACATTACCACCATATCACAATTTCATCATACCCGCACAACCTCAAATTGGAATCCTTTAAAAATAAATCACGTGATGATTAGATATGACATTCTAGTTACGTCAGAATAATAATACCATAATCCTCGTCTTGTTCCAGCACGTTTTTATTCACCATTACACAGTAATCCTGGTCTTTCTGGCTTATTTGAAGGCTTGGAGATGATTACCGATAATCTCGACAGATATCTCCACTATATTGGGAACTTTAGATTAGAAATCACGATGCCAAATGAATTATTGGGATCACAAGAATCGGAGTCAATACAAGTAAATAATGGAATGTCTGTTGTAAACCGCTGTTTGATGTTTTGCTGTTTGATTTCATCTCTTGCATCATTCCTGCTGAAAGAAAAATAATGTGGTTATCATAAAGGTTTAACATAGGGTATTGCATGTGTGCAACGTGTTTCATGAATTGTAGTATTAGAGGGGCCTTTTAAAAATAACCAGAAGCACACGTCGGGTTTGCGATGAGATCGTCACAGAGAATACACCACAACAATAAACGACAAGAAGCATTTGGCTTTAACTTGGCTGTAATGAAAAAGCGGAAAAAATCTTAAGATTTTAATGATGATAAATGTTAACTCTGTTAAATCCAATATATTTCCTTTGTTCGGAATGAAGACAAATAATTCTATAATACGTCAATATTCCATCAATTTAAAATAGACTAATTTCCGTTTTTACATATGGAAGTTGTAAAGAATCTGCCATTTCGTGTAATTATTGAGTAAATGAAAGTCATTTGATTTTCTGTTCATTTTGAAATGACTGGATTAAAAACAATCTGCCATGTACTGAACACTTTTCGTACGTTACTACATTAAGTTAACTTGATTGCTTTCACTAAAATTTAGAATGCAAATTGACCTTGAACTCTCATTTTGTAATTCTGGAATTTGTAGGCCTTTCAGTTAGATTTACTAAACTATTTAAGAAGGAAGATACTAAAACGTGTAAATCTGTCAATAGAAATAAAATTTCAATTTATAAAGAAGAGAAGTTTGTAACCTAATGATCTTCAGACAGATAAGTTCCACGGTGATATTATAGAGGATTGGCTGAATAGAAATTGATAGATCGGAATCACTGATCAATTCGTGTTATTTTTTAATGAAAAAAAATCACCAATATCAACAAGAAAACATTCGATGAATTGCTTATAGAAATTGTCTGAGTTTATGAATGCAGTTCGTTTGATGGATGCTAATGAATAAGTCGGGGATTTCGTCTTCTTTGTGTGTCTTATTGCATTCCTGTGTACATTCTCCAATATTCTGAATGCAGACCATCTAACAAATCAGATAAAGTGTTCAAAAAAGTTTCCAATCGCGTTCTAGGGACCGACCTATTCATCAAAAAACAACAAATGCAGATAATCAGTTGTAACATTTTAATGAAATATCGCAATTGCTAGTCAATCCTCAATTCAAAAAATGTGTGCTCTTTATAACGAAGCAAAAGAGCGTTTTGTAAACAATTCTTAATAAATCGTTGCCAATCTTCTACTTTATATTAATAATATTTGCAATTGAGATTTCTTCGATGCATGCGCAAATAAAAATTCAGTCGATTTAATCATTTGCACTTCGGGGATCAAATTATAACTTAAAATTTTTAGCAAAGTTCATGACAGTAACTATGAGGAATATTTATGGTTTTGAGAAATCAATGGGAACCTGGTTAAACTATTTTTTGATAACAACTCAATTCCGAGCTTGAAAGAAAGCCATTTAGCGTTTAAAAGTATTACTACTATATGTATTGACGTTTGTAAAAGGATTTAGTACAGAAGAAAAAGACACATTAAGTGAACAATAAAAGTCAAATTACCTCTTTTTGTATTCGTAGAACCTGAAAAAAAGAAAAACAATTGACAATAGAAGTATAAACATGCATATTTGATGAGACTGGTGAAATAATTTACGTCAAGAAATGAACAATTAGTCTGGTTCAAACACAAAAAAGTCATCAAAGTAGCCTACAGGCACTGTGCTTACAAGCCTTTTTTCAGCTGTTTCTTTACCATATGAAGAAGATGTTATCGATTCCATGCCACTAAAGGGCCATTCATAAACTCCGTCACAAATAACAAAGCATTCAAACCAAAACGGAACAACCACAGTTTCAATAACTACAATGCTTGTTTTTCTCTCTTTGAGGTTTGTTGATTGAAAGCAATGTGAATACCCTGGTTATTGATATAAATAGCATCTTTTGTCTTAGAAGACATTTGTTGCCTTTTGATGCCTTTTATGGAATAAAGTAGATCAAGCAGGCAGATTGAAATGATCAATACTTTTCCACTATATCTGGCAAGAACCATACATGAAAGCAGGTTTAATTGTGAAGAATGAAATACCACAGGAATAGTAAACCATAAATGCAGTATTCTATTATTGCTGCTGGGTCAAATATAATTATATTACCACTTTCACTCCAAACTACCATGGACGTTTGAAATAGTTTGCAGATGTTCATAAACAATCTGCTCGACTACACGATTCAATGAACTATGACCTAAACAATGCAACTATTTTCTAGAATATCTTTTCCTACCTGATAAAATTTGAATTTTAATTCCTGCCATTTGAGATCCATCAGATGACTGACACACATAGTTGCCTGAATCATTCAGATCGGTATTTTTGATTGATAAACGACTTGTTATGATGTCATTAGTTTTAGAGTTATACGTCACTGAATTTTTTATGCTAATTCTATGACTGTCTATAATGTCTAGTCTTTGTTTATCTTTTAACCAAAACACAGATTCTGTTTCGTCTTCTATCACTGTCACATTACAAACAATATATATAGCACTGCCTTTCTTAATATCATTGGCCCCTACAATCTGTATTCCTGAAATAGAAATATCATCAACAATTCAATCCACATCAGTATATCACTAAAATAACAAGAGTTAACTTCATGCACTTTATGGTTAGCGCCATTTTGTGATGGTCCATCACTAGCTCAAATTTAAACATCATCCGATTTCAGATTGAGGAAAACGAGTTGAACAAACTGATCGGAGCTATTTTCTTTGTCAGAATGGACAAATGGACATATGTCGACTTTCTAAAGCCATGTATCCTTCTATTGGTAACATTCTATTGGAATGAAGCGGTTAGTTTTGTCAGATTAAAACCTAACTTTATATATCAGATTCTTCTTTTTGTATCATTTAGGGATTACTGTTTATAAAAATTCATATTTAATCGCTCTTAACCTACCCCTTGGCGTTTATAATGACATTTTGATGATTGTAAAAATAAAAATCTTTTTTATAGAAATATTGAAATCTCTGAGGGTTATAGTTTATAATGGAAATAAAATGCACGAAATGTTCTTTTATATAAGAAGCTATTAGTTTTCAATCTATATAAAATTTATACTTGAAATATTGTATAAAACAGTGTTATGCAATAGGTTTGTATGGCAGCAATGCCAATAATCAGCTGCCATGGAATCTTTACTATGTACAGTATTTGGCACATAGTCCAAACTGTTGTGTCCACTCAAATCAAAACAATAATGGGCATATTCAATGAAAAAAATTATTAAGAGATAATGTAAATAGAGTTTTATATAGATCTTTCCGGTATGTAATTTTTTGGCTGAATTGGTTGTCAGTCCTTGGTGACTTGCTGATATTACAAGTACAATACAGGTCAGATAATGGAAAAACTTACTTGCGTGTCGCTTGGCTGTAAGATCTGAAAAATAAAGGGTGATAATTAACATCCAGTCCCTTGATAATACCTTATATTTTATATGATATATGGTTTGATGAGATATTGTTAAGTACAGAGATACTTCATGATATTAAAGGTCAAGCAAGGTCATTAAAAGTGGACATCCTTTTATAAACAAGATTCAGATTATTGGTATATGTATAAGTTCTACAAATATGTTGTATGATATAAAATAATTATGTTGGTAACATAATTTTGAAAATATGATCCTTCACATATCAGATAAATGTAGACATTATTTTGAAATTTATTCCATTCTGGTAGTCTAGATCCGGGACAGAGTCGTGGTTTATGTACTTAGATGGTATGATATACTGCCTGACTATTGACCTGATACTGTGGTTACATCGTTTCAAAAACGTTACATTTATCATTACATATCTCATTTCAAGCAAGGCACAGACTCTTTGATGGTATACAATAACTCGAACAGGGAATAGTACCGAGAGTGGAACATTAAGTAAACTATTCACAAATGGTATTAGTGTATATTATTCTATTACCATAACTGACCCAATAGTATACTATATTTTACATTATCGTGGCTTATTGTTAATATATGATTATACCAGTCAATGTCCAGTACACATTCAAACTTACGACAATGTGCTGATATAATGAGAATCTACAGCAATCCCATTAACCTACACAATTTTAATACTGATAATTAATGACCAAATGGTGATTCAATTTCTAGAGAAATCACAAAGGAGCATTTTGTTGTAGATTTTCAACTCAACCAAAGAGTCTAAATACTTTAAATTCAGTTTGATTTATTGTCTAAATTTTACAATATTTTAGGCTTGTCGTAGTATGAAGTTGGCCATAAGACAGAATTTGTGCCTTGTCGAAATCATTGCGGTGTTGACAATCATTTGTAGTGTCTGCACATACATATCTGTAGAGTAGTACATGGAATCAATCTAGCTATAGAAAGGCAAAGAAAAACACACTTACCTTTTAGCTTTAGTTCTACCTGATGTTTCAGTTTTTTGCCTTTCATATTAACTTGACATTCGTATGTTCCCTCGTCATCTAAATCCGTATTTTGTATAATAAGATTCCACTGTTGACTGTTGGGAACATGTTCTACATGAATGCGACTGTCTTTTACCCATGTTGATTGAGCTACTGTTAATGGGTTGGGATTGGGTAATTTTCGCCAAGATACCTGAAAAAAAATCGTGCTACAATTAATATGCCTATACTATACTATTACCTTCTAGCATATATTTTAAATAGAAGATGAAATTGAAGTATCGGACAAATAGAGGCCAATATATATTTGTGTATAATTCACTATAAAGTTACTCCAAAAATGTGTATCATATTTAATTGCCATCTGCCATCCTCATAATAATGAGGTCCATTATGTTATTTGTTCAACAAATCTCTTAAATTATTCCCATATAAGATTTAAATATCATAAACAAGGGATCTAGCACTTTAAATTAATGCCAACATGTCACGAACTGTTAATTCAATTCTTGACACATTAACCCATTTTGAACAGATTTTGGATTTAATTTAAATTATCAGATGAAACGTCACGACCCTATACAGAAATATCAAATTGAGCTAATTTGATTTAATAATATTTCATAAAACAAGTTGAATCACAAACGACTTCGTGGTTTTATTAATGCTTTGATAACAGATAATGAAATACTCATTGCAGTGTCTTTTTCGCTGATAGCCAAGAGAATAATTGTTATACAGGTTTAAAACACAAATTGTACTTTTTTATTATTTTCTTGAAGTGAAAAATTAAGTCTTGACATTCTCCTTGTAGGTTAATTAGGATATTACGAAACCAATAGTAAAGGAATTAAAGTTATTTACGTTTGTCTTTATTTATAATCTCTTATGTCATACTTTTGAAAGCTGATGGAGAATTAAGGTTAAGTGCAATATTTTCTTGTTTTAAGTAGGCTAAAGGTGCGATGTTACCAGCAGGATGTCATTAGACATATAACATGTCATTTACGACTAGGCAAGACTAAAATTAACGCATGCTTGAGGTGGCACTTACTGTTCTTTTCCCAAGGTTTTTAACAGAGCAGAATAAAATAGCCGTTTCACCAACATTATAATTTGCAATAGTTGACACTTCGTTAAAATTAGGCTTCCGAGATCTAACTCCGTCTGCTATTAGACCTGAAATGTAAAAGTTGTTGTGTAAAATAATAGTATGCTAGTATGCCAATATAATGTAAAGGTGGTCAGTTAACTTTGCTTCCAGTGGATGTTGATAACACAAAATAGGTAGCTGTCGATAGTAATAGCTAGTGGTACGTAGTTCAGAATGATTGAATCTGTGTTGTTGGTTTGATAGTTGGTCTGCTGGTCAAGCCGACACAAAACATAATAAACATTGTGGGACAGATTGCAATAAAGTCTGTGGAAGGGTTTAAATCTATACATGACGTCATATGTAAGAATGGTACACAGTTAAGGATTCTCTCTACCAGCTGGTGTTTAGTCTAACCTCTTGACATTTTCCCTGGTTTATCCGTACAGATGGGTTGATCAGGCAAGTGACGCTACGCAAGGAACCAACGCTCTGACAGACTGTGCTATACATGTTAAGTCTCGGAGGTTTGAATCTACTGATTCCTATACATTTGAATGAACAAAATGATTATAAAAACCCAAGGTGGAATTTCTTATATAATGGACATTTTCTTTTTTGACAGTCATTTCATATAACGAGACTACAAGGGGTCACGTGGGTATTATCATGGGTTATTTTAGAATCTGGATATATCTCTTACATCAGACATCAGACATAATGAATAAATATATATATGATATAAAAATATATATTATTACATTATTTGTTATAAATACGATAAATCCAACATGACATCAATATATCAGGAAAGAAAAACAACCTGCCCTAGTGACATCCCTTTGTGGCCTAGAGGCTGGCCAAGCTCATACTTGAAAATTGCTATTATGAATTACGGAATATCCATATATATAAATGAAAAAATAAAAGAGGTCTCTTTAAGTTAAATTGTTACCACCAGATTTGAAAAACTGAAATTTTAACCATGATAGAGCGGAAATAACTCCAACTAAACATTGGACAAAGTTCAAAAGGCAATACGGTTGTATAAGCCCTATTAGTTTATAATTACTGTTTCATTCCTCAATCTTGTACCCAAAATAACTGGTATCCGATCTCTCTCACATTTGATTCTCATTATAGTAATCTTGACTAAGTTTCATACATGAAAGAGGATTTTGTGGTAAGAATCAATAAAGAAGGAAGCCTGATAAAAGATACATAATAAGACTTGTCTGAGAATAGACAATCAACGTTAAAACAACATCATAAAATAACCACATGCTTAAAGGCTGTTAGAGTAAAAACCTCAAGATTTCATCTTAATAGTTAGAACATCTTACTTTCTCGTCTAATTGAAGTTTAATGGTAGTTGAACACAGAATGAAGTGTGTTCTGCACCCAGTCTTCAATAACGTTTTCCTTTCATACTGTGTAAACGAAAAGTGAAACCTGAACACAATGCTACAATTCATAATGTCAATTTAGGTCAGTCGGTTTCTACTAGAATATCCTTCAGTTTCATTTGGAACTCTAAAAAACCACTAGATTAGCTTTACTTATGGAATGTGCATATTAAAATATAGTCCAGTGAATACTCTTCAACTTACATTGCACCTGCTGATCGACATGGAAAAGGCTGCCAAAAGTTTCCAACGATCATTAGGCGATCCTGTTTCAAAAGGGACCTAGAATAATTGGATCGAAAACCATAACACGTCAAAACACTACTAGAACATTGGTTGAATCGACATCTTGTTTAGATTGCGTACAAGAATTAAAATCAGAATAGCACGTCTTACATTTCCCCCAGAAGGTCATAGGTTACAATAAGTATTTGTAGAGGTAAATTGCTGAAGTGGAATTTCAATATTTGTCAATACTGTGAAGTTAAACAAGGGTAATCTCGACACGTTTCAGATATTGATGATTCTAAAGAAATTGTGTTTTGGATTGCCAGTAATTTATACACTGGCTGAACAAGCTATGTATATGTATTTTTATTAGAGATTGGTCCAATTTTTTTAGTTAGATACCTTGATATCTGGTCTATAAGGATTCTTTGTTTCATTTTTCTGCCAAACCCCGATTTGTGTTATAAACGTCCAGACAAAAACAGCCTCTAAAAAACGAGTAGCAATATGGCCAAAGTCAAAATGGCAGCTTCATTAATTGAATGCTGTCAACAATAAGTATGATATCAAACGACTGAAACGAACGTAAACATGCAGTAACATTTTGTCCATGAGTATAACATAACCCATGCTCAAAGGTACACAACTTAATATAATATGATACAGTTATATGCTTTCATATTTGCCTCATCTGATTCTGTTTAACCTTCATTATGACACATTTAACGGCCCATTCTCTTTTCTTCTTGTGACTAAATGAATCAATAATGCTCCACTTTGACAAGAAAAATATATTTCACTGATACCAGAAGCGATATTAATCGGATTTAGTGTGACAGTAGTCTTTAACATTTCCATTGCATTAAACTTCCCTTTCTTCGAGACACCATCCTTCAAATGACACCCTAATCATGTTAACGACAAGCTCGCATCTATTCTGATTATTACCGCATCAAGCCACCCGTCTCAACATTTTGTGTTTTATTTTGGCCAATAAAAACGTTATGTATAAATAATGTGATTAGATTGAATATGAAATGTTGCTAGATTGTAACAGATACCATATTATCTAATAAATATATTAGTAAATAATTTGCCAATCAAGTACAAGAACCTAGTAGACTTATTATTCATGGCATTGATAATTCAATTTAGAGTAGTAATAAGCTGTATAATTTGTGATATTGACCTTCCCTTGTCCGTGCCTGGACAACTTTCGCACGTTTGAAACCCTTTTTATTCCAATGGCATAACTTTATCATAAGCGAGATGAATTTTCGTTTACTGAGAGATATACTGTCGAAGGTTCGAATTCGAATCGAGGTTAACAATTCTGAGATTCTCATATCATCGAGTAATAAGAGACCCTTTGAGCAAATTTTAAATATTTCTTCCAAATCACAATTTAGATGTTTTAGAAACAATACAAGACATCCGGTACAAAAACCAGACGTTTCTGTTGCACAGTATCATAAATGTACATCATTTAAGCTATTTGTAACCATTAATAAAATCATGCTTCGATTACATCAAAAGACATCACCATCTTTGATCATTTCTTATCCGAAATATGTTCAATAAAATGAGTTTATTTCCATTAGCAGTAGCGTGAAACAGATAATGTTATAAACACGTATATAGGATAATATATAATATATAATCGCGAAGCAGACTATAAGTGTGTAACTTTGAATCAGGTGTTGTGAAGACTAAAAGATCATGCAATATTTAATAACTTTTCTCATTTCAGCCCAATATCTCATTTTCAATGACTGATGCAGATTAGACAAAAAAGTCGGCATCATAGTGAACTTCCGTTTTTGAACATTTTGTTACATTCGTATAGAAGAAGTTTACGATGAAATATCAAGACGTCTGTCTTTGCAACAGATCATACTATATTAGAAATCGTCTGCGAGAAGGCATGTCCCATTACGAATTCTCTAATCCTCAATTAAGAGAGAAGGAATCCAATTGATTACATGATAAACATACTACTAACTAATCAGTAAAAATGGAATAACGTGACATGTTTTACACCTGATATAAAAAATAAGTGAATATAATTAATCGTCCGAATGTCACGCAATAAAAAACAACCAGCATTATCGAAACAGCATTTTTTTGTACAAAGTCAGCATATATTGTTAAGCTGCTTCATAATGACCAGTCACCCTAAATAACAAAGTTACAATCTTCACTTCAATAATCTCTGGTATAGTAGATACACAAACCGTTATAAAAAAAATTGTGCAGCAGGACGAATAGGAAGTCACAGAAACAGCAAGCAACAATTGTAACCTCTCAATACTTACAATAAGATGGTTATTTATTTATTTCAGTTTTATTGTCATAAAAACAAAGTGATAAAAATAAAATTATCTGAACCATAAATATTAAGTTCGAGCCATTTATCCAAATGACAGGAGCGAGGAACTTGTTAGAATACTAGGACACGAGCGTATTTTTTAAAGAAAAATCAAGTGAATGTGATCGTTATGAGAAGTCCTAATAAAAAAAACAATCAACAGCAAGTGTTTTAGCTTCATCTATTCCTGTCTGTCCTAGTGACATCGTATACATGTTACTTGTGGTTAACTTAACAGGTGTTATTGTTACCAGCACATGTAAAGATATCAGTACTTAACACCTGCTTTCAGATAAATAACGCTTACACACGGATTCTCTTCTAACACTGAAATATGTCTCAAACTAACCACAAGCTTCTAATTCCTCAAGTATAATAGACTGGCATGTTAGAATGTATCAATGGAGGTAACTTAAACACTAGCACTTTGAGCATCGTTGTAATTGAAACTTGAGTATAGATTTTAAAGACTTTGTCTTAAAAATGCCGACTGGATTGTCATCTCATGCGTACACAAGGGGTGTAATTTCATAGTTACCGATCTTATGAGGTTGTTTTTTCTTCTTTTTGTAGAGCTCATGATTATGAAGTGTAGAAGAAAGAATTTATAAAGAGATATAGAAAAATACTCCAAGGATTATCTTTCCTAACTTTATTTACTTCTAGATTGATATTTTTTATTCCCTGATTATCTTATGTGTTATCTTTTCACACCGTATGTTTTATTTCTATTTTAACCTTTGGTCGTGGTAGCTTTAACGTCTATCGGAAATATATACATAAGATTTACTGGCTTTAATATGACCTTGTGATACATAGAAACTTATTCATAACATCTGCATAATTAGTTTGGATTTTGTTTTATAAAGATAGATGTAATTGCCCTACTTAGCCTAATAGTCGAGTAAGTCCGTCAGTTTCTTCTGAACATTGTTGGTATCAATTATCTTAATTTTTGCCAAGATATTACATATTTATGATTGTGTAGTCTAACCAAAATTCATTCAAACAAATGCATTTATCATCGTCTCAATAAAATGAGGTGTTAACTCTGTCAACTACATTGTAAACTGAATTATTCCAATCAATCAGTATTTATTTCAGACGGTATCCACATCAAAATCACCCTAATATCATTAAGACCATTCGTCTGTTCTTTAACTCTATACTCGTCATTCTTATTGATGAAATAGATACTCAAGGTCGAATGGTACTTCAAGTCAATTAACTCCCAAATCAGCCAAATCTGGTCAACATGCAAACAAGAGATAAGCAATTAACTGTAATAACCAAAGGAATTGAGAGTGACGTCCCTTTATTAACCTCTTAAATTAAAGATATGGAGGATAAATAAGCCCTAAACAAAGGTAATTCTCCAGAGAGCTGCTTCACATCGCTATTATCATTAGCGTAATAATATTAGGTACTATATGAAACATTACAACTGTCAGAAATGATTGGAAGTAACAAATGGCACGTTGTAAAATATCATAAATAAATAACAAGACTTCAAATTCATTTCCAGACTAACACTATTGGCGTGCAAGTGATAAATATCGAAGGTAATAGATCGTTGTCGCTTTAAATGGCTTTTGAAACGAAACAAAATATACATTATTGAAGGCAAACAACTCAAATTTATACATTACTGAATTGTACTAATGAGTGAAAAAAGTAAACTTGAAAGTACATGTAATAAATATTCTGTTTATGATTGTTACTAAGTGGATTACATTAGGCTACAGGATTGGACAAAGTTGAAGCAGTCTGAAACGCCAATCTTTATTCTTTTTTTGACAAATTGATAGTTTGCCTTTATGTCCCACTAGATCAATTGCGACAATTGATTGAGACTGGAATTTGAAACAGTCTCTTGAAATGTTTCGTATCAGACATATTTTCAAATTTTATTGACAAAGTATAATTTTAGTAAATAATTGGAGAACTAAAGGTATACAAGTTGGTTCCCCCTCATTGCTTGAGAATCAGGTCATAGAAAATAAGCTTCATTCCTTGAAACACTACTTATTTTCTTGACAAATGTACAATTTTAGTAAATAATTGGAGTCACCCTGTCACAAGTACACAAATCAGTCCTTGGAACACTACGTATTAAAATATAAATATACTTAATGCATCATTCAACATGTTACTAACTTTGAAATAAACGTAGACATGCAACTCGGACTACACATTCAATGTAAATAATTAATCAGAACCTTGTATTTGCAATGTAAATATTACAGTTATTTTAACACATTGAATAAGTTCTGGTGTATATACATCGTTATATTTACATGGAGTATCCAATATGAATTTGTACAGGACTATTAGTTGAGTAAGCATCAAATTAAATTGATCTATTAAATAGAACGAGGTTTCCATCAATTGCTGTTTTTAATACCAATCTAATCTGAAATAGATCTGGAGATCTGATTGATCCGAGGACACATCGGGGGTAAAATAACATTCAATATGATCTATTAGGGGAGAAGGTTACTACTAAGTTCGGATGCTAATGATTGCCTATAACCACGTTGATAGATGGTAAGTATGGTAAAAGTGTTCCCTGTGCTATTGTTCATCCATATAAATCCTTGAAATAGTATATAAAACAAATCTTATAATTCTCTTCCAAATTCTCATATTTGAAATGAAAGACCTATCGAACAAAGGTATTCACTTATAACAAATCAAACCTGATAAAGTTCATACGAAAGTTTGACTGGTTTCACAAAATACATTAGATATTTTTGTTGAATACGGGTGAATAATTATGAAGACATTGACCTTTTTCTGACGGAACTAATATGTTTTTATGCCAGAAATATTTAAAAGCTCTAAAAGATCTTAACAAGTAAAAAAGATGTTAGGTTGATAACATTCTTTAAATCACTCCTTTCTTTTCCTAAATTAATTAAATCAATGTAGTCTTATTATTTATTTATTTAACTAATCATTCCAGATATTGTCTCAAAATAAGAACTAGGTATTTAAAGGGACGTACTCGTCTAAATGTTCGATTTTCCAGCTGATAAAGATCAATTTTAACTTTTGGCAGCACATACTCATAATTGAAACTTTAAAATCAACTAATCCTGCTATTTAAAATACACAATTTATTGACGCAAATAATATTGAAATCATCTCATGATCGATCGTAACTGAACGTAAATGTTATACTAGTACCTTCTGTTCCCTTTTCAGTTCAATTCAGCCGCCCCCTTCCTAATCTTGCCATATACAAATCGATTCAATATCGAATGTCATATATACATAATACGAGTCTAGAATACTAACTAATATTTAATACTAAATAAAGGTCTCTTCCACTTTAACAATATTTATTAACTGGTCCATTGGAATGCACGCAAAGAGATATATGACTGAATTAATTTTCATGTTCATTGCTTAGAGTAATAAGTAGTATAGCAACTGGGACAAAAAGGGTTAAAGTTTTAATAACACACGGCGTGTGTATGTTCATACCTACATAAAGAGTGGTTATTAAAATAACGTAAAAAATTGTATTCAGATTAAAATACATTTGAAATTATTAGTCTTAATTATGTGTAAATAATGAAATACTAATAGGTATAAAATGTACAAATGAGTTTTGGTCTTTTTGACAATAGCTCGGTGGGTCTCCACTATGAAAACTAACAAGTTCTTTCATTGACACCTTTGTTCCTACTACAATATAGAAGGTGTTTTAACTTCCGATACTTACATAACATAATTATTCAATTATTGAAAAAAAAAAGATAGTACACACAGATATGATCATTTGGAATTAAAATTTGTTGGGCATTATGTTTTGTGATATGACAATTTGTACAGAAGTCTTGGTATTTGGTCAAACCTTTAGTTTAAGACACCATAATAGTGCGACAAGAAAAATAACTAAATAGTTAATAGAAAATTTGTTCATGGCTATTGTCAGGAAATCTTTCCATCTATTTGAGGTATTTAAACAATTCAAAAGTAGTAATCACGTTAAAAACATGCAGTACAACTATGACGTGCGTCGGAATGAAATAGTTTGGGTAAAACATAAAATAAATTAAATTGCACTCATTTACTGTTTTAAGCAAGAATTTTTTCGGAAAAGAAAATATTTGTTATTGAAATATCCTGTAAAACGTTTACTAGCAGTTACATACATCTACTGAAAGCATAATTACAAAACTTTTAGAAAAAATGATTGTCAAATGAAGACTTACCTTTTAAAAGCACAACAATAAACAATAGAAAATTCGTTGTATCCATTTTGATTGCCCAGAATTTAATACTCTTAACACTAAACACTTTGCAGCATTTGGTTATAAAAGTTTCCTTTTATTCCAAAGTTATGAAACTTTTCACATAGTTTTCACAGACATCCTTTATCATAAAATCACTTATAGAAATTACATGCTGAACATCACAAATAAATCCAGAATAAATTTACACAGTGTTTGTAAGAGGATATTAAAATGATTGCATCCCAATTTGAAGTCGCAAAGTTGTTCATGTTGAAAGGAGTAGACTAATTATCGCAATGAGAGAGGGATGTTTGCTTGCCGGACTAGCTTCACACATGTTTCAATAAACTAACACAGAAACCAAACCTCCGTTAGTAATCAATATAACTACATACAGTGTAGTCAGTGGCGCTTATTTCTATGAATGAAAGTCAGAACTTAGCGCGGGAGTTTAGTTCAATTGATGAGAAAACCGATTTCAATGTACAACAAACTTTTCCTTTTTGCTTAAAAATATGTATTATTATGTCATTTAATTTTCGTTTTCTCGTCAAAAAAATGTTTATTTAATAAGTGTGTCTTGCTTAGCATGACAGTATGAATGATTAATTTCATTTCTCTCTGTAAACACAGTTTGTTTATTCCTGAGAGTATCGCATCCTACAGATCATTGAACATCGCAATATATATATGTTGATAGAAATTAAGACTGTCAACATTTGATACACACCATTGATCCCATCATTTTCAATTCTATTTTTACAATTTGGTGGTCCCTGCTCAGTCATCTCATCTAATGTTTTCTAGAACACCACCGTAGTCAGAGTCTCAATATTGAGTTATCAAAATTACAATTGTAAATTGGGGAAAATGTTTTTTGTCAATGGTATGTCAAGGCTTGCTTATGGCAAATATTCTCTTCTGGGCTACACGCTTATATTTGATATGTGCTTACTTAACCGACTGGATACTTGTAAAGGGGTAATAGTGTACCATAAACACGACACACAGCAGTACAGGGCCATTCCTGTTGCGACACAACATTAACTGGACGATCAGATTAAGTATGTTGGCTTACTGATTGGAAATACACTTATTGTACTGAGTGCTTGATGTTTGAGGAGAATTCCAGAGGGAAAACTCATATCGCACGGTAGAACCACCGCGAAAAATGCACGAACAAAATATGTTGGTAAATATCTATTAAGAAATTCTGTTATCTCCATTAAAAATTGAAAACACTTATTATATCTATGACGGCTCTAGGCATTCGGGGAATGACTTGGTAATTTCTTTACCTTTCATTTAACAGGGTAGAATTGAGGTTAAACTATAATGAATTATTAATATACCGTGTCCTTCCCTGAATTTGTAATTCAATGAAAAGTTAACGTCAGATGTACGTAAAAAACGTTGTTTATTCATCTTAGAATATGATATGATATTGATAAAGGCAAATGAACTTTGTTATTTCTTCAACATGGTCTTTATATTGAGATAAACTTAAATCCAAGTTGTAAGCTATTTAATCACGGAATTCAGGGCACCGTTCAAGTCATCATCTAGTTCGGAGAGGCAAGTCATTCATCCAGAGGGTAATTGAAATTGCAGAAAAGAAATTTATCGGTTGTCTCAATTTCTTTCAGAAGGTCATTACATTATTTCGGGGAGGCATTGCAACCCTTGCCCTTGCCATCCTGTAGCTATTGGTTTAGCAATACTACCGTAAGGTCAGCAACGTGGTTTATTGGCTAACATCTTTTAGAGACGAAGAGTGAAGAAGTTCCCTCAAAAACTCCCATGCGTAAAGCAATGGGTAAAGTCATAAGTACTCGTGTGAAAGATGGGGAAATTTCATTTCGTATCGTTGGTAATGAATGATAAAAGAACTACTGGGAAAATGTATTTATTTGGTCATGATGTAATTTATGAGCTCTTTGTAATATTTTTTTATAATTTGTCATTGCGTCAATACCACGACACCCACGAGAACACACTGCATACATTTAAACGAATTGTCGTTTAATCATCTTGGTTCAAATTCCGTCAATCTTTGTATTCATTTATTTTATCTCAACGTCCTATTCAGTAATATATTAAACATAAATTCCGATTCAAGTATACAAGACGTCCTTCTAGGATGAACTTCAAGCAAACGTAAGAGGATGAAGATCTGAAAACAAGTAAACCTGAAACAAAGTTTTTATAGCATGTCTGTTGGTGTTAAATATAATGATTAAAAAACTTACACGGGAGAGATTTCAATCATCTCTGCACTATTTTTTTCAAAGCCAAAATTTGAATAAAAATATTGTATGAGAAATGTTTAAAAATATCTTTATATTTATTCTCAACTCACGGACTCCGGAATGTCTCAAAATACTAGACAATGTATTTTTTTATATATATATAAAAAGACACGATTCTGGAAAGCGAACCAAGGCACATTTGACAGATAATGTGTTATACAACATTCCAGCACCCTGTTTCACGAAAACTTAACTTAAGATGATTTTAGTGTTCCAATGGTCAGATTGGTCAATCACTGAAATTGAGTTTTTATTGACCAATGAGATTACTGTATTTCTTAAAATCTTAATTGTATCTCTGTTAAAGTTTTGTGAAACAGGTCCGAGTACACTTCCATTCAAGGACTGACTTTTGCGAACGGCATATCTATTTTTCTTTATATATGATAATTTGGCAGATATGATCCAGTGGAACTAAAAATATATAGTAACTGGTGTGTACCAGGCTTCAGGTGGTGAATATATCCTACAACTTCCGTAATTATGTAAGTGAAATTACCTATGTCAAGAACAGCCTTTGAAAGTCAATAGGTACACATTGCGTTCGCAATAAGAATTTAAATAGATACTCTTCATAGTAATTAACGCCCCTTAGCTATTTCAAGATTAGTAGGAATCTCAAGAAGAATAAGAAACAAGACAACGTCATAAATCAAAAATCTATTTAATCGATCAAAACGTACTTAAGTCTTCTTTTATTTTCGTAATTTAACAATCACATCCTACGATTAGTAAGTGTTAAACCGGTTCTGGACGCCAAGTACATTGTTAAAATTATCCTTCATTCATCTTTCTTTTTATGCAAACGCTTTATAATGTGACACAAAGTGATGGATAATTTTGTTACAACCTTTCTGTTCATTAAGAACGAATGTTATTTAAATTATTATCTGCGTTTAATCTATTGTGGGGAGCTGTGACAGGTAGCTTAGATACTGTATGCAATATTTTGAAATATGTAGTATGCATTGGCTGGGCTGACGATAAAATGAAATAACTGACACGGGGTTAAGCTGAACATAGTAGTAATCACCTTTTGAATACCAGCCATTTAGATTAAGTTTATAAATTAACACTAAAAATTAACAAATAAAATAGGTTTACTACAGTAAACAGTACAGTACAGTTTTTTTTTTATAAAAAACAAATACAGTGTACTAAAATGTGTCCATGTAAGGATCTGTACAGTTGTATGTTGAAGTAAAACTTCGCTTAAAATTAGATCTTAATGAATCAAACTCATTAAGTTAAACCAATTCACTATACTCGTAAGTTCTACTATAAATTAAAGGTGTGTATGAGGATATGCCGGTAAATCGATTTGACATACCACTGACCACTAGATGAATCTTGAGATATCAATTACCTATAAAAACTAGACTTTCTGACCTCCATTTCTTGTTTATTAAATCCTAATGAGAAATGAAGTGACGGATTGAAAAGAATGGGAAAACACGCAACAAACAATCGATTGTCCAATATAGAGATTAAACAATGATTCCTCAATATAGTCCGAGTACTAATACAACTTATGTTTGGAAATATAAAAAGATACTTCCCTAAGTATCAAAGTTGACAACTTCTTCTAAATCACAAAGAGAGAAGAGCTGAAAAAAGAAATAACAAAAAATCTATGCAACATCTTTTCGGAAGGTTGTTTTAAAATCTGTTGATGAGTTAGTTGCTTTTTATATGCCCAAATGAACATATGGGCTTATATTGTCGTCGCCCTTGTCCTTCGGTCCGTGAACATTTGTTGTGGGTACAATAGACCATACAATTTCCAATGGATTTGATGAAACTTAGTGTGAACATTGAAATTGATAAATCTGTGGTTTTGGGGTTATTGCCCTTTACTTTTAAAAATCGCGTCACAATTTTTATTGTTGGTGCAATAGAAGCTACAATTTTCAATTGATTTTTATGAAACTTGTTGGGAACATAATTGACAAGGCGATGGTCAAGTTTGAATTTGACGATTTAGATGAACATTTTTTTAGTTATTGCCCTGAACTTTGTGAAAGCGCGTCAAAATTTTATTGTGATGCTAAAATTTTCAATGGATTTTGGCATGAGCATTGGAATAGACAAATCAAAGGAAAAATTGATTTAACAATGCTGATCAATTGGTGTATGTTACCTTGTCTGGCAAACTATCTTTTTATTCGTGGTAAATAAATAATCCAAGTGTCCCAAACTTATACTGAATGTTTCATTCGGTAAATTTTAATCTCATCATTGACTGTATACGATACCAGCTTGACTGCAGCCGAAACAAAGATGTCTCCATTATCAGTCAACTTGTAAAGATTTATGATTTTATCCCCCGGTGAAGTAAGTAACATCCCAGGTTTGAAGATATTAGTTGTAATTTTCATCACTGAGTATTGAAGGTTGACCATTTGACGAACATTGGTTGTTAGCTTTTCGGACTACAACTAATTGAGATGAGTGCTGAAAGATTTTAATTAAGGTTTAACACGATTGTTTATTCTAAAACTATGTTGATATTACTGTATGGTCAAAGAATTACTTAATTAGAACCACGAAGACGCAAATCCCTGAATGTTGACGGCAGGAGGTCTAGAGAATAGCAATTATTCATACATGGGCTTGTTTCTCCCGTATCTTGGCATCGGAATGGAGATTGCATGCCTCCACACGATATGTGAATGAAAACATGTATTTTTTATAAATGATGTTCGCGTGATATTGACTCTGATCTCAATAAATACACTCTTTTAAAACTGAATGCATCACAAATGTTGTAGTTATCTGTTAAATTAGAGGAGTTTAAACGTGTGTTTAGTGGATTGTATTCGTTTGTCACCTCAAAATAGTAATCTTAAGCTTTAGAAAGATTTAAGCAGTCGTTAGTTTATAAAGTCTTAGCTCTCGATAGACACTGAATCACACAAAACCAATAATGCTGTAACTACTTTACTTTACTATATCGCTTGGTAATGGTAATTTTATATCTTTACTATATCACTGGGTAATGGTAATTTTATATCTTTACTATATCGCTTGGTAATGGTAATTTTATATCTTTACTATATCACTTGGTAATGGTAATTTTATATCTTTACTATATCACATGGTCATGGTAATTTATATCTTCACTATATCACTTGGTAATGGTAATTTTATATCTTTACTATATCGCTTGTTAATTGTAATTGTATATATTTACTATATCACTTGGTAATGATAATTTATATCTTCACTATATCACTTGGTAATGGTAATTGTATATCTTTACTATATCGCTTGTTAATGGTAATTGTATATATTTACTATATCACTTCGTAATGGTAATTTTATATCTGTAAGACTTTCCATTGTGATAGATGAATAAACCCTTTTTGTCCAAATCTGTTTCAAAAATACACGATGATCTACTGAATATCAACAGGACCTTATTTATGGCCCGTTCCTTTAACACAAAGAAATAAATAGGCTATGTACTAACCTAACCCTGCAAACTAAATATGGACAATTTATCGCCCCGGGCTACAACCCCATTTGGTATTGAGGTTATCACAGAAGAATTTAAACGATTTTTTAAATTATTTAAAAAATACGATGGTCGGTTCGTGTAATTGAAATTTGCGAACCAGACTATTCGTGTTGAAAAACATTTGGCAATAAATTTCTTTATTCTAGGGAAATAGAAATTAAAAATTTTCTCTAATTTGAACTAAAAATATACAGAGAATTTGTATTTATTCCTAAGGGTCCGGAATTGATATATATTAATGTTTTTTTTTGTATGGCAACCTAAAACGCGATTTTGGCTCATGATTTTGTTCATTTTATTCTTTTAAAATATAAAAACCTTTAAACTGTCATTCGAAATAATAAAGTTCTACAAAAACCGAACAGAAACGTTAATCTTCCTATTATTGAGATGATAAATGATATGTACATATTCATCCGTTTCATAGCACGTTTTGCTATGATAACCTTGCAGCATGGTATTGGCTGTCCCAATAGGTCGCTTTGTGACCTAAAAAAATCGTGAACTGGGCCAACATGTACATGTAATCTGCTTTCAAATGGTACATTAACTAATGTTACTGTTACAGTAAAATTTTAAACTGAACGACATTAATTTACTTCAATCGGCAACATTACGTTAGAATAAGGGACTGCGATAGGAAACTTAATTGGTCTGTACCGGTTTAAGATATAGCTTTCTTAAATTTGATAATACAATCTAGATTTAGAGTCGAATGTCATATTTACACCAACAGGCTAATATCAAATCAAATTTGTCTGAACTGGTAAACTGGATATTCAGTTATTTTTCTATGTATATCATATTCAATCGAGACTGACAGCATCCAGACAGTCTCAGACAAAATAAATATCATTATCCAACTGCGATATCACGTTTTTCATGATCCGTGAACAAGCACACATGCTTTACTATGTTGCTGTACTGGGCATAGTATCTAGTGCGAGGCGAGAAAAATGGCAAGACAAAAGGAAGAGTTGGGACTATGAAATGACGATCAAAATGTTTGAAAGTTTGAATTGAAAAAACAACTCCAGTGTTGCTCGCCTCATAACCACGCGGGGCTAGAAAAATGATATATGATGTTTAACTCTTAGCTTTTCTTCATCAACCTATTATTTAATTATTCATTCTATTTTGAAATATTCTTTGAACGTAAGTAGGAGCAAAATATATGGCAGTGAAACGCCTTGAGTAAAATATAAGCCTATATACCTAATATATAAATACTTTATTTAGTATTAGTATTTGTTGTGTGATTATGTTGGGAGTTAAACTAATGTAGCACAAGCCCGTTCAGTACACACAACTGCCCCACTGTTTTGACAACCACATTCATTGCAACCATCAGCAGATTTGAAACCTTGACCAGGGAAATACGTTTGACCATTATAACTACATGTATTGATACAGGCTCTCTGTGTACAGAATATCATACCATTTCCACCACATCCACATGTATTACAACCATCCGAGGATTTGAAACTGGCTCCTGCTTTATGTAGTTGACCATTATAGTTACAATCGCCTTGAATGGGGACTAAAATACACAATAATGAAACAAATACATTAATATTGTTGAATATTACAAATTAAGTTACTAATATCACAAGAATGTGGAGGGGAAGCTTCATGTCTCGACAGTTTCTAAACTTGGTCTCGCAATAGATGCATAGGTTTAATACTTATCAACAGAGCCACCCACCTTAGTAAAGAGAACCTGTATAATTGTGCCTATTGTCTTATAATTGATAGTGATGGGTATCGCCCGATACGTATATGCGTGAT
Organism: Nipponacmea schrenckii; assembly: GCA_030562195.1. Lineage (NCBI taxonomy): Eukaryota > Metazoa > Mollusca > Gastropoda > Lottiidae > Nipponacmea > Nipponacmea schrenckii. Next base: position 37,344,277 of record CM060200.1, on the reverse strand, counting down.
AATAGGAATACGATACGAGACCCTTTTGGGATTATAGACAAAATAACTCTTTACTAAGAAGTATTATAACGACTGTACTTATATTTTTGATTGACTATGTAAGACTTATTTTTGTCGCTTTTTCTATGTGCACTTTTACTTCCGGTTTCTGAATTTTTTTTGGACATTATGTGTTCACATGTTTTATGTCTAATAACGTCAATTATCGATTGACCAGCTCACGTAACATGTATCACGGCGAGGTATCGAGGTTATATCGTGCGAATTCCACCATAGGTCATTGTACTTGCCCCGCCCTTTAGTCATACCTTAGATTAAAGGTTACTTTTTTATACGACCAACATTTAGTTATATGACTTGTAGTTAAAGATAATAACTAGAATTGCTTACAGTTATGAACGTATTTCGAGAGCCTTAAATATTATGTAGGCTAAATTTGCAATGACCTACATCTAGACAATATATTGAATATCATTTGACTTAGTTTTCAAACTCATAAAATAATTAGGTCATATCTTCCGTAACGGTTAAAAGTGGCGAAAATATGAAAATTATCAATTTTTGCTGTATTTAAGTACACTTATCTCTGTGAATTTTTTAAGTAAGCTAAATAAAAAAATACCTACTCGTAGACAATATATTGAATATTATTTGACTTAATGTTCAAGGTCATAGATTAAGTGGGTCACACCTTCCGTAGCCGTTAAAGTGACCTAATTTTGAAAAAATCGAAATTTGAATAATTCGAAAAAAAAACCCGAAATTTAAAAATCGGCCTCCAAGAAAAGGTAGATAATGATCAATTGTATCTCTGTGCTAAATTTCATCAAAATCGGTCTATCAGTAGTGTCTGAATTTCGGATTTAAGAATTGTAACGAAAATTCAAAATGGCGGTCGATATGGCAGCTTGACCTAATTATTTAGGTCAAATCAATTACTATTGACAAGTTATTTATTAAACAGTTTCCACTTTTCACCTAGCAGTTATAGACCGGAAGTTACGTAATTACGTCATTTGAGGCTAAACCGGAAGTGGAATTTTTTATTTTTTTCACATTTTTTTCAAAAATTATAAACATATCGCCTATCAACTGGTAAAGTTTCAAAATTTTACCATTTATATTAAACGAGAAATCACGGTCTGAAATTTTTGCCGATGACCCTTGAATATTGAATTGCAAATCGTGGGTAAAATATTTAACCTAATTGCATAAAACCTATAATCATTAGTTGACAAATACATTGAAGTTTTCAAATCTGAAAATCCGGTTAAACTCGAAGTGAAAATAAACTTGCTAAAGCAAAAAAACCTCAACCGGTTCTCACTTCCGGTCAGAGATAAAACTTCCGGTTTTATTTTATTTGATAATAGAAATCATTCTAAGATCATCTGTAGATTTAGAATTTCTGTACCTTTTACCAGTTTGTCTGCAAACTCATCCAAAAATCGCAAAAAAAAAAATAAATAAAATAATCCGAAAGATTACAATACGTTTTCGCCAAAGTCGAAATACGTAATTACAAGAAACCTATAACAATAAGATGAACTTACTGGAATAGACACCATACAAGCACATCAACAAAACTATCATAAACATAATAAGCTTCATGTTGGTTCAAAGTTTTGGCGAAAATATACAAACTAACGTAAAATTTGGTTTAAAGATGATTATGTGTAATCAATAAAGATATGGATCAATTTCTGATAAAGAATGTTCTATCAAATTACGTGAAATAAACAGATGTGTGTAACTTTTTTCAGTTTTGACACAGGTATAAGGAGATAAGTGTTGATTTGTTGATCTTCGTTGCAATTTGTTATAAATTGATATACATTACTTACATTACGAAATGTTCCTTACAAACCTTACTCCCAGTATACACCAAAGATTAATTTTTGTACACCTGTAAATATGAATGAGAGCAAGGATTGTGCCTTCAAATCAACCAAACATTAAAACAGTTTGAATGAATCCTCCCTCATGGCTGTTTTTTTTTATCACAAAAACACGATCGGATTATTTCGAATACCCAATCTGAGGCGGGATTGAATCGAAGAATAAATCTTGGAATAATTGAATGAATTAGGTCATTTTATAGGCAGTACGTTTCGGATTAATCGTGCTAATGAATCTATATCTAAATTAATTATATAGATTTACTATTACTGACTGTATATTAAGCTCTAATCTTCATGTAGGATATAATTTATTCATGGTATCTAGCTGGACAGGAGTCAAGGACAATTCTATCAATATTCTTTAATTAAAAAACTCTATCAGGAAGGCCAATTCCATATTTATAACAATTGTAATTTAATTGGACGATTAATTACTCCGTCATGAACAATTTATTTATGTTTTATGGTCATAATATTTCGAATGTACCTATTTCATTTCGAATGCACCTATTTCATTTCCAATGTACCTATTTCATTTCCAATGTACCTATTTCCTTTTCAAAGACAATTATACATACAATTGTACATGTTTAACATTTTACTAAATGCATAGCATGACAGATTCATATACATGTATATTAATAGATGGTACTAAGATTTGTTGCAGTTTTCGATCAACTGAATAGCTGCGTTCAAGGGAGACAATACTTGTTAATCTAGACTGCAGACACTGGGCTCCAGTCAAATTTTGAATGATTTGTTGCATTATGTTTTTGTCAGTATTAAGCAACTCCTCATTACAAGAAACGAATATGTGCAGGTTTTGCTGATTTAGCTACAGATTGAGCACGTTTAAGATCCTTCGACAGTTGAAGATAAGTAGGCCAATCCCTCACTGCGAACTGCAGAACTCCATTTCATGTCGTTTTTGGGATTCCATCTGTAAAGTCAACTTGTTTAAACTATTACAAGGGAAATAACTACGATTCTCATAACGATTACAGACCTCAAATAAGCAGAATCACTTCAAACATTATTTAATTCTTCGAATACCCAGATTATAGCAAAATTAAAGACACCTTAATTAGTGCAATGTACAAATCAAATTGTTATTTACCCACGAATTTATATTACACTTTCAAACAACTTTTAAAAATCTTAAAATCTTTCGTGGAGCATAAAATTCAGTAGCTTTTTTGGATTTTTTGTTATTCATCTTTTACTATCTACACATCACTGAACCCCAAAAGTCGAAAACAGAAACGACTACATGTAGCAGAAACATCATTATTGGAAAATTTTAATAAAGTCATTCAGGTGCTTACTGTAACAAACTGGTTCGACTTCTCTCTGTTTTATTATTACCTCCCCTTTGGTGTCATACTCTGTAAATCTGTCTACACAGTCCAAAGAACCGAGTTGAAAATGTTCTGCATCAAACCCAAGTTTATGTAATAAATCAATGTTAAAACTGTAGTTTCTGGCATATCCAGATTCATGAATGCCTATTTTGGTGGTAAGGTGGAGTATAGTGGACGTATTTGTAATATCAATAAGAGTTGCATTCTGTGCTCTGGCATATCCTACAAACCACATACCCAAACCCATCCTACCCACCACGATCTTGGGAATATTCGACCAAGGAAACAGTTTGTTAGTGATGAAGATATCAGAAGATCCCTCCACCGGATAACTTCCCCTTTTAGCTATAGTTGGAATGTCGTGGATATTATACGTCTCACTGAGGTTAAATTTAACATTGATCCTTTTGCCCAAAATTAATAGTGGCTTTTCTAACAATGAACGATTTCTCAACACCATTTTTACTGAATTCCAAAAATCTTTTCCGAAGATCAAATCACCGTTAGAAAATCCATACAGCTTCGATGTGAAGTTAGATATGACTTCCTTCAAGACGCCTCTCAATGTTGGTATTGTGTCACATTCCGTCTCAACTTCCGGTATAATCGACCAGTCCGATGAGTTCAATTCCATTCGAATATGTTCTTCTCGAGAAACAAGAACTGGTTTAACCCGTTCTGATAGACTTGCCCAGTTCTTAATCACAACCTTATGAACTGGACCTTTCTGAAACTTCCTCGTCCATGTGGTAGCTAAACACAAATCGTAAACATCTCCAAGCCTATCGGTCTGTACTTTTGTATCTAGAAGAGAATCTAAGAGTGCTCGAATTTGTGACTGTGGCTTTCCCAATGTTGCGTCTTTGCCGATTTTTGTCCAAAATATTACATTGTTCAATGTAAACAACACCAAACAAGTCACAACTGTAATCTTCATAAGATTTTGTGCTTTGGACATTCTTTCACAATGTTTAGAACATCGCCATCTATATCTACGTATCTTCCACATGGTCAAAAGTTTGAAATAAAAGATGCTTTTATTATTATATTATATTTTAATATTTTTTCGATCATTTGATATGTAACAGCCGCTTTCAATTTATTCAATATTTATCGATGACATTGATTTTGGTGATAGATGACTATACCATCTGGTAGTAAATGTGCATTGTTTTAACAGTTTGTATGTTTGTCTTATCCTTTGTATATTCAGGGTCAACTTAATTTAGCCAAATAGACGTAAACAGTGAACATAAGCGCGTGAAATGTGTCACTGATTCTGTTGTGCACCTCTGTCGCACTTAAAAAATTTTTAATGTTTTTTCTTTTATATAAATGTATTTATATGATACCCTAAATAATATAAAAGAAATTGGTAACTCCCGCTACCGTAACTAAAGCCATGAAACACAACAGGCATCTCGTTGAATTTTCAGACCACCTTGTTAAACTTATCAATTGAGCAGCTCGACAATTTAGAAAAAATTACCCTAAAGTTTTATATGACCAATGAAAAAAAAGACAATTGCAAACTTTGAACATACTGTTACGGCACGTTTGATCTTTGCCCAAGTCAAGTAGGCAGGCTTGAGGACATGTAACTTAATTAATACTATTGGTTTGATATGATGTCAAGACACGTGACAGCTTCAATGATTCTAAGAAATCTCAAGTAAATCATTAGGATGCATTATCGAACTAGACGGCCGAGATCTGTTCAAGAGCTTGCAGTAATGCTCCTTGAAAACCTGAATATGGCAGAGAAGTGCTTTGAAGAGTTGAAATAATTAGAGAAAACATTGTAGAAAGTCAACATGAGTGTAAGTAAGCCATCTCAACGTCTTTGAAATTTTGCAGTTTAAGCCCAGTTGCACAGTTCCCACTGAATTATTTTAAAAGTCAGTTTATTGAAAACAAGTTCGTACATCCTCCTTCAACGGTTCAAGTGAATTTGAACCAAAAGGTATTAAAACTACATACATTTATCATTTATAACATGTAATATAAATTCTGTTGCAACTAGAAATAGGTATTAAATGTGATTATAAGATGTTTATAAAGTTTATTTGACAGATCAACAAACAGTTGATTGGCATATTATCTCTGGGTGTTAACGTATTGATTTTCTGTTAAATCCAGAGTTAGTCTGACTAGCCCACTGACACAAGAAAACGAAGCATTGCTCCTTAGTCAATCAAGTTACTTTATCCGTCGTACACCGAGTTTTTAATAATCTTGAGCACGCAATCATTAAAGAAACATTTTCTGTCTAGGTTTCTTGAACTTCTATTTAGCTGTTTCTTGTTATAAAATATTTATAGTGTATTAAATAATCCAGTTGTTTCTCGACTTATGACTACGTGAAACCTTTTCTTTGATTTACCTATAGAAAAAAACATTTGTACAGATCAAAAGTTTCCTGAAAATAGCCAACAAATAAACTGAATAAAATCTTTAGTAAAAAGTTTAGTGATCACAGCTATGTCCATTGCTTACAATGCAAATAGGACGACCAATAAAAACGTTAATTAATGGATTAAGAATTAATGATGCGACGTTTTTATTCCAAGTTGGTTAGGTGCTCTAAATGATCCGACACTCCATGGCAGACACATCATTTTGAAGATATGAGCAATTGCAGTATGAATAAATAAGGCAGAAGTATTGAAAAATATTGTCATATGTATAACATTCGATATTCTTATATACTGAACATCGTAAATAACGCTCTACAGTAAAAAACGGATCGTTCGAACACATCATCGAACACATCACATGAAAACAACAAAATTCATGCACATCATAAACGAAGGACACAAATTGCATGCAGAAAGCATGCTGTTCAGGGGTATAAATGACCTTCGGCACAAAACCGTTCACATTTTCGCAGTACTCGTAAGTAAATTTTTTTCGCCATGCCAAGATTGTCACCAGAGGAACGAGAACGGGCCTTGGATATGTTGCAGGTCGGTGCTTCAAGCAGAAACATTGCACGACGATTTGGGTGTCATCATTCGAGGCTTGCTAGCAGATACCAACAAACAGGAACCAGCAGGGACCGGCAACGCCCAGGTCAGGCACATGTTACCACCCCTCGTCAAGATCGAGACATTGTACGGCGACATATTCGGGATTGAACCTTGCCCGCTGCCAGAACCGCCAACAATGTCCAGGGTCGACGTGGTTTGATCAGCGTTTCCACCGTCCGACGCCGTCTCCGTGTGGCAGGGTTACCGTGACAACATTCTTCAGAACAACGTCGTTCCCTTCTTTCACCAAAATCAAGATCTGCACACATTTCAACAAGACAATGCACGAGCCCACACTGCACGTGTTTCGATACAGTATCTGGCTAACAACAACATTCCTCTACTTCATCGGCCTGCATTGTCACCAGATTTGTCACCCATCGAACACTTGTGGGATTACATCGGCCAACGCCTCGCAGTTCGTCCGCAGATCAACAACCTTGGGGAACTCGACAATGCCTTGCAGCAAGAGTGGAATGCAGTGCCTCAGGACTTTATTCAGAGACTTATCCGTTCAATGAGGAGACGTTGCACAGCTTGTGTTGCTGCTAACGGCGGTCATACACGCTGCTGACTTTCCATTTTGACCCCATCTTTATTTCATTGTCAGCTGCATTAAATCTTCACTGTTTTGCTTGATTGTTTTTTGCTTCTGTTTTTTATCAAACATTGGTCTACACAAATATGTAAAATTTACATAGATTGCTCATTTCTGCTCTTAGAAATCCACAATTTTAGGGGTGGAGTGTTTTCAATGATGTTCAGTATAGTTCGAATTGTACTTAGGACACAAGTAGTTTGGCGGGTCTCAATATCCATTCGACATATTATCAAACATACAACTCCGACTGTTGCTGTATGGTGGCGTCATTTAGAGCTTACAGTTTGTAAAACCTACCGCAATTAAATTGTTTACAGTCTCTTAACAATTTAACCGTTTAACACATAATAAACTGTGAAACCTGCAAATACCAATTAAAAACTACAGGAAAATGTTGACAATTATAGCCGATGGCACAGATAACCAATATGCAGCTTTTACTAAAAACGTAAAATGTCAATGTGATAAAAACAAACAGACTGCAGTAGCCTACAGCAACAATTTTAGAAATGGGACTGAAAATTTCTGTCTATATATAGACACAAACGTTTTGTGGACAATGAAATTGGTAGTAATGAATAGAAGGGTATTATTAAACTATAGTCAAGTTGAAAAGAGAAGTGTGGCAAGTAATTTATGTAATATTATTGATATTGATTGAGAATTGGTACTGCCATAGAATTCGCCTTCAATAGGCGTATTAATAGTTTAGGCTTCTAACGTTTGGCCTTTTCACTTTCCCATCGATTTTCATTTCGAACCTTCTTAAATGAGTGCTATTCATTAAACAGTCTGAATGATTTTTTCTAGAATAAAAACTTTCCTATCGAAGGAGATTATGATAGAGCTGAAATTAGTATGCTTTTCCATTTTTTCTGCATTATAAATGTTGATCAAGTGAAATGAAAAATAAATATCTAGAATAAAGAATTTGAAATGTCACTTACACCACGCCATGACGAATTTGTAATGTTTAACTAGGATTAGAAATTTGAGTTGAATTTTTGACTAAGTCTCCAGTATGCCTTAGAATTTGGATGCCTAATGGCTAACTATAAGATAATTCCACAGATGCTATCCGTAGCGACTAATTGTACTAATACTCATTTCGAATTCCAAGAAAATGCATATTGATGATGCCCATGATTGAATTATTGGTAGAAGAATGAAATCCAATATCTTCCTGTCAAAGCTAATTTCCTTTCAGGCTTTCCCAATGACTCTATACATTGACCAATTCACGTATTAATGAATTCTTGATTATTTTATGATATTTCGTTAGTTTTATAGTAGCCTTCTATTGATAAGAAAGATTGAGTTTGATAAAGATACTAGTACGTCCATTCATTATCAGAGTTCGTCACACCAAGTCTTAAGTGCTAAAGTAAGAAGGCATTGTCAAAGCATCGACATTGTCTTGCTTCCCTATTTTAATAAACTGATCATTTCATCTTAAGAATAGCAACCAATCCCAGATGCCGTCATAAATGTGTAGAGTAGAGCTAGCTGAATATTATATCAATGCATTGACAAGTACTTGTGGATAAGACTTATAGGTTGTAAAGAGTTACAGTTACAATCAAAGATATAGGTTTTTGACGCCTCCCCTCATTGACTCTTCACTAGATTGTCTGTTGTTTTTTTTGTTTTTTTTTTTTTGTTCTTTTTGTTTTTTATAAATTATTTTATTCACATATACATAATATGAAAAGGATAGGGGAATCCCCTTTCTAATTTAAAAATATAGCATATAAACATAAAAGTATTTAGTTCAAAATAGCAAATGTATATGCAAAATTATTAGGCACAAAGGAGTACAGTCTAAATTTTAAGATAAGCTTCAAATATATGGCCCATTATCATCAAGAGTTCAGAAAGGCACAGAAAGGCACGAATCTCCCATCTAAAGTTAATATGAACCATTTCATTATATGCAATAAAGATGAAATATAAATGTGCGATACTTTACTGATGGAGACGAAGTCAATTTAATCATCTCGTCCAAACTTCAGACATCTCAAGTCTATAATCAATAACTAATCAATGAATAAAATAAACAAACAAGCTGGTTAATATCTGACAAGTAGACTGTTGGAATTCAACCAGAAATTGAACAATAACATACTCATGCCCTGATTTGATTTTAACTGTTGTGATAGTTGTACTGAAATCATGAACACATGCATACGAATTCCTTGTCTCGAAAAATAAACCATATCACTAGTCCTTAGCGAATTGCTGAACACGAAAGAATGTATAGTTTATAGACTGGTAACCAATATTTGGAGAGAGAAATAATAGTCTCGATTAAACACAAAATATCTGAAAACTGACAAGCATACCAAACACAGACCAACAAAACAATTACTGTAAAATGAAATTTTTCCAGAAACTAAGTATTGGCCAGGCCTTCAATTGATATTGGAAAGTTATTATCAAAATCTCTGGAAAAATTAGATGATGACAATACATGTACATATTTTTTATCATTTAGTGACAAACACTCACACCAAGTTTCTTCAAATCCGCCAAAAATTGTGTTCTCCAGCCAATGTTTAAGTAGTTGGTATATTTTTAAAAATTTCACATTACTTTACACATCCTGTATACATTTAGCTTGGTTATGACGATTTGAAAGAAAATTAAAACGATCCTTCCATGTTGATTTAATTGACCAATATTTAATTCACCAAAATCTTTGTAATCAATTAAAGAATAAAAGAGTATCGACTATAAAAACTTAAACAAATCAGTGTATTGGATGAATAGTGGAATCGATGACAGACTGTAAAAGGTTATGAAAATCCAATAGCTCTATATAAATATGTTAGAATATCTGATTGTATTCGCTCCGATCAGTCAATATTGACTTACATGAGATACTGTAAGCGATATCCTACCAACATGGAATGAACATGGTAATAAAATTATATTCCGTATGCTATTAACATTTTAATATGAAATTGATGACGCTTTATCCACATCAAATCTTTCCTCAAAGGCGCTTAAGTTTCGGCATAGGGAGGATTTTATTCTCCCAAATATAAAAAAAAAATACTTTATTTTTATCCGATCAGTGTGTTATGAATGAAAAGTTGTACGTTTAATTATTCAGCTACTGATGAACAGCAATGGTATTAAATTAATCTTTTTCGATTACTAACTGCTTTGGGATTTCCCATTGTCCTCATTTTTTAGCATGGGATCAGATTACGTCCAGTCCAATCTGAATATTTTTCTGTTAAGTTGAATAATCCGAAGACATAATCTCTACCTATGCTGGTATTGAATCCTTGACCTACAATAGCAAAACAAATATAACTTTACCAAGTGTAAATGAGCCAACACTAGTCACCGCCTCTCCAGAATGTTTCCAGTTGGTAGAATTCAAAAGTTTTTACTGCTTTTGAAAGCCACTTTAAGCATTAACCCTCTCGACATTTCCACATGTTTCCCTAATTTCCATATTCTATGCTATTTTCCCTTGTAATAATGATAATGCATTAGAAGCAGCAATATTGTAAATGGATTGGACACGATCAAAGGTCAAAGACGGTAATTGATTGCTCTATCACTTTTCATATTGAATATTGTTGAACATCACACAGACGGAATGAATTGTGAGATATTTTTTTCCATGAGATTGAGAGTTGCTTTTAGCTTGTATATTAAGTATTTCTTTAAGTGATTTCTGATTTATGCATCGCCCTAAAACAATCTCGCCTGAGTCCATTCAACCTTGTTCAAGTTTCGCCCATGTATGCCTGATATAAATTTATATAATATTGTCATACTCTAATTATTGCTATGAGCGAATCTGTTAATATATTTTTATTTCTAGGCTATTTCGTTTATGTGTGGCATTTAACTGGCAATTTAACTTTTATTTGATTATTGTTTGGTATAGAACTTATTCGCCTGTAATTAAATGGAAAGGGTGTTAACTACGGTATTTACGATACATCTATAATTCGGATGTTATTTACAAGTAGCAATACGAACAGGTTTCTACAACGACAGTGCTGATAAAAAATCTTATTTTTATAAAGAAACAATTGACAGGGACTAATTCCCAGTCCTTACGTGTAGATAACTATTCTAATTTTCTAGAGAATATAGGAAGTTTGACTGTGATTAACTTCAGTTTATAGCAAATTTATTGATTAGCCTTAGTTTGTCTACAGATTTAATTGAAATTGTAAGGCAGCTAGGAGTTAAGTTTATTACGCTATTGATTGTGAGGAATTTTGCCATCAATCTTCACCAGTCAGTACCAACCGTCACCTTATCCTGGACGGCAAGACTTTATTGAGATAACTAAGGTTTGCCTAATTCTCCTCGTGTCAGTGTGTTTTCTTATCCGCCTGAATCAGTTGCTAGCATCAATATAACTGAGTTTTTTCCTTTGTAATACATTAATCCCTTCTTATCTTTTCGTTTTCTTCAGGCATGTAGATATACGGTTTATCATCTAAGTTTTCTCAAATTTCAAAAGATTGTATTTTATTTATTATAGAGAAGATTGTAAACAGGCTTTTTAATTTTTGTATGTGTTTCAGGGACACTGATAGCACCAGTTTGAATCATCAATGTCACTGATACACATACTTAATTCTGTATTCATACCAAGAGAAACAATTTGGCAAATCCTAGAAACCATGTTCTTTGTTATTTCTCGGGGTCATATGACCAACACTAATTCAATTAGTCTTCTATAATTGGTTGAACTTACAGACGCCTGTCCAAAATTGTATTGATGTAGCTATTTCACAAGTCAAATAAAGCATGAAATATAAAACCAATAACTGCCCTTGAGGGTTATATTAGATGCCTGGTGGCTTCCAAGAACTTTGAGAACAGTAATAATCACTTAAAGCTAATATTTGGTTTATTTAATTCCTGCAATTCTATTTATTCAAATAATGTTATTACTTGTCAAAACGAATTTGTTGGAGATAATAATTTACTCTGATGCCTTTATGAGTAATTGGATTTGTTTTATTTTCCAGTGGGTTGTAGTTATTACTGTAAAATATTCTTAGGAGTAACACCATGTTCTTGTTAGAAATAACGTTATGTTACTGGTGGATAAAGAATATTACAATAACCACCTAAGCCCAATTTACTCTCTTCCATTTATAGTAACAATTTTAGACATAGTTGCTCTTTACTTTATTAAATGCCCAATTTTGCACAGTTTGAGCCATTTTTATTATTTCTCTCTCCAAATACATTGATACATAACGATATATAGAATGTTGAGGCAATCTATCTTTGATGGGATTTCAGATACAGCAGCAGCAGTATACAATGCGATCCAGAATCAGCTCATATTATCAAGAAACCTTAGTGCATGAACTTGGAACTTAATGCCAGTTCATTATGGCGTTCCATGCTATGCGTTTAAAGAGACGCCTACCGTGTTAATTGTTTTGCCATTTCATCGGCCAGACTAGAGTATTTGTTTGAAACTGCCAAGAACGAGTTGTTTCAGGATGTTACTTTATCTATACCGAACAACCAAACATGACAGATAATCAATGCCTAACACCGACCATTTATTATCTTTTTTTGTTAAAGAGTTGTACTTAATATGATTACCTCCCTTGGGTGTGCCTAAACTTTATTTAATGAGAGTTATCGTTGACCCCATGCATTTAACATAATTACATTATAATTCATAAACAACTCGAGTTATTGAAGTTACCATGGTTACAAGATCAACGAGCGTGATGTATTTTAGACTATTTGGAGGAAATCCGACCAATTTATCAGTAAGAAGATCCTTTACTATCAATAGCTATTATAATTTCACATAATACAGCAATATAGACCTTCATTGTACAGTTATATTTTGACAGGAAATAGTTTTGGCTTTTGTCCGATATAGTTGTAGACAATCTGATACACGGGACTATACACTGAAAAACTCTGAATCAAGCATTGTAGCGTAGAGATAATACATGTAAATATAAAAACATGTACATGCATATTATATACCGTATTAAGAGTGAGACTATCGGAGAGAAATGCCGAGTTGTCTGAACATTTCGACAGAATTACGAATAATTGTGCCTAGTAAGCGACACTTAATAACTCTGTTAATTGGAGATCGTGAATAAAAAAAAAATAACCATCCGAAACGCAAATCGAAACTCAAAATAAAAAATTACATAAAAATTGTTCTCATTCTTCCCGATGATATGGTTTGAGCTCAGAATCTCGTTCTATAGTATTTATTATCCTACCGTTACTAACGAAGATTCAATATTAATTAAATTCCACGTGTAAATCCAATGCACAAAGAGATGAATTACATTACCAAGATGCTTTTATCTTTGACAGCACATGAACTTTGCCAGTTCATCCCAATCTGATATGTGTATAACAACTCATGAATAATAATAGACAATATTAAACACATGATAATGGCTTGATTAACATGATAATAGGCTTATTCCACTTCTATTAGGATGTTTTATTGTTCCAACTGATAGAAATAGGATTGAATCACTCATCTTATTATTACAGCCAACTGTTAATAATAAACATTGCTTCCAAACTGACCCGCGGTAGTAGAAATTCTAGATTTATAAAAATAGTTTAACTTTCGCCGTATTTCGCAGTGGTCATTTTTTTAAGTTTCGATTTATGTATAACGTAGCAAAATAAACAGAAACGCCGTATTTCAAGATTCTATATAGTCAAGTTAAATATATTAAATAACTATCTGATTTGGTTCATCAATTACCCCTTCTAATTCTATAGTATCCACCCCACCCTGTCAACACTCTACTAGAATATCTTATTTTGGATATTGCAGGATTCCGAAATGTCGGGTTGTCATTGACTACATCAGCCTTTTCACGTTCATGATTCACATATTTCCGGGAAACATTCAACAATTTGAGAAAAACGCGAAACCTTAACCCTTTCAGAAAGAAACAAAATATAAGGAAATTGTATGGTAGAAAACAAGTCACGTTGAAAATCGGTTAAGAAAATGTGTTGATTGGAACTTGTCAAGCACTTCCTGTCAGTTATGTTTGTCATTTACTGGAGAAGAACAATTAGCCTACTTAGCAAAATCTTAGAAGTTTACACGAGGCTTCTAGATCTTTTTTTGGTGAATTGGAGACACATTTTGCCCACTTAAAATGTCTCTGATCCACTCCATTCCTCTAAAACTTAAACGCCAATATTACATTCACCATTTGGCTGCTATGTTAATTGCGATAGAGCTATAAATATTTGGCCAGGTAGTTCAGAAATTATAGTATACGGTACAGAAATTAGATTGATGCAAGCAGAAACGATTAATTCTGAGATCTAAGTACATGGGCTAAAATCACTTAAATCACTTGTGGCACCTAAATTGGTAAGGCAATTAGAACTAAGGGTATAATTTTACTATTTTACAAATTCAAATTTTCTAAACGTTTCCAGTGTATTAGGTATGGTTAATAATGTCATATCGCCTATTGGTCTTGCAAATCTTCTACAGCTAAGCGTATTGCTTAGCTATTGTTGAGACTGTAAGATAATATTATCGACGGCATACATACACAATGTATATCTCTTATGATACGCCTTTCATTGTCAAATGCCTCGCCAAAAATATGGAGATTGATATTATAACTTTTTAAGCAGTTATGTTTTGTGTGACATGATTATACACAACACACAAATATTCATAATATATACACAATTTAATTGCTTTAGATACACAGTAAAAATACTATCAATTGTTTGCTTTTCTCGAATAAATACTTATGGCTTAGGAGAAAATTGATATCATTAATCTACATAATGTTATTTTCCTTTCAATGACATCAAAGTACAACAAATAGTAATAATGCCATATACATGGAAACTTACTTTTTGCACTTTTAAGAAAAGTGCGACCTGTCAAGAGTGAATACGGGTTTGGCATTATGTCTTACACAGACCTTACACATAAACAGCAAGGCTCAACACTGTCGTAATTATTAACAATCAAACACACACATAATATAAATATATATTGTATTCTATCCTGGCAGTCAGAATCTACATCTACGTTCCATAGTCGCATTCAAGTTCACATTCATGCTCGTTTTCCACAGTTCAACAGTATTTTGGAAGTACTGCGGACTTTAACAAGGTGCCATTTAATAAAATAGACTCTACAATGGAATCATAAGTTTCATGACGAAAGACAAACGGGTAGATTCCATGAAGTCTTTTACAGGAGACCCTCTTTTTATACCGAGTAGGGGTTCCTGATTCGAGTTTATGTAAAAAGTTAGTTGTAGAACACACTTGCACGAGGTAATTAGTTTTTAATGTTTTTAATATATTGCACGGAACTGGTAATAAAGTGTTTTCAAATGGCCGATACTGTAGAGGAAAGATTATAGATTTTTTATACACAAATTCGTCTCTGTAAGATAGTGCTGTGTCCCAGATATGAGTGTCGTTCTCCGCGAAGAAGAAAATATCTATAAACGGCCATCGGTAAGGTTTATGACTGAGAGTTCTTAATGATTTGTGATAAAACTTCCACTGTCGTTTATGAGGCGAAAACAAACCGAAATTTGGCACTTTAGACAATACTGTACGGGCTTTTCGCTTTTCGGAGGCGTTCAACATGACGTCAATGTCATCGTCCCACGGAATCATCCCATGTTGTCTGTAAGCACCCATTAACGTTCCTCCATACAGGAAGTAAGTAATATTCGCCTTTTGACATGCGCGAATAAAGATTTCAAAAGTATATAGCATAAAATGTCTTTCATCGTGTGTAATTATTGGTTGAAAATACATAAAGATGTTAGAATATGTCATATCATAGAAATAACTCGTTTTGATTTGGCCAATTTTAGAAATATTCCTAAATAACGATATATTTGATATTTCGGGAAAGATGGAGGAATCTGATATAGGCATGACGTCGAATGCTATTTTGATGTCTTCGGAATAATCCGTTTTAATCCTTGTTTTATGAATATAAGGATTAACAGTTAATCTCGGCACAGATAATGAACAGATTATTTGATACACTGAAAAGAAGACCGTGATTATTACTAAAATGAGAGGCACCTTCAACATGTACAAACATACCCGAAATAATGTTAATACTTCCATCCTGTTAGCACATCACCGGTTTACTCCCAATCCCTTAAAACACGAATGGAACGTTATAACATATCCAAACTTCTTTTTTAATCATAGGGATGACTAATTGGCTCGTAAAACACACTTTGCTGTCAATCGGTTAACGTCTTAATAAAATACTAATTTAGGCAACGAATTGGTGAAGAACGGAGCTCGACTCTACTAGCCTAAGTAAACAAGCGATGTTTTCACGATATGATCAGACATGGAAATGTTCCTCGATTTCAATCAAGATAAAACAAGCTACCTAATTGAATAGGCAATAAATTCAACTACCGAAAATATCAGATGCATGTACTTAGGAGAATAAAACTTATCTGTTTGCATTTTCCGATTCGACTTTAAACATTGACTGTTTCCGCATATTACTAATTGGTAAAACACTCTTCAATACACATAGTTTCCAGATTTACAAAGAATCTGGTAATAACTGTCTTATCTTGAAAGTTTGCTTACATTAAATCTGTTAAAATTGACAGATCGTAAGAATCAAGCACAAACACTGCTGCCTTTGAACCAATAAATCCAGAATATGAAAACACATCTTTGATAAATTATGTCAGGACGATATGACATGGACATAATAAGTTATCTTAATCCTTTCGTACGATACTTTTTAAATCAAAACTGTAAGTACGATTGTTGTAGGCTAGTGACACTGGAAAAACTGATAATCTTTAAACACAATAACGCCCATTGTCCTTGCTTTAGTAGCTCATGAAAAAGATGCCGTTCTCAAAGTCAACTTTATGTCCGATAGTTAGTCATGGACAGTAAAGCCAAATAAGTAGTCTTAGCTTGTTTCCAGTCCTGTTGTTATGTTTTATTTAGAAGCTCGCTTTCACTACATATCAATGTCACGCAATGGTCAGTTTTATCTTCTCTCTTTATCCTGGCTTCTTGTTAAGCAATAAAGGTATTGGAAATCTTTGTGTAGCTGTACAATTTTTCATTCAATGAGATTAAGGCAATTGCAGGATAATATTTAATAAACCTTTTCACAACAGGTCACAGAACAGAACTGGATGTTTGCAAATAATACATTTAAAAAATCCCTAACATACTGCAAATTACTTCTGATGTTTGCTCAACTTTAAGTATGACTGATTTAGCGCAGTTAAAGAAATGGGAAATCTGACTGCTGTCTGTTAAATCCTTGAAATTCGTAAAACCTCTTTGAATATATTCAGTATCATTCCAACCATGGTACTGAACAACACAAGTATCTTTATCACTATATCCCAGATATGGGGAACACCCTTCTACTAATCACATGGTCTGTCTTTCTCAATGTTCGTACGTACCATCTTACATGTTAGCAGGTGACGCTTGTGGTATCTCTCAATAGCCCAGATCGAATCTATAACCGCTATGATGAAGTCAGTAATAATCTCCATATATTATAGGCATCATTGACTGACAGACAATATACAATCACCAAGTTTTCCACTACACTGGTGATGTTGTTAGTTGTTATTAGAGAAGTGATCATCTGATCCTAATCGATACTGCACCAACAATCCCCAATATCATCTGACTCCAAATATATCGATCTCTTACCGGTCATTATGATTTCTAGTTATTAATATGTTTTGTATTATCTAACTATAGTTAATGTTGTTATAGCCCGATATCGATTGTGTAATATCAATCAACACAAACTATTCCATTCCACTGATTGTATCGAGTTATCTGAATTATTTTCCTATCAAAAACTGAACAATGATATTCTTAATGTTATTTGTATGGCACTATTTTGAGTAGTCGAATTATTTTTTTTCAAAACAAAACTGCACCACGAATTTTCTCAAGCTTATATGAATTAATCGTCTTCATAGTGTATGATAAGAAATAGTTTGAAAATGTATTAGTCAATAGAAAGTGGGAGTAATTCCATTCAAATCTGAACGATGATCTCGAAAAACATGTAGAACATAGTAAAGATTTCACAAGTATGATAATATTTATTCATCACAGACCAAATATATCCAATATTCTGACAACCATATCAGAATATCAGTCTATTCTGAATATCATGTTTATAATGAATACACCGAAGCTTCGTTATCATTTTTAACAGTTTAATTATTATCGTTATTTTCCCCTAATAACTCATATTTCTTTTTAAATTTCAAACTTCAGAGGTCCAACCACAATATTGTCTTAAACTAAGCCTCTTATATGTTCATTTGTAAATGAAAAGTATAATGTAACACTAAGTACCAGTATAGCTTTGTACTGAGTGAACGTGTTCTAACAAAAACCAATAGTCTGTAAATATTGGTAAGTTCAGTATTAGTTAATAATCTGGTCGGTCCACTGTTAGCCACCACGATCCACTCCACTCGATCTCTGTAGATATTTGCGAGAGGTCGGAGGTTCAATTAAGAAACATTTACTGGCATAAAATATGATATCCTTCGGCGAGCACACTACATTAATATGATTATTGATAAAGTCATTTATTGAAATGATTTGCCGTTCTTTCTACAGGCTAAAACCTAATTTCTTTCAAATTTTCCACTTCAGCTTGGCATTTCCTGAAATCACTGCTCCAAGTCCCATTCAAATACTAAAGTTACAGCTAAAAATCCAATAATGATCGACCAATATAATTTTGTGTCTATAGTTCTCACGGCAAGGAGGCCAGTACACTCGTCTGAGAAGTTTTCATATAATACAAGTTTATTTATCCCACAGCTATTGTTATTTTATAACGCTAAAAGGAGATTATATGATTCACTGTCTTATATTCTTAAGTTTGCGAACATTAAATCTGTTAAAATTAATTAAGTGAAACGTTTCTTTGAAGACAGCGTCTCTGCCGTGTTTACTCTAACAGAATGGTAACTTCATTTGATGAAAATAAAAATTCTATGTGAACAGAGACGTCCTCAAAACATAATTAACAGTATCACAATAGCGTCTAAAGTGTACTGATCATACAAGATATGGCAAAAGTCTTTGATAACAAGTTAAAAAGTTAATCAAATCTATGTTTTACTTCAGGTTTAGTTCCTTTGCTTCTGAAATTGTTGACTCATTCATTAACAGCGTCAGTAAGAACAATCACACATCAGAAGTTGAAAAGTGTAAGATAACTCTTGTGTAGTGAAGTAGGGTCCTGAGTGTCTTTGACTCTGCTTGAATGGAACACTTGAGAGAAATCTGCTATTGAAATAAACTTAGTCACGCTGTTAACTTTCAATATTCTTGTTGCGATCAATTGATTAATGGCATTGCTTGCCTCACCAATACAATCAGTCCAACACGCTGTTAATTCCAGTTGATTGTATCAACAAATAAATCTCTCCCAACCCGAGTTCGTTATTACACAAAATGATGATTAGCCGTGACATTGCCACAGTTTCATCAGTTTTAGTAGTGAGTGGTGTAAGCACACAGTCCAATAAGTTTACAGGAAGAGAACCAACATCAGTTCCGCTGATTTATTACCTCCTTACACGGCTAAGTTCGATCTGTTGGCAAGAATTTGTCCTAAATTAGAACATGAATGCCTATATGCTTTCGTGTCCATTAATCTTGAAAGACATTTTAAAGATTGTCTTCAATCCATCAGATGGTGTTGGATAAGAAACGATGACTGCAGCTGACAGGGTGAGTGTGTGAGGGTGTGTGTGTTTCTTTAACTTTTTGTTTTAAACTAAACTCGAAATAAACGAATGTTGCTATAAAAAGCAGAATTTTGCCACCTTCGACATAACTCTGACAAATAGAATATACTACATGTATATAGAATTCGAGGAATCTACAATATATTTCAATTTTTTAAATTATATGCATCGTTGTTAGGAATGAAGCGTTATAATTAGCTAGCCACTAATTTTATTCAAAACAACATAAAGAATATTATTTTCGTTATTGGGATAACATTTTCTTGGTATAGCACAGATTCTAGTAATGAAAATGGGCTGAGACCCGAACGTGTTTCGAACCAGCGATCTCAGAGTCAGGCACCTAATCGCCAGCAATACATGTCAACCGTCTAGACCACTTGGCCAACAGACCCTCCACAAAATAGGAGGCAGCGGACCGGTAGACTTTACTGCGAACATGCCGTTCGGGTCTCAGCCAATTTTCAGCACTAGAATCTGTACTATACCAAGAAACTGTTATCCCAATAACGAAAATAATGTTGCAAAACCACTTTCTTAAATGACATCATATCATCTAACATAAAGAATGTTATTTAAAGGATATGATCTTGGCGTATTTTAAATTTCTGTGAAAGCTTATACGTTTCATACTTCCACGTACATCCTTGTTAAGGGATCGGACGGCAAATATTTATTTCAGCCTTTCAGATACATGACATCGCCGTGACATGAAATACAGGCTTAGATAATGACTAGTCTAGAAATAGCTAATGAACAATCTAACGATGTATTGGTCTATTACAGCATGGAAACAACCATTCTAGTAATCCTAATATTCAAATTAACTAGGCTGACATTGATGATAAAAGAGATGATGGTGCGATAACAAGCTTTTGGTAATGATTCGCTCGAGGATATTTACACACCATGACCAAATCTTATTAAAGAATTTATCTCATAAAATGCTCTATTTTATAGAAAAGCTAATTCACTATTAAGTTGATTCGATGAATAGGGATCACCATGGATATATTTTCTATTAAAAAATAACGTTTTTACGGAGATTTTATTGAATTCCCCTAGCAGACAGTTCCTGCTATATTTTTTAAAATTTGTCAGATGTAGCAAAATAAAACATAGGAAAACTTAATTATCTATTTATTTATTATGTTCAACTATCTGGTTAGGAGGTACAAAGAGTGTATCTTTCAGCTTGAATATTTACCTATATTGATATATATATTTGAATAGCCGGTATATTTACCGTCAAACCGGGGTGGTATTTTAATACAGCAAAATGTGTATAGCTCAAAAGGTAGATGTATAAAGATTGTTCAACAACAAAGAAAACAACATAAGTATCTACCCAACAGTCAGTAGCTAATAAAAGAGTATAAAATGCAAATTACAGTCTGGTTTGTAATGGTTTAAATTAATGATTCTGTCTATTTGTCTTGGCAGTAAAATGAGACAGTTAATAAATCCCATTGAATATATCCTATTACAGAAAATGAATTCATCATGTTCTGCTAGTTACATTTTTTTTCTTGAACAACCACACAAGAAACAGATACATTATAAAATGCAGCTTGATTTAAAGGGATAGTGCGTTTTAGCATGAACATAAATATTTTGTTCTCAAGAATGGTCAATATATTCGTCACTGAACTCATCGTGTTTCATAAAGTAACTGAATCCCTTAAAACCTGTAAAACTCACAAAACTAAGTCATTTTTGAAAAACGCTTAATCAATTTACTAAGCGTTTTTCAATAATTTATTTATGGCAGCAGGTATATTACTGATGAATAGAGCTCTTATTGGCAAAAGTTAAAATTGTCAAATTTTATGTTCATTCAGAGACCTATTATCCCTTAAATGAGGACAATAACTCCTTTCTTTAGAAAAATACTCGAAATTCATGAATTACATGAGAAAATCGACGAAACCCTCATACAATGCCCTATTCTCGTGCTATAAAAAATCGCATTTATCCTGGACATTGCACGTTATAGCCTAAAACCTCATAAATCTGGACTAGGCATCTCTGCATTAGACTGGGAATTGCGTTTTGATTGATAATCGTTATTGTAATTTATAGGACTGGACCAGTCTTAAATAACCTGTCAAATAAACCATCAACCTGTCCAAGACCATCTCAATTGGAAACTGTTTATCATGGTCTATAATTTTCCTCTCAACTCAATGACTTGAAACTATACACAAGGGTAGTTTGCTTCTAGAGAGATCGTAATGGTTTTCCATCAAGAAAGGATTTTTCAGGAAGACGTTATCAATTTCTGAATAAAATAATATTATTTATTGCTAGCCTTCAGTGTTATTTTTCATGTCTGGGGCATTTTTATAGTTATAGAGTTGTCAACATACGATGAATAGCATAAGGACAAAACAGATATTTATCTTGGAGCCGAAACAGTTTTATTTGGCAATGCTAATCGCAATAGGTGTACTGGAAATACATGATTTTTCCAGTCCACCTATTGTGATTAGCATTGCCAAGTAAAACTGTTTCGGCTCCAAGATAAATATCTTTTTTGTCCTTATGCTATGCAAAGAAATGTAAATGTTATTACAGAAATCATTACAATTTGCACGATGATGCTTATTAATGAAGGAAAATTATTTGAAAAATATAAAAGTATGTAATGTGTTTAATCTCGTTTTTAAACCCCAAATGGGAATGTATTATCTTCTGATCTGGTACAACCAACCTGTTTTTATTAAGATCATGAGTTGTCGATGTTCGGTAGACTACAGCGCAAGCTGACAACAACTGTTTCGATTCGCGTTTCTTTTTTGTACGGTGGCAAGGAATCACGGTTATTCTGAAGACGTTTCTAAATACTACACAAAGGTTTGAATAATTTTTGATCACAGAAAACTCTATGTTAAATAATGCACCATTGTTCCCCGTAAATTGCGTTATTGCTCTCATGATTCTTAAAAAGTATTAAATATTCTCAAACCAGTTCGTGGAATAAAATTGATTTCAGAAGGAAATGCCTAGTATATACATTTTAGATTCACAATGGCATGGTTTATCAAAGTCTGTCTGCTACATAAATTTATCAATGTATTCTTCGTCTCGACATTTCCTTGTAGAGTAATTGAGGTTTAATCACAACCAAGAACAATCCGTGGTAAAACTGACCAAACGTGATTGATATAACCTCAAATAACACACGTCAATGTGTTGAAACGTGAACTTCTGAATAGCAGGTGGAGAAAGATAATTGAGATTGGAACAATTAATTACTGGAGTGATTGATTATTTAATCAGGAAATAGACTCGATTACAGCTGGGATTTCTTACAGTCCAGGGAAGTCAATACTGGTTTATGTAATATTTCCTTTAACAGTCTGATCGCGTACTGAATATAGACTTGAGTCAATTGTTGTCTAAAACCACTGACAGCTTTGATATTATAGACCTTCAATTTTTCTTATTGTCAAGGAGAGTCAACCGGCCTTCGTTATATATAACTATAAAATCCTTTTTAACAGCGGTGAAAAATTGGGCCAAACGTAACAATAAATGTTTAATATCACATGCCTTTTTGTAATTTTTAACCCATTTTTAACAACTGGACAGTTTTCTGTGACTGATGCAACAACATACAAAAAATAAAAATGGAATAAGGGGCACAACTCCAGTCTTCAAGACATGGTCTAAAGAGGACTCCGACGGACTTGGTCTGCTAATTCATTTGGATCTGTTTCCTTTTAAAAACTACCATAACTTTTTTCTAGAAATCTCGTTGAAAACTTCCAATATGTCACATGAAAGCCAGGCTAATAGTTGTTTTCTGTAAAAAAATTCAATATAGCATGACAATGAAAATTTTTAACTAAACAAAATGAAAGTAAACCATTATATTTTATCAACATCTGCTTGACAGCCAACTAGGTAACAACATTTTTTTATTAGGTTAGAAAACTTAGTAGTGTTTAAACATTTCATTTATTTAGTGAAATAAGTTATGATTGATTTGGTGTAAGACACGCCATGAATGACATCCAATAGAGAGCTTAATAGAGGCAGGGGTGCATCAGTAAAAAAAAAAAACACTGTCATTCGCATACAAGTTTATATTTTTGCATGGGCTTTGAACAGGAAACTCTAGATACATGTCATTGGATACAGACCGCCCCCCCCCCCTTTGTGTTTTTCGCACGCCCATTTTCAATTCATTTTTGTCTAGATTTGGAATTTAAAGCCTGAAATTGCATTTTCCTTCATTATTCCTGAGAAAAAAAATGTTGTTACCTAGTTGGCTGTCAACGCAGATGTTGATAAAATATAATGGTTTACTTTCATTTTAAATAATTTCTCTAGCTGCCCTGGAAGTCTACTTCAATGTATCTTATGCTTTTTAGACAGTGAAAACAGTCTGAAGCAATTTTCCAACTCAACTTTATAATAATATTGAAGATTTCAGCAGGAACAGTCAGAATGGATGTGGAAATGTGGACGTATATTGCCGTTGCCCCTGTCCGTCCGTCCGTCGGTCCGTCGGTCCGTCGGTCCGTCCACATTTGTTGTATCCACGATAGAGGCTACAGTTTTTATCCGATCTTAATGAAACTTGGTATACATGTATATATTTATGATATCTCGGTCAAGTTCGAAAATGGAAATTATCGCATGAACGGTTTTGGAGTTATTGCACTTGACTTAGTAAAAACGCTTCAAATTTGGTTTGTATCCACAATAGAGGCTACAGTTTTTATCCGATATTAATGAAACTTGGTATACATGTATATATTGATGATATCTCGGTCAAGTTCGAAAATGGAAATTATCGCATGAACAGTTTTTGAGTTATTGCCCTTGACTTAGAAAAATCTTGTCAAAATTTTAGTTTTGATGCAATAAATCCTCCAATTTTCAGAGGATGTTGATGAAACTTGGTTGTGAGCATTGGAATTGATTAGGCCTCAGTCAAGTTTGAATTTGACAGTTTTTCAATGAATTGTTTTACGTTATTGCCCTTGACTTAGTAAAATTGCGTCAAAATTCTATTGTGGTTGCAATAAGAAGCTTTAATTTTCAAAGGATTTTGATGGAACTTGGTGTAAGCATCAGAATTGATTAGACATTAGTCAAGTTTGAATTTCTGACTTTTTTTTTAACAAATGGTTTTTGGGTTATTGCCCTTGACTTAGTAAAATTGCGTCAAAAGTATTTGTGGGTGCAAAATAAGGTACAATTTTTTAATAGATTTGATGAAACTTGGTATGAGTATTGAAATAGATAAGATGGTGGTCAAGTTCTAATTTGACAATTTTCCATGAACAGTTTTTGAGTTTTTGCCCTTAACTTCAATATTAATTCAGTGAATGTTTTTTGAGTTATTGCTCTATTTATTTTTCAAATTCAATGCTGCCAGTGGGCGTATGTTACCTTGTCTGGCAAGCTATCTTTAATAATATTGAAGATTTCAGCAGTAACAGCCAGAATGGATGCGTTGACAGTCTAATTAAAATATAGATTCAACTTTCTTTCGTATTTTATTAGTTTCGATTCGTATGTTTTTATTAGCTATTGGCTTTGTACATAACAACTACAGTAAGGTCTAATCCCGGAACTACGAGATAGTAGCCCCCCCCCCCCCTTAACTGCCCTTCAATACGAACTGTTTGAACGACCTTTGACCTAACTCAGTTTCAACCAATCACGTGGCTTCCATTCTCTGCGAGATGGTAATGTGACGCGAACAATTTGTGTATTCTGAGACGTATTAGACTAGCTTATCAAGTCCGCTCAAATAGTTCGTCAACCGCTGATAAATTATTTCTTTATTATGGATTCAATATAGACACCGAAAAGGCTTATACTAAAAGGAATGTGTCTTTGATATTTGGAATGGCCTTTGTAGGATACATCAGTAAAAACACTGTCATTCGCTTACAAGTTTATATTTTTGCATAGGCTTTGAAGAAGAAACTCTAGATACATGTCAGATAAAATTTCAAATAAATATTTTTTTCGTTAAATATAGGAACCCTCCCCTTTTGTGTTTATCACATGCCGATTTTCAACTCATTTTTTGACTAGATTTGGAATTTAAAGCCTGAAATTGCATTTACTTTCATTATTCCCGGGATAATAAGATATTTTATTGGCGGAAGGATATTTCTAAATATAGTGATTTTGTGTACAATGACAGTTGATCAAATGTTGTGGTATCTTTCTACTTTCATTTTGACTAGTTTCATGGTCATGATATATTGAATTTTTGTACAGACACTAAGTACTGGTCAGGCTTTCACTTAGGACTTTAGAAAGTTTTCAACGAGATTTCTGGAAAAAGTGATGGAAGGTCAAATTTCGTTGTGATTTAACAATAAAAAGATGGCAAATGAATTTGTGGACTGAGTCCATCTATCACATTACAATAAAACTGTTTATCTCCCTTTGAACGTTATTGTTAATTAGTAATTCTAGGAAAAAGTCCTGGCTGTTCATAGTAATTATACGTATTGTACAGAAGTATCAAATGTTACCCTAAAATGAAAAAAACACTTTGAACAAACACCAGAAATGTATGTGTGTGTCACATATCAAACGTGAATTTATCAATAAAGAAATCAGAGAGTAGTTTGGTTATATGATTTATTATGCGCAGTATGAATACAAATATAGCCAAAAATACAACAAAAAAATAATCAAAAACATAACTAAACAATAATTATAATATCAATATTAAACATTATCTAATATGAGCGAAATCATTTAAATAAAGCGACAGTTACAGCATTAATCTGTCGCATTTTGAGTCTTGGTGCATCTATTTAAGCCTTTTCATAATTACTGGCTGCGTCGAAAACGAGAAAATGGTCGAAAAAAAAAAAGAAACCCAACATAATTGGAATGGCAATCGTCGAAAAATTTATCCAGATAATCTATATTGCACACGCCCCAAAAATTTATATTACAGCCTTGTTTGATATGGGCCATTCCAAATACTGTCAGAGTTTAAATTAGTGAACTAGAGTTAAATCATTTTGGACTCAAGTTGGCTCCTTTTAACGTCCTTATCTCCCTTTATTTGTATGTTAAATTGTTCGAGCATGGCAGCCTGTAAACGAAATGTTTAATTGATAAGTATTTTGAAATAAAATAAAGCTTCAATCGGGTTGAGTCCCAAGCAGTTTATCAGTTGTCGATAAAGAGAAATATCTAATATAACATTTAATTCGATTACATTGAAAGAACTTGTATTTATTCTATTGTCGGTTCTGTGTAACCTTAAACAATTGCATTGGTTAGGGAATGGACCCTACAATAGAACTTTATTGAATAGAGCTGATTAAATAATTATAACTTGAAATGAAAATGAATAGATAAAAGAATTTAATCACCATGAGCAACGCATCTTATATAACAAAATCCAGTTGCAAATGAAGCTAACATAACAATTTCTATTCATTCATAAGAAAATAATGTCCATGAGTTTCGTTCGATGGAGACAATAGGGTGTACCAAACATCATGTTATATATTATACCTACACATGTTGTTCAACTACATCAAACTCAAGTTTTTAAAAATTTATTTGACATTGTTTTCATTGATAAACGTAATTCTGCCAATTTAAAATTTCAACCAATGTATGGATAGCAACATGGTAGTAGTATGTACTACACAATAGTGTAATTCGTGTCATATAGTGACAATAGGTCCTATGCATGTAAATTTTAAGAGAAAAAGTGTCAACAAATATGCTTTGTACTGTTATGCACCTACTTGACCCGACTGTGTATTTAGTAATTTAAAACTACGTGTGGTAATTGTTTATTAAGCAATTTAAACTTGTTTTGATACTCAATCAATTTTTAAAAAAATAACACCTAGTGTCACTGAAATAAACATTATACCTTTTTGACACTGGTAAATAACAATATGTCGACTATAAACAGAAACTGTTTAAAATTGATATCAATTCATTGTATTTCAATTTAAATAAATACAGTCTGAAGTTCACATTGATATATATAGGCCTGTGTTATATAAGACGATAATGTCATCATCCTAGTCAGATAAGTTTAAATTGGACCAGTTCGAAGCACAGTTGTCGATAAGAGGTAAACTACAGCAAGGCACTGGCAGAATATTACCAATACTCGATGATTCCAGTTTAGACCTTCGTCTCCGTATCCACACTCGTACCATTGTGACCATTTACTGATGTCCAAGCTGTCGTTACCTTCAAGCTTCCACGGCCATGTGAGCTTCTCAAACTTGTATATTCGGACGGATTTGACACATTAGAACCTTTACAACAACATATCAGCTTCTTCATTTCGCGGCGAAACATTTTTCCCGTAATGATATATATGAAAATATTAAATGCATAGTGAGTCGTCCCATATTCGTTAATTATGGCTTGAATCAACACATACCGGAAATGACGTTGCCAGATTGGATCAACACGCACCTGACTGAAAGTTAAAGAATATAATCCTTCTGGAAATTCAAAATATAACACATATACAATAGTCACTGGTAACGTTGTCATGATTTGATAAAATGATACGGCAAGCAACATCATCGTTGTTGCAGAAGTCCTTTGTGATTTCCCATGTAGCTTCTGAGTTTCAACCTGTGACAATCGCCTGAGTTCGCGTATTACCATGATATTTAATGTCAAAACACTTAACGGTATCACCAAGAACACACACATTTCGATACAGATATTCCACACATTGAATATGGATCTTGTTCCACCATCACGAACCACAAACCGTGGTCCACATTCAGTTGAGTCTCCAATTTTTAATAGAGTATAAAAATATCCTTGAATACAACTCATAGAAAAGGCCAATAACGTCAAAAAGACTATCACAATTTTAGCGCGTTTGGTGGTGCAAAATTTCTCTCGTTTGAATGGGTGACAAATAGAAATGTAACGTTCCACAGTAAATCCAAGGACTAACAATGGCGATAAATACTGCACGGCCATATAAACGACCGGATATGCCTGACATACAAATTGTACATTGAGCACATTTATACCCCACACCATTTGTACCTCGTATACAATATGAAGACACAAAAAGATTAAATCATCCAAGGCTAATGCGGCTAAATAACAACCCGAGGAGTGTCGCATCCGTTTCTGAATCCACACCATCAGGGATATGATGTTCCCTGGGAAACCAATAGCATACATAAACGGTGTTACTAATCTGTCCACCCATATTCGTTCTGGAGCGAATTCTGTGTACAGCTGAATTGGGTCCACTATGTGACTTTCATTCAATAAGGGATCATCAAATTCGACCGTTATATTCATCTCTGTAAATTATTGTTGGTCACATCTGCAAATATATAAGAGTATATAGTATATATAGTATTCTTTAATGAAAATTATTCGAGCGCATTCAAATTTTAAAATTCCTCATATAGTGAATCATGTATGATATCGAATCAGATTGTCACAGATCTGGCAGTGAGTTGTCCAGTACAAACAGTGTTCACATCAAGCACACAACTCCAGTTTATAGAAATAATTATCGCATTTCCTTAACACCTGATGGCCACCTGAAATATTATGATCAATCGGAAAAAGTGAAATAAACGGATTCATTCTTAGTTAAGTATTCCAAACCTTTCAGCAGCTTTTCATTATATAATAATCATCGATGAAGACCTCCTGCAGACAGAAAACTAAACTTCTAATCTGATAGGTTCAATAAGAAGAAAGTACTAAACACTATTCAAATTTCACTTGTAGAAAAGTTATGTCTTCACTATAAGATAAAGTAGTGGTACATAATACAATACACATCCAATAAATTCTCTTGCACAGAAATCAAACCACGAACGTTACAAATTCAAGAGAATACAACACAATATGCACAAGACAATTCGCTACATAGTTCAAGACAGTTATCGTTGCACAATACAATTTCCTATAATGAAATGAACCGAAAGATACACAAATTGTTAAAATCCATCAAAACAAGTCAGACCAGAGAAATTCATCAACTTAAAACCACCAACAGTAAGATCAAAATAATATCAACTTGATCTCTCATTTCACGCATTTGAAAGATCACGCCCTATAATCTAAAAACCTTGACATACCACATTCATCAAAAATCAATTACCTATTACAAGAAAAAAACCAAGTCGAACTAGAGGTGTGTATCTTCATTAGATCTGTTAAAACCGTTTACGTCACGGAGGGTTATTGAAATAAGTATCAGATTAAGAAATGTTGGAATCATTTCACTAGAGTTGTCAATTCGCTCGCATTAACTAGCTACTAAAATAGTACCACTCTCAACAATCAGGACGGAATTTATAATCGTGCTCGTGTTAAAGTGCCATCCGTTCTTACTACCGGAACTAATTGTAAAAAAAGCGGAATGAAGAAATTTTTTTTATGATCTATAAACCTGAGACCACTTCCCAGTCAAATATCTCGTTTGTTGGTTTAGAATTAAATTGTAAAGTGCATGCACGAATCCCTTCCCCTGCATCAATCTCTTTGGTAATGTGGTGTTCTGTGTTGCACTTTTCAATATGGTCGATACGATGACATGCGTGGCTTTAGTATGAACAATAATCTACATTATATTTGTTTCAGTTCCTTAATAATAGGAGTGTAATATAAAACTGCACCTCATGTTAGTTGGTGAGTATGTAAAGTCAATAGGTCAACAATTAATCTGCAGTAAAAGTTCATTTCAACCAAGATAAGGATATTAAAATGGTTAATGTCCCTAGGTTCTCATTCTTCAAGGTCAAGTTTAGATAAAATAAATTAAAGGCCAATTCTCATTAAGGTATAATTTATATCAACTGGGCGTATCTATAGCCATTTATCTTGATCATGAAACGATGAGGTGTAACTATAAACCTAATACCTCATTTAATTATTCAATCTAGATCTGTAATATGTAAATTTATATCTATGGTCAGAGTATTAGCATGTCGCTCATATGTCTTTGATCTCGAGAAAGGTGAGATGAACTTTCGGATTTTTCAGGTCCGGTTTTCAGTGAGCGTAGAGTCGTACGGATGGGACAATAAACAAGTGTGCTACAGGCTGAGAACGTTAAAGATCCCTCGACAGTTGTAAAATGCAAAAAGAGTAGGCGTATACCACAGTCCTAGAAAAATACCATTGCACACTGCATGGCGTTGTCCGTCTTCGTTGGCCCATAAGGTATAAAAGAGTTCATTCATTTTCTTATTTTCTAATGTATATGAGTTATAGCAGCACAACCCTCCCCTCCTCTCCTTATACGAGAAGATGTTAGTTGCTGTACTGAATGAACAATTAAACACATGGGATTCTCATACTCCAAACACACCCAAACCCGAACCTCTATTCAACCATCGACGTAACATGAAGCATCTCCGTAAATGGAATACATCATCAAATGACGTACGGTACAAGGATCCGAAGCCTAGAATCCTTGTTAAGATAACAAGGAGAAAGTGAGCATTCCTATTAAAATACAGCTCAGATTCTGAACTATGATTCAATAAAAAATACGGTAATCACAACGAGTTCCTTGACACTAAAAATGCATAGGCGTTTCTATAGGCGTGGTAGGGCCGAGTGCGAACCGAATAAATTTTAAGGAAAAAAGCACCATGCGGTTAAAAACTCATAGGTAGAATTGCCTCTGCTCACATGTAATTCGCGATACTCCGCAAAAAAACGAGTTTCGCTACGATTTCATTCTACCAGACTAGATCTGAAAATTTCTACCAAACCAGAGCAGGAAACATTCCAAATGATCCCAACTTTTATTTCCAACTACCATACATCCAACATAGTCTACCACATAAATTCACTTGAAACGGGCGTTAACGTTTTACCCGCAAACGATCTGAATCTTTTAACTTGAGCAATAAATATTTCAGTAATAATTTCAATTAAATAAAGTTTACGAACTTCTCAGTTATTCAATCTATCTAATTAATTATCTCTCGGTAATCAATTCAGTGCAATTAGTGAAGTGGTTCAATTAGACTGATAAATCTAACTAATTGCCTTCAAACCTGTTTTTTGTAGCTAATGATATCGTGTCGTTTAGAAGGTCAACTGTTTTACCCGGACAAAATTCCATTCATTATGTGTTCATTATTCCATTTCGACTCATATCAAAAAAGTTCATATCGCCCAGAAGGTGACAACAATATTCGAGGGAATGTTTTCTTGAATTGCAAGTGGAAACGAAAATTGGATTTATATTCTACTCAACAAGTACAGCAAATAGTTTAACAATTCTAGTATATTTTTGATTCAAGGCCATAAACTACAGTTTCATATTTACCCAAAATAACTTTATTAGACGACAAAAACTTTATAAAGTATTCAGTATTTAATTTACAGCATTTTATATCTGGTTTTATTTAACTGGAGTAATTAAAGTATGCCTAGGAATAGATTTATTCACGAACAGTTGTAAACATACTTCAATAAATCTTCTTCAAAATCATCACCGCATTTTTCTTCGAATGATAATGTTTGAGTATGCCTGTTAAACTGTGATTAATTTTTGCGATATGATATAATGCATGCTAAACCAACTGTCAAAGACCTGATTAATCTCTACCATAACCATCATTCTGCTACCAAGGAGATGGCATCTGCTCTTACTCCGATATATTTCATTGCCACAAGGCCATCCGGTTTTTCAACACCCGTTTAAGAAATGTTACCATATTAGAACATGGCACAGTAGCTTTGTATTGATACAGTCTTCGTTATGTTTAAAACTACAATCCAATGTTGAATTGTAGATTTAATGTCCTTGTACTTGTTGTACTGAACAATGATGTAAAATTTTCAATTAACTAATAATATACAATGTGTATTTCAGCTGTGTTTGATAGAAACCAGATCATTAGAACATACACAACCCTTAAACGATTAACAATTGTGTGTTAAGTAATCTATTTTGTGCAGTCAAGCTGTTTTAAACAGAGAGCAGAGCAATATAACATGCAGGTTTCTTCTTAATTGGTTTAATTTTATTTTTATAAACAATAATCAACAAAATGTGCATATATTGGAAAAGTGCCATAGCAAGGAGCATTGGTTATTCTGTTGATTTTTTACTGCATTTTATTGAATTTTGGTAATTATTTAAAACCTCATAAATAACATAAATAACAGAATTCCTAAAGAAACAAACAAAGGGTGTTCGGAATCAAATGGGCATGAAGAAGGGTGATCCACCATGGGAACCTCCATTCTAGAAATTCTCAATTCCTTACCAACTGAATTTCTCCAGCTCAAGCAACATTTCCAGTAAGGTAAATGAGAGTGGTATAATGCTAACAACTTTGACATGTTCATACCATGTTTCGAAAATTGATTTAAAATGTTCATCAATTGATCTTGACAAAGTTATAAGCAAATAAACTTACTGAAATGTTCACAAACATGA
This sequence comes from Nipponacmea schrenckii, assembly GCA_030562195.1. Taxonomy (NCBI): domain Eukaryota; kingdom Metazoa; phylum Mollusca; class Gastropoda; family Lottiidae; genus Nipponacmea; species Nipponacmea schrenckii. The sequence continues at coordinate 37,311,174 of CM060200.1, read as the reverse complement.
ACTTATAAACTCGATGGGAGAACTGCTCATCTTGTATCGTCTAAATAGCCGCTCGTTAAAATCTTTTTAGTTAAAAGTCGTCACGTTGTAAGTTTACTGTGACCAAAGATTATATAAACACCCAATCTTTGATGCATCTCTGAATGTATCTAGTGCATAGCTTCAGATATTATTGGTTTGCACCTGGTTTATACTCGACTATCGCAATTAAAGACATACCTGCTTTGAAGTGTTATCATGTGACCGATTTGCACTATTGAATAACATTGCTGTCTAGATGTATATCACCATGTCCCTAAGGATAGATGCAGAAGGTATTCATAGTCGAACTAGTTTGAAATTTTTAAGATCAATATGTAAATGATCTGTTTGGATGCAAATTCTACGACGGACTGACAATTTTCACATGAAATCATAGATGAGATGGAGAGAAACAATTCATGAGCATGTGGCTACCAAATGCATCACATCTCTGAAGTTCGTTACCGAATATATAACATTGTCTGCCATTATATTGTCAACCCGTGTTTTCTTTAGTATATATAACTGTAAAATAAGATTGCTTTTCACATTCAATTTTAAAACATATTGAAGATATAAATCTATGACATTTTACAATGATGATGATACATTTGAACGTCAGCTGTCTACAAGAACACAATCAAATAGTATTCTTGGGTAACCTGCTTAATAAGCCGCTAAATATCCACACACAACAATTCAGTTGATGTACATTAAAAACCAGACAAGTTCAAAATTACATATCTTCGTCCTGGCAATATAAACTGTAAATATTTTTCACATTATGGATTATCATTTTTCATAAGTGATGTAACGCTTGACAAATAATGAAACGGAAAGCAAACGGAAACTGTTACCGAGTTCTGGTTGACTAATTGTTGAAGGGCTATAGTATAAAGATCACACCAAATGACACATCACTTAGAATAATGTCTATACTTTCTGTAATGAGTAAACGTGGAAGCATAATTGGGTATATTAAACATCCATGTAAACTCTAGCTGCATGCTTCAATCTTAATTGATCAAACAAACGCCAGCGAGCAAATAAATAAATATAGTTATGTGGACCCCCACAAAGGTTGACAAGTCTAACCACAGAGTGACGTATAACATTTTTAGAAGGGTGGTCATGACTCGACTTTCACCACGATACTTAAAGAGCACCAAGTTTTGAATTTGGAGCTATTAAAGCTTGAAAAGGTAAAGAATGACCTAAGTGGTAATTTCGTTAATCAGAATGAAAACCATCCCATTGGTATGCAATGAACAATCTTAATTGATGAAACAGTTTATAAACCGACAAGCACAATCAAAATCTACCAGGTATTGATGCCAATGCTTCAGGCAACTTTTCTAGGTTTTCCCCCATTCCTTATAAGATTATATTTTATAAAAGGATAAGGGAACATGTGTCTCAGAATGCACTTCACTTTCAAGCTCTAGAGAGCCGTTAATGTGACATGAATGACTAGATTACGCTTATTAGACGATTCCATATCGATATCGGTTCACCTACATTTCTTTTAATCTCCATCTTTCACTTGATTATCAAACATATTTTCCAAGCGTAAGAATTCCTAACAGACAGAAGATAAGAGAATTTCAAGAAAGGTTTCTCGCTGTGAGCAGCTTATAACTGCAAACAATTTTTATTTTTTAAATAATCCGAAATAATCGTATGTTTTATGTGTCTATAATCTTGTAAGTATGAGATAAACAAGAACTTTATATACTTTTATTGTTGGCAAAGAAAAATTGACTCACTAGCTAGTCAGCTAGTAAATTACGTAAGATGCAACTGCATTCCGTTAATACACACTGTGACTTAGGATTCTTAAAGGTGAGCAACGACGAATAAAAGGTTGTTCACAAGCAACTACAGGCAAATTGATCCTGTCTGATCTGGGAACACTAGCAATCACATAATGAAGGTGTTACATATCGATGGTCTTTATATTATGTATTTTTTCACATTGACAACAATGAAGACGTTGATCTTCTATTGTTGCAATTTATCTTGACTTTTTCGAAAAGAAATTTCAAAATAATTTACAAATATAACCTATATCATGTGCCAAATCAGAAACTGGTTTAACAAAAAACCTTTTTATTGCAATACTCAAGAACATGATAAAAAATACAAAATTAGAGGATGCATGAATATCGGTACTTTCATAAGCATCGTTGACTAGGTAAGAGGGATTTTTTCATTTTACCTGCAGGCATTCGAAGATCAAACTATTTGTAGTTTCTGCATTAGTTTGGTATTGACCAAAAAAACCTGTCCAATAAAATCTCTCAATTCACCTCTAATAAATGAGGCATATAAATTTCCCGATTCAAGTTCAAATCCTACAGGTTGGTGGCCATGAACAAACTTCCTGTCATTGATTATAATAAACAGACATACCTGTTGTTCATTATGCTCTGGAAAATATCAAGTGATGCTCAAAGTTTAAAACACTTCAATCAGTACTCTTCATCTACATAAATAGACTATACAATACTTTACAGTCTTAAATTGTTTGTAAATACTAAACTAAAGAAAGTAGATTTTATATTTACATTTAATTCAAATAGGCATAACGAAGTCGATCGTTATGAAAGAGAAGTCTTCTATTGTGATTCGAAGACATGACTGGAATGTTTATTAGAAAAGTTTGTGGTTGTGAAATCGAGAAGACTTAAAGGGATTGTAAAGAAGTTGTCTTAACTATTTAACTGTATCAGGGCACTATTTACAACACCATTAAAAGGCTCTATAACTAAAAGAAATAACCAAACAATCTGTGAATAATTTCAAAAGGATAAATTTAATATCTTATTATGAAGTCATAATTAGTCAGTTTGTATGATTTTATTAGGTTTTTTTAATCCGTCAGGATGTGACAGTCTGCTGATAATCTTATATAAATATTACATCTAGACGATAATCTCTCGCCAAAAACTTGTGGCAATTTTTATATGATTATATCTACGGTTAATTATTAGTGTTATTCCCACAAGAATGGCTGGCTAAAACAGTTACTTTACTTTGTATGATTGCATTATGCCCTCCTGACTCTAGTCGATTCGGTAAATTAACAGAAATAGAGAAAGATCAATGCCAAGAGGTTTTGCAAAGGACCAGCTGGAGCACATAATCCTTGCAAAAAAGGCATGTACATGTTTCCAAACACTTATCACAGGTTGGTAAGTGGGAAAAAAATATCTATATCTCTTGGACCCCATACAAGTAATTGTCTATACTATAAACATATCTAAATGAGGAACCCAATGAAAATTGACATCTAATCATAGAACCTAAATAGGTACCACCCTAAATCATTTTTTCAACAGAAGGAGCCCGAGAAGATTCAACCTACGCTGGTAAGAACAACTCTGGGAACTCGGATATAATGTTTTGCTAAATAAGTTTACCAGGATACACAATTTGTGTTCAAGTCGCAAAAATATCTTAATCTTTAGGGTTTTAAAGATGTAGGAAATGAAAATTGACAATAATCATAAATTGTCAGATTATTTCATCAACACATTCTCAACATCTCGTTGGATTCCCAGAGATCAATGTATTTGTTAAGTTTGACAACATTGTAGACAATACTTCATCAATATATTTTTTTCAAGGATTTCAAACTACACTAAAAGTGTCAAAACGTCACAGAAGCTTTCAATTTTAGCATTGTACCATCCCACTTCGACTGCCAAACAACACAATGGTATGAAGAGGATGAAGAATTAAAGGCTGGAAGTTCATAAAAAAAAATGACGAATCTCGAAATCAAAAACAACATATTAGCGAATCATTGGTAGGCCTACCTCCAAACCAAATTCATATAAGGAATCATTATAAATTATTAAATATTTCATAATGAAAAGTGGCATACGGCGTCATAGGTATTCAACACGGGAGGTAACTGATGAAATATTTATCTAATTTTAAAACTTTCAAGGGAGGGAACTGATCACAAACGTTTTATTTATTAAGAAAAAGTGTTCATCAAAACAATCACAGTCGTTAATCAAAACCATATGCGATAATAGTAGATACAGACATTTATATTATTCCATTAGTTTATGATAATGACCTTGACGCTTTTTGACGGAAGTTTAGAGAAGAATTGGTAAATTCCCATGTAGGCCTAGTTGTAGTTTCATGGAACCAACAAACTCTGGTGTATAGAATCAATCGAGACACATTTTATTACACCCCTTGAACGAATGCGGAATGTTTCATAAAATATAATTGATACCGAGTTATGGCTTTAAAACCAAATCAGAAAATGAAGTGATAACTTGGTGGTTGACATGTTAGTGATAAAATAATTAAGATTATCTACTGATTAGAAGAATAATATATCATAAATAACAAAACTGTTCATATGTTAATTATTACCTCTTTAGTTTGTTGGCAGACGATTTACTCCAGAATGTTAACACATACTGGTAAATTACAACAAAAATTGTAGGTTTGCATTTATTACGATGTTTTGTTTTCGTATAAAATGAATAATATAATTAAGTTTCCCAAATCTATGTTATAATGTAAAAACATATGGATCGATATATGTTAGAATAACAGTGTCCATTTCAATAATACGATGCACATGTTACAGACAATGGAAATATATAAAACAACACAACAGCAGTAAACTGTCCCTGAAAAGGGCTAGCATTCGATAAGATTACTCAACACCATATCCCTTTGTATAGAATTATTTTAGTCAGAGCAAGTTTTTCTATTTTATTTCCTAAATCAATAGCGCATAATGAAACCTTTCTGTCCAAAGTAATTACTGCTGAAATTATCAACGTATTGACCTGACTCTATGACCACAATAGGTGGTAATCTACTTGCGGTTAATAAATAAAACAATTTTCCTACTGCTAGGACACACAATGAATCTATGTGTTTTGCAACATTACGATGCTCAGATCTTTATCACTCTCTCCGTTGGAGGGTGGAAACATTGGTTTGTAGGGAGGGGAAATATGGTCTCTTTTTGGATGAAATTGACAACAACCTACTCTTTTCTCATTCCTATTCCGTCTTAATCGAAACAAAGGCCATACGGAACCTAAACTAACTGAGTGGAGCTGACCCAATAATCTATTAAAGCCCAATCAGGCAGTCGCTAGACAAAGTAAAAACCGTAAGATTAAAATTATTTGATCATATCAACAACGCTTTAGAACTAGATTTATTTTCATTCTTCAATAAAATCGGAAGGGCTCGTATTATCCACTGATTTTCGTCAAACGTACAAGTTGAAACACTTGGAGTGTTATTTATGATACAATACTGGCTTTGATCTAAAATGCCATAAACTATATCAATAATATTTTATCTTAAGGCCTCTCGTGGACTTAATAACTTTTGATTATGACATTATTATTCTAATGACTACTTTCTTTACACGAATTTTCTAACTTCCGAGAAAAATATTGAATTATTTCCAGATTTCTTTGATGTCAGTACTACAAATTTTGGCAACAGTTATTTTACCATTCTGATTGATGTCTAAATTTGTTTGAATAATTGACTTCCTTAATTATATTCTATGACCTAGACTATGTTGGAGTTATCGGCTTTCTTAAGGTGTTAAGCTTTCGTGATTTGTCATCTGTCATTAAGGACTTGGCATGTTACTTTTCAGATCACAATAACTGGATTCCAGGGTTTCGGAAATACTTGTATTCTGGTATCTAAATTATAAGATATTAGATACTGATTAAAAATGGTTGTTTACAGGTTTCCCGACCTTTGGTATGATATATGTGATTTCTGTAGCTCCTGTAATGATAGGAATGCTTGCCCGCAAATCTGCGAATACAAAGTTAGTTTTATTAGATCTGTCATACAATGTTTATTTTGAATGGAATTGCAAGAACCCAAAAGATTTCTTTCAGCAAATCCGTATATCAAATATCAGTATTAAGGACTTGCAAATCGATGTCATTAATGTCCTCAATACACAAAAATCAATCCAGTAGTCAATTTCTTCCATCAAGTTCAGGTGTTTACTTGAGCAGACAAATTGTCAGTGGTCGACACCATACGTGTGCTGGTGATAGAGGGTTTCTTAGAGTCACTTTCAGACTTCAATTGGTTTTAAAGGATTATCTTGAGTCACCATCAATATAACAATAACTGATCTAGACAACAACAATATTATGATAGTCTTTATTCCATTCTACCGTATCCTGACTTTAAAGAAGAAATCTGTCTTATTCTTTACTATTTGTATTTGACTTAATTTGTCCTGTCTTGGTCATTAACAACTGACTGAATGTGTACAGAGTTGAAATTGAGATGATTACATTTAAAAACTGACATCTGTCCTGGTGAAATCAAGTTTACTTGAGTTGAGTAAATTGAAGTTAAATAGGTTTGTATTGTGAGCCAAGTCATATTGATGTTTATTTGAACATAAAACGTTCATCAATCTTACGCTAAATACATTCTAATTACTAGCAAACCTTGAATCTTTTGTTCGGGTGTTTAACATCTATTTCGGACTTTAATACACTGGCCGACTAACAAGGATAAATGTTTTACATACTAACTACATTGCCCGTCTGGAATTACACAAAGAGTGGTCAGTCGGATTTCATTGAGACGATCACAAAGAACCTCATCTATCGCCTCCTTTAACGCGAAAACATTGATTTATTTAAAAGGAATGTGTGTCGACAAATAAAGAAAAAGAATTAATTGTGTCGCAATGATCGTCTATTGAACAAGAATTACTCTCCAAGTTTCGATGTAACATGATAAGGTAAAATTTAAAGGCTAGTTTCGATTACAATTTATCATTAACAAATCTTTAATAATAAATAATTGAGAATAACAATGATCACAGTTATGAGAATGAAAGGGTTGTTGAATTTTTCAGAAATATATCTTCTTATATACTAGTACTATTTATGTATTCCGCTTAAACGCGAATGTGTAAATAAGGTATTTCAAGTTGAGTTGGGCCAACTGCCGGGATGAATATGAATACGATATTACTTAAAGCTACAGAAGAATATATTTCTCAGTGGTAACACGAATTGCTTTCGATGATGTTGTAAACGACTAGGACGTAAGGGAATAAATTGGAGTATCGTATGTCTGTAAATCAGATTATGACAATCTTCTAGTTATCTTTATCATTAAACGTGGCTTCTAATCTACATTAGAAATTATTGAAATCCCTCACTATCTAATTTTTCGCCATCATCTAGAGCAAATCTAGTTTCTCTAACATTCCCAATGGGAACTTAAAGCAACGAGAAGTATTTATCAAGCTGTTATATTTAATATAGTAATTTCTACTATCAAAATAAGATCAAATGGTGAGTATATACGAATCAACTATTTAGAAGAAGTCCATCAAAGTCATGCAAAATTAGACGAGATCATAACTGACTTAAATGAGTTTTCGATTTTTACACAAGTTGGAGCCAGTAAACCATCATTAGTTTGTGTCAAATCTATACATACCCAAATCATCTGAAATATTAACAGATTACTAGAAAAAAACTATCAAGAAGGTCTCAAACTCTAGATAGTTTCTCTTCAAATTTCTAAATGAACTACCTCTAAGCCTGTATTTGAGAAATGTCAAAGCTATGCCTACCGCAAGTGGATCTCTTAAAGATTTTAGTATATTACAAATATATCGTCTCTTTTTGAATTATATATGATCTGAATTGCCCTAACGTTATCGACTATAATGTTTTTAAAAAATTCTTTAATGTGAAAATAATGCACATAAATGGATCATTATCAATCAAGATCAAGAATTCAACATTTCAGTCTATTTCTGAATCATTCTGAGGTACAAACATAAAAAGATAATCCTTACCTGACAACTATGAAGCATTACTATTGATCTTTCCATTGACTTTATATATCCCTGAAATGGAAAAAAAGGATTTAGAAAAGGGATCAGAAAGTGTGTTTACTGGAAATATTACCGATTCGAACACATTCAGCTATAAACGTCCACGTCGCTATGAGTGATCAGGTGACAAAGATTCGAATCCATTCGTATTTCATCGTAAAATGATTTGGTATCAAGGTTTTTAATTACCCCTTGTTATCACACAAACTTATAAAATTTCTGAACACGGTTTTGTTAAGAGAATAACTTCATGTCTCCAGCTTCTGACCATACATGTAGCCTACTGCAAGTGTGGTTCCACGTTATCATGAGTTCTATTTCGTGTTAAGTTTTAAAACTTTCTATTCGTGATTAAAATATTTAGACATTTCTTTTCAACACACTATAAAAGTTTCTAGTAAGGTTATCTACAGTCTCGTATTTCATCTCCTTCTCTCAACAAAATATCTCAAAATAGTTAAAGCTCTTTAGTTTGAGTCATTTCAAGGTTTATAAAAGTCAGCTAGTATGTGTGAAACTATTTGCTTGTTAAAGGTTTATCTTTTTGCTAATTTTGAGACTATCACAGATTTTTCTTGTTTCCATGCGGAATATTAGCGCTAAATGGAGATGAGTCCAAATGTGCTTCGTTGACACCAAGGGGTTATAAGTTATCTAACTTTCCCAGACTTACAGGCTCTGGTGGTGGTGTTGCGCTTGTGTATAGAAGGAACATTACTTGTGAAAATCATCAACAAAATTTAGATCCTTTGAACATTTAGATGCAACTCAAAAGGTCCTTCCAAAGCAAATAAACTTACAGATGTTGACTTTATAAACGAATTTTCAACGTTTTGTGAAATTGTCGATCCCAAACAGAACATCGTTATAATTGGCGATTTTAATGTACATTTTGACTCTATGAATGATCCACTCCATAAAAAGCTTTTTCAAATTCTCTACAGACATGGATTGGTGCAGTATGTAACACAAGTTACTCATAAACATGGTCATATTATTGATTGGGTTGTCGCACCCGAAACTGACCTCATAACAAATGTTACTGTTGTCGACAAACTTATGTCTGATAATTCACTGATTTCCTTTTCTCTCAACTGTATTGTTCCTTACACCGCAAAATCAGACGTCACATACAGGAATTATAAATCGATTTGTGTCAATGACTTTAATCATGATCTAAAAATTCAGATCTTTGTGTGAATCCTCATGACGATGTTGATTCCCTGACAGAACTATACTACAGCGTCTAAAAGAAGACCATGCCCCACTAACAACCAAAAAGCTTCGTGTTTTTACTAATACACCGTGGTATAATCAAAATGTCTCTGTTGCCAGAGCCAAGTGGCGTCAGGCTGAAAGAAAGTGGAAAAATACGGGTACAAAAAAAAAATTGAGGTACACAAGCAGATGTATAAGACAGCCCGAAATGAGACAAAACATATCTTCATAAATAGAGAGATTGAAAAACCCAAAAGCTCTATTCTCGACTGTCCAAAATTTGCTAGGGAAGGAAAAAGATGTCACTCTGCCAAAAGGAGACGATGCCTCTATTGCACATGATTTAAACTCCTATTTTTGTGAGAAGATCGCAAAAATTCGTCAGAATTTCAACCAAACAAATGATGAGACATCCTTTGACGACATTACAGAGGCCAGATGGACACATTTCGATGATATATCAGAAAATGATGTTCGCAAGATAATTTTCGATTCAAAGCCTACAACATGTTGCTTGGATGTCATAACTACGAAGTTTCTTCTAACAAGTGGTATTGTCGACGTTCTGTTGTCTATCATCACTAAGATAATCAATCTGAGCTTAAACCATGGCATAGTTCCTCTGAAATTTAAAAGGGCTGTGGTGAAGCCTCTAATAAAGAAGTCATCTCTGGACCCAGAAAATTCAAGAATTGTCGTCCAGTTTCCAATTTACCCTTTCTGTTGATTCTGGGAAACTTCCTTTCCTTTCTGCTGGATCTGTCCGCAGCTTTTGATACGATTAATTCTGTTCGCCTGATTTGTCGACTCCAACATGAGGTATGGCCTACATAATATGACTCAAATGTGGTTTTCTAGTTATCTCTCAGGGAGATCTCAGTATGTTGAAGTTAATGGCATATCATCTACTGATTCCATACTCACCTGTGGAGTTCCACAGGGGTCGGTTTAAGGACCTATCCTGTTCACATTATACACAAGACCTTTGGGAAAACTTATTTTAGACCACAGTGTCGCCTATCATTGTTTTGCAGACGATACACAGTTAGTCAGTGATTGCGAAATGAATCCTGCAAGTCAAGACAACATGTTGGAACAAATTAAAGGCTGCGTATGCGAGGTCAAGACTTGGACTTGGATAATATGTTACAGCTAAACAGTGACAAGACTGAAGCAATAGTATTTGGGTAAACTCATCGACTTAAGAAGTGCAACTTTTCCACTCTTCAAGTCGATGACCAAACTGTAGAGACTCCAAAATAGAGCAGCTCGTTTTATATCGAGGACCATACGAACAGAACACAAAACTCCAGTTTTCAAGGCTCTTCACTACAAATCCAAGAATGTATTGATTTCAAGATTTTTCCTTAACATACCAATGCATCAATCATACAGCTCCATCCTATCTCAGAGACTTAGTTCATCACGATCTCTTCGATCTTCACAACAGTCTTGTCTTAAAGTGCCATTATTTAACATGAAAACTTTTGGGGACCGGTCGTTTACTTATGCTGCTGCTACACTGTGGAATTCCTTACCAGACGTCATCAAACGTTCTCCATCATTAAATGTGTTCAAATCAAAGCTCAAAACCTTTCTATTCTCTCGCTATGATTAAGCTTATCAACAATGAGACAATCTATAAGCGCTTCGAAAATGCTTTTTGTGTGGTGTTACAGCGCATTAGAAATGCTTTTATTTTTATTATTATTGTTAATATCAACCTCGTATAGGTTAAAAAATTCAGACCAAAAATATAACCGACATCAAAATGATATGAATTCAAATAAATTGTATCGACATTTAACTGGAAAACTACCTAAATTAATTTTCAAGCAATTACCACGAACACTTTTTAAAACGTTAAAACTGAAAGAAAATCGGTTAAGAATGGTTCAAATAAAGATTTTACGAGGAGTTCAAAGAATAAACAGACGGGCAGAGAATATTTCTTACACTGCAGACCAAATTGTATAGTTTAAAGATATCTTGATGATAAAAATCATATCTGACTGATCTCTGTGAGTATCTGATTGCTTTATGCTGGTATAGTGAACTATTGTATCCCTGTTTGTGACCTGTAAAATATTTTACCAAGTTGGTTATCTATTGTCCACATTTATAAAAGAATGAAACTATAGTTTGTCTCAGTAGGAAGTTTATATAGTATCAAACTCTGTTATTACTGAGACACGATACCTGTAGATATCTTTATTGAATATAAAATTACAGGATATATACACTCTCTAAGAGGATTGACTTTTGACTGACCCCCTACAGTCAACAGGTTAAGAATGATATTTTACTTGAAAATTTGTTTTCATGTTCTAATAAAATACAAAACCGCTTATCGTATGGCTATCTGAGAATGTTCAATTCACTGTTCACAATCTACTTAGTGTCAAATTGGCCATGCGAATTGTTGATGGATATGCCTAAAAGAAATTTGTATGAAGATTAATAAGAGCTTTCGACTTTTTTCATATATGCACTTTTATTTAAAAATTGAGGGTGGGATGAAGTTAATGAAATAATTCAAAACGTTTTTGTCTTCTAAATGAAATGAATTGAATACACAGTTGCTGTTTTAACATGTAAAGAAGAGAATTGGCAACTGGCGGAAACATGTTTATGGTCGGTTTGTTCAGGACAGGGAATATTCCATATGCAACACGCAGAATCAACAACCTAGTAGCGAGTCCATTTCTGTAATCAACCCCTTAACAAAATAGGTAAAACAGTTTGATGTATATGCAGACTTCGTATTCGAATTCTGAAAGCGATATAGCGATACAGAAAATTCGAATTTAGCATCCTTTCAAAGAGTACATATTAAAAGGTTTATCATTGTTTCTTATAAAACTTTAGTTTAAAATGTATTTTATTACATAATGTAAAAGGATTTGGTAAAAGTTTCAAGAACTTACATAATACCATCTCCGTTATTTCATACAGCATTTAGGTTACAATAAAAAACAACAAAAGGTGCACAAAAGCTAAATAAGTATATAAATGAATAAATACTTTGTTAGAGACTCCTCTGACTGTTCGTTACTGGCCCTTGAACTCGAAAAGGATAACGAAAATAGCACAAGAGCAGTAATTACGGGGGTCTCCTTATATGTCTCAGTCTAGTGGATTGCAAGACGCAAAAAAAACTGGAAATCTAACTTAATTTAGTTCAGAGAATTTGCAGTTTCTTATTCTAATTCCTTACCCTTATAAACTTTTGTTTACCTTTTTTAAGATCCAACAACAAAAACACTCAATATTAACACAGATTCACTATCCTTGTCCAAGTTCCCATAGCTTTCTCTAAAACATCAACAAATTTCAGTTCTGGGCAACACCTTGTTCACCTAATCCCTTTAAAGTCGCTAATAAACCCCAGAGAGTTGAACTCGTATGTTTTTATTGAACGTAAACCTATTAAGAAAGTGATAATACACAAATTCACACTCTCTTTAATACATAGCTTATTGGGATGATGGAATTCTACTTAAAACTGGGGAAACTTTTATTTAATATGAATAACACACGTTTAGAATGGTCAATAAAAACTAAAATAAGACCAGATTTTCTAAAGAGATTAGCATTCCAATAAAAGTGAAAGCAGTATTTATAAAATAGAAGATCTAAGGTAACGCCTTCAACATCTGTTTCTTATATATTACTCTTTTCTTCTCTTTTCTAGTTTGCAACACAACTTATTAATTTTCTGTTTTACCTATTGTTTTTGGCGTAATTACGAAGCATTGCTTTTTTAAAATTTACTTGTTTTTCAGCCGTAGAACTTTCAAAGTTTAATGATATTTTCATGAAAAAATAGTATTCGAACTACATGGTAAAAAAACGAGATGTCACAATCACAATAATGGAAATATTTACTTATTCCTTTTGATCTGGCTTTGTGAAGGACTTATTCGTGTTTCAAAGCGTTTATATTCTATTATAAACACAATATATAACGATGTGTTAGCACAATATACATTCGTTGTTATATAAACTTTCTCATCCTTAAATTCTCGGACTCTCTACCTATTTTAATCTATATCGTCCTCTATTTCTGATTGGACATTTTTATATTCACGAATTTATTCCACTTTAATTGCATAAAAACTATATATTATATGTATATTGTGAATCGTTTATTTATTGAGTTACCATTACATTGCAGTCAATTTCAATATAAAGATTACAACTGAATTTATAAATTTTATTTACCAAGTTGAAAAATTATATTAATCATTTTAGTTTGAGTTTTAATCAGTGTGTTTTGTTTTGTTTTTTGTAAGCGTTTGTTAACAGATGGTTCTTGACAATTATCAAATCAAACCATTACATTGTGCCAACGTAAACAGACAGTGTTAACAGTAAAACGAAAAATTGAAGAGAATGATACAATGGAGAGAAATGTGAAGGTTGGTCTGGTCCTGGACGAAGTCAGATGTGTCACAATGAATTTGTCCATGATACAAATAAATAATAAAGTTCTGGTTTCGTGGGTTATTTTTAAAACGCCAAAGGCCCCCGTTAGGTATCACAAATATATGAAAGGTTAAGAGATCTTCTCATTAATATCAGATTGAAATATCATTATTAATTCATTTATAGATGGGAGGAAACAATAGAAACCAGATGACACAAAAACCCATAATACATTTCTGAAATAGAGCGAAGACGTTTAAATACAAAGCAAACAAAGTGAATAATTGAATAAAATACCGTTAACTTACATTTCCAGTGAATCTACATAATGAAAGTCCCGTTCTATATACCACCAGGCAAATAAAAAGACTGTTTACATGACGAGTTTGTTAGGGAAATAAAAGATAATTGGAAATGAAACTCCATAACAAAGACGTAAAGCTAACAAAGGTTTTTTCGATCCACTGGTAATTAATTAATAGAACTTCTTAAAGCGGTGACAAGAAAACTCCGATTGATTGAGCGAATCAATGGCACATGTTCTTTTTTCCCCCTAGCTTTTAATGCTATTATAAAAATAATGTTTGTCATCATGTCACATTATCTTTCAGTTACACCCGCGGGATGAACAGTACAAGGTCGATTGGTCTGTATTACAACATATACAGACAAGGTTACAGTGACGTTTACATTTTTGCAATTACACATGACAGAAAGCTAAAGTTTTGAATCTGTGTGATGATGGTTGTTAATAATTCACAAAGAATCGTGATGAAAATCCCCGAATGGTCTTAATTAATGGAATCAAATAGTTAAAAATATTATCTGTGAAGGTATCTTCGATTTTCCACCATACACATATTCAACAACCATTGATATCGAAACTTTCAATATCCTCAAATCCATCAACTGTTTTCAATCTAGGTACATGTATACTTCATTTGATCATCATCCCTATCACCATTGCGTAAATATTTAAATGCGATGAATGGACTGATTAGATAAAACATTTGTACTACGGTGCCTTAAAAGTCAGGTCGTTATCATCAACAACAGCATATTTCTTACATAAGAGCGGTGGAATTCATAAAATATGTTAAATTATTTGACTTATTTCGAGCAAATGTCTTTTGACACAAGTACTTATGTCTGTGTAAAGTCGTAATGCCATCTGGTGAAATTCTTGGGCGAGTTAAAGAATGGTTTAATGGAAGTAGTTCATCATTCATGTGAGGTTAAGTTGAAAGTTGATTGTGATGAATGGGCCTATAATTAGACTAAAGATTGCTCTAGAAGATATTAAATTGAAATGGTACCAACTTCCCACCTGTTTTTTTACTTCACCTTCTCCGTTACTTCTTTGAACTTAAACTAAATATACCTTCGTGATTTACTGATGATTTCAAAAAAGTAAGTAACCATAAAATGTGCGTACCTGTTTTAAAGTATTTTATTTCATCGGGAAATAATTAATATTTCGAACAAAACACAATGAACAAAATTAGTCAACCTAAGCCTACTGAATCAATAAGGCTTTGTGTAATAATGAAATATATATAATTCATATGGTTGAGAAGAGTGAAGCAATCCTTTACCTGCAAGTTATTGAATTGCCATCCTATGGTGTTCTTAAAAGACAAATATATGATTTACTTTAAAGGCATACGCGTTCCAAGAATTTGAATTTTGCTTACAGTATATATGCATCAGAATAATTCGATGAATCCACAAAATAAAGTAATTAATTACAATACGCTAAATACTTCCATTAAGTGAATTCAAATTGTGAGTCTTGGAAATCCGTCGAAATTCTAAGGGGAGGTAATCTCACGGTAATTCTACTCGTGAATTGACCTCAACATCGTCAAATAATATATAAATTCACGGAAAAAGCAAATCATGTGATTTAGAATGAACAATCTTACACAAATACAATTTTTAACAAATATTATATGGGCGACCGAATGTCCATAAATTCTAAAGTCCTATTCAAGTACAGTATATCCTGCTCACACAACCACCTTTATTAAGAGCCCACCTTCAATAAGCGACCACAATAAATCCCCTCCCCCCGCCTACGAGTTTTCAATATTCAATGTAGAAAGCAATTCTTTAGAGCTGAATACAAGTCAACTTGTCAAATTGTATGCGTACTTGTCAGCTACAGAGACGGTTTCATTCTTGTATACAGAATTCGATCTTACTGTACAAAGTACAACTCAACTAGACATATCGCAACTTAACAGAGGGCGCTCCAGTAGGTTACGTGATTCAATACGAACAAAATGGCCAGTAAGTTGGCAGATACCGCCGAATTCTTAAATAACAAAGTATCTAAATTGATAAATAACATTAGCGGCGAGGTTGATATATCGTATTACGATGTCGTGATCTATCAGCTTAAACGGATATATCGGGAGTCATTAGATGTCCCGGAGTTCCTAGAAATTTCTATGTTGCTATGTTAAATCACTTGACCTACTGGAGCGCCTGTTAAGTAGAGATATGTCTAGTTGAGTTGTACGTTGTACAGTAAGATGGAATGAAACCGTCTCTGTAAATGTGCATATCTGTCTAGTACGATGATTTATACAAGTACGCATACAATTCGACAAGTATTCAGACTTGTATTCAGCTCTAAAGAATTGTCTTAAGCACAATTTAAAATGTTTTTGGGCTAGTTGAATCGGACTCTGGAATTTTTGGACAATCGGCTGCCCATAATATTATTCATAGGTAAAGTTTGTAATCACTGGAAAAAAAATTGACATAGTGATCATAAGCATCGCTGGGAATTTGCTTTTTCTGATTTAGCGTTGATTACCTTAACGCGTTGTTTTAAACAAAATATATGGTTAATGTCCTATTTTCCCATCGAATCAATATAGAGGCTATAAAATATCACCTTTCCAACAAGTTAAGTTGGTTGTTTGATATTAACTGATATCTTTATATTTTAGCGGCAATAGAAAGACGACAATGTCTAAAACAAATATACAGTTTTTCATGCCACAAACCCATTAGTTAATTAGGAATATAGAAAGGTTGGGAACGTCATAACTAGTCTGTTAATATTTTTATTTAATAGACAAGCCGATTGAACAAAACTTTATCTTAGAACGATCTAGCTGCTTGATAAACCAATCACATTAAAAAAAAATTCAAAATCTGTTCACGAATATTTTCGTTTTATTTAATAGGATACATTTCCTATGTGTTATTCACAATAATTAAACAGAAGTTGCAGGATCTAGTTTTAAATATACATTCCATTCTAAGCAAGCTGCAGTTTAAGCAATATTTCGGAGGTAATGTTAAGGTCCAAATATCTGCAATCAAAGTTTGCTGTCAAAATATTTGATTAAATATTTATTATTTGTCATTTAGATATATTGCCATCATACTTCCTAGGAATTTCAACAGAGGTTTTCAGATTATCATGTTGGTGTGAATCTGTGCAATCAAGGTCTAACCATCACTATATTTTAGATACTTTTATTAAGCCGTCCAACAGTGTCAGAATGTCCATATATTCAGCAATGTAACTACACATATACATACACACAAATCTGTATAAACACCGATTATATCAGTTTTGTTAACTGTTTAAGGTACATAATTATAGCACTCGTGGCTATCAGTCGCTGTTAGTTTACACAGTAAATACAATTTTCATTCAGTTATAATCACGTTTTATGCATTTTAAAAACACTTTATAAATGAACAACTACGAATATTGTATCATTAAATGTAGCCTGAGGTGCCGAGCCCCAAGGTCAAGGTCGCGACATAAAGGAATTAGACATGGTGAATTAGACCCCTGGGATATAAATAAATCATTTCTGATTACAAGTTAAATTGTCAATCTTCTCTAGGCGATTGTAACTCACACATCTCTAAATAGGTAGTTTTAAATATATTCTAGGAGAAGTGATATGTTGAATATTGCTGCACAAGCCAAATATTTCACTGTGTACAGATTCGTGTAATGGTGCACATATACCTGTTCATTAGCCATCGTGACTGTCTCAACTTGAAAGGGCCGAGCCAAACTGAAGGGAGAAATCAAGAAGGAAAATATTTCTTCTGAACTATTAGGTTAATGCCTATTCCGTTTATGGAATAAACAGACTACGGTCTGTATGTATTTTCATTTCTTAAACTGAAATACCACGCCACTTGGGCTAAAGATGTGGACTGGGAGGCACCGTTCTAACTAATTGTTCTATAACTTAAACTTACTAATGATTACAATAATAAATGCAATGCACTGCAATTCAGGTGCATTGATCTGAAAATTTAAGTTGCTCCAGATTGAAAACCGATATCCTTCTTGGTATGGTATGAAGTCAGACGTCTCGGACAAAAGTACACCACTAACCAATTATTATTTTAAATAGTATTTTGAGAAGGAATTTGGGGTAATATAAACTATCTTGTAATAAATAGAAGAGATTCCTGGGGTTCTGGTTAATACAAAAACTAGAAAAGGTGTGAAGAACCTGTGGTTCAGGTGAAAGGTCAACTCAAGTACTGTAAAATAGATAATATACACAAGTAGTTCAAGGGGAAGGTAATCCATAATTGTTAATAATGTCTACTTTTGCACTTAAAAACAATCAAACAGAAATAATTAACGGAAAGTAAGATTACCGTTTTTATACGCCCACCAATATATTGGAGGCGTATATTGTGATCGCCCCGGCGGTCCGTCTGTCTGTCGGGTCTGTTCACATTTATCTTGTGCTCACTCTACAGGCTACAATTCTTTCTGCATTCTTTTGATTTTTATTTTGTGGGTCAATGTCATTATGAAGATGATCCCTATTGATTTTGGTGATGATCGGATAATTTTTCACCGAGATATTGCATCTGACTTAGTGGTTTTCACTCCATTAGCTATAGGGTGCAACTCGTGCTCACTCTACAGGCTACAATTCTGTATGGATTCTTTTGATGTTTATTTTGTGAGTCAATGTCATTATGAAGATGATCCCTATCGATTTTGGTGATGATCGGATAATTTTTCACCCAAATATTGCATCTGACTTAGTGGTTTTCTCGTGCTCACTCTACAGGCTACAATTCTTTATGGATTCTTTTGATTTTTATTTTGTGGGTCAATGTCATTATGAAGATGATCCCCATTGGTTTTGGTGATGATCGAATAATTTTTCACCGAAATATTGCATCTGACTTAGTGGTTTTCACTCCATTAGCTATAGGGTGCAACTCGTGCTCACTCTACAAGCTACAATTCTTTATGGATTCTTTTCATTTTTATTTTGTGGGTCAATGTCATTATGAAGATGATCCCTATCGATTTTGGTGATGATCGGATAATTTTTCACCCAAATATTGCATCTGACAATGCCTTGTCCTTAATATCAGAGCTGCTGGTGGGCGTATGTCAACTTGCTTCGCAAGGCTATCTTTTTTTTTTCAGATTCCAGATTATAGACTATCAGAGTTACATTCAGGGAACTTGACTAGAAAATTGCTGCATGGCTGAGTTGTTACCAGTGTTCGTCCTGTGGTGAATTCGAGCTCTTCTTTATCTGATTGTCTTTGTCTTTTTACACTACCATCTCTACCGGTCGACATAGGTAATTCCAAATGCTGCAAAATATCGTTGGCATTCCTGGGTTCAAGGTCAAATGGTTGTCCCAAAAACATAAAGACTCATATAAACCACAATTTTGCCCTGAGGACGAAATTCAAACAAGCGAACACAACCTCTGGATTACATGTCATTGATGTTTCTTGTTTCCTACTTATTATAGATATGGTCCTGTTATTTAGTTTACTGTCAGACCAATATTCCCTGGTCTATCATACTGTTAGAAATATTATATGTAATCTTACCACTGTGATTGGATTGATAATTCCATCGTCTTTATTACAGACAAAATAAAGAATCGAAATCTCTTTAAGACACGGAGAATGGATTAAACTCATACTTGAGTCTAGACTTGTTTCAATACAAGATTTCAATAATCACAAACAACCGAGTCTCATTGTGTCAATGGCGATAACTGCATATGATGCTTAAATTTCTTAATATAGTATTAAATACATTTTCAAGAACATGGAACAAGATGCTATATTGTCGCCAGAGTTAACATGTCTAAAAGCGAAATTACACGATTGTTGATATACAGGTGTTAGCAACATTATCCGGAAGTCAGAGGCTGAAGTAAATTGTATAGCAAATAATTCATACACTATTATGCTGTAAGGGAATATATCGTCTTGCCTTTATCGACTGTGCTTTAAATATGTCTATATGTTAATTAAACAGAAATACTTTCAACCCTAACAGACTTTAAATCATTAAGTAAAATATATAAGCAGGTGAAGATGGACTGAAATTGATTTCAGATCATGTTTCTTACAAATAACCACCTTTATTATAACATATTAATACTGAGATCTAAAATCATGTAGTTTCATCTCGTCATTAGAAAGTCAACTTACACCCTTAACCCTCGTTTTCAACGAGATTTCTGGAAAAAGTTCTAGAAGGTTGAATTTTGTGATTTAACATGGAAATAGATGGCAAATGAATTAGTGGACTAAGTCAATATATTGTGTAGCAAGTTCTTTCACAGCTCGACTTAGCCTTATCACTAAATCTCTAAAAATTAATGAATTTTAAGATCTGTTATTAAATTTCTGGTTGTCACAGAGGAGCACAAAGAACAAAAATCCTAAAGCACTCTTATCAGTGCCCACACCGCACGTATTTCATGTTTCTGTGATAAATTGATTTTCATACAGTAACCATCTGTCTGCTCCCAAGATCAGCATGATTTATATTTGACATTGTGTTTGCATTCATACAGATCTGGTATCTATTAAACCCATTCCAGTTTATCTTTTCTACATGTTTAGCATAAACAGAATTACCAAGCCTTCACTGATTTCGATTCCTGGTTTCTTGCAAAGTTAACATAAAAAAGCGCCATTAAAGTTACCTCCAGGCCTAGGTTAATCAACTAGTCAACAGCCATGTGTTAGATTCAAATAATCAAAAGGTACTATTTCTGAAATCGAGGAAGGAAATCTCGTTCAATAATATTAGGGTGTGTATCATGCGAGAAATGATCTTGAACATTAAAAAAGCGAAATTATTCTTCGTGTAAAACACGTGTACTATACAACAAGCCGATTGCAATACAAGCACTTTTCATTCTAGCATACATTATATGGTATGTTTGAATATATCAATATAATATTTTCTAATAATTCAATGGTTTCTACACGAATTGTAAATTTCAAGTTGTATTTTCTCCAATATCAGAGCGTTATCGGTGCACAAAATATAGCATTCTGAATGGACTATAATGATACAGCGTGAATGTCACTTGCAGTGAGAATGTATTACCGGTTAACATGAAGACAATTTACAAGATGTAAGCTAATTTCGAAATACAAATTTTGAACCGTCAGTCAATTTCTTGTTCTTAATTGACTTGTAATAGGTTCCATATCTGACACGATAGGTTAATCAAAGCAATTAGCTACATTTCAATTACAACGCCTTTCTTCCTAAAGTATTAACATTTATAGATAGCCTTTGTAGTACAAAACTTGTCAATAGGAGGTATATTCAATTTCCCCAACAACATAGTTTTATTTTGGCAGCTCAATATCAGTGTAGAATGATGTTAATGTGCATTGAATGTTTCCAGATCTTGATTTCCACGCCCTAATTTCGGATGAACAATGAACTTGTTGAACTACTAAATTGTGTGAATCAAATTTTGTTCCTGATTAATTGTGTTTTGGTATAGGGTTGTGACTAATTGAAGTAAGAATTGGCTTAAACCAAGGATATAGTTACCAAGTGGGTTTCAACATTGGAAGATACGGCTTGCTTATTCTATGATTGGGCTGTATGGTGCCGCTCAGTTACCTCAAATATCAATGCGTCTTTTTATTAACCTTGTCTTATCCTTAATCAGTTGACAGTGACTTACGACTTTGATTATCATGAGGCTTATGCCGAGGCTTTTGTACGCCAAGGATATAAACTATCAAATGGATACACGTATTATTAGAATAGTACGGTGAGCATATAAGCATTGTTTTATGACACTTTGGTAGGCTGAGAATATAAACTTTTTTTTTGGACATTTTGGTAGGCTGAGAATATAAACTTGGTTTTAATGACACTATTGTAGGCTAAGGATATGAACTTGTTTTTGGGACACTTTGGTAGGCTGAGAATGTAAACTTGTTTATTTATGACACTTTGGTAGGCCGAGGACATAAACTTGGTTTGTTTGATACTATGGTAGACTGAGAATATAAACTTGTTTATTTATGACACTTTGGTAGGCTGAGGACATAAACTTGGTTTGTTTGATACTATTGTAGGCTGAGGACATAAACTTGGTTTGTATGGCATTTTGGTAGGCTGAGAATATAAACTTGATTTGTGTGATACTATGGTAGACTGAGAATATAAACTTGTTTATTTATGACACTTTGGTATGCTGAGGATATAAACTTTGTTTGTTTGATACTATTGTAGGCTGAGGACATAAACTTGGTTTGTATTTTACTTTGGTAGGCTGAGAATATAAACTTGGTTTTATGACACTTTGGTAGGCTGAGGATATAAACTTGGTTTGTTTGATACTATTGTAGGCTGAGAATATAAACTTGTTTATTTATGACACTTTGGTAGGCTGAGGACATAAACTTGGTTTGTTTGTTAATATTGTGGGCTGAGGACATAAACTTGGTTTTATGACACTTTGGTAGGCTGAGGACATAAACTTAGTTTTTTTATGACAATATTGTAGGCTGAGGACATAAACTTGGTTTTGATGACACTATGGCAGGCTGAGGACATAAAACTTGGTTATTATGACACTATTGTAGGCTGAGCACATAAACTTTGCTTTTATGATACTATGGTAGACTGAGGACACAAACTTGGTTTTTATGACATTAAACTTATCATGACACTAAAGCTTTAAGCTTGGTAACCATGACATTATGGTACGCTAAGGATAGAAACATGGTTGTCAAGTAATCATGACACTAAAGTTTTAGTTACCATAACACTAAGGTATGCTCAACCTTTAATATGACACTGCAATACACTATGACAATTTGACACACTGAGGCTTTAAACTTGTTCTTGAGAAAGCTATTTCATTGAGAAGGGGTAGTATTTTCAGAACTGAGTGGTGCTTATGCATGATATGGAATTTTACTACTAATTGCATGCTTAGTTTTGCTTCACAATCGACTAAAATGACGGATTCCATGAGTTTATTTAGGTAACTTCCAATCCCAGGACGAAAATCTAGTTGCGTTTTTAAATCAAAGTGTAATTGAAATATTTAAAGCCATTTCTTGAGTATCTGTTAATAATGAGAAACCTTGACAATAGGACTTGATTTTTAACTAATGCGAACTATTTAGTTTCGATGCAATTACGGAAGTAAATGAAAGGAAACACCCATAACACGTGGTTCTATAATTGAATGTGACACGACAGGCTCTAATTCGTACATTTAACTTGATGAAAATCAGTATCAGAACACTTATATCACTTGAAAAAAGGAAACCGTAAAAACCATAAAACTCTAAACGGATATATCTAAGTTCTATACTCAAGTACTTCAAAATAGAGCTGTGGAACTAATTGGTGGAGTTCCAATTCTATTTTAAATCCCTTTTTTTTGGATTCTGCTCAAGAGCAATTAAAAGTGGGCTATGTAAAAAATTTTAACATTTTTAATGCGTTCTAAATTGTTGAATATAACTATCTACTAAATAAGAGTTTATAGTTTGTGTTATTCCGGTTATTTTCGTCGTGTATTGTCAAGGCTTCTAGTAACCTTCAACACATAGGTCGCCTTTCCTCAATACAATGCTCGACCCAGATTTAAACGGATGCAGATGTTTCGGAAAACATCATTATCAAATACAACATTAACGAAGTTTAAAGTTTCATCTCGTCTATAAAAGAAAATTAACTTCGAAATATTTTATAACTAATAAAATAGACATCACGTAACTTAATTAAAGATTGAAAACGAGACATTGAAGTATGAAGTATGAAGTGATCTTGCATATCAAACTTCAGAATCTAGCTGTCTAACTGTCCAAGAGGGGGTTATCCTTTGGGGAAACCACAGCATGGGTGAATCGTCGACATAAACAGTCCAATCATTATACCACATGTTAACCACTAAATATTTTAATTTTGTCTCCTTTACCAGAAAATGATTATTCTCAAAGCGAATTCGGATTAATATGGCAATCATGAGACTGACCAACTTTCCCGGATTGAATTATACGAGGCACTGATCATTTTCGTGAACAGAGGAACACAAGCAAAACCCTATTTGTACCGTTTACCTTAAAGTATCTTAAAACTGACATTTTTTTAAAAATGCTTACTCATTTATTTAGCGATTTTCAATACTCAACTGCATCTTTCTGGATAATTTTTTAGTTTTTTTTTTTTTTTTAGTATCCATTTCTTTTTTAATGTTATTTATGGCAGCAGGTATATTTATTGATGAATAGAGTCCTTATTGGCCAAGTTTAAAATTTTCAAATTTTATGTTCATTCTAAGACCTATTAAGCCCTTTAAATCTAACCCGGTATTATCGTGAATAGAGGGTAATAATTATCCTTCCAATATTGATTCGCAGTTTGACATGACGTTCGCTGGAGGTTCTTTTTTAAACTGTATAGGTAATTAATATTTTAATCTATATATTATAAATTACATAATTAGAACCCATGCTGTCTTGTGGGTTAATGATTGCTCGGTTAATGATAATAATATAACGAAGACTGTCGGTTTTTGCTTCAAGTAATTAGATTTTCTTTATTAGAGTTACTAACAACAAAATATAAAGTACATTAAATATGCTTCCAATACCATCATAATTTTGATGAAATCTTATCTGAAATTATCTTTTTATCTAGTATATTATCTTTATTAATAACTGGAGAAATTGAATACAAGTTTTTGAACTAGTGCCATATTCCATCTAACCTACAGACAGAAAAAATAAACAATTTCCAAAGTAAACATACAACCCATACAACAATTTCTTGATGGGATTAAAGTAGTGGTGTCTACAGTGACCAACTATCGTAATGGTTAGAACTGTTTTTTTTTTTAAATAGAGATTCTACATTATTAGCAAGGCAAAGGCAAAATACGTAACAGAACTGTAATAATAATAATAATAAACTCTTTATTTTACATGGGTCAGAATTAGGCCCAATACACAAGGACATGGTCCTGTCTCAAATTAATAATAATAGCGAAGCAGTGCTTTTTTCGACTTTAAGTTAACCATTCTTTCCAAACCGAACCCGTGAAGTAGGATTGCGTGCTCTTAAACATTAGTTATATTAAGCAGTCTATGAAATATAAATGTAAAGTTCATGCCAAAAGCCAATACTTTAGCAAAACTGGTATGCCAAATTAAAGATTCTGGAAAGCCAGTCAGATATGATCAATTCCGTCAATGTACCAACTGAACTAGAAGAACCTGACCAATGTCCCCTATTATCACCATGTACCAAATTGTGATCATTAACGCGCAGACAGAGTCGATTTTATATAAGACCAGTAAAAAATGTTGTTTCTGTTAACCTATTTCTGTTCCTCTCTGTAATTTAATTAAATAAATACTTAACGGTTATTACATAATATATATCTTAATATAAATACTCATCAGATCAAACAAGTTCATCTTTCATATTTACACAAATCTCCTTTCCACGTGTTAAGAATTAACTGGTTGCAATAAAAAAAGTGCTTTATCAATATCTAATTTGTAAGGTATTTAGATAATGTAATAGCCCTGTTTGATGTGATTGGACTTTACACAAGTTTATTAAGAGAGTGTAGTCTATATTGTGCATAACGTCCAGAAGGAAGGTATTCTAGAATTCGCATTGCCTCCAGAATATTGTCTACAAGTAAACAATAAATTAAATCTGATTTCTATGCATTAGATTAATCCATTCAATCAAATTAAAATGTCAAAGCTAAAATTCTTACAACGGTTGATGATTAATAACTTTGAAAAAACAAAACCTGTATGGCTTTATTTGTTATAATTAAGGTTAATGTAAAATGGCATTTACATCAAAGACCTGCAGCCCATTAGGTAGATGAGTTTAGACCTCTCGATACTTATCTTGTATTCTTACATCCTTTTTCGTACATTATTCATACATATTCATGGTTCAAACCCACTTGTGTTAAGTGTTTTAAGTTTGAACCTTCTAGTTTAATACAGGAGTATATATGTATGCTATAAATATTTCAAAAGTCATCAAAAAGGGTTCCTCATCGTCGATTTTCAGTAAATCATCGTAACAGGAGGTAAAATTAATACTGCTGTTTCTAATTACTTCAAATCACTTAATAGTTTACTGGAGTGAAAACAATTAGATGGATCCCTCCTTAGACATGTTCATGTATTGTAATTGTGTAAATTTTGATATCAAAATGAAGAAATCGGATGTTTTTAAAGATAAACCTATACAATCTCGTCATCTGAAACAAATAGACTGAAGTTTAAAATTACCCATAAGAGGTGATCGAGAATATTAGATGGGTTTCTAATTGATTTCAAAGTTAATTGCTTTAAAGCTTTAAAATATCAATTGCCACCCACTACTGTTGCAAAGATCGGGAATTTGAGTGATTTTCCATTATCAAAAACATCCTTGTATTTGATTTGTCATTAACGTTGTTTTTATGTTTTAGTGCTTCTGCTTACCGACTAATTTTCTTAAACATTTCCAGCGCTTGTTTTACAGTTGGCATGTTTCTTCCTGTTTGATACTAGAAAAAGCTAATTGTTCAGTTTTGAAAGTATCTTGTGCTGTGTGCGGAAAAGGCCAATTTTATAATCCTTTTATATTTCATGCTTTCAATGATTGATCATATAGACTTTTATATCACTATGTATATTACAATATGTTATAAAGTGGTATCAAAGTAGAACTTCTGTATTTTTGTCTTTATTCACATCATTATGTCTAGATTGTTTGTTTGTTTTGTTTTCTTGTATTGCTTTGAGGAGAGCCGTGGAGGCTCAGTGAGTTAGACGCTTGCTCGCTAATCTTGGTAAAGGTCGAGATGAACTTTCGGATTTTTTAGCCGAGTTTTCCCTTGTCTAGTCGATCGGATGGGACAAAAAGACCCCGTGTTCACGATAAAGATCTCTTGACAGTTGGAAATCGCAAAAATGTAGGCTAATGCCGCTGTCCTGGCAAAATGTCTCTCAATGCACACTGCACGGCGTTAGTAATACGTAAAAATCCAATCATTTCATGTGTAACTTATGCAATATAATTATTATTATTATAATAGAGTACATAATATGAACATTTTTAGATGATCGGACCAGGATTAGAAATGAACAGGATTCCATCTTCTTCTTCTCCTGAAAGGCTCAGGAAGACAGGTATCGATAATGGAAGTAAGTGTAATATAGGGCTAATAATTTTGTTTTTAGACTTTCGGGAAATGTCATGTCAGGGATGTTAATTAACTGTTGAATATTTCATTCACGATGTCCAGATTCTTTTCCCAACCTTTTGAAGTAACTCTTAACACTGTCTGTATGAGAGAGTGGAAATCAAAGCAAGTTTATATAAATCTGACGTGTTTTCATGTATGTGCCAATATTTGAAATTATTTTGTTACACGATCTTCTTCAAATTAAACATCAAGATACCTTAGAGTAAGAGTAACACAAACAAATGAAATTATAGTTGCAAAAAAAGGACGTAAAATGTTTCATTCATTCGTTCACTTCTTATCTGGTTCACATCATACAAAAATGGAAAGAATGTTCTTTTGTGTCTGGATCTATATCAGAGGGCGGCTTTTAAAATCAGTCTGCTGGTTGAGCTTCGATTCCGATTCGCGTCACTGACCAACAGAAATCTGCCTGGTGACAGCCATCATCAATACTCCAAAAACATGTTTGTTACGATTGATTCAAGGCTCAATGAAGACAAAATCCTTATTTACTATTGAAAATCTGGAAATAAACCAACTTTAAATTTCTATAACGCATATGATCAACTATAAAGCTAACCAATAACATAGAGATTGGTAATGAGAATGAATCACCGTTATTATATATTGTAGTGTTAGTTCTATTATTATTGTTTTATTGTATACTATTTCCGGTTCCTATCTTCCAGGAATTCTAGAATTATATAACAATAACAATAATCAGATATACAACTTCCTGCTAACCATCTTTAATCAATTATTCAATAACTCATATCTTTACGATCTGCTGCAATCATATTACAAAGCATGTGGTATGTTATATGGTATACAGAAGATTCCAATACTTGATTTAAAAAATCCAGATAACACCATGCAATAGTCTTTATAAGTAATTGAATTGAACTGGAAGTTGGCAAAGTAAAGTCGAGGGTAGTGTAGATTACGATTCTAATTACTTGAACGCAAATCACAAATTTAAATTATTGGCCTAAATTGGAAGTGGCGTGAGGCGATGTGTCTACATGAACCATCACCCCATTACTTCAACTATGTGAAGTCAGTCGCGACTCACTGCTGTGCTACTTATCCTTGTTCATAGAAAAGCAACTATGCTGCAGGGAGTCTTCCATGATTAGTGTCAGCAGGTGAATCAAAAGCCAAGTATCTTATAGCGGATATTATTATGGTGACATCTATTTCAATTTGACACATTGACCATTGACCTCGAAATATCACTGAAGAACCCTTCAAACACATACTGGTGACATGGTCAAAAGTTTATAATTCATAATAAGAATCATTGTGGAACTCATTGTAGTATAATGCACTATACGCAACGTCTTAGGATCATATTTAATCAATACAAGCGCAATCGCAATTAAGGTATATTGTATTTCATATGACTGACTCATTGATTACAGATTACATGTTAATTAAGGATCATTGCTACTTTGATGAGATAACATTACTAAGCGAAAGTAGTTATCATCTTTGTATCAATATTGTCTTGAAGGACGAAAACACTTTTGCACGATGAAGTCTACTATATTTGATAAAACGCAAAGGTGTCGTTGGAATTCGTAACTGGTCTAATAATTAACGTGAGCGTGTGACTTAACAGCATGTTTTGGCAATCTGTCTATTTTAAGGTTTAAACAACGCACTTTAAATCATACATCAGACGCAAAATGTTTTTCAATGTCTGATTTAATCACATTTATAAAAAGTAAGAGATGCTGAGAATCGATTCAAGGTGGTCCTAATTACACACTATCAGATGTGAAAGGTGGTAATGATTTTATCTAGACTTATTTTAAATGACTTTAAATTACCTCAAAATCTCATTTTATCTTAGCATCGAGCTTCTTAATTATGTTTCACTATGTTTAAACACTTCATTAAACACTTGCTCTAATAAAAATGAGACTGTGGAAGATGGGATGATGACCTGGATACACAGGACAAAATGAGCTTTGAAAACCACGATTAGAGAATGAGCAATATAAAAATAGCGATAGACATCTTAACAAGCTCAAATTTCTAATGGCAGCAATATCACCAGGGAGATTGACTTTGGCTATCAGAAAATGAATTATTGTGAGAGTAACATTTCCAAATAATGCAAGCTTTGTTTACAGTCTTTTTCAGATAAACTCTAGAATCATGTGTGATTACAAACACTGATATCAAGTCAAAATCCATCTAGAAACCATCTCGTGTCCACCACAATTATTTTCAAGAACATATTATTGGAATCTTCTGATTTCCAATAGGATGCATCTTTTGGTGATTACACACGCTTACACAAATGTTCCATCTCTATCGTGTCAACTACAATAAATTTGACGCGTTTTCAAGAACAATGGCATTAAATCGTAGCAATTTTTAAAAATTAATCAATTTCAATAGGGTTCATCATATGGTTATTACAAACACCATTAAGAAATCATACTCTTATTTTCAATAGGATTTATCCCTTTGGTAAAGACGGCTAAAAACTACAAGTCATTATGAGGTTCAAATATGAACTAGATAAGATCAGACTCCTCCAGCACCTCTATTTTATTATTTTTATTTCACATTTTACACAAATTTTCATGTTTGGGCTGATTGTCTGTTTTCTCGAGGAGCTACAATCAAGGAGAATTATGACACGATTCGTGTGAGCTCAAATATAAATACATCAATAATGACATTTAGCATGCTTGTGAATACCTAAATGCCAAATGTTGAATGAGTTGTGTGTCGTTCCTATGAAATCATGAGATATTCTTGTGTCAGACGTGCTCATTTCAACTGAAAGTTTTCTTCTCGCTCGTCAAGCTGCATGTTAACACCATGTTATAAGTTGTTTTTAATAAACAGTCCTACACACAAGTTGGCTGGGTCTAGCTTGGTCTAATATGGCCATTTGATTGTCATAAGATGATAATTAGTTTACTGTCATCATTTAAATTGAAAAGTACACCTCCCATACTGGGGAGAAATGAAATTTGATACTTTTACTGTCATGGAAAGAAATGCCTATTATAAGAATTTGGTCAATGTGATCAGAACTGAGTTTAAGACAAAACTGTGAACTTGAAGACAACAAAAAATTCAGTTGTGTTGTGTAAAATATAAAGATCAAGCTTAAGTTAAATTTTATCACTTTAATACCAATACAATTAAAAACACTTAAGGATATTATTCGAACTTAAAGTATTTTGTGGTTCAAATTAGGTTATGAACTGATTGTTATAAACTGAATCTTTTGCTTGATATTTTGTTGATGATTTGTTGTTCATGAATATATTTGGTGGTTTGATAATTAAAAATGATTTGTTAGTCAATCTGAATATTTTTGTGGTTTGATATAAAGAATTGTTTTGTTAGTCAATCTGAATATGTTTTGCGATTCGATATATAGAATTGAATTGTTAGTCAATCTGAATATGTTTTGTGGTTCAATATATAGAAGTGATTTGTTGTTCATGAATATGTTTGGTGGTTTGATAAGTACAAATGATTTGTTAGTCAATCTGAATATGTTTTGTGGTTCGATATTTAGAATTGATTTGTTAGTCAATCTGAATATGTTTTGTGGTTCGATATAGAAATGATTTGTTAGTCAATCAGAATGTATTTTGTGGTTCGATATAGAAATGATTTGTTAGCCAATCAGAATGTGCTTTGTGGTTCGATATAGAAATGATTTGTTAGTCAATCAGAATGTTTTTTGTGGTTCGATATATAAATGATTTGTTAGTCAATCAGAATGTAATTTGTGGTTCGATATAGAAATGATTTGTTAGTCAATCAGAATGTTTTTTGTGGTTCGATATATAAATGATTTGTTAGTCAATCAGAATGTGTTTTGTGGTTCGATATAGAAATGATTTGTTAGTCAATCAGAATGAGTTTTGTGGTTCGATATAGAAATGATTTGTTAGCCAATCAGCCAATCAGAATGTGCTTTGTGGTTCGATATAGAAATGATTTGTTAGTCAATCTGAATATGTTCGATTTTAAGATGTGCTATCTGTATATTTTCATCTTAACCAAAATAAATGTTTTGGAACATTTTCTGACCGCATATGAACAACTAAAAAATACTTTTTGAGACGTGATTTAAGCGGAATTAAAATTGAGTGCTACAAGCTACATTCTGTCCAAACAAAAACATTTAACTGAACAATGTAATATATATTTTAATATGTAAGGTGTTGATCGAAATTCATTGGTCCATCACTTATAACAACCTCAGGAGTTATTTAATAATAGTTCAAGTTGATTTACTTAATAAAGTAGTTTTGGTTCAGAATGCTATAATGCCACATTATACACACATATTTCTCTAATAAAGTATGATATTACGCTCATGAGTGGCCATTAATACAGTATAATAAATCAAAAAATAGCAGGGAATCTCGAAATATTATAATTAAATTAAGACGTCATATAGAAAGCAATTTTTTTATATTTCATTCAGTGGCTGAAGCGATTCATGTTCATGGATGCTGATCTACCACCAACTGATTTCTCTATTTCCAAGGCCTATCCTTTTTTAAAATTAGGCTAATTTCATCGATTTTTTAATGCAGACTGGAATAATTTGAGTGCTTGAAGCTAATTTAAATTTAATTCTAGACATTGGATAAAAAAACACTAAAGTTTTTAATTGAAGACCAAAAGCCTTTTTTAAAAAACGTTATGTTCAATAGAAAACCAATATAGAGGGTCCAAAAATGTTTTGTTCTTTTGATGCAATCACTTATATTTGTCTGCAATTTTCTTATGTAGTAATGTTTTTCTTTCAATGAGTACGGTAACACTATGGCCATATAGAAAAATAAAACTGGTCGGTTTTATATGGAATCGCAAACTCTCAATTGAAACTATCAATATGGCATTAAAAATTATGTACATGTACACTCATGCTTCTTCTTTTTGCCCTACAGCTTAAACCACATGTCGTTATTAATCTGTTATGTCAGATATTCTAATGTCCCCAACGCATTAATATGTCAGTATAATGTCTTTATATGAATTAAACTTTACGATTCACTTAAACCGTTTAATTTTATATGTTGATCAATATGCAAAATATGATGGCTGTCAGTCGCATATAGTAAAAATGTTACTTTAGTATAATTGATCGATATCGGCATGTGTAGGTCTTGTGATCTCGAATAAATTAAAATTCCTCTTTAATCTAAATCATCGCTGTTGCTTGTAAACCTTGGTTACCAGACAGCTGTAAGACACTATGACTAGGGTCCAAGCTCAGACACTTATCTTCTAAGCCATAAGCTGTATTGATAATTTAATCTTTACATGACATTTAGTATGAACATAAGATTATAAGAACATTATTTTCGAAAATGGATACAGTCATTTACTTATTCCTTCAATTATAGGGTTGTTTCAATTGGTAATTGCCTTACTTTGAATGACATTGTTGTAATGTTACCATGCATGCAAATGTTTTTTGTTGTTTAGTTCTGCGTCTTCGTTCAACCTACACATGAAGAGGAATGGTGTTTGACATTTGATGTAAATGCAATGGTATTAAACATTTCAAGGTTGTGAAATAACACATCATTGCTAATTTTTATACCATGAACTTTCTAAACAATATAGTGCAATATGTAGACTTTTATACAAGTTAAGACTCTATACAGATGGGAAGAATTATGAGAAATATGTGTAAAGTGTATGTAAGAAAAGATGAGAAATATTTGCAAATGAAGTATAATCATGAAGGTTTAAAGGATTCAGTATCATGTATTTTAGTGTATTACCCATAAATGTAATAACACCCACCATAAATGTTATTCCCACCATAAAGGCTATAGAATTCATCCAGCGCTGCTTGGTAATGATATCAAGCTCAATGAAGTCAAATTTATTCTGTTTATTTCGATATGATAATGTTTTGCTATGGATTAAACATAAAGATCACGACTCATTCATTTCAATTATTTCTTTTCTCCTTTTGTTTAATAATTAAAGGTAAAAAGTTCAATTTGTACCCTTTTTAACAGCTATTGTAATACATGTACTATAAACTTTGCTCTTTAGAATACATTCAGATCTTTTTGTCTATTTGATTTAGTCAAATTTCAGTCCAAAAATATTCACACACTTTCTTAAGCTGAATGCACTCTTTCCTTTCGTATTGGAACAGGTCAATAAAGTCAATCTATGGAAGACTAGTGTCTAAACCTGTGAAAGAAAAGGGCTAATCCTCAGGAAACCGTAAAATTTCAAAGTTCTCGACAGAAAATCCATACATCATAGATCTCTTTTAAGTGGTATTCAGTGTTCAAATGACAATTTTTTTTACTTTGCAGTATATCAATTATGCTGACTTAATTACTGTATTGTATCTGCACCGTTAATTTTTACATTCATGGTTGATGGGGTATTACATATACGGTTGACTTTATTACATTTATGGTGGATGGAGTATTACATTTATGGTGGATGGAGTATTACATTTATGGTTAATTGTTTTTACATTTATGGTGGGTATTACATTTATGATTGGTATTACATTTATGGTGGGTATTACATTTATGATTGGTATTACATTTATGATTGGTATTACTGTTATGGTGGGTATTATATTTATGGGTAATACAATTGCTACTTCGAGATTTTCAAATATTTCGACAAATTTTAAAAACAGTATGTGAGCACTTGGTCTATTGCCTTAAAAAAATATAAAACTCTCATAATGTCTGGTTTTGATGTGGTTACTTTTATACTGATCTACATCCAGGTAAATGAATATATACTATACAGATTTCATTACTTAAAGTGAAAATAGGTCTTCGAATGAACATAATATATGAAAATTTTAAACTTTGCCAATAGGAGCTCTATTTATCAGTATCAGTCGGTCCGTCCACATTTGTTGTATCCACGATACAGGCTACAGTTTTTATCCGATCTTAATGAAACTTGGTATACATGTATATATTGATGATATCTCGGTAAAGTTCGAAAATGGAAATTATCGCATGAATGGTTTTTGAGTTATTGCACTTGACTTAGTAAAAACGCGTCAAATTTGGTTTGTATCCACAATAGGGCTACAGTTTTTAACCGATATTAATGAAACTTGGTATACATGTATATATTGATGATATCTCGGTCAAGTTCGAAAATGGAAATTATCGCATGAAGGTTTTTGAGTTATTGCCCTTTACTTAGAAAAATCTTCTCAAAATTTTAGTTCCGATGCAATAAATCCTCCAATTTTCAGAAGGATGTTGATGAAACTTGGTGTGAGCATTGGAATTGATAAGGCCTCAGTCAAGTTGCGTCAAAATTCTATTGTGGTTGCAATAAGAAGCTTTAAATTTCAAAGGATTTCGATCGAACTTGGTGTAAGCATCAGAATTGATAAGACATTAGTCAAGTTTGAATTTCTGATTTTTTTTAACAAATGGTTTTTGGGTTATTGACCTTGACTTAGTAAAATTGCGTCAAAAATATTTGTGGGTGCAAAATAAGCTACAATTTTTTAATAGATTTGATGAAACTTGGTATGAGTATTGAAATAGATAAGATGGTGGTCAAGTTCTAATTTGACAGTTTTCCATGAACAGTTTTTGAGTTTTTGCCCTGATCTTCAATATTAATTCAGTGAATGTTTTTTGAGTTATTGCTCTATTTATTTTTCAAATTCAATGCTGCCAGTGGGCGTATGTTACGTTGCCTGGCAAGCTATCTTTTTCCAGATTTTAAGGGATTCTGTTACTTTATGATACGAGGTAAGTTCACTGATGAATATATAGTCATATGGACCATTCTTGAGAACTAAAATTGAATGTTCATGCTAAGATGCAGTATCCCTTTAGGCTATACCACTTAATTAGTCGAAATCAGGCGTATAACAATTGAGCTTATTTGTAAAGCTTATTCTGAAAACAATATTTTATGACATAAATTAATATTCAGAGTATTCCCTAAAAATTATTTACGCTGAAGGTTTATTGTAATTAAAAGTCTAGCCAAAATAACTCAATAATAATTTCTAAACTGTCAACTCAGTATTTTTCAATATCTGAATGTTATATGACTTTTAAAAGACCACCGCGGTGTTTCCTTAAATAATATAACCCAGTTAGCTGAATGTGTTAAACTTGCTGTGTGTATTTTATACTGTACCATTATACACTATTGTCGTGGAGGTGTATTCACTAGGGTGGGTTGACTTGCAAATCCTTTCATCTCTTAAGGTTCAATGCATGCGATGTTAGCGCCTTTTCCGAGAAATGGACCCAAAAATACTCGACTGCAGCATTACAGGTATACTTTTAACAATATCTCTTAAATGTTCTTCAAAATATTGAAAACAACCATGTAATGTAAATAAATGTCAGAAGACCGAAAATAACAAAGGACTGCATTCACTATATGGTCATTCATCACTTCATATTACCCGTGCTGCTAGGAAGCTAGTTTTCGGCAATTAATGGAAACCGTAAAACTGTAAAGCTTTACTTTACAAATCTTTGTAAATTGATAGAGAAGTAGTAAACAATAGCGTTGAGCAATAAGCATGAAGCATGATTTAAAGAGCTATTGACATCAACTTATATATTTCATGGTCTAATAACTAGAAGATAACTGTCATTGTGTGAGGTCTCACGAGGAAACAAAAAACAAAATGTATTGTCTTTGTGGGCATACCCGACTTTCATTGGATCAAGGTTACCGTTTCAATAATTCTTTAAATCTCAATGATCCAGACATTTACTGAACTCATTGAAGTATGTCTTATTGGTATGGGGTCAGTTTTTGTGATATCGCCTTTACATATGGTTGTCGTCTTAACATCTTGAATGAAGCATTACCACAACATTCAACTGTCATCTGGCTTTAAGGTTCGAAAGCATGTCAACTGGTGGCATTCTGTTGTTGGCATTGTCTTTTCAGGAGATTCAATCATCAATGTTATTGATTTGAATGGATTTCGGTAATAGTAATAGTACCTCTTTCATACTAACATTAACCCATAAGGTGCAGAAGAGAAGGACGTTAAACTCCATTCATTTCACACTGACTTAGTTTAGTTTCTGTCAGTTACTTGATGTTCTTCGATAATTAGACTTACTGTCACAATTTAGGCGTCGTTACTAACATACATAACGTTCTTGAATTAAATAGCACAGTATACAGACGATTACTCACAAGACTATAATTATATGGATTTAGTCACAATTGCTGAAATTATACCTATTCATGGTATTGTACTCTATATCTGAAATTATGATGTTCTCATGGCCATACAGAGCTTCATTGTAAGAAAGGGAATCAGCTTTCTCATATCATCAGATTTTCTCCACAACTAAATTACGTGCTTCATAGAAAATTACCTCTGACACAGAATTTAAAGTGCTCCAAGTGTAACATTGTACTTTCACGAACTAACAGTATGAGCTGGGAATGAATGCTTTTTGTCCCACTTGAAAAAAAATCTAGACTATTTTTCCTCCATTATTAAAATAAGTATTCGTGTTAATAACAGTAAAAAATGAGCTAGTGGTAGGACGATATGATTTATACTTTTATAATGTATAGATGCACATTACTTTGGACGCGGGTTGACTTTTCGTTATAAAATTACGACTGATTGTTACGAATTGATATCAATTGAATATTAGCAGAGAAATATATCTTCAAATAAAATGTTATCATTATGTCCAAAATTATCAGTATCCTCATCGAGTTCTAATTTCCTTAACCATTTGTTTACATTCTAAATGGCTACACCCATATAGTTGTTTTATCAGCTTTAATGACAGCTGTCTATTGGTCATACAGGCGAAGGTTTTCAATGGATATAGATGACTTGGAATTGTTACCTGTTGCTTGACCAAGACTCTGCTATTATAGCATAGATAAGCATAAACGTAGCAAATATGATGTTGCTTTTAGGCAGTTATGACCATAAATAGTCATGTTAAAATAGTAAAAGTGGCTTTGTAACTCTACTATAAAAAAATACGTGTCTACAAATCTAAAAAATGTCAAGATGGTTATTGCGCCATTGCCCCTAGTCGTTTCTGAAACCTTGCCACTTTTAGTTAGAAACTTTGATATCATAGTGGTTATGTGGTAAAGAAACGGACAACCTTGGTTACAATTAAAAACTCCACACAATCAAACTATACAAGGAGAAAGTGACATTAGTTGTCAGTTAACGTCACGTCGTAGCGCACAATTTAACTCCTTTTACATTAAAATAATATTATCCGTTCTCACAAACTTGAGCATCATGGATTTTTTGAGTCAAACTTGACCAACTTTACCAAAGCACATTAACTTCATGTACTGCAATTTTAGTAACGGCATCAGTAACAATTTGAACAATTTTGATACATGTAGTTCTAATACTTCCATCGCTTTTAATAATAACTTTAAAGGGTTTTGTGGATTAAACCTTTTTAAATTTGAAATTTATTTGTATGATTAAGAGGAAAACTAATTAACACAGAGATATTTATAGATTATAAGAACTCTATCATGTGGCAGTAAAGGATAGTCGCCTAACCATTATAGCCTACAATAGTTCCAAACTTTACAATTTTATCATTGTGACAAATGAGCTTTTTACATTTGTATACAATAGATTGTCTAGTGAGTCATTAAAAAAGGGCACTAAGACAGCTTTTAAAGGCAAACATTTATAAATTAATACATAATACAAAATGAAATGAAATTTATGGAGTTTTACTTCTTCACCTTATGGGCTAATGAAGACGCAATGAAGAAAATTTTGCGAGGACAACGGCATTACCCTTCTCTTTTTGCGATTTCCAACTATCGAGGGATCTGTAACATTCACAGCCTGTAGCACATGGGGTCTCGGTTTATTTTCCCATCCAAACGACTAGACACTTTTTCCATGTCAGACCCTCTGACCTGCATCACTGACAAGGGGAAACCGGGCTGAAAAATTCGAAAGTTCATCTCAACCTTTCCCTGGATTGAACCCTCTCCATCATGTTCAACACCCCAGCACCCTAATGCATAATACAACGGTTCGAAAAAAACATAAAACATCATGCAATTACAATTTCTGACAATCCTTAAAACAAAAGTTACACTTTACAAGAGTATTGTTTTACAGATAAGGTCAACTTCAAACGTTTTTGTTTTGAGAATGATATCAAGTTCTTTTTAT
This sequence comes from Nipponacmea schrenckii, assembly GCA_030562195.1. Classification (NCBI taxonomy): domain Eukaryota; kingdom Metazoa; phylum Mollusca; class Gastropoda; family Lottiidae; genus Nipponacmea; species Nipponacmea schrenckii. The sequence continues at coordinate 37,272,902 of CM060200.1, read as the reverse complement.
TGTAACTTGTCAAATGTTAAAATGTGCTATAAAACTGTAGTTGAATAGTGGGAAATGGGAGAGTAAACTTATTTGGATACGATCGACATATTGGCTTTACTCATAAATAACTTTTAACCCAAATTTTAACTTAAGTTAAGCAAGGCAGAGGATAATGTGATATGTTTAATTTACCTCTTGACCTTTCCAGTCTTTCACAGTTTAATGCACTTCACATTGAAACCACACCTACAATTTAACGCGTGTAGTTTGAACTGCTTGGTTTGATTTTAAAAATCGTCAATTGCTTTGTCTCTGTTGTTATTAAGTTAAAAGTTATTCCAATATCAAAGATAAAAATTTAGCACAGCGTCTTACCTGAAATTTAAACTGCTACAATTTCAATTCTCTGTAATATATAAGAAGTCCGTAAAATGATTGAAAAACACTGATACACGCTGCCTGTCTCCATACACTGTAAACACATATAAAAGTTATCTACGCATGCGTAGATGTGGAGTAGTGAATTGAAGGATGAATGAGTGATATATGTATGATAAGGCAGACCAGGGTTGATAACAGACAAGAATCGCCCAGTATCATCGACGTTAGAAAGCAATTACATACTTGAAGACTTTCTGTTCCACGCTCTACTACGATTCTTATTAAAAACAAGTACACCTGTTTACTATTAGGGCTATCGTCTTGAATTGTTTATAATCTCTTAACTCTACTTAAATCTTCTTTTATTTCAACAAATCAGAAAAGTTTACCTTTTCTTTTCGTTGAACATTATTAAGACGTTATCACAAAGAGACCAGGAAACATTTTTTTTCTTTCCATTTTCAAAGATAAATGGTATAGAAAATATCAGATATTTACTTTTTAGTATATACCATATGCTACAGATTTTATTAATAGAACTTAAACAAAACTTAGGCCAATATTTACTTTGTCCGTAGTTGCGTAAGGGTAGTACACATCCGTATAAGCATGGACAATTTCGATGAAATAGTCACAATGACGTTGGGTTATTCCCAGAATAGGTATTTCACGATTGACATTGTCTGTATAAGGTCTTCGCGCATGGTTAATTATGTCAATATGGATAAGTATGCCAGGTACGGAGGAACGCGCATATCTGCAGGCCCTAATTTTGCAACACAGAGCATCAGAATTATGTTACTTCTTCCACATCTTACACAAATGTTGGTCATGTGTGATAATAATTACAACCTATGCAATTATCTGTATTATCAGACAATTTTTCACATGTATATGGCTGGACATTAGTGCCTAAAGTCTATGCTATGCAGAAATGTCTAATTCACTAATGTTATGTAGATAATACAACAAATGCTGATATAGAAGGTGTTGTATGTCAGAATTCCATTGAACAGCATTGTTTATTACTTAGTCATTCGTATGGGAGCTAAAATTGTTGATTTCGAATAATTTATGCTATCTTATTGGGGGCAATTTTGAAATTCTTACAGAAAGATGCACAGCCCAAACACTCACTCGACAGACTAATTTGGCGAAGAGTAAGCTTTAGCTCGAGAAAACTTTGAAGAAGAAATTTTCGTTCAACCTCAGCTATTTTGGTACAATCAGTGTATCATATAAAATGAAATTTAATTAATTATCATGAAATGTAATTAATTGAAATTGGTACATTTTATCCATACGATTTACTAGCTTATTAATTAGTTAAAATCAACTTTGATCTGAAGCTTAAACACCAACTTCCATTTGTATTGTAATCTGTCACTTAAAGTTCTAAGCAAGGTTACCGCCTTTGAGAAATACTATGCTATGATAAGTGTTTGATATATACCTATATGAAAAATTACAAAATAAAAAAAAATAAATACTAACGTCAAAAACTAGATCTAACTGCCTATTAAACCTTTATTGGGAATTTATTTGAAGTTCGTGGGCCTTTGTTTCAATTTCAGTATCCTCTTTTTTTCAAGTAGGCTACGTAGTGGTAGGAGCTGTCATTCCTTAGGAGAATTTATTTTTAAGAACTATAAATATTTCAGTCTCGTGAGAATATTCTACACCCAGCAACGTTACGTCATCATTACACTGATTCTGTGTTGTAGGTCTAATGTAAATATACTCATTTTAATTTATTACGTTATGTGACAAAAAAGTTGTGACGACTGAAAAGTTTAAATAGGTCAAAATTTTTTTTAAATTAGATTGCAGACAAAATATTTTTTAAGAACTTTAGTGCGAAAATTTAACATTTGCCCTTTGTTACAAGTGTTATATCTCTTCACTTTAAACATGAAAACATGTGCATTCTTTGTAGCATACGTCTCATGTATTACTGGTATAGGGCTATTTACGGGCAACTTTTAACTTGTGACACAAAATATCTGCATAGTCTACTAACTTGACTTATGAATTAGACATTTCTGTATGGACTTTGGCACAGATGTCCTCCCATAATGTTAGGTCTTGACACGTCAATCGCAGAAAACGTTATTGGTCTATCAAATGAGATTAGAACGGGTTTTTTTTTGCATCCTGAATATTTTATCATCTTTTACTTATGATATAGTTCTGATAATCAACACCGGTCTTCTTCCTCTTGTTTTTGAAATAGATCGTTACATCACTTTGTATGAAATAATACTTGTAAATAAGTTTGAAGTTGAGCAAAGGGTTGGTTCGGTACATGTTTAACCTGCGTAAAATCGGGGTCCTATCCTAGTAATCTCGACGTTAACTTTAAACGTTGTCAACCTGGCGAACTATCGTACAAGGTACAGTACAAGGAGCTATCGATCAACTTTTACTCAGCCTAATTAGTTCGAGTTATTATTAGTTATAGTGGTCTATAAATATAATATCCAGACTTCAAACATGATTTCTACATCGTAATATATAAACAGATATAAGATTGACATATTAATGGCATATTTACCTTCTTTTTTCATGACATGTCAATGTTAATACTATCGATTGGAAAAGTCAGTCAAATACTTTTTTTTCCTTTATTAAGCTATTTCAATAACAGAAAGTTAAATTCTTGAAATATTTTGAATTTGGAATATCTATGCCCTTTCTCTTGATAAAGACAATGAATATAAATAATGAATATCATATTAAATGTACAATGTACACATTGACAGCTAATTTTGTAATCGACCAGTATATTTAAACTGACCCATCTCAAAATGTTTATATGGTTGTAAATGATAATGTTGCTTCCCATTTCTTCTCTTGAATACACATTCTATGTGATTTTTTCTTTTTATAAGTAATAACTGTTAATGGGATAGTAGGTCTTTAAAAATTTGAAAATTGTAAACTTGGCCAATAAGAGCTCTAGTCAGCAATAAATATACCTGCTGCCATAAATTACATAAAAAAATAAATAAATATAAAAATAACTAAGTAATTACCCATAAAAATGCATTTGATTATAAAAAAAAAACGTTTAATAAATTAGGCGTTTTTCAAAAATGAATTAATCTTGTGAGTTTTCTAGATTTTAAGGGATTCTGTTACTTTATGACATCAGATCAGTTCACTATTGAAGATATAGTCATATAAACCATTCTTGAGAACTAAAATTAAATGTTCAGGCGCAGTATCCCTTTAAATACACGTACAACGAAATCTTTTATGCTTGTTTTCAATGCGCTCAATAGTGCATTTTAATAGAAGGTCAATATTGAATAAAAAAAAGGCTATCTCAGTGGTATGGTACTAAAAGATCTATGGAATTCCATCAATTATTTAAATCTTTTATATCATATCATATTCTTCGGTTGCTTCACATCACAGATTCTATATAAATTGTCATCATGAATAAACCTTAAACGGTGGATACAATCATAAACATTTCAAGAAAATAAGAATGCTTGAATGTTCCAATAGACGCACAACTCCAATTAGACTTCTGTTTTTATTAGTCATAACGTACGTTGTAAATGGTCAATATTGGAATGAAGCTTAACATGTTATGATTTCACGTTTATTGAATTGAATATTTACCAAGAATAATGTATAAATAGCTGAAATCGTGAGCTAAGGTTTCCTTATATCAGACAAAGGAATCGGAAGACACTCCCACCCATGTCTTCTTTGTTAATCAAGTCATATGTAGGAAAGCGATTGCAACTGTAGAGAGATCTACTTGAAGCAATCAAGACATGGAGATAGGAAACGAGTTTAAACAATATATTCTGAAAACAGCACGCCTTTTATGTATATATTTGCTAATAATTTAGAAAAGCACCTATCTGATAATATCTTAGACTTTATTAACGGCAATATAATTAATAACAATCGATTTTCTTTTTCAAATACTTGTGACATGATATTTTTAAAATGCTTCATTCAGAAATAGAATTGTAAAGTTAAACTGCACCCCGGCATCCCTGACTTGTATAAAGGAGATCTTTTTATAGATACTTATCAAAGCTGTACGTGTAAATTTTCCATTATAAGATAAAATTAAATTAAAAGGAAACCAGAACAATTGGTTCTGTCTGTGAGTTATTTCTCTTGTTTGAGGTTATTACAGTAACATAATAATGTCTTACTGAACATAAACATTGTTTGCTTTTGATTAAATTTGAATGAGCATGAGATAAGTCTTTTCAAATTGAACAACTTTGAATAAACACTGTAACAGGGAAATTATGCTTCCTATTTGAAATGAATCTCTAGTAGCTATCTGAATATTAGATTTGTTGTGAGTGTTTTAAACAAGTGTTGTGGATTCGGTGCTTAAAGGGTCAATCTCATTTACGGTACAGGTCAACCTGTAGAATAGATTTCCACTTACAAATATAACGTTAACGTTGGTATTTTCCAATTAACATCATTGCAGAAAGTAAGCGTTCCTTCACTTCACACTGCACCAATATATTGTAGATGTAAAATGACGCATTCAATCTATTTTATTATGTCATTGTTCTGTATGAGTTACAGATATTAAGTTTTATTTTCTTCAGAAATCAGTTCATAAATTTCACAGTGTGTGAAGACATGACTATATTTATATAGATTTTCTGTTTTAAAAAACGAGTATGTTCCTTTAAAATTATCCTCTATTGTCATGTTAATACGATGAACTTGATGTCTACTTTCAATTTAAAGAAACATGAGTAAATAATGGGAAAGATAACTTTGATGTTTGAATGAAGGATGAGTGTTCCCCATAGAGAATTTTATCTTAAAAGAACGGACAATGAAGGATAATGTATTCATTCAGTGCTCTATTTTTATTTTTAGCCATAAGGCTATATTTAACGTTTTTATCAAAGCAATTTCTATTTTAATTCATTTCTTTTTCTTAAAAAAATCATCAGTTAACGCTGTTATACGATTCATAATAATCTTTTAAAATGGACTTTGATTTTCTTCTGATTAAAAAGGATTTTTTAAAATTCGATCCGTTTCGTGGGAGGCATACTGAAAAGTGATAATTATGTTACAAAAAGTTTAACGGCGTTTAAAGTTCAATTATATATGATATTGATATAATTTATCATTTATCAATAGGGATGGATCTTTATATCAAGTGTTTTAAATATCGTCCGTAAAAAGATGTTTTCTAACGTTAACCAAATGAAATAATTCAGGTGACGATTTAAGAATATTGACAGAAATAAGCTGTTTTTAGATGATTTATGAGCCAAACCAATGTTATTGACATCTACTATTGGCGATCTATCAAGCTTGTAAAACTAATCTAACAGATATATAATATTTTATACTGTATACACTATATTTTATTTACCTGGGTTGCATTATCGACTTCTGTTTTAGACATCTGTTAGGGTTTTGACAAATAAAGCAATATATATCGTATCCGTTCTGGTGTATTTTCATGGTAATAAGCATTTTAAAAGTGGGTGTCCCATTCATCGATTTCAATTACTGTACAACATATTTATCAAATTCAATTGACGATTGGGAATTTATTCATTTCAATTGTTTTCTCCTGTTCCTTTAATTCATAATATTCAAAAATTATCTGATCACCGTGCTTTTGAAAGACTCATTGTTATATATTCTATAATAAAAGATGAATATTTAAAATTTTCTAAAAATAATTGAACCAATATATATATATATATATATAACCAAAATATGGTCGTAGGTGTATTTTATATATTGAAGGACATTATTTGAGTATACTAGTTGTATATAACTGTAGTGACATATACAACATAAGGCCCAAAGCACACACGTTAGATCGATGCCAAGATCGGTTGAATCCAATAATGCATGTAGTATATTGTCTCTAGTGGATTAGACAGATGGTGGTTATGCTAACTGAACATACAGTAAACCTGGTGTGGTAAACTACACTATATAAACGGCTGATTAAATTACCTCAAACCACTGAGTGTTTATCAAACTATTTGTAGAAATTAGTTGAATGTATTATTATCAGATTATTTAACGAAAGTATTTGTAGTTGTTTTCAGCTCGCTCGTTGTTTCGGTATTTGCAGAAAACTTTTACACTATAAAAATTTTAATGAAATAATAAATTCTTTTCCGACTTTAATTTATGTAAATAAACAGAACATTCTATACAAATCCAAATTTCCTAAAACTGGATTTCCACTTCGTGTATCACGATTTGTAGAATGATTTTACTGTGAGATTTATAGTGACCCAAATCACCACGATTTGGAAGGAAGATCATATGTGATGCGATGAATTGCGATGCGATAATCTCAATCGATAATATTGATTTTTCGATTGCCTCAAATTTCAAGGTCTGATAGGATCATAAGATTTGTCAACAATTAGACCACGATTCCAGCTGCGATTTTTTGAATTGTGATTGATGGAAAGTGCAGAACGAGTTTAGGAAATACTTGGCAGTAGTACTCGTAGTATTCAAGCCAGATCACTTTCGCTCAATCAGGATCGTGAAAACCATCGGCACCACTATTGAATCCTACCGTAATAGAGTACACCCAATATAGTCGAGACCCAAGCGTTTATAGGACACGTATGTAAGCGTTTTCGAACGGAAATTCAGACCGTGATACCTGGAATTAAGTAATACGGTATCAATTATAAAACAATGCTCTTTCCGTTATCTCCAATAGTTAAAAGAAATGTCATAGCTGCTTTCAGAGAGATAGCAAGAGAACAATAATTCCAATCTGTAAAGATCCAGTATAAATGTAAATTTAAGTATACGTGACATTAAGAACGCAATACATGCCATTTAGTACAGTTGATAATTCATTTATAAATACATAAACTCTAAGTTAACTAAATGATCATAAATCACAGAAACGATAAAATGGATCACAAACATAATATAGTTAAACAGTTAAAACTGTATGAGAGGTAGACCATTACGTGAAATGCCATTACAGGTAATTACCTTCCCAGCATAATAATGGTGGTAACTTTACCATTGAAATCACGAGTCTGAATTAAAGACTATTGATTTTCTAATTTCTTAATACCACAACGTAACGGGCCAAACCAACTGTTGATAAATTAAACTAGCAATGTCATCTACCTAGAAGATTGTTGGGTATCGTCGGTTTTTCATTGAGGTGATCGAACCATACCTGCCATAATATATAACCTTTATGACGTTCATAAATTTATTCATTCCAGAGTAAAAAAGTATCATGTATTCATCATTCTTCGCTATATACATCAATTGAATATAGAACAATAGTACATAGTGAAGAAAATAAATACCACACCGATTAACTGATATCTTATCAAATGTAATAGTTCAGTAAATCTCCGTGACAATTATCTGTGTGTAATGAAAGTTAATCAACCGTTTTACGATACAACTTACAACTTCACAGGGGAACAAACGATACAGGTTCACGATTCAAATCCTTTCGTATAATTTAATATAGCAATGACTATTCAGGTTTCATTCATTGAGTTATGAGCGTTTAAGCTTTGATAAAATAGAACACTTTTTTTCTATCATTTCTGATCTTATATTAGTCGCACTCCTTTGTTATCATTAAAAGGCTAGACGAATGGTGAAAATTCTGAAATTACTGTGTTCTGTGTATTATTTCTCTTGTAAACTCAGAAAAGCCATTTGTCGCTAAAGTCTGTGCTAAGGCCTTTAGAGGATGTTTCTGTTAGATTAGATAGCAAGGTTGCGTTAGCTTAACTGTACTGAAATATTGTTATTGGTATGTCCGCTCATCGTCTGATCACATACGGCATCACTTATATACTTATAATAACTTCGGAGATTTACTTAATGTAAATAATGGTCCTAATCCTGATCATGACAATACTATATAATAACAGCATTATCAGTTCATCAACATTAACATACTTATAGTTGTTTTTGAAGTGAGACATGATTTGTCGTCTCTGGACAAACTCTTTATCAAACTTCCAAATTTCATGTTATTGCAACTTCAGTAACATTCGTCAAGTTTACATAAAGTAACTGGCTTTTTTAAAGTCTAAAACAATTGCGTTAAATTGCAATAATAAGAAATAAATAACATTGATGAAATGAATTATACACAATGGATTGATAATTTATGAGTTAATTATGAAATGTAAATATAATCTGATCAAATAACCATGTAGGATATAAATCAATATCATATTATCATACTGACTTTCTACAGTCTTTAAATCAGAACATCTCTCATTGAGGTTGGTAAATCAAATTGTACCGATTCAAATATCTTTGTAAAACTTCGACTGTTAGTCTTAGATTGCTCAGATGAAAATACAAACAAAACACATTTTATTATTTGACAATTTGTGTTTTATTTGGGATAATGTTTGACATTTTGAGTTGAAATGTCTTGTCGGGGGTGTATTTATCTCAAATTTGAACATACTAAATTGTAACCCCACATTCATTCTAGTAAATTTTCTTAGCAGATATTCCGATGATGCACATGAGAACTAATTAGAAACATTGGAATTTTTTACACGATCACGAATAAAGTAAATAGACTGCACATCAATATATCATACATCAAACGACGTCCCTCTCTTGATAGTTGTTCCTATAGTGGTGCTTAATTGCTCAAATATTTTATCTGTAATATTTACAAGTAATCTTATATATTATATAATGTTATAATATTTGTTTAAGTATCGCATGCCTTTAATGGTGGTTATATGGGTATTAAATGTTGTTCTAGTGTGTTAAATGTATATATATATATTCGTCTATAAAGCTCCGTGGATGTGCACGTAGAGCACTCTGGAAGATTATCCTGGATTTTGTCATATTTCATATATATATATATATATATATCAATCAATCAATCAATAAAAAAGTCCAATATTGCCGGATACTGCATACATTATATAATGTTTCACAAGTACTTTCATGTTTTACAACAATCTTCAGGTGAATGGCACATATATATATAGAGAGAGAGGTAAAACATTGATACTTCTAAAACAAAACATATCTCTTAAACGATCTTGAGTTATCACCACGTTTCATGTTGATAAAGTGATCGTGGTACGGTACAACAATGACGGTTGGCAATTTGACATAGGACAAAGTGTGTGATCGATCTGAGACCCTAAACACTCTGGCGAAAACATTCCCATTAAATACCGATATCGCGATTGAAATTGTACATAGGAGGCACAGAACTCACTTGATTAAACATAAAACTGGACATTGAATTGTCATTCATCAGATCCATACGTAGAGTAGGACCTACAACTCTATTCATTTCAGATCCATTCGTAGATTGAAATTGTCAAAACTTAAAGAGCAATGGACTTCTGCTGACGCTACATCTTTTCGATAAATTAACGAATGTTTGCAATGACTCGGGACTGAATGATTTGGCAAAGCAAGTAGGATTAAACATAAAAGGTAAGCTCTCGTGGGAAAGTCTCATCAATATGATATTTAGTTCAATACTAACAATATCTCAACACAAATTTGTATCTAGACATCAACGATAGGTTATCACTGGCTAACGCCTATATCGAAATAATATCAAAATATTGATACAAGTAGCTTAAGTTTATATTACTCGTGATTATCAAAACTCATCACACGATTCTCTTGTTGAATTTATCACAACTGTAAACTCAATCAAGTTCAAAATAATATGCACATTTTTTTAAACTTGTGACACAAGATAAATATTTTAAATATGGTGGTTTGACATGAGATTGAAGATGGTTTGAAATGATAACATGATAAAGAGTTGTATATAAACTGCTGTGAGAAGAAGATTTAAATATATTACAATAAGAAATAAAATCCATGTAATTGGCATCATTAAAAAAGTATTTTTTGTACATAATTTCACGCGTTTTGCAATACTTTAGAAATCAAGTGCTCCTTTTACTGTAGTTAACTTGAAGAACGCAGACATGTTCTCAATCGCCTTGATTCCCAAAAGGGCTAAATCCAATTTCATTTGTAATGTAAAAATGTTCTCATACTACGAACCCATTTCTGGGCAGATTTCTTATTCATACTCACAACTCTCCACTATCTCGTTAGAGGACTCTAGATAATGTGGTGAAACAACCTGATGGTACTGCCATAAAAGTCACAATGAAAACAATGTGTATCTCCCAGATTAAATGTCTCCATTATTGTACTAAATCAATGATCTTTTATGGTGGTTCATTTAGTCTTGTTGGTGTTAAAAATTAGCCCCCCAGATGCTAAAAATTCGTCTCAGGCGATCTGAATTCCGTTGGCTTCTTGTTCTCGTCCCACGCCCCAAAAGGACATCGCAGGGACACCCCAGCCCTTTTCTAGATACACTTAAATGCGCTTTTCAAGTATTTTATAATAAACTTACGATATGATCTTCAGGTGTTCAGATCACGGGTTCATACATATTTCGTGACCGTTAAAATCGACCTTAGTCTTGCCGGTCATTAATGCCGAAAGCTAAACAGTAAATGACAACTTTTCATAAATGAAGTTGAAAAATCATGAGCTAATGCGACAGAAAACATGCATTTCAATTCATATTTTTAACATGTGTTTTTTTTATATATTTTTTTTTTATTGTGAATACTAAAAATTCAAGCAATTGTAGTTATTTTCCATATAAAAATGCAACCTTTGACGTCATTAGATCCATGAATGACTCGATACACTCTTTATCTCTGAAGATTTATTGAGCCTTGAAGGCATACGCACGTGCACTTAATAACTTGAATCCTATCTCAATTTGATCTCGTTTTATGTCAACTGTAATAATTGCAACGGGGTGAATTTGAAAATTGACAAGTGTTCATTCTTAGGGATCAAAGCAAAGTGATAAATACATGAACAGAAACTTAAAAACCTCGGGAAGGCATTCATTGAAATGATATGCAAGTATCAGTTTTGCTGTCTCTTTCAACTGATATGTTAACCTAAAAACATCCCAGATTAAAATTACGACGAGCTAGTCAAATATCAGCCTTATTTTCAACCTTTTTACCAGTTCCTGTCCAAACGTTCAGAGAAAAATCCTTAATTTCTCTATAGTTTTTGCTTTATTGCTAAGGTAGTCTGTTCTGAGAAGTTGAACAGTAGTGAAGTTACTACTAATGTTTTGCATTATCAGTCTATACTGCTTTCTTTAAATGGACAATCAGCACCTATGGCGATTCTTAGGACCTGCGTGATAAATTGTTAATTTACTAGACTGATTGGCTAAACAATTGACCACAATGAGTAAAAGTATCAGCATCACAAGCTGTGAAAAAACAATTATTTTATTACGGTTTCAACTCACTATGGAAGCGCACTCTTGGAGAAATTGTAGGCGTAAAATCTACTTCAATGCGTGAGAGTAGTGATTAAAAAGTACTTTGCATGTGTACAAAGCTCATTTAGAATCGTCAGTCAGAATATTCCATTAGCTATCTCAAAAAGAATTATCGTGACTTCTGAATAATTGAATACATCATTTCTGGATTGATTTGTTTGTTTTTGTATTGTACACAATACTGATAATAAAAAGTAATAATCTCGCGTGATGCCTTTTGCAGGTGCATATGTAATTTGGTGCAAGTTGGGTGTTACTGAGATGGTTAAACATGAACTATATTTACTTGTCCTAAACCATAACTACATCTTTTCAATGTAATTGAACAAGAACATAAAACCGCTGTGTTTTCATATCCCGGTAGCAATTAATTAAAAGGTACCGCAAGTGTGTAATTAAAGAGTTTTTAGTAAAGATCGTTTCTATTTTCAATTATTGTTGATCATAGTATTGCAGGCAAATCTAACACTGTAATTATCATTGTTTTTACGTTTGCGAACTTCTTTGTGAACGTATAAAGTTGTAAGGCTCGTTTGTTCACGTTGGAAATGTTTCCCAAATGGTCGCAATTAATCGCTCATCTTTCGGATATGAACGGAGCCAATTGGTAACCGTTTTTCTTATCCTTATATAATTTATTTGCTAAAAATAACATTACACTGTTCTGAGAAACAAGCTTATTAGCGTTGATCTGAATCCAATTTACTACGCACGTCAAAACCGTTTCAAATTAAAGAACGAGACCCGACAATTTGTTTAAATAAACAATGACACGTAACTGTCAAATACGTTTTTCTTATAATAGGTAATAGAAAAGTTTACTTCTGAAAGTTTGCGGGTACTAGCACGTGTCTAGACCATTAGAACTGTTAACCCCATGCATGGTGCAATAAGGGATTTTTGCCTCGACAGAGGCATTTGCCTACTCTTTCGAGATGTACAATTGCCAGGGATCTTTACCGTAAACAGTCTGTAGCACATGCTGTCTCGGTGTATCGTTTCATTGGAACGACTAGACGCATTTTAAATGTGAGCCCTCCGGCCTGCATCTCTGGCAGAAATGGGTTGACCTTGGACCCTTCGGTTAGCGAGCATGCATCTAGCTCACCAAGCCACTGCGGCTCCCAAGGTAAGATGCTAAAAAGGAAGTTGCATTTAAAAAAACTTAATCCAACCTAGTAGTGTAAGTAGAAGTTTTAAGAAGGTAGGGCGATATTACGTATGTGAGATTCAATACAAAATAGCATACTAAACGGAAACTGTTCGTCGTTCTAGTCTCAATAGGTTTAGCTATCGGGTTAGTTGATCTATTTTGTGGTCCACTGATCTAGATTCTATCAATTAATCTCAACCACAAATATGACTAAAGGTACACTATAAATCACTGCGGCCATTTCATAGTCAATTAAATATCCTCACAATAGGTCAGTGTGGTAGACGGCTGCTATATTCAAAAGTGGACAAAACATAGCTTGACATTTTAACGTCAGTCATTACAGTTCATTTATAATTAAAAATACCTTATTTCATATACTTGTCTCATAAATCAAACCGTATGTTGTCTGTTGTTACACTACAAAACAACAGCAATATTTTCCATAACGACTTCATTTAGTTTAATATATCATCATATGCATTTTCTTCAACCGTCCAAAATATACAATTATTACATTGATAATGAATAATAAGTGATAAGTATAGCATAATTACTAGAAATTATGATAGGGACACGAAAAAGGGGACATAGTTCATAGACGTAATCTCACATAATATACTGGATGTAAGATATTTCACGTGATGTAAATTCAATTATTTTAAGATGATATTAAAATACCTTTTCATATTGTATGGTACTTGTTGTTCAATCTAATTGATCCCTTCATTCCCACAGGCCAAATGCGATACATATTATAAATATTTAAAAGTGTTTGCTTATTTAAAGACAAATTAAAATATGGTCGATTATAGAACTGATGTTGGGTTAAAGGTGTGTCATCTTCAGTAATCAGATAACATTGTAATATAGGAATCGAAACCCCACCTTGAATGTGGATTCTTTAGTTACATTTACAAAATCTCAATCAAATTTTAGGTCTTGCCCTATAGAGCAAATACAGCATATAGGGCTTAGGACTTAATATTCACCATAATGCGGGCATTCGACCCTTTGTCGGCCCTTCAATACAACCAGTAATAAAGCAAGTAAGATAATCCATGCCCATTATAAGAGTCTTCAAGAGAAATCCCCCCATGTCTATAAGCAGATAATGATAATGTAATATTCCAAAAATCAGAAATGCAATGAAAATCTTGTTCATAGCAAACTATACTTCTCGCCAAATTTCAGATCAGAAAGGAAGGAAATCATCCAGGAGACCCTTTATACCATTTCTCAATAAAATATTTATTCCATCCTAGGCCTGTACATCTGGGAATTCCAACCCTCCTTTCCTCGAATTCAAAAATAGAATCCTTTTAAGTACTTATATTTATAATAATATAATCCTTTTAATGTTTACTTTACATTTTTATAGACCTTCTCCTATATCGCCTATTTATCTTGTAATATGCGGTTCAAATTGTTAATAGTTTGTGTGTGGTCTGGCCTAATGGTACTAAACGTCGACAGAATGATTCTCAAGCTTGTTAATTCTTATCTTACAAACAAAGCCAAAGTTTATCAACAATCTTTCCACAATTTTTGTGCTTTAATTGATTTATTTATTCTGCAGGGTATCGGTATATTTCAGAGGGTCGCGAAAATGAGTTATTACGGCAACAATTCATTAGAGTTTCACTCACACAGGTTATCGTGGGTAATAGCTTTCTTGTATATTAATTAGCTTGTCTTTGATGTTAGAATACTAGAGAACTTTTTATACGTTTTATTTAACCTTATTCAAATTTAAATTATAGTGTTGCGTTCCACGGAAATTCATAGAGTGCATTGGTGTCGTAATTTCAACTCATTTTTCCAGCAAAACATTATAAAGATATACATGTATTTGATTTTCAAAAAAATAGAAATATTATGATTCATTTCTTCAATGTATAAAGAAAATCTACAAAATCTAAACATTGCTTTCTCTCATGTTATGGTAACACATTGATTGCGTTCTTTTTACTTAGGTATATAAACAATTTTACAAAATAAAAGTAGATTTTTGTTTATATTATATTTTATTGGTGAAATAAAAAGTGTCAATCTGTTTACTATCTCATCTATTATTATATTTATATCCAATTTACATCCGTTCATTTCTTAATGGGCTTGAGAGATAATGATTTCAAGTTGCACTTCCTTAAAGGAGCATCTTGTACCTAAATGACCTCATGGATAAAAATAAAATATTTAATTCAAAATATCAAAATATTGATACAAATGTTACAGCTGTATGGAGAGGAACTATCTTCGTACGTTTCATCTGTTTCAATGTAAATAGATATATCTCCCTGTGACACTTTACTACAAGCAATTGGTGTATCTCGAACAGACGAATAAATCGTAGTCGTTTGTCTACAAAAGCATTGTGAAAAATAACTGCTATTTGCTCTCTTTGTCCCAACCTCATCGGAGAACCACCTAGCTTATGTCCATTTATTTGGTATACATATTCACATAATAATATGTTTGGTTCAGTCTTGCCTGCCTGTCAAGAGGCTATACTTCGATACGAAGACATGCCAAGGTGCTTGAAGACTACTTTTGGATCGGAAGCTATTTTTAATTTAAAAAAAATAGTCTGTTATCAATCACGAAGTTAGTCTAGAAATAATTCAGGTTAAAAACAACTGACAAGTGTTGGATAAAGATTGATTAAGATGTACTGAAACAAGATCGAGTTTCACATCTTACATCTGTCGCTCGTATCTACGTTATATAATACAAATATAGAATATATTCAGAACATTTATAGACCATTTATATACCATTTATTCCATTGAATACCAAATGTTAAATACCTGATGAATAAAGATTGATTTACGCCAAATTCCACACTATGACAGTCCATTTTGACGTGAGATACTTGCAAATGGATGTTCAAACAGTGTGAACTTACAGCATCTTGGAAAATTTGATTAATCGTTGGATTTACTCAGCATGCGTCTCGCTGTTGTCACGGGTTATGGAAACACGAATTGACTTTTTATCTTAGGTATTTGAGTAAATGTGGTTTCGACCAACGGTGACTATTACAAGGCTAAATTGAAATTTGACAAAGACTATTAACTTTTTAGTGATGTGTGGTTTTTTAATCCAAGATGACATTATTATGACGTAAACATTGTTTATCGGTTAGTTGTGCATGCTAAAGAAAGTTCTGGTAGAGCTTTAACGTGTTTGATCGATTTAGGTTACATATAGACATATAGAGATATATATTAAGAACAAAATCACTTCGAATATGAGGACACCCCCCCCCCTTTAATTGTACTCATCTTTAGCTCCATTCTATAATTAGTATCGCTAGTATGCATATATAGCAGTTCCGGGGCAAATGATGCTTCACTCGTAATCTGTTTTTTGCGAGTCCACATTACATAACGCGTATGTTCGTCCTTGTCAATCGGCTTACTATCAGTAAGAATCAGTCCAAACAGGAGCAGTAAAGTGCCATTCATTTGCCTGATACTTGGAATAAATAAAAATGCCCCACATACAGACCGGTGTAGGTAATTTGGTCAAATACCTTCTGCCCGTATTACTGACCATAATCCTAGTCTTCAATTTCAAGCTACCGTGCACCATACAGAATGTTCATTCAATGATATAAAACCGAAGATCACGTGTTTGTATAATGGCTTCACTCGTATAACTCACATTAAATCTTTCGCAGACATGATTTGCAAACATGATTTTCATGTACAATGTACGCACGACTAATCTTTATATTAATGTACCTATGTAGATTTCAAATATTGACTCTAGGGATAGAAGGTTGATCTGGTAATGGCCTCCAAAAGCTATTACAATTCCCAACTTGCTGTAACTCCCAAAATGGTGTAAATGTGAAAACCATGTTTAAGACCTTCGATCTGAACCATTTTGTGTACAACATCTATTACAAGATTTAACTTGGCATTCAGAAGGATGGAAAAAAAGATAAAATAATCTTATCTGCAAAGTTCAACAATCTACCTAAATTTATTGAAACGATTTGGCAGGCATCGTAGGTAATCCTAGCAGTTATATAAGATAAACAAGTTTGATTAAAATACATTTTAAATGTTTTTTTACATAGTTTGACGTTAAGTTATCCAGCTTCTATGAAATTGCCGTTTTAGTTTACAACACATTTCCAAAAGAATATGATATAATACAATAGTTTAATCACTATCATATCCATAAATGCTTAGTAAAAACTTATATTTTCTATTATGATCAGACATTATGAAATATTATTTGCTATAAATCTAGTTATATAACTCACTTTATTGAAATGACACTTTACAGACTTCAAACGTCTCTTTAATGTCTACTAAACAGAATACTGTAGATTACGACATAAAATGACCAACGCCTTATTATTAAACACGAGTTTCAAGATAATGATATATCTATTGAACACTTTAGTAAAAGCTGTATTATAGTCTATTTTACTAGTATTTTAGAACTATACACTAGAATATAAAACATGAATATCAAGTCAATAATTGCCACTCCAAACCATTTCACAGATGTGTAGGTATTTAAAGAGATTATTATAAAAATCAGAATTAAAACGATACCACTTTTTCGTAGTTAAAAAAGTAAATGATACTTGCATTTATAAAATGCTTCATGACAAGAGCGTGTGTTTCGTGCTGGAGTGTATACTAGTATAAGATGTCAAATAAGAATAATAATAACTATTAAGAAAAAAACAAGAGTTTGAAGTAATATTTTGGTGGAGTTATTATTTTGTGACAGCTCTAGATGTGCATTGTCGGGAACCACCGCCTATGCCTAGGCCATTCAGAGTGTGATTTTGCATTAAAATATATGATTTATGGCTGTAAATATGTCAAAAACAATCTCTTTAATTCCGAATTCTAGTAGACTGTCGGTCGGGGCATTATGATGTTATCGCAATGAAATTGAATGCAGATTTCCATCTGTCGGTAGTTTATGGATCATTGGTACATAATCCCAATGTCTATTTCTTATTGTTGCCAAATGCCTCGTCAAGTGACGCGCATAAATGGATTAACAGTGGATATGCCAGTGGAGGAGGAAGCATGTTGGGGGCATTTTGCTGTAGGGCGAAAATCGATTAAATCTGAATTTTAGCAAGTTAGTTTACGTAGCCGATTTCTATCCAACTTAGGACCAGCAAACAGTAGATGCAGGTTAATATTAATTAATTCCGGTGCTTGCCAGTATATGATGTAAAATGAAGATGAAATAAGTTAAGATAAAATCATTGGTAACTGGTGGCAACATGTCGAAATATCAGAATTCATCACTAATGGATTCATGCATTTATACATTTGGTTGAATACAACAGACTGTAATCCACTATTATTTTATTTAGTAACAACGATATTATTGACCTAAAAGACATACCGTTTTTTCTCATGTGAATTAATTATGACCAACTTTCACTTTTAATTCTTTTTGGATATCAGTTGAAATGTTAAATATTCGTATAGAGACAAATATTTGGACGATTTAGATGAATTTGGTGGCATTACCTATTAAATTGATTATAGATCCGAATTGAACAGTAATGAAAATATCTCACAAATAAACATGTTTTGATGTACATTCTCTTAGACTATTTTGATATAATGAATTTGGTATAGTGTATGGCTTGATTGTAAAATAAGGTTTTAATTACAGCTCAGATAAATAGTTAATTTTTATAACTTAAAATAGAACTATGGTTTGATTACGAAATAAGTGTATTTAAGGTTTAAAATGATTCTTTTCTTCTTAGTTTGATATTTTTTAGCGCATACGGTCCATTATGGCTAGAATGTGATAGAGAGATCTTCTTTTCTGAATGATAGGATGTTCAAATTTAACGGTTTAGTGCAAGGGGCGTAATATACTCAAATCATGCAAAAACCTATTGCAACAGACCACAAGGGACGGTTAGGCAATTAACTATTGATCTTTAATTGTGTTAAGATGTTTACTTTGGTACTCAATATTTCTCATATATTAGACCAGAACCCAAGTTCGTTACCTTTGCCTTATGGGTCATCATGAAAGCGATATGTTTACGTGTTACGTAATTGCCACTATAGTCGTTACAGGAAAAATGATTCCACCAATAGGTAACTGAAAATATGTTTTATATAATTCAAAGTTTCTAAACAAACTGTTTATTTCACTGTAGAAGTCTTTATGGATTACAACATTTGTCTATTTATACTGCTAAGTATCCTCTTACCGTTTTCAAGCAGATTAAACTACATAAAATAATGTCCGTTAAGTAGATTTTCAAGAAAATCTGCATATTTCACTAATAATTCTTCTTATTTTGTTTTCTTTACAACAAAAATCATTTATGTTTTTAATTGCTTTGTGTTTCCTGTGGAAGAAAAACCAGAATTTGCCAGGGTGTTACCCTGAATATTCTGGATTGTCTTTTATAAGGTCGACGACTTCAAGACCGTCTCCATGCGTGATAGAGACATTTTAAGCTTCGAGAAATTGACTTCTATTCACTGTTGTAACGTATACCCCCATATCCGCCATTGTAATCCGCATGTTTGTGATGTGTTAGCGTTGTTATTGAATAGAAAATGACAATAATTTACTTCGTTGTTGTCTATTTTTTTTCTCAAAACTTGAAGTTGTTTCCCCTTTGGCTAAACATCATTCTGTAAACAATTCATTATGAACATTCTCTTATACAAAAGACTTATACCTCTTATGTTGACCAAATAAATTAATTTTTCAATCTTCAGTCTACATACCAGGGGTCATAAACAAAATCCATAAAACTAAGTAATAATCCATCGTTAATATATTTTAAGCGTTTTCAATAATAACTCAGTTGCATGGATTTATCACCATATATATTTATTTGTGACTCCACTGATGAATATATACTATGGCCAAATATAACATAAACATAAATTTCTTTCTGAATTTATCTCGATACGTTCTTCCTGTATAAACCTAGAAGGATTATACTCCTAGTGAATAAACCTACATATATTATATTCTTTCTGAATTAATCTCTATATGTTCTTCCTGTATAAACCTAGATATTTTATACTCCCAGTGAATAAACCTTGATAGATTATACCCCCAGTGAATATACATGTACCTTATTCTTTCTGAATTAATCTCGATACGTTCTTCCTGAATAAACCTAGATATTTTATACTCCTAGTGAAGAAACCTCGATATAATATATTCTCTCTGAATTAATCTCTATACGTGCTTCCTGAATAAACCTAGATAGATTATACTGCTAGTGAATAAACCTCGATATATTATATTCTTTCTGAATTGAAAAGTCAAGTATGCAACTGTTTTACTCATCCTTTATAGAAGTTGTCCTAACACGGGGTTTGCGCTACTAAATTTATCGTTCTCGGAACGGTTCTCAAAATGGTTTGGGTGAATTTTGTGTAATATAAACTGTCGAGCGCTCTCTGTAAGTGTTTAGTATTTGTACGTATTTGGATTGTACAAGAATAGCCCTTATTGTGATAATAGAGATTTGTTATATTATATAATATACACAAGGTTAATTCCAGACGAATATTACATGGAGGTTTATGCAAGAAGAATATGATATATAGAGATTTGTTCAAAAAGAATAAAATATTTGATATATTCAAGAATAATGTGATTTATCGGGAATAATCGAGAATTGATTACAAATATCAACTTTTCAATCATATCTATGTCTGTTATCAGTTCGTAACAGTAATGAAATTATTTATTAAAAGAATATCATGAATCGAGGTAAATTGAAGAGTGAAATATATTTATTCTACAGGTTCAACCCAATGGAAATTATACAGGTAGCGTAAAAAATAAGTAAAATAAAGGTTATAGTCTGCAATGATATTTGTCCGAATCAAATATACAGACGACCAGTTGTGCTAAGGTATTGGTACCTTTTCATGTAGCATGTAATCAGAATAGGTTTATTGTATTCAAAAAAAGGGCAGACTACTAAATTATATTTTAAATAAGACCCGGATGTGCATAAAAATATATTTGGCTCTACTATATATTTCTGTAACTTAGTGTTAAAACTTGTTATTGTTGACAACAGATGCTTGACCTTTTTCTTCCCACTTGAAATACATGTAAACGAAAACTGTGAATTCTATAACAAACACCTTGGGAACAATTACCATGGCATCATATAACGGTTAGACTGTGGGCATAAACATAATTATGTGGTTTGCACCCAGAGGTCATTCGAATGTATGCATCGGAGATTATTTACAGTCTGTATTTCTGTGTATTCCACGCTGCGATCAGAGATTACAGCTTATAGTGAGTTTGCTACAGCTTAACAGTTAACGGCACTTCACTTCCGGTGTTGATCTGGAAGTTTTTCATCGACTGAACCATATTTCCGTATAACTTCAATTATTATTCATTATCATTGACAAGTTCCTATTATAAACACCGTTACAAAGAGACCGCAAAGCGTTACTTGCTAGAAAGCAACCAAATTAAAACAGCAACATAATAGCCAGGTTAATACGTTACACGCTTTATTGCCAATTATATGTTAAATTTGGAACTGATTCCACTGCAAACAATTCAACATGAACAAAATACTGAGATTGTTACGACATCGAGTCCAATATCAATATGTTGAGCTGAATGGAAATGTGAAGAGCGGATGTCATTAATTAAACTAGGCATTCATTACGTTGAATAAGAATGACAATAGATCAGGATATTAGAACCTGTGAGTTGAGTATTGAACTGTATAAGAGACAGTTTGAAATAGGACTAATGTCATGTAAGAATATAAAAGATAGCTGATAGAATACTAGAAACTGTTTAGCTTATACCAACAATGATAGGTCATAATTATCTTTCCTTAGCTCGTAATAATGCATTATTTAATATAAAATCAATTAACGCACAAACGTCAAAACTAAACACAGTTCAATGGAATTTGAGAATGAAATTTTTGAAATATATGTCTCCATATTATATAGGCAATCGCTACCAATGTCAAGAAACAAGGTAGTTGTGACGTTGTATTTCTTGCTTTTAGATGGCCATATTATGTATATTATAATATATTAACGCCAGGTTACATCTCCACAGTAAAAAAATGAAACCTGATTGTAAAAGATCAATATGTTTTTTTACTCACTGACAAGAGTAGATCTTATAACCTTTAAGGAGTTATATATAGAATAAGATGAAATATAGTATTAGTAACAAGTAATAACCAATAATTAGATATTTTTTGTATTTGAAAATACAAAATCATTGCCCTTTTATTTTTTTTTTGAAACATAACCATACTCTCTGACTACCGTGAGCTTAGAATTCAATTTATCTTTTATGTCTCATCTCACTTCTGCATGCTTGTGTCTTGGCTGTCTTCTAGTCCGTAGAAATTATAGTTTGGTGATTTTAAATTTGAATTAAACAGACCTCCATGCCTGAAAATTCAAAGATCCTCTGTATTGTAAACATCGTGTGGGATTTTATTGAAAAATCGATAAAGAGTAGACATATTCAACCACGGTACTTGCAAAATTGTAACTCACGATGTTCGTAGCCGGTTTGTATTTCACTTCTGATTTTTTGCTCAAAATTATAAACAAATTACTTTAGAGATTCAATGACCAAATAACCGAAATCGATTTGGTTTTACCATGTGGAGGTTCTTAATGTCCATGGTTTGGAATATACGAAAAGGGGGAAAGGAGATGTCAGATGTTCGTTCGTGTATAGATAAAATTGCAATACAATTTAGTGAAATCAAAAATGCGTTGCGAACTCATTTCCATATACTTCAAAAGAAATATAGACCACAGCGAATCATTTCAATTTACCCCATCATTCCATGAAAATATATTTGTCATACGCAAAGAAAAAGTCCCTGCTGTTAAACCCAAAAGGATTGTACAATATTAGTCTATGTAGACTTCACATTGTTGCACTCAGCGAAGCACACTTTTATTCTAAGGTTGATAATTGATGTTAAAGTCTCTTTGTATTTTCCATAACATCAAACACAAGAAATGATAAAACTCGTCAGAAACTTGTCTTGATGTCGACTATGATTTTTATCTAATTTTAAGTATCTTAATGTCTAAGTATATGATATGCTGTCTTACATGATATAAATGATAATATGTATATCCTAGAGGTCAAAAATCACATTTATGTCAAAATTGTAAAAATATCTTTTTATTAAGACAAACAATTGTGATATCTACCCACATTTAATCCTAACCGTAAAATATAAATCAAATGTTATTGTTTTGTTGTTATTTGTGTGTGATGGACATAAATATTTGAACCCAACTTTGCAAGCTGACAGCGGCTTAAATATTTCAAAATTGTCGAGAAATCGAAATCACCCACATCAACTTCAGTTTTGTTTATGATAAATGTAGTATTTGTTGACCATTTCCTTCTTGCAAAAAAACAAAAACAAGAACAATGTATACGTCTTTAAGTTTAATAATTTCAACTGTGAAACAAAATCTTCGTAATTCTCAAAAAAAAAGAGTTACAATAATGACTAGAAACGCAATTAAATAATAATTTATATACAACAGATATACATTCATCATTGTCTTTAATATTAATATACAATTCTTGGTACCATTTCTAATAATCTGAGTAATATTAAATGCCAGATAGAAACAAAATAATATTTTTTTGTATACATTTTGACACACAATTAAATAGTACACTTAATCAATCCAATCAATAGGCCTATTATTGAGCTTTTCGTATGCACACACACCTGCAGTAAGGTGATAAATAAAGTTGTAAGTAATAAATGTTGTGTTGGCATGAGATACTAATTGAGTTATGAATATACATACTTTGATGAAATATGTCGATAAAATTAAAGAAAATCAAATCAACAATATTTTGAGAAAAATATTGACTAAACTAAAAATATAATAACACTTTTATAAAGTCTAAACAGCACTTTTATACAAACACTTGTTAATGTTCATTTCTCGTTTTAACGAAATCCTGTTAAACAGGCAGAATGTTCCAGAGCCTTTCGTCTTAGAGCAGCAATACTTGTCCCTCTCCATACATCATCCATTTCCTGCATCCCACAAGACATTTGTGAAGTAGTAAATGTTGGGGATGGGGAGTTAGCAGTCAGGGGCGGGGAGCATGTCGACGTTACACCATAACTAGGATTATATATGGCCGGACTGCCGTTAGAGACTGAAATACCGTTGCTAAGTGACACAGAGCTGTTGCCAAGGGAACCAACTGGTACCTGTGACGACAGAGATTGGGCAAAACCTTGGCGTGGTAAGCTTGCTGATAGGGTCAACGGATTGACGTTGGCATTCATCGGTGAGCCAAATTGCTGCATGCTCGCCCATCTTGGATCTGTACCCGGGAAAGTACAGAATGCCTCACCCATTGTTCCAAATGGGCCGAATCCAGTTGAGGGTAAAAGTGCCCCTGGAGTTCTGAAAACATTGGTGGCCTTCTTTCGTTTCTTCCATTTGGCCCTTCGGTTTTGAAACCAAACCTAAAAATATAAAATTTGAATTTTTAGAAAATTTATTAATAAAATGGCATTTTTTATTTAATTTAATGAAAAAATGAATAATTATATTTTAATTTTTATTGACGCTATTAACAATATTCTAGCTGTGGTCATATTTAATCAGATTGTCATTAACAAATATTTTTCCACATTGTGTCAATCAGAAATACTACTGTTCTAGGTTAAGAACTATTAGCGCGATGAACACGTGCGTCGGTTTAGACGGAGTTAACATGATAATAAGGAACTGTCAATACAAGTAAATGATAGGGCACGAGAGAATCACATTTTATGGCGGTCGACACGGACAATTAACTTCTGACATTGAATATTTGAATGGCATACAGTCAAGTTGTAATTAACTTTATTTGTGTCCATTATGCTACTTAGTCAGCCTTTCGCTTCCTTATTAATCCGTTAGCTTCAATTAGTATAATAAATCAGAAATCTTTTCTAATATTTATTTCATTGTGAAATGTGCAAAATAGCCAGTTTATTAGAAACTAAAATATTTGTGTTTTGATGTTATTAATAAAAAGAAAATTATTATATTTTCAAAAATCTGCAAAGCATTATTTATTTTCAAAAATATAGGTTTTATTTTGAAACAATAATAATTCGAGATACTTCTTATCGAGATTGTCCTACGCTTGACCATCTATTCTGTATTATATATTTATATCAATATTCATATTAAAAACATGAAAGCAAAATAGTTTAAACGATTTGTGATTTCTCAATTATCGAATTTTATTACCTTGAAATATTATGTAATATTATTAATTGTTTTCTATACAAATATTTAACAGATTGGCACATTTTCAATTGCAAATTGGAAATTTAGAAAATCAAATTTTATATTGACTATGAGAGTTAAAATACAAAAGTTTTTTTAATATTAAATAAAAAAAATGTAGAATAATTTGAAAAATCAAACATTTCAATCTGCCCTGAGAATGGCTTACGTTGACCGTAGTAATTTCTTTAAGTTAAAATATAGCGGATTATTTCCTGTTAAGGCAGCGATCTCAGAAGACAATTATTTGGTTTCGTATTTTTATTATTCACAAAATAGTTAAGCTACTTTTTCATATCGCGTGTTAGTCGGCTAGAAAAGGGAGAAATTCTACAAATTGACACCAAGAAACTGGAGTCATTTCATTAGAAATTAATTCCCATTATTGCTATTATTTTCCAAATAGTTGAGGGATTCGGGATTTTGGTGCGAGGCATGGAAATAACTAGTTAGTATAAATTACTCCTCTAACAATCTCGGCCTCCTTCAGTCATTTGAGTGTCACCCTAGAGACAACAGCAAGCAGGCTACGTTGACAAGCGCGCGAGACTCGAGCAAATTCGCACGCAATACGGGAATATATAAGCCCTCATCGCTGTCTTATTTTCCCGATTTCGTTGCAGTGTGATATCCCCTGATAGTCGGAAACGAGAACTGCCGCCCAGCGTGGTTAATATGTTCATTATAAAGGTGACAAAACGGAATCTTCAACGCATTTTCCATGAAAATATAATAACACGCTAACCGATATCTAGAGATTCGCGTGTGTTTCCAGCCCATATTTTGACTAGCAGGGCGCCCTTACAGAAGCTTAACATTTGTTTGAAATTATCTAAATAATTGAATTTCATTGACAAGTCTGATTACTTTTTATTGGAATATTTTAAATAACTTTCAGATTTAATTAAATTAGTGAAAGCGTCAAAACAATCTTAACTTATGCTGTATGGGGAGAAATTAGTTAAATAAAATGTTTTCAAAAATTATCTTTTAGTAATCCGTTTTTTATCAATTAAATGTATCTTAAATTTTGAATAACCAATACGAATAATAAATTTTCATTTGCGATTTTTTTTTCGTCATCTTCAGTTTTAATTTTCTTTTTCTTATTAAAAATTTCAAAATTTACACTTGCAATACATTCTTAATTAACAGATTTTGCTAAGAATTGATACGTATTTTAACAAGAAATTAGCTTTCGACCACATGATATCACCTATAAATACAATTTAAACTTAATTGATCAGTACTGAAGCAAATCAGATTTAGATATTTATTCTTTATATTTGGATGCAGATACGTAATGAATTTTTCGCAAATCATTATTTTGGACTTTCTTAAATTTCATCGGAGGAATGATTTAAACCTTAATATCAGAATAAAAATTTCTGATGAGACCATATTAACAGGTCACAAACAAATATTTTCAAATATTAAATTGTTGATGCCCATCTTTTATGAAATTTAAAAATATTAAATATATCACTTAAGTTCAAAGAAATGTACCCAAGATCGATTTCCGTATAAGCAATTAAGACAAATACCAATAATCAAATATATCAAAATATAAAGTAAAGCCTGATTTTTCAAATATTATAATTATCATTAGCATAAATGGATAATATAATTCAAATCAACGTAATAAACATGCGATATTCTAAATGAGCAAATTTCTAAAATTGATTATTAAAATTATTAAAGATAATTAAATTTGAGTCAAGAAAATTGATAATGAGAGAAATTAAAAATTTTCAAATTAAAAAAAAGAATTACCTGTACTCGGGATTCTGTTAGACCGATCCTCAAGGCCATTTCTTCCCGCATAAATATATCAGGATAGTGTGTCTTGGCAAAACTCCGTTCCAATTCATTCAGCTGGGCAGGAGTAAATCTGGTCCGGTGCCGTTTCTGCTTTGATGGTTTGTCTAAGTCCGACGAGGACGGATCCGAGTCATCTAGTATATTTCGCTCCTTGTCTGACAAATCTTTCAATGTATTTGGAGAAACAGTTGTTCGGTTTCCTGAAAATTTGAATATAAAGATAATATAAGGTATTCATAATTTAAAAGATGACTTTTCTTTTCGTAAGATAAAAAAAAGAAATAAATAGAGTAAAAAATATCAAAAATAAAATTCATTAGCAACTCAGTTTTCTAAATTTATGTTTGAATCTTATTAATTCATTCTCAAAGTTAAATATAAGAGACAATTGTTCATCAGTTTCTTAAAATATACAAGTTATAAATAAGACAGACAATGGTATTATATACAATAAATTTATAATCAGTGACAACAAAATGAAGAATGACATCTTGAAACCTGCTATCTTATATATCATGTTATTATTCATTACCATTCCAACACAGAATTGGTACGTGCAGATTTAATTTTGCCCGAAATGAATTAAATCAAGCTTCGATCCTATCAGATCGCTACAAGATAATAAACCAAAATCAGGCATATTAGGCTCAATTTGTACGTTAGCTGACTGCCAATGTCGCCAAATCTCTCAGAAATTAAATAAAACTCTTTCACTTACCGATATTAGAAGAAACCAAAGAATTAGGAGTCAAGTTAAGATGAGAGTTGACTACTTCACGATTCATGATGAAATTGTAATATGACTGAGCTCTAATTCTACCGTTAATAAACACTCGGAATTCTTTACAAAATACCGACAAGGTTTCCAGCAGGCCTGATACTCACTTTTCATTGGTCAATAAGTCTTTAACAGTCCAGCCTTCGTTTCCTGTCATAAATTATGCTGATTCTTTATTGAACTATGGAAACAATATTTTGTCATTTAGCGAGTACTGATGCCAATAGAAGAATTAATTGGATTTGGTGATAAACAGTTAACAATATTTTATTGTTTATGAGAGTAGAGGACTATAGATAGGCAGCACCTGTATACAACATATAATAATAGCTCCTGAATAATAATATACAAACTAATTAACACAGTAATAAACTGAATCGGCCCCTTTTGTCAATGATTCCCTAAATCCGGTAGCGAACTTTACGGCACGGTGCCCCCTGTACTAATATCCCGTTATACACAGCGTGTGACACAGCTGAACTACCTAAGTAGCTAGATTAGGGGTACAATACAGGTGTTATAAACCAACTTATCTGTACCTGCACCTTACCGTTTTACTTTTCTCACACGTGCCTACCACATTAGGGCCATACGGTAATACGTTTCTTTGCATTACAAAGGACATACCATACATGATGTATTTTAAAGTAGGCTATGTAAAATGATCCAAAATAACCCATTAAAACATCTTCCAATTTCATATTTACATATTTTAATTATATATATTTGTCTGTAAAAGCCAAAAAAGTTCTTAATGACTCAGTGACGCAGTCAATTTTATCATTCAAGTCTTCTTTTAGTTTCAGTTGCAATTGCACTCATGATTTACACAAATTGGTTACTTTCTCCTAAGATATTGAATAACTTGTTTGACAAATTCCATGCAGATGCGCCATAGATGAGTTGATTTTGTTCGATTTGATTTTCGGACTCATGATATGATTGGTTTTGGCAGTGTCTTTTTCTCACATCTTAACCCTAAAGGTAGTAACAAGAGAGTAGCCTATTGTTTTTAAAAGATACTTTGCAGTTTTTTTTTATAATGAAATGAAGTTCAAATTTACCATAAAAATTACATGAATATAACTAATAATAATGATAAGTTAGCTTATACAATATCTGCCTAATTTTAAGGTCGTTTGAAAGAAATAATATCTGCAAAATATCTCTATACTTATAGCTTATATATTATTTACTATAAATATAGTGCTAAATACATCAAATTGTGGAGCTAGTTCGAAATATTGAAACAGAATTTAAAACATGTTGTTACTCAGAGTTTCACGCTATCCTATTTATATTGACATTGATGTTAATTACAATATACATTATTGGCTTAATACCAACATTTCTATCTTCTTTTATTAACTCTTCATTAATGCCATATAGTTATTATCAAACATGGTTGGGTTTCATTTCATTTCATTTTCACAAATTAATCAGATTTATCAAGTTTCATTTCGTTCATTATCTAGTAGTCATCATATCCTCGGTGATTTCATCCATTCCGTTTTGACCGATATGTACCTTACTGTAAGAATTCAGTTTCCTCAAAGATCACAACTTTGAATTTTAAGCCCATTGTGCTAATATAATACATTGCATATAAAGTATTTACCCAATACTGCCCAATTGATTAAACATTCTAGAGACCTAACCCCATTTTAAATGAAGGTTAAACAGTTTGAAAAGTCAAAAATTGCAATAACTTGGTTTGGTAAGAACTAATAATAGACAAATAATTATTTTTTAGGGTTTGAAATGACATAGCGGAAAAATTTGAAATGAAACGTAATAACTACTTCGTCTTTCCCATAATAATAATAATTTATTTTACATGGGTTAGAATAAAGCCCAATACACATGGACATGGTCCTGTCTCACATTCAGCCCATGGGGAAATACATTGGGAGAAAAAAATCAAAAAAATCGAAAATACATAATATCTCAATATACAATTCGTCAAAGAATACTAAAAATACACAAGTACATGTGTATCACATGGACAGATCTATGTTCCGGCGATTAAGTACATGACCACAAAATAAATATACAATACTTCACGTACAATTTATTTAAAAATACACAATATCTGAAATATTTATAATTCACTTCTGCAATTAAATGAAACTTCAGAAAGCATCAGATTTTAATAACGGGCATGTGGAACAGAAAAACTGTTTCAAGAAGAAATTATAAAAGCGTCTCCGTTATTGGTTTTTTAACTTTCCAATTAATTCTGAAAAACAATTATTTCCCTTCCAACTTAAAATGTTATAAACACTAACATGATTAGCAACGGGTAAAAAGTTACAAAAGGCATAACGGATATCCAAAAACAAACTACGATTGCAAAAAAAATAAAAACTTGGAATTGCTCGGAGAGTATCTTGAAAGACTCGTGAATTATTGTTTTCAATGATATCTTAACACTGGCTAACTGTTATATCCGGTTTTTCTGCATCTGATGGGTAATCACATTCCAGAATCTCAAGTTAAAATTCGGTCATCATTATAACCTTTCACGACATCGGCTCCATCCAAATAACGGAAAAAACAATTCTTAAATCACGAAAGTATCGTTTAGGTAAAAAATTTCAGAGTCTTGTTGCTTCCAGATGTGTTGATGAGTAAATAATGTAAAGGCCTCTAGAAGCATACGATATATTTAACAAATTTGTTATCTGAAATATTTGTAAATTTACAATTATTAGTAGCTTGTTAGCTTTTTGTTGGTTTAATCAAATCATTTAAACTGGTGCTAAATAAATTTATCCGAATTACTTGATATTAATATGATTGGATTGAAAGAAAATATAGAATGATATCAGGTGTAAAATTATTAGTGTATTAAATTATCATATGTAATATATTATTGATCTTAATTATTAGATATTATTAATATTATGAAGATTAAAATAAAGTGGATAAATTTAGACTTGTTAGTCGCGTGTTAGCGTCCAAATGTGTTGATGAAATAAACATGGTGAAATTAGTGAGAATGTCAAAGATGGAAGTTGAAATAATAGATACACGTTCTTCTAGCATTAATCTTTTATTTTACCAGCATTTCATCCGCTTGTCACTAAACACGTCATATAACATGCAATGTTTAAACACACATCACAATCTTCCTATTTTCTCCATCACTTCGCTCCGACATCTAATTTATCTGACAATAAGTATCTTTTTCTATTGAAGTTTTAGCAGTAAGCTCGACCCTAATTGTCTGGGCTGCTTATGAGGCAGAACTTAAGGCAATAAAAGAGTTTGTAGCCCTTTTTCATTTGTATACGGTTCAGCCCAAATAGGGACAGAATGCTCCTCATCAATTCTTCCATCCATTGGATGCCTGTTTCTATGAAACGTCGCTTCCGAAATTAAATCTCAACACCTACCGTTGTGCCCTAATTTGGTCTTATTTTAAAACCATTATAAATATATTTTTTAATCACACCGACCTTTTTCCATCCCCAAGTTTGCCAAATTTATGAAATTTTACACCAAAATCTAGTGAAAGAAAACGACCGTTTATTTTTAAACACCAAAATTATTTTAAAAGATGACTTAATTTGAATACATTTATAATTGGGTGGATGGAATAACTAGGAAAAATGAAAAATTCAAAGTCAATTAAGGAATAATAGAATAGGCTAATGCTTCTGCTCTGTCAAGATTTCCCCCATTGAACATTGCATTGCGTTGCCCGTCTTCATTGGCCATGGGTTGCTGAAAAGTGGGAAGTAAAACTCCATTCAATTCATTTCATTCCATTTGACTCGTGCCAGAGCAGAAAAGGGGTGGGCATGTTTATATTGTACATATTTTATTTCATTGTTCGAATCAGTATAGTTATAAGTTTATATTGTTGTGTTGAATGATCAATTTATAATTGTTATAAGGGATATATGTATTGTGAGACAGGCTAATTAGCCTAACTTTATACCCTTTAATAAAGAATTTATTATTATTATTATAATATAGACACAGAGGAATAATATAGACACAGAGGAATAATAAAGACATAGAGGAATAATATTAGACACAGAGGAATAATATAGACACAGAGGAATAATATAGACACAGAGGAATAATATAGACACAGAGGAATAATATAGACACAGAGGAATAATATAGACATAGAGGAATAATATAGACACAGAGGAATAATATAGACACAGAGGAATAATATAGACACAGAGGAATAATATAGACACAGAGGAATAATATAGACACAGAGGAATAATATAGACACAGAGGAATAATATAGACACAGAGGAATAATATAGACACAGAGGAATAATATAGACACAGAGGACTAATATTGACACAGAGGAATAATATAGACACAGAGGAATAATATAGACACAGAGGAATAATATTGACACAGAGGAATTATATAGACACAGAGGAATAATATAGACACAGAGGAATAATATAGACACGAGGAATAATATAGACACAGAGGATAATATTGACACAGAGGAATAATATAGACACAGAGGAATAATATAGACACAGAGGAATAATATAAGACAAAGAGGAATAATATAGACACAGAGGAATAATATAGACACAGAGGAATAATATAGACACAGAGGAATAATATAGACACAGAGGACTAATATTGACACAGAGGAATTATATAGACACAGAGGAATAATATAGACACAGAGGAATAATATAGACACAGAGGAAATATATAGACACAGAGGAATAATATAGACACAGAGGAATAATATAGACACAGAGGAATAATATAGACACAGAGGAATAATATAGACACAGAGGAATAATATAGACATAGAGGAATAATATAGACACAGAGGAATAATATAGACACAGAGGAATAATATAGACATAAAGGAATAATTTAGACATAGAGGAATAATATAGACATAAAGGAATAATAAAGACATAGAGGAATAATATAGACACAGAGGAATAATATAGACACAGAGGAATGATATAGACATAAAGGAATAATTAAGACATAGAGGAATAATATAGACATAAAGGAATAATATAGACAGAGAGGAATAATATAGACACAGAGGAATAATATAGACACAGAGGAATAATATAGACACAGAGGAATAATATTGATATAGAGGAATTATATTAATTAACAATAATAAGTAATCAACTTTTTTTAATTAACCCTTTTAAAACAAATTAAGTTTGTTCAAGTTGATACATGGATCAGATTTTCAATATTTTAGAATATTTTCAGGTATTATTTACGATGTTTTTGATACTGTAACTTCAAATTTGCAAAATTAGACAAATTTGTCGTAATCGTGTTGTTTGGTGGTCATGCATGGCATAAAACAATTGTTGCTTAATTACACTCTTACACGATTTGCTTTAACGTCCTGTTTGTTTTGTTTTCTTGACAAAAGACATACATTCAATATGATTTTGAAATGTAAAAATGAAGAATTTAAGAATTAAAGGACCGTAGCTTTTATAGACACACCGTATCTAGCAAGAAGTCAGGATTGCGAGGATCAGAGTTAACAGCTAATCATGGAACACATTTCTAGGATTTCATCTTTTCCAAATCCTCTACATTTAAGAACCGGATTAACGTGAATAAGGAAGAAAGATGACTTAATGAGAATACATTTACAAATCGATGAAATAATCAGGAAAAATGATTTATTCAAAGTCAATTGAATTGATTTCAATAAGCTGAAGAAAATAATTCTCAATAAAAAATTTCTTAATTTGAAAATGGATGATTATTTTGAGATTTTTTTGTTCCGTCGGTCTTGATTTTTTTGTCGAGAGAATGAAATTAATCAAAAGTTGAGATAATTTGTTTCTATGTTGGTGGTCGAAGTAATGACAGGGTCTGATGTTTATTGACTGAAATTCCATTTATTACACCACATGATACAGGATACGCTTAAAATCTTTGGATTGTCCTGTCCATTCAAAATATAATATTATCTTATAAAAACGATAGAAACCGAAATCAAGGTGCATTCCCGCGATAGTTGGAAGGAATTTGTTACATATAAATATTGTTAAACAAGAACATAGGAACTATTTTACATTTACTGGGAATGAAGATGCTGTGACACCACTCACCAGAATATGCATGCTATCATATCATTCTCTATTTGTTCCCGTAAAGTAAGCTTTTGATATAAAAATGTGCAAGATCAGTTATATACATATAATTTAGATTTCCTATCAAAATTACAGATCGCAATCTTTTACGATTTACAAAAATAGTATACTGTCATATACATGTACGTATATATATACATATATATTCCAACCAGTGGGTTTTACTGTCCAATGATTCTCCGATCTGATATAAGGGGGTGTGTTATTGTGGTTCGATATGCGACAAATCTATAAATAATAGATTTATAAAAGTTTACGTCCATATCAATCTTTTCAAAATCGGTGGTCGTAGTAAAAATGAGAGCTCTGGGATTGAAAATAAAAACGATTTATTGTTTATCATTGTACATTGTTTTACAAGTTTGATTATATCTAGTAATGAAAAAATAATGAATCTAAAAGAACTGTAGTTGTG
Organism: Nipponacmea schrenckii; assembly: GCA_030562195.1. Lineage (NCBI taxonomy): Eukaryota > Metazoa > Mollusca > Gastropoda > Lottiidae > Nipponacmea > Nipponacmea schrenckii. Next base: position 37,238,531 of record CM060200.1, on the reverse strand, counting down.
ATAAGTTAACGACTGATTCTACCAGACTTCCATCATTTTCAAAGGATTAATAGGCGCTATTTAATGGTCTGACTGATTCCCTTGGTATTTTACATCTCTCTTAAGTCTAAACTATCCATTTTCTTTTAAATTCCGTCTAGCCAGTTTTCTCACAATAAATTGTCGCAAATGGTTTAGGGAAAGATGTCATTTATCAAAAGACACATTTCAGTCTGACGAAAACCTCTGAGTTGAGTTTTAAAAATCTTTCCTTCTTTTCCCCCAGCAAAATATTACAATAGCGCATGGGTTGCTGGATATAGCGTATGAAAGGTAGCTATTTATTTTCAAATGTTAGCCACTGACAATATTCAATGTGCAATGTGTTGAAACTGACTTCAAAGGTAAAATTGAGTTTAACGTATATTATGTTAATATCTGATTTTAAAGCATGCTCTAAATTATGCCAAAGGATGCAAAAATTAAAAATTGTGCGAACATCTATTAAATTAGCAACATATCATTGGCAATTTACAGGGACATAAGAATGAGAGGATATATGATATATTTTATATATTTGTTCGAATTGCCGATCATTCACAGTAACTTTTAAGATTTTTCTTTGGTAATTTTGATAATAATACTGTAAAAACGCAATGTATGCGAAACACAATCAAATTTACAATTGTTAAATCAAAATTGGAAGGAAAAATTTAGATTTGAAGAAAATATTTTAATGTTATAAATATATTTGAGTAATCGACATCCAAAACACAGGCAGGCAAAGTTGTTTATAACTTTAAATTTTTATCATTAAGTTGCTAAATATAATCTTAATTGAAATATTTCTACTTGAGTGGACAAAAAGAAGTACTTGAGACCCAATTCATAATTTGAAAGTGTCATTTATCTCTATATTAATAATCAATGTAGTTAACTTTAATATCCATTATTAACCATTATCTATAAGAGTCGTCAACCGTATAGTCCGTCACAGCGCAATGATCTCTAACCGGAAAGACGCCTTACCACTTCAAGTGAAAACAATGGGCTACGTGCACGTGTAGAATATTTATCGGATGTTAGTGTACTTCACAAGGGGTCCAACAAAAAACAGTAATTAAAAAAGAATAAAATCACGTTAATTATAGAGTTTATAAGTTTGATAAGGGAAATATTACTCGAGTTTATTTAATTTGAGGTATTTTAACCTCCAGTGTTTTTATAGAATGACAAAGATGGTTATAAGTTTAATAAAAGTACACAAATACATCTATTAAAATAGAGAAGATTGGTGCCCATTTGTCTCTGGCCCCATTTGGTTATAACATTTGTATAATCAAATTGTTGAATATAAAAAGAAATGAATCATTATATACTTTTAACTGGAATGTTCTACAGAAACTTAACCGAATAATGCTTTTATCCACCGATAACATAGAGGAGAATGATCTCACATCAAACCTTATTGGATATTGAAATACCAAAACACCCTCTAAAGAGTGAATCGTCAAATGCCACTAGTGGTAATGGTATTAAGTCAATGAAGCCTTACCTACAGATAACCGTTGTGGGCTTGCAATCAATCGTGTAATACAGATTGGTCGAATTATGGATGAGGAAAAATGCATGCAGTTTAGGGGGACAGCGACGAGGAATGGGAAGTGATTCGTATCTGTATCAATCATCCCCCGCCGTATATCGCAAAGGTCCTGTTACCTTGTTGCTTAAAAACCCTTTTCATCTTGATCACTGGATTATGGTACCAATGTGCGACTTTTTATTTGTGTTAACTGTATATTATGACGATAAAAAAACTAATACTAAAAAAATAAGTTTATTATTATTATTATTCATAGAATCAAATCGATTTTACTCAAATTGACAAATATTTGATATACATATAAATAGTTACATGGAGATCATATTTTCGTTAAGTATACGGTTTTAAGTAATTCAATTGATTATCCTACTGCACCTCGTACAGAATATAACTATTTAGCTTAACAAAATGCACGTGGCTAGTAACGCCGGAACGTTCATTTCACCTGTTGTAGAGATTGTTTGATGTTACCGACACCTGATTAGTGGAAGGAAATTAGCATCACCTGGTTAAGGCCTAGTTAGATAAAGTTTCTCGGAGTCTAAAAGTCGGATATGAAGATAATGGAATATCAGCAGTATATTAAGCTTATTGATTGAATCTAAAATCCAAACTGTCAACATCCCAACTATATACTGTTAGGATAACTAACTAATTGATAAACTACAATACATTGTTCTTATTTCACTTACACAATAGACCGAAATATGATAGGTGCTTTTATAACTAGACTACAACTTGGAAAGTGATGTTGTAAACGGTTCTTTCCGAGCATGTTAAGTTGTGCAACGCATTGTCCAAAATATTATACCCAGTATGAGCCTTCGTAAAGAAGTAAAACATGAAAACATCTCTTCGAATTTTTTAAAACTGATATAAACAGTTAGTCAAACTCCGGCGCGTTTATGAAAAATGTAATAATAAAAATAATAATATTTTTGGTTAAAAACCCATTTCACATACTTTTTTACAGTTAAAAAATAAAAAAAATGAAATAAAAATATAGGCGTAATAGTAATGAACAAGCGGTTGGCTGGCAAGATACGCCCACTTTAAAATATATTTTCTGTTTTAACACAGGAAGAAACTCCGACATGCTTTAGGTCAAATCCAAGTTCTCATCAATATAAATGCTCACACCAAACTTGATTCAAATCAGATGAAATCTAGACTCTATTGTATTTACTAGCTAATTTCATGAGTTTGGGCTTAGTCAAGGGCAATAACTCAAATATTTTTCATCAAAAAAAAAATAGTAAATATTGAACTTGTTCAAGATCTCGCCAATAAAAATTGATCACATCAAATTTTATTCAAATCAGATGAAAATATTGTCATTAGCAATCACAAGCCAATTTCGCAGTGCTTTGACTAAGTCAAGGGCAATAACTCAAAAAACATTAATCAAAAAATCGTCAAATTCGAACTTGTCCGAGATCTCATCAATATAAATGATCACAGCAAGTTTCATTCTAATCCGACAAAAACTGTAGTCTCTATCGCGTTCACAAGCAATTGTGGACCAACGGACGGTCAGGGGTGACGACAATATACGACCACATTATAATGTGGGCGTATAAAAAGTCGTTAAAACCATAAAATGACATAATTCATTAATCGAAATATTAACATGCATTATGAAATAGAAAAAAATATATGAACATGATAAAAAGCATTACAAGTAAACGTTATAAGATTTGAAAATCTCAAGGCTAGTCGTTTATTGTTCCGAAGCATGTATGAAATTTTGTACCAAGATGGGTACCATTACGGTGGTGTAGCAGGGCTCACCAATAATTTAATATACTAATATACTTTAAGAGCACATCAAAACGCTCTACCTATGTTTCGTTAGAACGATAGGATTACGACTTTCGTTTTGTACTTCCGAACGTTATTACCTGGTTTATTAATATTTATTTGTTAAATCATGAAATTCAACCTTCTATAACTTTCTCAAGAAATCTCGCTGAAAACTTTCCGACTTGTCAAATGAAGAATGTCTCACCAATACTTAGTAACTTGACAACATCCCCTTCTACATCTATCACAGAGGTAGAGGGTATTTTTCGAAAAATTAAAATGATTTGCATAATATATTTTAGTGAAGTATGTCCTATCTTATTTTCCATAACGCATACAGAATTGTGCTATATGAAACTGAAACATGAGAAAATGTGTATGTAAGTGAAGTGAAACTTAAAGAAACTGAAATACACACATTACACATCTTGTAATTTAATAGACTCGGCGATTGGATAATCTGCATGATGTTTGTTGGTGGTATTTTGCCTTCATAGCCTTTTGTACATTTGGTAAATCCCGATTAGTCCAGTTATTGGACTAATGGGATTTACCAAACATTCGCCTGTATTCAAAACAAAAATTATATACAAATCCTCTATTTTGTTAAAACTAAGTAATATAAGACTTAGTAGTTACTGAATGAAGCAACGGTGAAGCAAATTGTGAATGAGTTGGCAATTTAAAAAAAAAAACACTATCTTGTAAGGGTGGATTGTGCTATGGACGAAGAATCTGGATGTCACAAATATATATCAAAGGTGTCCCCAATAAACATAAAACTAAAAAACGACTTTCACATCCCTTTAAGAAACCAAACCTTTTCGTAGCTACTTTAAAACGGTTTAGATTACGACAGTATTAGGTCCAATGCAGAAGGTCGTGGTCACGTGTGTACACATCAGTCCAATATATAACTATGTTTTTTTATCATAGTTTGCAGTTATTTCTTTAATTATATTATCACCTTGCCCTGGCATGGCGTGAATAAAAGGACATTAATTTCCAAATTAACAGCAACTTTTTTTTTTTTCAAAATAATATATTTTTTCGCACCGCTTAATGTTTTTAATAGGTTGGAAGTTGGAACTGAAATATTTCCGTTGTTAATTTCTTGACCCAAAACTAATTGAAAGTTTTACCTTTTACAATCGATATAGTTTTTGGTAGGCGTTGGACGTAGAACTGACTTATCAATCTGTCTGCTTGAAATGTTAGCAGACCCGTGTCCTTTTTGTAATTTACTTCACCCTTCCACCCACATCCGTCCGTCGGTCAAAATAAATCCTATTGAAAATCAGCAAAATCGAAATATATTTCGAATATGAGTAGGCTAACTGGACCTAAAACGCGTTCAATTCTTGGTAGATTTTGAGATGTTTGAGTTTAAACCATATTGAAAATCAGAAATCAGAAAAAAACAATATTAAAATATTAGTTATTGTCCTTATAACGCGTTCAAATTTCAGCTCGCCAATACTTAAAAAGGTACAAATCTTGATAAATTTATAAGAAACCTTGTTTGTATGTGTTCACCAAAGAATGAACCCTATTCAAAACCTCGCAGGCATGAATTATTCCCACTTTTTGTTCTTGAAAACGCGTATTATCAAGAAAGAATCCTATCGAAAAAAATATATTTAATCTGAGTTATTGCCCTTGTTATTAATATTAATTTCATTTTTTTTTATAAAATTTAAAAAATCGACTACTCGTTTTTGAGGAACTTTAATTACAGCATTTGGAAGAACGGTAGAGAAATCAAATCCATTAGTGTAACGCTACTATTACGCCTATGTAAATTACGGTAAAATGTAGAAGAGGCTATTGAATTCTAAGTCGTATTCATCAAACACTGAATTCAATAATACGATCATTCCAGTAATTGCCAATATTCTATTCTCCTCTCGTTCGTCTCATTCAAACTATCAGATACAAGCAATTTTCCTCGTGATACAAATGTCACCAACCTAATTGGATAAAAGTATTTTAAATGCATCACCGAGTTCTAATGGCTACCAAAGATTTATTTGCAACTCGCGACTTCCGATTGTATTTTGTGAAGTGATTGTAGGCCAGGCTTCAGAGAGACGGAGTTAATAGTCGAAAACTGAAGTCATCGTTGATTTGTTTGCGCTCGATTTATCATTTTGCTCTGTGAACAAAGTAGTTCCATCAAAAACGGAAATTGAGATTAGACTAGCTAACTGTAACTCCGCTACACGGATATTTCCTTTTGTTATGAGTTTTCTGATAGAAATAAATCAGTTTATATTGTGTTTATAAATGAGATAAGTTTATTTGTTACACATTCTATAAACCAATTGAGTTAATGTTACAACCCTAAAATTGAACAAAAACAAAAATCTATGCATTACTCATGTGTCAATATTCTCTATATACGGCTATTTTTTATTTCATATCTCCCACTGAATTCAATAACTACACTCTTATACGAATATTAATTGATTTAAACGTATAAAACAGTGATGCCACAGTTCACGAAATAGATGATCAAGTCACAATATAAATGATAATACCCATTTAATATTGCTCGTTTCAGAGCCGTTGTAGCTGAATTATCTTTTTTTAACTTTTTTAAAATAGTGTAGTGTTACTCTACACCCTCTCTTTGAAAGTAGACATTGTTTACAAATGACCAATAATTGGTTTCCTATTAATTCCAATGTATCTCTTGGTTTCGTAAAACGTAATTTTTTATGGCTGCCTGATATACGTTTTTTTTTTGTAATATTTTATGCACATATCAGCAGTTGATGCTTCTGAATTTAACCATCGGTCTGTACTTTCGCTTTTTCATTATAGACATGTACATGTATTTTTTTTACAACTACTTTTACCCAAGATGCTTTAAATCCCTAAGTTGATCAACATTTCCGAGAGCTTCTCTATTCAGCATGGTTAGCTGACATCGATTGCATAGGTTAACTAAATCGTCAAATATATTTAATAATGAGTTCAATCCATGCTACGCTATTCAAATCTCAGCTTGGGCAAGTGGGTGTCAATATTTCCCTAATGAAATATTCAATATCATATTTTAATTAACTCTTAAGTTTATTATTATTCAGTATATGCCACTTAAGACACCATATCAAGTTTGTTATTTCTTCTTAAAGGTAGCCCGCATTCTGGCGAAAACCGATACTTGTAAAACGGTCTCGATCTGAGGTGGTCGGAAGGAAAGTAACAGGCTCGTGTGCGCAATATAAACTACACGTGCGTGTTTAATTGACAAGCATTGCCCTCTGTGCGGGTAAAACACACGAATCATCCATTATTATGGTATAAATATTGAAACACCGTGAAATGCGATGAAAAGTCAATTAAATATTTCTTTTAAAACTAATAACACGACGCAATGATCCGGGAAAACAGTCTCCTCCCTTAGAAAACCATAAGTTAATCTCGCAGAAACATCTTAAAATAATTTACAAATCGTTTACAATATCAATGCTCCTAGTTTTTGTGTTAAATGAGTTTTCATCACGTGCGCTCTTCTACATTTCAGCAAGTCGTGATGCTTGGTGAGTTCCAAATAATTCGCCGGCAAAAGGAAACTATAACTCGATAATCACTCACAGAGAAACCAATAAAGTTTGTGCACTGAATATGAAACAAAGGCATTGAGTCGCTTTATCGTTTTAAGTGACGGAAATGGATTGTGACTTAAAATAGGAAAGCAAAAGTAGAGGATCCGGTTTAGTGCCGCAGTCAACTATTGTCATTGAGCTAAGCGTGACGTATATGATGGATAGCACATTAATGATGGGTGGGTATTAATGTGAGCTGAAATCTCGTTAATTTCTTCCGTTTCGATCAACTATAAATCCGATCAGGTTGGAACTGTCTGGACTCCACATTTTATATTAAAAAATTTACTTTACTTTTATGTGTCTCTTGTCTTCTATTCCATTACCTTTTCGTCATCTAATTTTAATGATTTTGATATGAGAGGGACCAGAACTAAGAATATTTCTCGACATTCCTTCTTATCCTCTTTTTTTCATTTTTACATTCCTATTTTTCGTCTAGTTTTTTAGTTTGAGTTTTTGGAAATAAACTGGAATTTGGTTTCGAAAGAATAAAAAGTGTGAAAATAGTCATTTACTGTACATGTAGTAGTTGTGTACTTTCGATTTGCTTAACTCTTTATTACTCTTAACTTTTCAAGGTCATTATTTATTGAACTTTTGATGACAATAAGTATTGTATCAGGTTTTCATATGACATGTTACAAAGTTTTCAACGAAATTTATAGAAAAAAAATAAAAAAGGTTAAATTCGTTATTTAATGGAAAGATACAGCAAATGAAAAAAAAAGGCTATTTATTCTTTTGATTACTAAGGATCAAAATACATGTATATGTGAATTAAATATTTAGTTGCTTAAACAAGTATATATAGCTTCGTTTTATCAAAGGAAAACAATTATTATAATGTAGGTATTCCTAGATATTAATTACAACATCCGCTTCCCCTACCATTTTCATTCATTGCAATTCTCTTCTGGTCTTGCACTGTTACCATTACATTTAATGATATACACCAACTCTAAAGAAGCATCCTTTAATTTCTTCTTGAATGTTAAATTACTTATGATGAAGAATATAATAGTGTTAAGTCTCTGGCTTATGGTCATTAATTTCTGATTGACATCTCACCACTAGACAAATTGTCTTTAACAATAATAGCGCATTATAGTATTATTATTCATAATTGAGGTAATTTGCATGACGATTAGGGGCACACATTTGTAAAATTGAACAATTAGCATTTGACTTGTTTTCATCAGCATCATTGAGGAAATCCTGTTTCACATTAAAATATATTATAAGATAAGGTTGTAGGCTTTTAATAGCGATTGTAGGCAGAAGACATTCGCATCTGCTGAGCCAAACATTCAAAGCTTGCCTGGTAAGGTAATATACGCCCACTGGCAGCATTGATTATGAATAAAAAATAAAATATTCAACCTTAAATCATATACTTCTTTTCTAGGGTGATAAATGTACAATATTCCTAAGTTTCAAGATCTGTCAAAAATTATACCTTATAACAAGGTAATAACTCATTAAATATTTTTCAGAAATTTTGATTAATAAAAGGGTTCACTCTTTGGTGATAACAAACAATTTCAACAAAATTCATCAAAATCTGTATGGAATTGTGCCTTGAAAAGTTTTAACGGACCAAAAACCGAACGCGTTTTAAAGGACAAGGACAATAATTCATATTAAATATTTTGAGATATTCCTTATTTTCAACAGAGTTCATCCTGGGGTGATAATTAACAATTTCAGCAAGTTTTGTCAAAATTTGTTAAGCATTGTGCCTTGTAGAAGCTAAAATTTTGTCGCGTCTTCAAAAAAGGGCAATGTCTGATACTAAATATTTTTCGATTTATCTGATTTTCAACAGGGTTCATCCTTAGGTGATTACAAATACTCATGCCAAGTTTCTTCAAAATCACTCCAGAATTGTGACTTGTAGAGTGTTTACGAGGCAAAAATCGAACGCATTTTAAAGAACAAGGGCAATAATTCATATTAAATATATTTCAATATTTTGGATTTTCAATAGGGTTCATCCTTGAGTTAAAACAAACTCTCGCACCAAGATTCATCAAAAATACGGTTTTTTTTTTAGTTTTGTCTATGTATCGAATATCTTTAACAGAAGTGATGATTCGTCATTTTAATTATTAAACTGATCTTATCGCTTTGATGTCCATGGATCTTATCTTTAATATTGTCTATAAGTTGTACTACCACTCAGATCGTTTCGAGAATGAGCACACGTGGATTTTAAGGCCCAAATTTCAATCGCGAGCTTTAACAAAAAAAGTGATCTACAAACAAACTCTTTACATATACATGGACGTATAAAAAATTACAGATTAGCTTAGCTTAGTTTAGCCTAGTCATGCGAATGGCAAACCTATCTTTTTCAACAACTGGATGTAATTGCGAGCTGTGAACACCTTTACTGATTAGCTTTTTTTTTTTGTAAACTATATTTTATTCATAATAATGAAAAGGATTGGGGAACAGGCTTTCGCCTATATCACCCCTTTCCCTAAACAATGTACATATTTCAATATACAAAAATCGAATAAAAATAAATTAAGATAATGAAAACAACATTGTAAACAATTAAACATTTATACATAGCTATCTACACCTCTTTGCTGGTGATATTGAGTGTTAGAGTTGTTCAGAACCTTGTACTGAGTTCGATAAAATTATGCACTTGTTCAAATATGGTTAAAGTTGATTGTTGGCAAGCTGTTCCGAAGAGAAGTATGTTTATGGATAGGTCGGTAGGTTTTAAGAGGTCGAGAGTAGTTTTTCGTACATCTGAATGTATGGGACAATATAGTAAGAAATGTTCAGGATTTTCGAAAGAGTGACCACAAGAGCAGGTAGGATTGTTCCGAAATGTGTCGAAGGAATTTATGTCCATTTAGGTCGCTAAAAGAAAGACGAAGGCGAGCATGCAGAATTTGATTTTTTCGAGAGCCAAATGAATATGATGTGGGTGATTAGCTTAGATTAGTCATACTAATAGCAAACCTACCTTTTTCAACAACTTGATGTAATGTAAAAAAGATCAATGAAATTAAATCCTGTAATCTGAATTTCTTTAAAACAAATTCTTACCATTAAGAAATAAATAAAAACATTTTCATTCAATAAGTGAAAAAAATATTATTTTTTGTAGGAAATTATCAAAAATCAAATACTAAGTATATTATTGAAATATCTTTGAGGGTCAAGTCTACCATGATCTAGGATATCAATGACGTTTCTTCTATAAACTATAACAAGGCTCTTTTTGGGGGTTTTGTTTTTTTGTTGTGGTAAACATTGCGGGGCAATTGGTCTTGCAGATGATGGTAATGGCGTTTAATGACATGTGAGGTATTGACGGTATTTTGGTTGAAGGAACCTGTTGGTGACACTGTAAATTGTTGAAATGTTGAGTTCAATAATACACAGGATTAGTTAACTAAAATCCCTTAATCAAAGTCACTTAAGGATTACATTTGTTTATGTTTGTTAGCACAGTTACCTCCCTTGAGTTGTGAAATTAGTTCAGGAATATATTTTCTAGTTAAGGTTGTTATAAGAGATGCTCTCTAATAGAAGCACTGGCTATTGTTAGGTAGTAATGAGAACGTAATATTATAAATGCACTGGCCTCGATCACAAGGTAAAAGTTATACAAGGTGCACAAGTTGTATCATTTCTCTTGGTATTCGGTGTTGTAAGATATACGGTATTCTCATTTAGAAACACTGGCCACAGTCAATTTTCAACATTAGAAAACGTCAATTTAAGAAATAACTAACTTCTGGAGCGATTTACAAGATAAACAAATGATTTAAACGTGCACAAGGATTTCGTGGGTTGACGTGGGGGAATCTAATCTGACATGGAAAAAAAAATATTTCATTTGTAAGGAGTGACCTTAAGTTTGGTTGAATTTCTGAGAAAAAAAAGAACCCGTCTTCTTCCGAAATGTGATCTAAGAACAAACTCTTTACATATACATAGACGTATAAAACTAAATGGGAATGCTTATTAAAAAAGTGAAATATTATTTGTTGTAGAAAATTGCTCAATAATCTAAACTAATTTTATTTGTGTTTGCAAGGTTGTTGCCTGGATCAAGCCTACCATGGACATTAAGATTTCAGTTTCTTCTGTTAGTTATGGTTAGGACGTAAAATTCCATTCATTTCATTTTTGTAAGTTATTGAACACCGTAGGGTGGAAGTAATTGTCCTGTTTTTGTTTTGTTTTTTGCCGTGTGAATATTTAATATCTCAAAATAATCTTATGATCGGTCCCAATTATGAGATCATCGTCAAGTAATCTGGACAAAGCTATTTCAGAAATTTGAAGGTATTTTTGCCATCTAAAAAATTATAGAATTTATTTCGTGTAAAATATATTTCTAGACTTCTTGTTATCAATGTTGGTATACATATTCGAAACAACTATATAAACATATAAAATATGCATTTGACTGAATAGCCAATGTTGAACTTTTTCAATAAAGATAGTTTCCTTAAGATTAGATCGTTGTATACATGGTAATAAAAAGTGATCCAAATCTTCAGAACTTTGGTGTGAATCACTGACACAATCAGAAATAATGGGTATGCTTTTCAGGATTATATTCGTTGACATTGGGTTCCTGGGAAAGATTTGTTTTATTTAATCCTAATTTAATTTAGGTTTGCACTTAATAAATACAGGAACAACCTGTCCGTTAAGTAGATTTCTGGTTGCCCAATTTTACGTCTGATTTTAAAATTTGATTTATGTCTAGGATTTATTTATTGGTTTTGTTAATTGAAATATCTATTAAGGGATAATTTTTAAAAACAGGCAACTAGATTAGAGTTCTTTAGGACATATGTCGTCAATGAAATTGTCCACTGGATCATACTGCAAAATATACTTCTAGCTGAATCTTCGCTTGTATGTGTAGACCTTTCACAGAGTTAATTCACTGAAGCAATTTAGCTTTATTCCTTGCTTTTCAATCTCCTACCTATATAATCCATTGTGGAATCGGCAATAAAATCTATTGAAATGCATCAGTTAACACTAGCTAATGGATTGTAGAACATTAGTCAAGCAATAAAAACATTCATTACAGAAGTAAATTAGAAAATAGAATAATGTCGACGAAATATAGATTGTTGATTTAAGAGGTAATGTAATTCACAATTGTGATTAAACTTTCAATATTAATAAATATTTCTATAGCACTCATAACCTTCGTGAAAATGGGAGAAAAATGTGCTAGCTACATTATAGAGTCTCATAAATAAAGGTCTAATTAGGCTGGTTATGTAAAAAAAATCGGATTGACATTTTACATGTCTTCAATGTGAAGGCGATAAATACTAAACGTCCATTGGGGAAACGAAACAATTGAGTTGACTGAATAGGTTTCAGCTTCATTTATTATTGCCGTTGTTTCGCCAATAAACCAAGGCATTAACTGGGTTTAACACACAGAACATTTATCACATAAACAGTGGATATATGGCCGACAAAATACGTTTTATTGCTTGCAGGGTTTTGTCAAATATCCGATCTCGCTTCATAATGTTTTGTTGGGACTGTCAAAGATCGATCGTCTGACAATAAGCCAATGTAACAGCTAAAGGATTTACAAGAAAATGAGATTTTTAATTGCAAAACGGCATTTGTTTGTAGAGCAGGTCGTATTGCAGGACCGTGTGTGTTTTGTTCTCGTTTTGTTCTTCTGTTATAATCTAAAAGAGTATTTAAAAACGAAATTACGATCAATGAAATGGCCTGTAGTCTAATTAGAGCTGAAAGTGAGTTAAGGGATTGATATGAAGTTCGACAGGTGGAGACCTGGGTACTCGCTTCTATTCAAACTATTTATTATAAAAGAAGAGCAAGTGACTTGTTCTTATTGGATCTTTGACATCTTGTGACAAATGCTGTCCCGGGGTTAACCCTTGTGAATCCTTTTTCCCTCGCTCTCCCTAGAGACGTAACCTATTGTTATGTTAAGAGTAATGAATGGATTGAATTTGTAAGTAAATTGGATGTTAAATTGTCGAGAGATTATTAAATAAAAGTTGTACAGACTAAAATAAATATCATTATTTTGATTCTTCTTTTTGGTAACATAATAGAAAACTGGTATGAATCAACATAGCGCCATTTTATTAACACCTTTATTTCTAAACTAGGAAAATCGCCATTAAATTCGAACCCTTCATTAAACCAATATTTGAAGTGATTTTGTACATTAAGGACAAATTGAAATGAAAGCAAAAGAATGAAACATGCTTTTCACAAAGGGTATTTACAATATAAATTCTGCATACATGGTATTTTTTGTGAAAATGTTTAATCCATATTTCTATTCAGTAGATATTGAATAGTTATTGAATATACAATGAAATATGAAAGTGACTCAAACTATTCCATCGCGGAAATGTTTATGCCGCCAGCATTATAAAATTCTCATTAGACCATTTACGATTGAGACGCTTAAATTCCTATAAATTTTCCAAAATAAAAGCTCCGGATAAACTGTTTACAATCTAAACTGATTCGTGTTGTAAAATTCTGTTCAGATGCAGCATTTACAGGGTGTGTTGGAAAATTCCAAGGATTGGGCGTCACAACAAATGTAATCAGATTTTTTTTTTCTCCAGTGCTATATGATACACCTAAATAATCTCATTTACGGTGTGACGTGACATGATGAAGCAGCTAATTTGCCAATTTTCAACGCAGTATTTCTTTGAAGACATGCCGCTGATTGTGTGGCGATGAGGCAAGAACTCACAGTAGTTTAGATTCGAAATAAATGATTTTTAACACCTGTCCGAGAGCTTTTCTGACTTGGTCACAAAAAAATTTGGTCACCGGAAATATGTTCACAGTAATACAGGCACAAGGTATGTTGGTCACAGTAATACGGGCACAAGTTATTTTGGTCACAGTAATACGGGCAAAAGGTAATATGGTCACAGTAATGTAGGCACAGGGTAATATGGCCACAGAAATACGTGCACAAGGTAATTAAAATTTGGTCACAGAAATACGGGCACCAAAGTACCGTGTGTCCGCATTGCTGTGACCAAAATACCGTGTGTCCGTATTACTGTGACCAAAATACCATGTGCCCGTATTACTGTGACCATATTTAAGTTGACTAAATTTCCTGTGACCAAGTTACCTACATTTTTTCTGACACCCCTCTCTTATGAACATGTATCTTTTTAATACGCCCTCCACTCTTTAAACATTCCATAAAGCACAGTTCTTAAAGAATTGTGACGAAATGAATTTTTGTACAAGTGTTGTAAAACATAAAGCATAAGACCAATCCTAAATATCAATCATATCGTTTCTTTTGGACACTTGTTTATATAGATGATTTGTAAAAACTAAAATTGTTCTCAAATTTGAATATATAGGCGGAATATTCCTAGATGTGATAGTTGCCGTTTGTCAAATGATTTTTTTTTTCAAACATATACATCGGTGGGCGTGGTAATCTTGCATTGCAAGCTACCTTGCATATTTTTCATAATCCTTCGTTATATGAAATGGACGAACAGCATTCGTCTGTCTATGGGTTTTCAATTTTTCACAAGAACCCTGTGCCTAGGCTTAGATGATATAATTATGTGAACCTTAATGTCATTATCTGTGAAATAGAACTGATAATCGTGTTTATATATATGTATATTCCCTCTCAAATGATTTTCATGTTATTAGGACAGAATCCAAAATTAAATGAAAAGTTCAGCCTGCGCTAGACTATCGCTATATGAAACCTTCAGCCTTATGTCTTTTGGTTGGGTAAGCATGATATCGGTCATTAATTCCATCTCTTCAACACGCATTTGTAGTCCTAAATGACCTGGTGTGTACCACTAATGCTAGGTACGTGACAATCTGGACATAGTTTGGGTAATAATGTCTGACATACATAAGGACCGAGTCCAGGATTTCATGTGCCATTTGTTTGCATGTTAAATCACGAAATTCAACCTTTTATAATTTTTTCTAGAATCTCGTTGAAAACTTTCCATTATGTCACATGAAAGCCTGGCTAATACTTGGTTTCTGTACACAATTTAATATAGCATGATCAAGAAAGTTTAAACTGGGAAAACCACTACATTTTATCAACATCCGCTTGACTTTCACCACTATTTTTAGAAATAACCTTCCTCCAATTAAATTTCGGATTATCTCAGAAATTCTGAAAGATAATACAATTTCAGACAAATTCTTCCAAATCTAGACCAAAAATTAGTCAAAAATGGGCATGCAAAAAACCCAGAAGGGAGAAAGGGGGTTTTTAAATATAGCTCAGACTAAATTCGTCCAACCACCATCTTGTACTTTCATTTTATGACCCAGTAACGTCGGAATTTTCGATACGCGCGCAATATGAAATAGAAACTGAGCGATTGAATTCTTGATAAAAACTTTGACGCGACCATAGGCGAGACATGAGTGGTGTAGGGGGACAATCTTTCCAAATAAATCGCGATTTGGTGGATTCGAGGTATGTAAATACGTTTAAAACGCGGAAAATCCCAAGTTTTTGATGCTTAGTTTTTCAGCCATATCTGTCCAAATAGCTATCAGAGGCTGGGAATAGAGTCAGCAAGTTTTGGACTAAAAAGGGATGTATTGAGTCGAAAAATAAATTAAAAGAAATTCTCTTCATAATGATTCGTCGAGCTATCTAGAAATATACTTACCTAATATATATAAAGTCAGAATGCATCCTTTTAATTTCAAATTGGGTTTACGAACACATTGTTTCAAGGGAAGGATTCAACCAGTGTATGCTTGTCTCAGAAACTAAATTATTTTAGCTAAACTTATCAGTATTAAAGAAGCACAAGATATATGGATATACTATTTCTAACATTTACTAACTCTACGTTCACATGCTCATTCAGTTCTCAAGAGAAGGCTGCCTTTATGAGAATGTTGCCTTCGAAGTTTGAGTCTTCAAATCCATTTGCTTGTCCATATTTATTTATAGAAAAGACATAGAAGAAATAGAAAGTGAAGACCCCAGTTTAAAGTATATTTCAACCTTTATCCATTTTTAGGTAGAAACGGGCAATGTGTGGCAGATGTTTCAGTGGAAAGTTCGCATCCTGCGATGTATTTTGACCACAGTACATATATATTAAAAATCAGTACAAGGGGGGTAATTCTTTTTTAGATAACACTTCAAATAAAACTTTTTCCAGAAATCACGTTGAAAGCTTTCCAAAATGTCACATAAAAGCCTGGCTAATACATAATTCCAATATATTATAACCATAAAAATAAATAACAACGATTTATTAACATTCTGTCATTGCTCACAAAACCACTATTTTTGACAAAATAATCCTGAAAGATTCTGAAAGGAAATATTATTTCCATCACCAAATTCCAAATTCAACCCAAAAATTAGTCGAGAATTGTCATGCTGAAACCCCAAAATGGAGGTGAAAAGAGGATTTTTAAATTAGCACGAACTTAATTCGTAAACAATCCGCGGGATCCGTCTTTTATCAACGCCGAAATGTACGGTGGGTGATGATTTTATGTTGTCAAGATATTCATGGTCATGTTATACAGGATGTGTGGTTTAGAAAGTATTGGCCAATCTTAGAAAGTTTCAAGCCTATAAGTCCAGATTGTATATGATGGGAGGTAACTCTTCTGTGGGCTGACAGGGTAGTATATGTTGCCTTCTTTCAAGTAGTGGAAATACGTTCATAATAAAGTTTTTATTTACACAAAAAATGTACAATTATTACAAGCACTAAACGATTTGCACTAAGACAATGTCAAATATATACAAAATGAATATGGTAATTGTATAATACATAGGTTGTTTGCAAACAGCGAAAGCACTCAAGATATAAATAAATTTAGGAAAAAATACTCCTTAATTTAGGAAAATAACATGAACATCAATAATCTACCACGAAAATTAAGCATATAATTTGTAAAAATATACGATAAACAAATTATCTCTCATACATTGGAATACGTTTCTAAGTACGATTATCAAAAAAAACTGATTCAACGGTTATCTTAAGGAGTAACGACATCGATTTCTTCTTCATGACTATTAGCTAAAGTAGAGGTAACTGGTGTCACTGGTGTAACTGGTGTAGAGGTCGTCATGGCATTAAGTGGTGTTGGTGGAAACGGAAGGTAAGTTGGTAAGTCAGTGGATGGACTGGTCTCGGGTGAAAGAGGATAGCTGAATCTACCCATAAATAGTTGAGATTGGGTGGGAGAGTAAGGCACTGGGAATTCAAATATTCTGTTCAATGGAGACGATACTAGAAAAATAAAAAAAAAAAAAAAAAAAAATGTATTATATTTTACTAATCACCATTAGTTCACTAGTTCCACTTTTAAGATACTACTATTCAAAATCAATCGAATTAAACTTACAAAATATCCCCGCTGATACCGCTGATACCACAGAACTTCTTGTGCGAGATGCTAATTGTATTGACTTACCTGGTGACCATAATGGAGAGCTGGACATATTGGAGACTGGCATCATAGGATACATAGATGACATCACCATTGGATTATACATGTAGGGGTAAGCATATGGACTCAGCATTGGTTGTTGAAATCTGGTGTTGAGGGGTGCTGTTGCAATAGGGTTTGGTTTCAACGGCGTGACCTTAATCGGTGATGGAGACGAAGATGATGACGAAGATGACAATGATAGCGACGATGATGATGCGGATGATGATGCAGATGAAGATGCTTTGGGCGCTTTTTTGGACTTAGTACGTCTGTTCCGGGAACGACGGTTCTGGAACCATACCTGTAAAATTGGAATTAACAGACTTCAGTCAGTGTCTTATAGCACACTACATCCTAATGATAAAAACACTATACATTATTGTATGATATATTTCCCAGTGTTTGAAATGCTAGTAAAATGTTGGCAAACTATTATCTTTTCGATATGTGCTTCCCTAGAATTACAATTCGTTGTAAAAATGATATTTCCTTTGATTAGCTTGTTGGTTCATACCTGAATTCTGGCTTCACTGACCCCACATTCCACACCTAAGCCTTCTCTTTGTATTATATCTGGGTAAGGATTCTCATTGAAAACAGTTTCTAAACGATCTAAAGCTTCATCACTGAAATATGTTCGGTTTCGTCTTTGTCGATTCTTGGGTGGGCCTTTCGTTAATGGTGAACCTACAAGGTGAATAATAAGAATGACACTGTTGATTGTGAGAATGTTGTGTTATATAACCAAAATGTAATATACGATAACATTGTGCTTTACTAGTAAATAGCAAGGAAATAAACTACGATTCGACATACATTTGGACTTTTTGTCACAGGTTTTTTAGATAATGAATGTCCAATGTATATTACTTACCACTTTCATCACAGAATGATCTTGAAAAGTCCATTTTATTTACTAAACACAATGATTGTAATGATGGTCGGATGAGAGGAATCAGAAGTTGAACTGATATACTATGACTAGAACTCACAACGTTATATAGGTAGTCTTAAAACAACAACCCTCTGATCTGTTGAACGGTGAAACCATCAAAGATTTAAATCGGCCTGGTGGATTATATCTCGGTTCCTTTTTATCCTTGATTAGTGGATTAACGACAAGAGAAGTCTTTAATGATACTGAAGGACCCACATGTAGATGCGGCACAAATTTATTCATATCATCGCTTTAATTATATAGTTTGAAATGCTGATTAATTGTTTATACTAAATAGATTGAAGTAATATTTTGTATATATGCAAATAGAATACTTTGGTCGTTACGAATTCATTGCTAAGTTTTGTTTTATTATTGAATAAAAGCTTCTTTAATTCTGGCGGATTCGAAATATTTCATTCACTGCTTCATTTGGGGACGTGAGAACGGGGCGACACAAAATTAACATATTTTTGTAAATTTTCTGCAAAAGGTTACAATGGCTTCAGAATATTGTCATTGCCGTAAAGTAAGAAGTTGGACCGCACTAATCAAGCTCAAGATAGCTTGATTAAATCAATCAAGAGAGATAGCAGCTTTGATAATTACCGAAATTAAAGTGAGGACGGAAGCCATCTTCAAACGGCATCATTGGTCACAATTTCAATTTCTTGGAAACCTTGTTTGTTAAGGAACTAATCCATTCTGGGATTTTTATGTAAGTACAGTCTACTAACAAAACCGAGAAAGTATTTTATATACTGATTGTGTAAACAATCCTGTAAAATGTATACAGATTATTAACAATAATATTATGGCTTGGTTAAATTTCTGGGTAATTTGCTCCAATCCTGAAATCACCATCGTATTTATGAAACATAATCGCTTTAAATAACTGTGGTCTGTTAAACTGTATTTACAGCTGTTAACTGCCTTGTTCTACACATTGTTGACTTCACGATACAGTACAAGTGTGCTATAAATCAAAAACCCATAAGTAATCAGGCCAGACCCGTAACTAAAGGGGGGGGGGCGCATGGGAGGCGGTGCCCCCCCCCCCTGCAATATACAAAACAAAATCAATAATTAAAGTATTCAATAATGAAAGCAGTCACAATCTGCTATTTAGAGCTGAAAGAGATAAATTTTGTCTTCAATTTAAAATTTTGAAGGTCTTTAATTGGCATCTAGCAATTGTAGGTACAATATATAGACACAGCTTTATGGAACACAATCACTGGTTAAAATTGAAATTGTGAAACACCAACATGCTGACAATCAATAAGCATATTGATAAATCCCGGAGACTTCATGAAGCTATCAACATCAGAAGTAACCAGCCAGACGAAGGTTTTAGATTATCACATACATATGATAAACTTATCAAACTGTGATTATTAACCTGCATAAATTTATTCATATTAGGTTATTAAAACACCCTTTGAATAGATATTTAAAAAAACAGTATTCTCTATTAATAAAACAGTCTGATATAAACAACAGTTGTCTATTTAATCTTTAAACACCCCCCCCCCCCAACTTTTGATTAATTTTCTTTTTCACAATCCCTGAATTAAATCAGGATTGAATGATATTTTAAGTATCATGTAATCATTATAGTTATAACTGTACTGACTCCCTCCCCCTTTCCTACAAGTAATGTGAAACCCCCTTTGAAATGAGGTCGCCCCCCTTGGCACATTGAGCTGGTTACGGTTAAATAGCATAATATTATTAAATGTCAGGGGGGAGGACCAATTTAAGTACGAGAACTGTATGTTACAGGAATAAGGTCAAGGATTCCAAGAAGATAAAATTAATTTCCCTGTGTTTCCTATTAAACATTCCTCCACGGTGTTGGGCGATTCTAGTTATTTTGCCGTGTACTCTAGAGTGACCCGCTAAATTGAAATGTACTGCGACAGAGATGATGTTATCCCGTTTGAATCTATAAAGATGGGCAGAAAAACGTTTAGAAGTTTGACATCGGGTTTCATCTATATAGATCATATAACACAGGAAGCAAATAATAGCAAACACAATGTAATGCGACATACAAGTATATAGATTTACATCGTTGGTTAATTAAGGGCCATATCACCGATTTGAAGAACATGATTGCCACTATCACAGATACGACGACAACAATGTTTACGACTACGATTCATAAAATTTCAATCCGATAATGATATAGAAGGTTAACATTTCGATTGATTGATTAATTAATATCATTAATGTCAGTTTATTTCATTGGCTATTCACATCTGTATATCTTTATATACATGAAAATAAGTTTGTTTTAAAAGGTGCTTAGAAGCTTATTGTTAAAAAGAGCTTTAACTATTTTAAGATATTTCTACTTGAAACATTTCGAATATATGTCTTCAATATTGCTTTTAGTTTGCTTAAATTTGTTTTCTCTATACCTTTGGTGTAAATAAAATTAACACCAGGATGTTTTGATTAAAACTGTCAACTAAGCGAAGTGGCAAAGTTCTCTAGATTTTGAAGAACATTTTATTCGACCTTCAAGAAAAACATATACTCCTCAAGGTAAAAAAAATATACTCCTACAAGGTAAAAAATATATATTTTTATATCTATAGAGGGAAGTGTATAATCTATAACACAAAAAAATAACTTCGTTTGGACTACACCCTAATGAAGCCATTTTTGGTGTCCTCTTAGAAAGAGAGTCGATGTCCTTTTGTTAATACAACAAGCTACTCAGTTCAGTGTTGTTATAACATGGTTGTACATGATATAAGGGACAGAAAAAATATTTCATCACCAGAAACAATTCAGAATAGCACACCATGGCTACAATGTTACCTTTCTATGATACTAAACATGGTAAAGACATACTTTTAATACATTTTTGTGTTTTATTTCTCAAATGGCTTATGTTAACATTGAAACAGTTAGATATGTTATCGAAAAAGTCCACAGAATCATCTTCATTCACACGAGAAATCTTGCATTCTTGGTTAATGAATATGACATTAATAATTCCTTCATTTATTAAGGGAGACTTTATTTCAGTGTTACGAAGGAATCCTTATTACCCACTGATTCTTTATTTTAGATGATACTCGAGTTAGGTACCCATGTCGAAGCGAAGATAACATCCTCTACTACAACTATATGTGTTTCTCCCATGTTAAGGTAAGTAAAAATACTTTAGGGTAAGGTCTATTTACTTTAAATCATCACAAATCAGCTTTTCGTAAATTCCCAGTGCCTCTGAGGACTATTTGCATATATACATGTATTTAAAACGGATTAAATAATTCCTACCAGCTTCTTGATGAAAAATTCCTAAAATATCGTGATTAATTCCAGGATGATGAAGAAGTACTGAGAAGAATCTCAAGATGTGGCGATTTGTCTTTATCACAGTCCCAAATAATAAACTACGATAAAGAGCATTCCTCACTTAACAGATCGCAATCGGTATATCATTGTGAAGCTAATGCAACATCATTGATTACCGCATCTATTCTACTTGCCACCTCATCACCTGACTCAGCTAACTCTTACCCATCTGTATTCTCATCGCCATCCTCAGACGTAACATCTACAGCGTCTTCCCCTACAGCTAGCTCTTCCACAAGCGGTTCACTATATTTATCACTACTGGATTTAGAATCTACGAACTGTAGCTCAATAGATTATACTCAGCCCAAACCAAAGATGTCGAGTACAGATCATTGCTTTTTGGATGAAACGTCGGTCTTTTCACAAAGTGAGTCCCCTTGTCGTAAATTTGGAATAGTGCTCTTTTGCATTTTGTATAGCAATTGGCATTTTATGAGTGGCTCAGTGAGTTAGATGCTTGTTCGCAAACGTGAATGTACAGGGACTGTCATTGAAAAGCGTCTAGTCGGGGATGGGGCAATAAACCGGGGCCTAGTGTGCCACAGGCTAGGGAAATCTCAAAAACAGTAGGCTAATAATGCTGTCCTGTCTGCTTCCATTAGCCCAGAATGTGCAGAAGAGTAGGACGTAAAACTCTATCAATTTTATTTGGCATTATGAGAGTTGACATTTCTTTTATTTATCAGTTGTTTCAGTGACTTTTAATTGACACTTTTTTCAGCAGCTCAATCTCTACGAATGGATGTTACGAATATAGTTTCCAGTAGTACACCAATCCACAAGACTGTTAAAGATATTAAATTTGTGTTTCCGAACGAAACTCCAATACCGACACCGAGGTGTCTTGTACCCAAGAAGTTTGAATTTCCGACTGTACCAAACTTGATAACGGAACTTTGTGTCAGTGGAGAATCTCTTGAAATAGTATAGACTATCGCTATGGTATAGACTATATTGGTTATTTAATGGTGGTCGTAGGGCGACATCATGCTGTCGTCATAATTCAGACCCTCCTAACATGTTCGACATATATTTGGATTCGCAAGATTTCTTAGGCGAGATTTGTTCATGAGCATTTGTATTTGGACATTTGATGATTGAGTATTGTGTTTGACTCCTCGTTAAAGATGATCCGTCTAATAAAGATTTATAATCAAAAAAATTTTTCTTATTTTAATTGTTGATTGGTATTTTGAAAATAAATTTAGATTTACAGCTTTGTCTTCAATAGAGACGACATTTCAAGATTATGTCACAATTTCATATTGAAAGTTTTAGGCTAATTTTCTTGATTTTATGTTAAAGTCACTGAAACGGAGATAATCTGATTGGAACCATCTTCACAACTAGATTATTTTTGTCAGATTTCAATATTTTAAAAAATTTTTGAGGACTAAGCCATTCTAGATTTTTATGCATTATACATTCTAAAAAACCCGAAAGTTACATTTTTTTGGATTTTTTTTTTGTAAAAATCCTCAAATAATTATTTTTAACTGTATTTCATTTTAAATTCTTTATGTCTGCTAAATGTATCAATTATACAATGAATAGGTAAAAGTTTGGTAATCTCCATTTCTGACAAAACCTCGATTATAAAAGATCATTAATAACTGTGTCTGATAAAAATTAGCTTTATCTGTTAACAATGTAGCTTATTCACTCGTACAAGTGTTTATAATTATTAACCATGATATATCGGCATTTAACCAAGGTTAAATTCATGGGTAATTATTGCCCAATCCTGAAATCACCATCGTATTTATAAACATAATTCGAATTAAATAATTGAGCGATCAAATCTATATTTAGAGCTGTTAAATCCTTTGTCTACAATTGATTTTACAGATACTTTACAATGTGCATTAGAATGAGTAAACTATAAGTAAACAGGTAGGACACAATAACTGGTAAATTCGGAAATTTTTGCCCACCCCCCTCTGCAACAATATAGCAATAATAAATCAAACTTATGAAGTTATCAACAGTCAAAGTACCAGCTAGTTAGAAGTGTAGATTACACATTCTATGATACTTACAATTGAAAATTAATTGAAGATTTATTCATATTAAGTCATTTCAGCAATTGATAGGTATAATATATAAACAGCTTTCATGAACAAATCACTGGTATAAAGTTTATGCCATAATCTTAAACACCCCCCCCCCCCTTCCCCACTTAATTAATTTTCTTTTTCACAACCCCTGAATTAAATCAGAATTGAATGTATATTTTAAGATCATGTATCATTATCGTTAAACGTACTGACCCCCCCCCTTTCCTAAAGTAATGCGGTCGAACCCCCCTTGGCACATTGAGCTTGTTACGGGCCTGAAACAGGTAAACAAAATACCTTTTACAAACCAGACAAGAAAATAGCATAATAGTATTAAATGTCAGGGGGGAATGACCAATTTAAGTACGATAATTGTATGTTACAGGTACAAGGTCAAGGATTCCAAGAAGATAAAATTAATTTCCCTGTGTTTCCTATTAAACATTCCTCCACGGTGTTGGGCGATTCTAGTTATTTTGCCGTGTACTCTAGAGTGACCCGCTAAATTGAAATGAACTGAGACAGAGATGATGTTATCCCGTTTGAATCTATAAAGATGGGCAGAAAAACGTTTAGAAGTTTGACATCGGGTTTCATCTATATAGATCATATAACACAGGAAGCAAATAATAGCAAACACAATATAATGTGACATACAAGTATATAGATTTACATCGTTGGTTAATTAAGGGCCATATCACCGATTTGAAGAACATGATTGCCACTATGACAGATACGACGACAACAATGTTTACGACTACGATTCATAAAATTTCAATGCGATAATGATATAGAAGGTTAACATTTCGATTGATTGATTAATTAATATCATTAATGTCAGTTTATTTCATTTGCTATTCACATCTGTATATCTACATGAAAATAAGTTTGTTTTAAAAGGTGCTTAAAAGCTTTAACTATTTTAAGATATTTCTACTTGAAACATTTCGAATATATGTCTTCAATATTGCTTTTAGTTTGCTTAAATTTGTTTTCTGTATACCTTTGGTGTAAATAAAATTAACACCGGGATGTTTTGATTAAAACTGTCAACTAAGCGAAGTGGCAAAGTTCTCTAGATTTGGCAGAACATTTTATTCGACCTTCAAGAAAAACATATACTCCTCAAGGTAAACAAATTTTTATTCCTACAAGGTAAAAAATATATATTTCTATAGGGAAGTGTATAATTTATAACACAAAAAAATACTTCGTTTGGACTACACCCTAACGAAGCCATTTTTGGTTTCCTCTTAGAAAGAGAGTCGATGTCCTTTTGTTAATACAACAAGCTACTTAGTTCAGTGTTGTTATAAAATGGTTGTACATGATATAAGGGACATACACCGATAGATACCAGATTGATCCGAAGATACCAAACCAAACCAAAATTAACCATCCTTCTGTAGCCATCTGCAAACTGGTAACCAGACTACGCACCAACCATGTCATGCGAGACCATCAGTTCAATGCCATTAAATGCCGATGCGGACACGTTGCACCAGGACGCATCTTCTCATTCAATGCACCGAATTGAAACCATCTCGTAAGACATTGACGGACTACCTGGAAACCAACGGCATACCAATCACCATACAGAATATTTTGGCTCCACCCACGACCACTGGTACAAAATAATGGAACTCATCTACCAATTTATTACCACATCTGTTTTTAACAGATAACCTAAGTTTCTTTTAAAATTTATATAATCAATTTTCAAAACAAGTTTCATAGCAGTAACAAAAGAGAATCTTATTTTTTTTTAATGTTTTTTTTTTAAGTTTTTCCTCTCTTTTCATTTTTTCTTTCTTTTAGGTCTTCAACTCTTCCAAGCACAGACAGATAATCAAACCAAACCAAACCAAACCAACAACCACCAACAACAACCACCATGATCATAACGAGTTTTGGAAGAATGTAGAAGACTGAATCACTCACGCCACACTATCCAGGGCCGAGTTTCACCGCCATGACATTCGTTCCGACCAGATCGTACGATTTCTCAAACCACCACCAAACCAACAGTTTTCTAAATCATCCAATTGATTCTAAATCCACTACCAACGACCACCAAAGTGCAACTACCTAGTTTTCGATATCAGCAATTGCTGGAAGCGAACGTTAAACTCGCCATTTACCTACCTACCTATAAGGGACAGAAAAAATATTACATCACGAGAAACAATTCAGAAGAGTACACCATGGCTACAATGTTACCTTTCTATGATACTAAACATGGTAAAGACATACTTTTAATACATTTGTGTGTTTTATTTCTCAAATGGCTTATGTTCACATTGAAACAGTTAGATATGATATCGAAAAAATGTCCACAGAAACATCTTCATGCAAACGAGAAATCTTGCATTCTTGGTTAATGAAAATGACATTTCCTTCATGACGTTTTTCAGTCTTACGAAGGAATCCTTCTTACCCACTGATTCTTTATTTTAGACGATTCTCGAGTTACGTGCCCATGCCGAAGCGAAGATAACATCCTCTACTACAACTATATGCGTTTCTCCCAAGCAGAGGTAAGTAAAAATACTTTAGGGTAAGGTCTATTTACTTTAAATCATCAAAAATGGGCTTTACTTAAATTATCAGTGCCTCTGAGGACTACTTGCATATATACATGTATTGAAGACCGAAATCAACACTGGAAATATTTAAAACGGATAAAAAAATTCTTACCAGCTTCTTGATGAAAAATTCCTAAAATACCGTAATTAGTTCCAGGATGATGAAGAAGTACCGAGAAGAATATCAAGATGTGGCGATTTGTCGTTATCACAGTCCCAAATAGTAGACGACGACAAAGAGCATTCCTCACTTAACAGATCGCAATCGGTATATCATTGTGAAGCTAATGCAACATCATTGATAACCGCATCTATTCTACTTGCCACCTCATCACCTGACTCAGCTAACTCTTACCCATCTGTATTCTCATCGCAAACATCAGACGTAACATCTACAGCGTCTTCCCCTACAGCCAGCTCTTCCACAAGCGGTTCACTATATTTATCACTACTGGATTTAGAATCTACGAACTGTAGCTCAATAGATTATACTCAGCCAAAGTCGAGTACAGATCATTGCTTTTTGGATGAAACGTCGGTTTTTTTCACAAAGTGAGTCCCCTTGTCGTAAATTTGGAATAGTGCTCTTTTGCATTTTGTATAGCATTTGACATTTTATGACTGGCTCAGTGAGTTAGATGCTTGTTTGCAAACCTGAAGGTCCCGGGTTTAATCACGACGGATTTCTCCACCCAGATTCCCTTAGCAAGTGATGCAGGTCTAAGGGACTGACATTGAAAAGCGTCTTGTCGTTCAGGATGGGACAATAAACCGTCCCAGCGTGCCACAGGCTAGGAAATCAAAAAAAAAACAAAAAAACAGTAGGCCAATGCCGCTCTCCTGGCATTGTACTCTACATGGCGTTGTCATTTCCATTAGCCCATAAGGTGCAGAAGTGTAGGATGTAAAACTCTAATAATTTCATTTGACATTTTATAAGAGTTGCCTTTTTTTATTTATCAGTTGTCTCAGTAACTTTTAATTGACATTTATTTCAGCAGCCCAATCTCTACGAATGGATGATACGAATATAGTTTCCAGTAGTACACCAATCCACAAGACCGTTAAAGATATTAAATTTGTGTTTCCGAACGAAACTCCAATACCTACACCGAGGTGTCTTGTACCCAAGAAATTTGAAATTCCGACTGTACCAAACTTGTTAACGGAACTTTTTGTCAGTGGGGAATCTCTTGATAGTATAGACTATCGCTATAGACTATATTGGTTATTTAATGGTGGTTGTAGAGCGACATCATTCTGTCGTCATAATTCAGACCCTCCTAACATGTTCGACATATATTTGGATTCGCAAGATTTCTTAGGCGACATTTGTTTATGAGCATTTGTATTTGGACATTTGATGACTGAGTATTGTGTTAGACTCCTCGTTAAAGATGGGCCTTCTAATTAAGATTAATAATCAAACTTTTTTTCTTATTTTAATTAGACTGAATGATATGTTGGTCCAAATTTCTATTTGTTGATTAGTATTTTGAAAATAAATATATTTTTATATTTATAAACATGTTACATTGTTAGATGGAAAAAGCCATTTTTCATATGACCATAAAAATTCTCAAAAATAAATGTAACCCTTGAATGCGACCAGAGTAATATGGGTTTGGACACCTCTACCAAATCGTTTGACCGTATTGTCATGGGACAAGTCCATATTGTCAGGGGTAAACATAACTTCAAGCAATAAGTCTCATTCATATCTACCACATCCAGCAACATCGACATCATTATGCTATATGAATTTTTTCATCACAGAAAGTTTTGGCATTTATTTTGAGGTTTTTTTTTTCGAAACGTGGACAACAGTGAAAACAATAAGAACAATTTTACCAATAGACAGCACGTTTTACCCACTTCCAAATATCAAAATAATTATGGCACACACAGCATGCATGTCCTACACGAATTGTTTATTCTGCATCAGGGCTTAAGTTTCCTATTAATCATTTCCATGAAGATTCACACATTTTCTATTCAATCTTATG
Source organism: Nipponacmea schrenckii (assembly GCA_030562195.1). Classification (NCBI taxonomy): domain Eukaryota; kingdom Metazoa; phylum Mollusca; class Gastropoda; family Lottiidae; genus Nipponacmea; species Nipponacmea schrenckii. Next base: position 37,210,075 of record CM060200.1, on the reverse strand, counting down.
TTTGTTTTTTACATTGCTTTCGATTGTGTGTTATGCACAACCAGAAAATTGTTTACATGATTATGATTCCGTCTTTTGAAAAGAAAACATAATAACCACCAATTACTGAAATTTCACCAAAGAAATGTCTAGCTTATTACCATTATTTTCATAATACACGTTCTTGATTGGCTTCAAATCAAATAAAACCGCTTTAAAATTTAAATTTGCATATGTAACCTTAATTTCAAACTGTTAATAAGTAATCTAGTATTTTGCATTCACCATAACGTCTATTAACAACTGCTATTCACTCATCCAGACAGATAATATTTGAATTGTGAAGGGACCAATTCACCTTCCATTTGATCAATCGTATACCTTAGGAATAGTTGAGCATGCATATCCAGAATAACCTAGATTGAAAGTTAACAGAAAATTATACAAATAGAAAGTAAAATTCTTGGTTTGAGGTATTATTCGTTTCTCGTTCAATTCTATTAGCTGTACAGATTTTACATTTAAGGACTAAATCAACCCCCCAAATCGTAGGATGTGGCTTTTAACGAATGATATACATTTAAAAAATATTTTAATAAAGAAGGTGTTTTGCTGGCTACATTATACAATAATAATGTTAGAAGGAATGGATAGTTGTAAGATCGTTATCGATTCAAGGCTACAGGTTGGCTACAGGTTGGCTGTAGATTTGGATCGTGTTGCTGAAACGGGCTTAACGTATATTCACGGATAAGCAGAGGTGACGGTTGCAAGTCTCGAGGGTTGCTCCTCCGACAGCCAGCTCGTCAAAGACGAATTTTTGGAAGTTTGAATTTCCGTCCTCCATCTTAATGTGGCTTATTAACGAGGCGCTAAAGAAAAGATTACGAAAATAAGCCTACTCACAACTAATAATTCATCACATGCTACTATTATCTAAAAATTACAAACAATTATGCTAAAATTATAAATAACACTCTATCACAATTATATGAAATAGTTAATTTCCAAACAACTTTTTTATTTGGTTCGAAGGCTAAATGTTGGAATGGAACTTTAAAATATTTCTATTTTCTAATCTGTATGACTCCTTACTTCATCCTGTTATATATCCTATAGAACACCCATCAACATGTTCATCGTGTTTAGAAAAAATAGTATATAATAACATTTGATTGAAATGTGAGAAATATTTACACCTTACAGCAATATCTTTTTAGAATAACAATAATAATAGTTCACTTTGATGGCGCATGCTATATCTCAGTTTCTATTGCAAACACAGAACTAACAAAAACAGAAAATTTGAAACTGGTTTTCGGAAGCGTTACCGAGATATTGCCGATAAAATACAGATACCCAGAATGATATACCTAACTAATTGGATTTTACCCCTCGTGACGTCATCGTATTGAGAGAAAAGGCACCGGAAGTTCTAACCTACCATATATAAACGTGTATAATTTTTCTTTTTTGGTACGATTTTATCTTGATTGCGCGCTTTGCTGTAGCTGGATGCAGTAATTCAAACAAAGACGGTGTTGCAGTACATAAATTTCCGAAAGAAAACAAGTTGAAGGCTCTATAAGGATGAGATAGGTCCATCAAATTCTAGTATCAGTGATTTCGACAATCCATTATTGGAAGAACATACTGGTAGTACCGCATCTTCCCCAGATATTTTGGAAAACAGGCCCTCTCAATACTGCAGGTAAATATTATCAAAATGGTATTGCCATGGTATAGTATTTTGAGCCCTTTCTATGTTATATAATTAGGATGATGAATCAAGCTAATCAATTCTAATTTTTATAGAATACATACTGTTAAGTCTATTATCGTTCAAGCCATTCCTCAATGCAAAGAAAAAGGTTTGTTTTCTTATTATATCTATGGGATAATCATTTTTTTTTTCTCTCTTGCTGATGTGGCTATTATTTGCATTATTGATTGTTATCTCTATTATATAATGAATAGAAATTATCCTAAATATAATTTTATCACTTTCAGGCACCAACATTAACAAACACAGAAGTGTTGGGTGGGGTGCAGGTTGATAAATCTGAATTTGAAAATTTTTTAGAACCCAAATGTAAATGGCCACTGATGTTTCTTCTCCAGATACGTATTTATGACGTAGGCACTGGCACATGATGCTCAGAAGAATCATTTGATACAATCAGTAATAGGTGTTCTGCGTGCAGAAACTTTTGAGTCATATTTTCGCACTATATTCACAAGCTGTGAATCGAGAGCGTCATCTCGGATTATTTCATATTTTTTTTCCGGAAGTGAAAACAAGCATGTCAACAAACATGTAATATATTTGATACAATAATGATTAACATTGGTAGAAGAGGCCACGAGTAAGTTAAAACAGAAGTTTATCCATATTATAAATTTGTTCATTATAATTACAGTTTGTATGTAAAAGAATGCAAGTTTCTATGATTTATTAAGCAGTCCACGCTAGGCCTTCTTTGTTGTATTGGGGTCTAGATTGAGATTATCGATATTTTATAGTTATTTTAGATTTCGAATGGTATATCTGTCGTACATGTATTTGGTATACTTGGTTTAATTATGGTTTAATCAAAATAAATGGTTGAAAATGCTATAATTATGTTTACCTCAACGATGTTACTATGACCAGTGACCATACGAAAACCTCTTTCTTACTTTTATCTACCAATATATAAAGTTAATTGCCCAATAGGTAACTGAAATTGTTTTCAGTCATTGTAAATTCTTAATTTAAGTTTGTTTGAACATCGTAGGGTTCTTGACTGGTTTGGAAATTCAATCAGATTTTGATATGTTATAGTTTTTAGATTTGGTTTTCTGGAAGTCAATGGAAGAGGGCATTAAGTTGTGATAAAGGCATGGATTAAATTTTCTTTGAGTGAGACATTTTTCTATTACCGATATTTGCTGCAGAAAGATAGAAAGAGAGGATCACAGCGCCAATAATTTTGGCTTTATCTGATGGTACTATCAGTTCGTTTCAAATTGGAGCGTGATGTCTTGAGTTTAGCAAGTTTGCTTTGTGCCTAATACCAGTAACTCTGTTAATCAGGATTCAATGGGTCGTTATCCAATAATTTATTCCAATGTTGTACTATAGTGGTTTTCTGTCATATTTTGTCCAATGGTACATTCTATTAATAATAACAACAGTCACAATATACTATAAAATACTGTCATAAAAATTAAGACAAAAAAAATAAGTTAAAGATATAATACATGTATACAAAAAAAAAAAAACCAGTTCATACATAATATAAAATGAAAAATCATAATAATGACGTTAAAAAAAAGTTTCGCCTATAAAACATTTCTAAAGATTTACCATAATCAGTGTACGTGGTCAGTCAATTCACTTTATTACGTTATATGCCAAATCATGAATCAGCCAGTTTAAACCATTCTCAGGATAGATTGAAATTTGAGTACAAATCTTTCCAATTTAAATTCATAAACATGTTATTCCATACTGGATGTTTGTTTTCTCACCTCTCGAGGCTCAGTTAGTAATAAACATATTTTCTACCTATTTTTACCAATGGGAATATAACACTTACACTGCTGTTCTGACAATACTCTTAACGACGTCCTGTATAATATGTACAGTAGATGTGCTTCAAAAGACCTAAAGCATTTTTTCGTTGAATGCATTGACAGCAACCCGTATCCTATTTAATGGGAGAAATTAAATCATTATAGATATAAAGAACAAATGTGTTAAATCGCTAAGGTCCGCGTTGAATTACTAATAATTGGCAATGAATTCCCATATCACGTTTTCTACATGCAATGTGTCGTGTGCATATGTAGTAATTGTTACGAGAGTTGAAGAGATCTCAATAAGCCTGTCGTATTCAGATACAACAATTCTAATTAACAAACTGGACAGACAATACATTCAATTACAAGAAAACTGGAGGGAGAAGAAGATAGTCAGTTTAGTAACTCAGCAACAATTATCGCCAGCTATTCATACAAATTGGTCGATAACTACGAATTGCTTATTAACTGACAGCCCGCCTTGTCAGCTTATTAAGCGAATTTACAAGGCTGGTATAACAATACGTAGTTTGAATGGACGATAATTTTAAATTCTTCATCTAAACGATCTAATTCATGAAACATGATAACGATTGTGTCCACCAATTAGTCCACACAATAAAAACCAATGACAAGTCATAAGATAATTGAATATAAATTAAACGATGTTGTAATTTTGTCTGAATAAGAATGCAGCCACGATAAGCTAGGTTCTACATCTGTCACTGCAATCTAATCTAATAGGTTGATTTGAAACCAGTACTTGAGAAAATAGGACTATTGACTAGAATGAGCTTTAATCGACTCTTCATTTACTTGTTGAGAAGAAAAACAAATAGACTGAATAAAGTCGTTAAATCACTGATAAATAAGCCATTGTGGGTTAAAGAGATAATGCCAATTTTGTGTTGGCTTCTAACAACTTGGTGGGTTCTTTGTATTTTTGATAAACACATTCCACAGTAAATTTTTATTCTGTGATACAGAGTTAATCTTCGGATTTGGTATATTTTATGGAAGATAAATACCTGAAAACAGAACTATTATCCGTCTTCTGTTGAAGTACGTTATAAGTACATGTAATCCTATTATTATAATGGCTTCCTTAGTGTGCTTTTTAATTGCATTGTTATTGTTGCCTATATATATTTACATTGTACTTCCTTGTACTTGGCGGTGAGAGAACCACATTGAAACGATGAAAGTAATAAATATTATAGAAGTGTCTATCCAGAACAATTAAAATATGACCCTAGTAGTTTCATTGAAAACACATGAAATAACCACACCAAAAATAGAAATTCGGTTTTTGAACCGCTTTTAACGCTTCTGGGACCACGGTTTTCTAGTTTTTCAGTAAACAGAAGCATATTAAATACTGTTGGTATATAGTTTTAATGAACATCGATTTTCTATAACATCTATCCTAAATAAGTCACAAGAAACATCTAATCTAAGGTCAAGTGTCGACAACATATTTTGAAATTTCTTGAATCGGTTCCTTTCTGTCAGTGACGCACAGTAGGGTTTGGCAATCGACAATAAATACAAGACAGCCATATATATGTTAAAATTAAGAAGTTGAGAAAAAAATAAGAAGTTGAGATAGAGGACACGCTCTCATACAAGAATTTCTTAGGGATTGGTGAACATTGTTTACATCACTTAGAATCAGTTAGCATGTATCATGTAATTTATTTTCCAATCTTTTACGTCTTTGTTATTGGTATGGTATTTTATATATTAATAAAGAAATGTATACACAAACAACTGTTTTAACAACATTTAACTGCTAAAGTCACTGTTGAGGCATTTTTTCATTTGTTAAAACCGTTCAGTTTCATTATGCAGAAAAATAATACGAAATTTTTTTTATTTAATTTAAATATCTTCCATGACAGGTAGAACGATATATTCCGCATAAACCAGGAGCCACGTTCACGAAAACTTAACTAAGATAAAAATCCATTATTGTAGACTACTGTATTAATTTACGATACAAACTTAAATGCAATTGACTTATCAGATAAGGACAAGCAATACTCGAATCCGCACCCCGATGACTAGTGTGGGGAACATCATGATCTAAACAGTAGTCTTCCTTTAAATTAACGGATTGGTTTATACAATGGAATGACAGACTGACCACAATGTTCTACAGTAGCCATCTTAATAATCTCTAATCAGAAACTAACCAAATATCACTAGTCATTCTCTCCTGCCTAATGGTCTTTAATTGTAATCATCTGATTTGTTTCGAGGAAAATCAACAAAGATTAGCTCCGATCAAGTAAATTCCGTCCCAATTGGAAATATCAGCTTTGTCGTGTAGCTAATTGGCCTTTTCAATAATATTATCTATGACTGGCAAGCACTTATAGTTATTAAATATAATGTTAAACAAAGTCATTCCTATAATCTCCTTGTAGTTTTTGACAATATTTTCCTGTCTAAATCATTGTAATTTTCGTGACATTGAAGCCTAATCGTCTGTAATTCTCAATTTGTTTGATTCAAACACGCAATCGTCTCTACTTACTTCCGGTATGAGCGATTCCCCGGAAGTGATCTATGTGGCGCCATCTGTTCAATAGATTTGTATATGAGTATAAAATATGTTTATATTATATGATTCTATCACACAGATCATTGCACTGTCACCAATAAAAATAATATTTCTCGGGTTTCAATGTCACAAATTCTTAATGGAAATATTGTTTATGATTTCTTTATCTTCTCTACCCACATCCTTCGTAACATTTACATCAATATCATAATTCCTATTATAGCGTGATGCTTGTAAATATTCAAAAACTGTAAAGTGCATGTGTACGACGAATTCGTCCTATTTAAAATTATACGCTTAATTTAGATTGAACTTTAACTACCAACAAAATATTTAGTGTTTAGGTGGTATGCTGCACAAGAGGATAATTAAACCATGTACTCGTATAACTGGATACTGTTTGACTTGTGATCTAGTTCATCCCCAAAACTATAGACGGTTATATATTTGACATGTTTCATAGGAGAAATTATTATCTGTAATGTAAACCATAATATGAGACATTGTCAAATAATGATTTATTTTGATATTGATGATTTATTTTGATATTGATTTTATTCAATTTCATTTTATACTGTTTATTAGATCGTGTCTCTATACGATCGGACGAAGATTTTTATGCATTTTTAATTAATTGTATTTCATGTTTATTTCATCGTATGACATCCTTCTTCTTTCTTCCTATATGTTCTTAATTGAAAAAGGGGAGGGTGGTAAAATAACATCCCTGCAAAAAAAAAAAAACAGATCAAAGGATAGCATCATGACTTTTCAACTTTTCCTCAAGAGTCATGTTGCCTCACGTTTAAGTAAGCAAGACATTTTTTATTTCCTTTCAATATGTCCCCATAAAATGTAAAGCGTATATTGGCGTCACCCATCGCTGTCTGTCGGTTCGTCATCTACAGTTTTTCTTATTAGAAAATAAAACTGCCATTGGGCGTATATTACCTTGTCTGGTAATATTTCTGAATTTATGTGCATTTCTCGTTTCCAGTCAAGTACAGCTTGATGCTTTAGATGTTCGCATAAATATATTATCGTTTTTTTCTAATAATACATTTAATACACGCATCCTTACTCATGCCAATTTTGACTGAAACCAAATCCAAAAGTCAAGCCATAAACAGATCAATTTTCTTCTTCATTCTCGATGTCAGTTAAAAGAACAAAAAGCCATTTGGATTGTGAAGGAAACGAGTTTGTTAACTGTCAACAAATTACTCTTGATTATCTGAAATAAGCTCTAATGAAGCAGTAAAACTAAGGCCAATTGAATGTGTATAGAATATTAGATGTGACACATTCAAGCCCTAGGCAAACTAACGTGATTGTGCAGATTAGTTTAGGAGGACCCTTAGAAGTTATCAAGAATTTGCCGACTTAATAATGATTTCTAATGAATCTTGATTTTTGGTTTTGAAAAATTGTAATTAAACGATTGTTAGCACTAAGTGAAAAAGATACGGTATTATCTGGAACAAAGCCATTTGTTAATATTTGACTTGATTTAATTTTGGACATTATTCCATAGGAGACACAAAGAAGTCTGCTTAATATAACAAGAACAAATTTATTGATGTACACACTATTATTGGACCATTAGATCGTCTAGTTTATTGTTTATTGCTGTGGAATTATTTGAAGAAAGTTTTGTAGTTGAAAGAAAAGCCATAACAATATAGAACTGGTGCACAACTAGATATTTAAATGACCTTTCACAGTCGTAAAAGTTAAAAAAATGTTTTTTATATTACATGTATATATTTCAGACAATAGTAGAGCTATGTTGACGTCATTGTCGTTTTACTCTCATATATATCACGAACGCCCGCATTAAGACAAGTAAACGATGGAACAGTCTTTCTTTACAGTCTTAAAAATTACTTTGTAGCGAATTTAGGAATGTCGCCTTTACTGTTGAAAAAAAAAACTACTCCAAAACTTGTCAAATATTGTTGCACAATGTACCATCATAGGATCAGAAGGTATCAACCTATGCGCCAACATTAGAACTAAACTTGTAGTCTGATGTGTGAGCACGAGCCTTTCTTGGACTGACAAACGGAAACGGATAGGAATTATCGCAATTATGAATACGTTTTATATTCAACATCTAATATATCATCTATTTATCATATCATCTCGTTAGTTTTATGATCTATATATAACGTATAAACAAAGCATCGGTTGAATAAGTTTGTTATCTGATTTTAAACAAACAGACAACTAGAAACAGTTGATTCTGATTTCAGTCAGTCAGGACGCATTTTTTGTTTCCAAAAGGATTTGTATATTCGGAATGGTTGGATATGTGCTGTGGTATCCAAATTAAAATCAAGTTTGAATTCATATTGTTGCTAATCTCCATCTAAAGGGATGACCTACTATCCAGTATTTTGTTAGTCAAATGGCAAGATATGTGAATATCTGAATAGTAAATATCAACTGATTCAACCAGTTGGTTCCATTCATAACGCGGAGCTTATTGCTCTCGAAGACTGGGTCCACTTGGTTGTAAGTTCGTCATTCAATCGTAAGTTTGAATAATAATAGTAAATATCGGGTCCTGAGAATAAGTTAAACATTCAGAGCCCTTCGAATAATCTGGACAATTGGAAATCGGAAAAAATAGCCAATTGCTTAATGCTTTTATTTTATGTATTCCAGGGAACAATATTCACTCCTATTTAACTTCTGAAAAGCAATAACAAACTTATATCTTGTTTTGTTCATAGCACCATTAATCTGTACCTCGGATGTGATATCGTCATGATTAGATTCTTAATTGGTTCCATTTTATCTAGATACCAACACATATACGTACTTATGATTGATATACATATATTTATGTGAAAAGTTCATTAGCTGCTACCATTGTTGTTGTGGATTTCGATTTCGATCGGGCTGTGAGTACATGGTTTATTTATATAAACGTTTCTGAAAGGGCATACATGTATTTTAGAAATCTTTTTATGAATAATTTAACATGATTTTCGATTATGAAAATATTGCATACTGCTCCTTGAAGTAAATTGTGAACCTTTTTTGATGGTGATGGTGATGATAACGAAAAGATCACAGAAATGCAACATTTGGACACAAACAAACTTGTATAAATTTGCCTTAATGATTTGTAAATTAAAACAATTACACTAGAATTTCCGTTCGTTCTTTGAACAGGTTAAATGCAATCATAAGTGAATATTTAAATATATTCCAATAATTCCTCAATTTTACAAGTGAAATCTTCAGACTTAAATGATTTTCGTAGAATTTTAATAATAATCACATGTTCAAATCAATCTCTAACATAATGTAATCGTAATAAGAAAATTGCTTTTATAAACATACAAATTGCCTTTAATAATAGAAAATATAAACACACTCTTGTCAGATCGCTGTTAACGAGTTGTTAAGCCCTGTCAGCTTTCCCCGTATTAACTTCGTATTACTTCTTTCGCCTTTTTATCGGTCTTTTAACCGACAAGCCTAATCTTTATTTAAGCTTCTCTAATGCGTAAATTGAAATTTAACAGGTTCCAAGGCAAATACATTAACTACCAAACTAATCATAATTGGAGGAATTTGTTTGTACGTAATGGCCAGAAAACCAATTTATTTGTTATTCGAAAGTTAAAAAATATCAATAAACTTGTTCGAGAAGTTTAAGAATGTTCTAATCAAATTAGTTTTATTTAATCAAAATAAAATAGCTTGTACCGCAAAATATTGAGAATAAATTATGTTGTTAATGTTAGCTTATGTCTGTTATAGAAGTGTTCTTAGACTTAATTTGTGGTGATATAAACAAGGACATGAGTTAAAACGTATAATTTGGCAGTGAACTAAGCAAAAATGACAGTAAACTGTTTCTCTCTTGAAAATCCAACTTGCATTAACACTTTCAAAGATTCTGTTCCACGTTAAATCAAAGATTAAAGACGTACCTTATGATTGCCCGTCATGTTAAACTTAACTTAAAGATTCTCTTTAAAGTTAAAAAGACTTTGAAGATTATCTGTATGGTCAAGCTGGCCGTAAAGTCATTTTTATGTTATGACATGACATCAATATTAATATTACTACAATGCCAAATATTATTATTTTAAATCAAAACTGCCAATGGGTCTACACTACGTTACCTTGTTTGCTATTTAATTTTTGTCTTTTTCATTTCATATATTAAAGTGCCACTAACCATTGTAAAAATACAAAACAATATAAAAAACATTAAAAAATGATTTCCAGTTTGATGACTTTAAGACACTAGAATTAAAAACACTATAAAACCATGAAACATAATAATATAAAACATCATATAGGAATAAATAACAGGGTTAAAATGAACATACACACATTATGAAAACGGTATTTAATCAATCCTTGTAAGATAATTTAATCAGTTGAAATTGAATATGAAATGAATAAAATTTAGCTACTTTAAAATATCCTACATAAAAATGTGATAGGAATTACAAACAGAAATGCAGTGATCTTGTAAAGATTTTAAGAACTGGCATAAACTCTTACATCTAATCAAAGGCAATTAGTTCTGCCCGTCGCGTGTACACAGCATCCAACAACTTTGCTAAATCATGTTTAGCACACTTTATAAAATAGTTACAAATTTGTCTGTAATTCATAATATAATATTCATCTTCAATAATATGGACATAACAAACAGTACATGTTTTAACTACTAAGGGGTGGAGGTGCTGTTTCTATTGCAATCGGGACGATACGATACAGTTGTCTTGCCATATTCGTAGCTGACATTGACTAGATTTCAAACGATTGTGTAGAGATAATTAATACTGATTGTGAAGTAATAGTTTGATATCCCAATTATCGCTTGATTATTACACCAATAAGTTTGGTAATTTTCCAGCAGTATCTTTTATCTTATTATATTATATAGTTTATCAATCATTATTATATTATAAATACACATATAACATTATAACCACCTTTTAGATCGCTTTGTCTATCATCAACTCGGATCATCTTATAGTTAACATGTTGATTTGATTAGACGAAAATACTAAGGACTCATCTGTTTGTTGAATGCTTGCAACCCTCGACGGGAAGAAGAAGATGAAGAAGAAGAAGAAGAAGAAATTAGTTTATTAATGTGTCACATATCGTACAGCTATAAAATACAAAAACATTGGCAAATTAAGGGGTACAATATCCAAATTAACAATGTTATACACAAATATAATATTAAAACTTATGGAAACTAAAAGTAATAACATGGCATAATGAGGTTGGCAACGGAAAACAACGTTCATCACTATAAAAGCGAATAAAAAATCTGGAGATTTATTTAAGGGGAGTATCAATTTAATCGAAGTTAAAATATATTTATCTTTATCTACATTAAATACAATATTTTCTACGAAAGAAAACAATAATAAGTACGTAGAGTGGAATTTATTTCATTTTTTTTCTTGTGAGCATGAAAGTCTCCGAAATCATATTCATACATGTATTAGCAAATGCCCTTATCAAATGTAAAATATTATTGCCCTATATATATGCTTGAAACCACATTGTTAACTTTATATCTCCTCGAAGAGCTTCATATAGATATATAATTCTTGTTAGTGCTTTCATTTAATAACAATTCCCATCAATTTGTTTAAAATAAGTTAATTAGCATTGATAATTATCAGTTAGTCGTTGTTTTTTCAATTTATATCGATTAGATATTGTTAACTGTTATTAGCCTATTATCGGCAACTCTATTGGTTTATTACCAGAAACCCATGGGGAATCTAAAAGAATATATTTCAAAACAATATTTTCCTTGAATGAAAGAAGAATCTTAATTAATTCTGGTGTAAATTGAGTTCGTTATTTTTTCTTAATTTATACTTTGAGGAGTATTGATGAAAAAATAAATTTCTAAATTCTGAAATAATGCAATTTTGATTAGATTTCGAATGTTTGTTTACAAAGCTCTTCATATATTCTGTAGTTACTATAGCTGTAATAATAAATAAATGCAAATTATTTATCAATTGATTTATTCCATTTATTCATCATTGTAGATCTCTTAGTACTAATTTTCAAAATATTCACTTTTATTGACATCCTAAGGTGATGCAAGTACACTGGTTCATCTTAATAAACAAAATGAATTGTATGCTTTATAACCATATACAAAATACATAAGTACTAAGTATACTAATATATAATAATAAAAGAAAGGTTCAAGATGGCGGATAATTAAACAGACAGATTGGCCCCTTTTGAGTGTTGCCTTGGGTCTTGATTATTAGTAGTTAGTCTTTAGAAGTACATGTATTACAAATAGCATAATTCGTTCTAAAATACCCCAAACTATGAATTTTCCATCCTGTTTCTATATATGTTTCTTTCAAATATCACATAGTTCCAAGGCCGAGATTAACCTTCGAATTTTTCAGCCCGGTTTCCCCTTGTCAGTGCTGCAGGTCGGAGGGACTGACATGGAAAAAGCGTCTAGTCTTTGGATGGGACAATAAACCGAGGCCCCGTGTGCTACAGGCTGTGTACGTTAAAGATGCCTCGACAATTGGAAATCGAAAAAGAGCAGACTAATGCCGCTGTCCTGGCAAACTTTTCCTCATAGCACACTGCATGGCGTTGCCCATCTTCGTTAGCCCATGAGGTGCAGAAAAGTAGGACGTAAAACTCAATTCATTTCATTGCATTTCAAGTCTTCATTTAAACTCTTAAATGTGGATAATTCTAGAAACACATGGATTTGATGGCTCAAATTCGAAGATGAAATGTGAACACTATTTTTTTTAACCCTGTTTCTAAAACTTGTCAAGTCTTGTTTTTGCGTGGCAAATAAAATTTGTCACGCTTTGTTTTCGTTCGGATTTTTTTTTTTTTTTTTTTTTTTTTTTTTTTTTTTTTTTTTTTTTTTGGGAAGCTCGCTAGCCCAAACGGAAAAAGATAGACTATTTCTGTTTTCACCAATGGTCTTTATATGGGCTGGAATCAAACTTGAATGTCTAACATGAAATTTTCGCTAACCCAAAAGTGGCTAATTGCATAATATGCAAATAAGATTTCAAGCTAGCTCGGACCCTAATAGTCGCATCGGTCTGAAATTTACAGGATATAGATAGATAGGCAGCGCAATTAAAACTACATCATCAAAATTTTTTGATCACTTCCGGTTTGTGCGTGGGGACTTCCGGTTTTTTCGTCTCATGTCGGGCGACCCTGCTTCCTATGTAATTCAAGATTCTAAACAAAAACAGTATATTTTAGCTATACTAAATGATTTTAATCCCCTGAGATGCAGAAAAATTAAATTGAATGTTGCGCATGCGCAGTTTTCAAAAATAGCAAATTTTCTTAAAAAATTTAATAAGTCCGCCAATTATTAACCGATTTTTATGATTTTGGTGTCTATCGAAACCTTGATATTTTATCTAAAAAATGTTGGGAACAGAATTTTGATTTTCGAATTTGAATTTTTTTAATATCCGTTCGAATTTTTCGAAAATTTAAAACTCCATATCTCGTGACCTTGACCTTCAATGACCTTGAAATTTGAGATGTAGAATGTCCTTGACCTCAGCTGTCTATAGATGTGCTGATATTGCATGACAAATATTAACTTCCGGTTTTATAGCCCACCGAAATCTGACTATTTTGCAATTTTGGACGGTTATGTTACACTTTCGGGCTCTAATGTTCGGATCGATCTGAAATTTACAGGATATAGATAGATACGCAACACAATTAAAAATATATCATCAAAATTTTTTGATCACTTTCGGTTTGGGCGTGGGGACTTCCGGTTTTTTTATCTCATTTCAGGCGACCCTACATCCCGTGTAATTCAAGAATGTAAGCAAAAACAGTATATATTAGCTATACAAAATAATTTGCATCCCTCGAGAAGAAAAATATTCCAATTGCTAGTTGCGCATGCGCCATTTTTCCGAGAATGGCAAATTTTCTTTAAAATTTAATTAGTCCGTCATTTATTATTTATGCCCGTTTGAATTTTTTAAAAATTTGAAATTCTAAATCTTGTGACCTTCATCTTCAATGACCTTGACATTAGCTGTCTATAGATCTAACAATATTGTTACGCTTGTTCCACAATTGGAGGTTGAAAAGTACCGGAATTGAAAGCTAGCAGGTTAGAAGTTTCAAAATGTTCGAAATCCATGGGATAACGCATAGTTGCCACGCTCGGAGCTGTTCACAGTTCTAGTTTGGTTTTATTATTTGAATGAAGTTCTAGCAAACTTTGTATTTATATCCGATCACTATGGACTTCATAATCAAAATGTACTTGATTTTCTCTATTCAACGATATGTGACATGGATGGTTTAATGCAAAATTTTAACCTGTAATTTGTCAAAATTTTAAACAAAAATTCGAAATTGTGTTTGCTAAAATAAATGTTATACTACAATGATGATAAAACTGTTTATTTGAACTGTTCACATCGAGGAGTGATATCAGTTAGCCATTCATTACAATTTAATCTGATTTTGAACCCTCAGATTTTTTTTCAAAATTGTAACATACAAATTTCATACCTGCATTGATAGCTGTGAATTCGCAAGAGTGAATTTTTTTCTTTTCTCAGTTAGAAATCTGCTTGTGTTCCTAAAAGAGTAACTCTAAACAAATGTTAGCCGACGGTACAAAAAAGTAACAAAACAACTTTTATCGGTCTTATTGCGTGGCAAATGAAATTTGTCACGCTTTGTTTTCGTTCGGATTATTTAGCCCAAACGGAAAAAGATAGACTATTTCTGTTTTCACCAATGGTTTTTATATGGGCTGGAATCAAAAATGAATATCTAACATGAAATTTTCGCTAACCCAAAAGTGGCTAATTGCATAATATGCAAATAAGATTTCAAGCTAGCTCGGGCCCTAATAGTCGCATCGGTCTGAAATTTACAGGATATAGATAGATAGGCAGCGCAATTAAAACTACATCATCAAAATTTTTTGATCACTTCCAGTTTGGGCGTGGGGACTTCCGGTTTTTTCGTCTCATGTCGGGCGACCCTGCTTCCCATGTAATTCAAGATTCTAAACAAAAACAGTATATTTTAGCTATACTAAATGATTTCAATCCCCTGAGATGAAGAAAAATTAAATTGAATGTTGCGCATGCGCAGTTTTCAAAAATGGCAAATTTTCTTAAAAATTTAATAAGTCCGCCAATTATTGACCGATTTTTATGATTTTGGGGTCTATCGAATCCTTGATACTTTATCTAAAAAATGTTGGGAACAGAATTTTGATTTTCGAATTTGAATTTTTTTTATGCCCGTTCGAATTTTTCAAAAATTTAAAACTCTATATCTCGTGACCTTGACCTTCAATGACCTTGACATTTGAGATGTAGAATGTCCTTGACCTCAGCTGTCTATAGATGTGCTGATATTGCATGACAAATATTAACTTCCGGTTTTATAGCCCACCGAAATCTGACTATTTTGCAATTTTGGACGGTTATATTACACTTTCGGGCTCCAATGTTCGGATCGATCTGAAATTTACAGGATATAGATAAATACGCAACACAATTAAAAATATATCATCAAAATTTTTTGATCACTTCCGGTTTGGGCGTGGGGACTTCCGGTTTTTTATCTCATTTCAGGCGACCCTACATCCCGTGTAATTCAAGAATGTAAGCAAAAACAGTATATATTAGCTATACAAAATAATTTGTATCCCCCGAGAAGAAAAAAATTCCAATTGCTAGTTGCGCATGCGCCATTTTTCCGAGAATGGCAAATTTTCTTTAAAATTTAATTAGTCCGTCATTTATTATCCGATTTGTATGATTTTGGTATCTATCAAAACCTTGCTCCCTTATCTAAAGGATGTTTGAAACAGAATTTTGATTTTCGAACATAAATTTATTTTATGCCCGTTTGAATTTTTTGAAAATTTGAAATTCTATATCTTGTGACCTTCACCTTCAATGACCTTGACATTTTCCATATAGAATGGCCTTGACCTCAGCTGTCTATAGATATGACAATATTGAATGAAAAATATCAACTTCTTGGTTTTATAGCCAACCGAATTCTGACATTTTTGAAACTTTGAACGGCAATATTACATTTCCTTATGAACACATTGACTTGAGATTTTCTGTTTTATAATAGCCTCAAAACTCTTCAATAAAGGATATATGCCAAAAGTGCAGAAGCATATTTAAAAAAGTCCAGTACTAACATAAAATATATTCATCCCACATCAATGTGGTATACATCATTGGACTCCAAATTAAATTGTCTCTTAAATGATATGCGACATGGTCGTTTTACCATGAAAATTTAAGCATTAATTTTAGATAAATTAACAAAATAAATACCAATTTTGGGTTTTTTATTTCATAAAATCTGTTTCAAATTGATCAGTCAGGGTGTTAAAGGCTGTTATATAACATGTCAGTAAAACTGGTGGTTTAAATTTTCACACCTACTTGTCAAATCACTGAGCTGTGGAACAAATTAATCTGATTATGTAATTTCTTAAAATATTTCCATTCAAATTCAAAACATGCATCAAGTTAAAGAAGTAAATTCGCTTGTCATTGATCAGTTCGAATTTTGTTCGTATCTTAAATAGAAATGATTTTATAAAAAAAATGTCAAATACAGGCATGTGAAGAGTAGCAGACATATAAGTTTTATAAAACACAGATGAACTATTGACCACTTTAGTCACGGTTCAACGCACACAGGTGGCCAAAGAGTAAATTAATCTAATGATATAATCTGATAACCCTAATAAAATTTATTTTTTTGTAAAATTTTTGCATACAAATTCAAAAAATATCTCTTTATAAAGCTGTGAATAAGAAAATTATCACATAGCTTGAATTTTCTCTCTATGTTAATTACAACCAAAGTTACAAAATAATGTTTAAATTTGAATATAGAGAGTTTAAATTTCATGACAAATTGTCATCTTACTACCTACTTAAAATTTGGTTTGGAATTTATGTAAATATCCTACCGAAATCTTAGACATGTACAAAAATCTAATAAGGAACTGATAGTAGAAACTTATAGTAGAAAAAATTGCCTCTATAGCAGAAGGTTTACGCTTACAATTGTAGGCTGAAAAGTACCGGAATTGAAAGCTAGCAGGTTAGAAGTTTCAAAATGTTCGAAATCCATGGGATAACGCATAGTTGCCACACTCGGAGCTGTTCACAGTTCTAGTTAATACTATTTTTCTTTCTACTTTTTTCACAAATCTAGTTTATGCATGTTATTTCATATGTTAATTAAAAGAAGTCAATTTACACATTATATTTCTGTTTGAATATTTGCTTTAAGTTAATTAGAAGTCGCACAATAGTTCGCATCAATATCTAAAATCATCTATTTTATAATCATGCATATCTAAGAAAGTTAAAGGTGGAAAATTTTAAAAGGCATAGTTAGAAATTTTATTTCAAGCGCATTACAAAAATCAAACTAGATGCTGTATGTGATATAATACTTAAAACTTCAAGCAAAAGATTGGAAAACACACAGTTTGCCTTTTTACCAACAGGCTGAGAGAACACTTGGCTAAAGGTATTAAAGTACAAAATGTATAATTCCAATCATAGTGCTGTATTCAGCTCAAGTGTCATATTATACTGGTACTAGAAGGAGCTTGACCTCTGTGAACCTTTGCTGCCATGTGATCTTGAGTCCTATTATCTTCCACGTGTTGAATTGTTTATGACATCATTAGCAGCTTTAAAAGGCTAGTCCCGGTACATATACGGAAAAGATACATATCGAATATAAAATAAATTGAGATGATTAACGCTTAATAAAGTAGCCTGTTTCCATATCAACTATACATGCAAATTATGCCAAAATGGGCTTAGATCGAAACATCTGTAACATTCCTTTCTGTAAAAGATATTTTAGTTTAAGTGATTTTATGTGCGCAATTTTTTTTCATCCATGAATTCTAAGACTAACAGAACTTATAGGCTGATAGTATACTTCGCTTAGAATTAATCTATAAATTCATCTAGTACAATAACAACGGATATTTTTTAATGTAGCCCAAAGTCACCACAGTTTACCACTGAAGATGAAGATCGTGGATTGCGTTACAACGAATTTCTTACAATAGTGGTCTGTTATGTGCGTAAGGTTACTGTTTTCAATTCAAGAGGCTGGTGTGTATATTGAAGTTTTAGCATACTGTGGCTTAATCTTAGGAATAATGTATTGATATTTTATTATATAAATAATTTACTATCAGGAAATATCTTTTGATAGATAATATGGGTGTCTCTTTTGGAAAGTAGAATCAGTTATCACAGTTTTTTCGCAATCCAATTTTTATTTTCCATTACACTTTTTAATAAGGTAATAACCCTGGGGAACACTAAGTTTTGAACTTTCGGTTGCATTGGACGTTTTAACTAATTCTAAAGGATCATTTTTTTCCAAGCCAGTTTCAGAATTTAATTTGAAATGAATGAATCGAGAATTGCACATAAATCTGTATCTAATTACTGTTTTCAACAAGACTGTGTTATTGAAGTTTTGAAACTTGGCCTTAGGCTAATAATGATTTTATTATAAATAATTTACTATCAGGCAATATCTGAAATA
The DNA here is from genome assembly GCA_030562195.1 of Nipponacmea schrenckii. Lineage (NCBI taxonomy): Eukaryota > Metazoa > Mollusca > Gastropoda > Lottiidae > Nipponacmea > Nipponacmea schrenckii. The sequence goes on along the minus strand of CM060200.1, from coordinate 37,191,339 downwards.
ATATGGTGTATTTTACTGGAGTAATCATTATCCGTTTCGCAATCCAATTGATTGTTCCATTACACTTTGTAACAACTTACGGTAACATAAGTTTTGCCCATTGTCTTCTAAAGATTTTTTCTCCAATACAGTTTCATGACTGAATTTTGAAATTGGAATGGAAAACATTCTATAACATAATAATTATTTGTGAATTTTTTACAGGTCTGGTTACTTCCCCATTTGCTTTCAAAAGCATAATTGTAAATAAAACAATCATCGCTAATACTGAGTACATTTAAACTGGAGTCCTTGTTTGTTATACTAGAGTCACATTAATGTTTCTATTGTTGAATTGACCAATTGTAGATATCTTCATTAAGTGCTATATGCCCTAAAGTCATTTATATCAGATTAAGTAAGACTCAAGATCATGTCATGCTAATTATGAATGACAATTCTTAATAAAATTGTTCATTTCTGGTTTTAAGTTATGGAATAGATTTGATTCAAAGCTATCAATTAAAGTAATATCGATAATCATGGTTATATGGTTTTAGTTATTCTACTAATCGCAACCATTGTTCCTTTGTAATAAATTGGCCGAGTGGTCTAGACGGTTGACATGTATTGATGTCGATTAGGTGCCTGACTCTGAAGGATCGCTGTTTCTAAACCCGTTCGGGTCTCAGCCAATTTTCAGCACTAGAATCTGTGCTATACCAAGAAAGTCTTATCCCAATTTTTGTGTAATGTTTCATTTTTACACAATCGTTTTGAAAATTGGTTTGCCATTGTTAAACTGTCCATGTTATATTTGAGGTGAACAAACAGAGTTTACACATTCGATGTTATATATAGGGTGTACAAATTTACATAGTTCTTGTCATATTTCTTATTTAGGGTATACAAGCTCATGTTACACAGTTCATGATACACTTAGGGTGTTCAAACCCTCGTTACACTTCGACCTCATATTTAGGGTGTACAGGCCAATGTTACACATTCGATGTTATATTTGGGGTGTACAAACCGAGTTTACACATTCGATGTTATATATAGGGTGTACAGGCCAATTTACACAGTCCATGGCATATTTAGGGTATACAAGCCCATGTTACACAGTTCATGATACATTTAGGGTGTTCAAACCCTCGTTACACTTCTACCTTATTCTACTGCATACACACCAAAATGGTAATTCAGAAACTTATTTTAAGTAAATGTTGTTTATCTTTATGGCTTTTAAATTTGTGTCATTATATTTATTATATAATTATAATCAACTTTAATAATAAAGCTCTTAATTCGAAAACCCGTTTTACTTTTTCTAAAAAGGGGCTCGGTCATAATACATCAATTGAAAGTCCTAATATGTAATGATTATTTTAATCATGATAGGCTAAGTTTCACAAATCCCTCTTAGATTTTCTCTGTTCAGTAGAACATGTACTGCTTTAACCATAATCTAGATATTACAATCAATTTCACACTGTAAGCGTTATATCCTTATCCACGGCTTATAACTTTGCATTTACATTAGTATTTTATGGATACATACTGGGTTTTTGTGAAAGAAATAATGTTTCTACAATTAGATTGTCAAATTTAATATCTAATCCGTTAGTTTGAAATGAAGTAAAAGCAAGGCACAGCAAGATGCTATTTAGTACCTGGCTAATATTGTCTCAGACATACATATATCCGGGACTTTTCATTTGGATAGAATTGATATGCATGTGCATATACAAGATTTCAAGAATTAAAATGATAATCTGTTTTAAAAGATTAACTTCGTTACATATTGGATGTTGTACTTAACAATGCCCTCTTCCTAGAACTCTGCGTTAATAGCGAGCAAATAATATCAATTCAGGTTTTATGATATATTTTATCTATGTAACAATAAGCTACACTAGATACATAAGATGACTTTCCTTACATCCGGTGGCTAAATACAAGGAAAATGATTCACACAACATTAGCGAATTGTGTTTGGATGATTTGATTGCAATCTACAGATCTATGTGTCAAAACTTATTAACATGTATTAATGAATGGATGCTATTTGAAGGTTCAAGTGTCAACGGAAGCGCCTCCATTTTGAATTGAAATTAAGGCCTAATTTTTATATCTCGAAAACCATGATCCGATCGTTTTGAAATTTACAGTATAGATTCATATTAAAAATCTAGGGAAAATGGCAAAAAGATTTCGACGATATCATTAAACCGGAAGCCGCCATCTTGAATTTAATTTTAGCCTTGACGCCATTCAAAATCCTATGGCTCTGTGGATTATCAGCCGATTTTAATTTTTTTTTCAGATTTTCAATCTATAACAAAATACGGAAAATTTTTTATCGATACCATTAAAGCGGAAGTCACCGTCTTGAGTTGAAATTTAGCCTTAAGGCCATACGAAAGCCTAAGGCTGTGAGGTTTTTGATCTGGCATTTTTGAATAATAAATTTATCTTTACTGAGAAATTCTTATATATACTAGAATTAACTCAAAATTCAACATTATACATAAGTAAGAATTATTTGGTTGAAAAACATGTAAGTGGACTCTCAGTAGGTTAACTTAAAAATGAAAATCGTGTTTTTAGTACGGTAATTACTGTTTTCTACAATAAAAATGTTAGTGTACTGAATTAGACTATAATGAATTCTAAGATTGGTGGAAATCGGAGGTTAAATATTTCAGTGAAAGGTAATTATCCACCAATAGCCTCTAAACCTAATTAATTTCTCAGTGTAATGGGGCTGATACAATCCTTTATTTTCTCCTCTAATTTCATTTCAACAAGAATAGTCATCAACAATACCATTTGTTAGAACTGGATGAGATAGTTTGTTCAAGTCTTCAATTTGTTACATGGTTATATTCTTATCGTGGGTTAATACATGGTATATTACACGTCTTTATTATTTCTATTGTCAACTAAATCAGTATTCAACTGTGTAAGTGATGCGATGAAGTTTCAAGAAACCAATTTTCAAACGATTTGTAGCCTTGACAGATCGCGAGTAATAAAGTCAAAAGAAATGTTGGCAGGGGGTCGTTTGTTAATAAGTAGGGCCAACTAATCGCTGTATTTCTATTATTCACCATACTATTCAGTTTGTACCAGTTTCTATTTCGCTTAATTCAATTCCTTTGAAAATACATCCAGTATCATGAACAATAACACAGGGGGAAGTCTAAACGCTAATTAACTCCGCCCAACCAATCGCAGCAAATTGAGTGTTTTCTTCTACAAATCGCAACTATTGATAACGAAGTGGAGAATTTATCGACCAATCAGGTTACAGTTAACATATTAACTAGTTGACGTTTTCTTTATTCAAATAAATTTCAGATTACATGGATTATAAGCTATATTGCTAATTACAACAAACAATTTACTAATAATTTGAAGTGACAGGAGGCTTGGAATCAGTGGGTGTTCACGAGAAACTATAACAGGCAGATTTTATTCTCCAACTGACAGAATAATATTGAAACATCAATTGATCAACATCGTGGACTAACCTTTATTGAGAATTAAAAACAACATACATATCATAATGGACCGCGATTTTAGGAATAATTCAGCTGGTGCCAATGGATATTTCAACGGTACCAATTCCAGCAAAAGGATTAAGTCCTATAATATTGATAGTATATTAGGGACGCCTTCAACTCCTGAAAAAAATTTGGAAGAGGACAGAAATTCCTCTGCCGATCTTGGATCAGAAGGTACGTGAAATTATTTTTTCATTTATCACACTTGTGTGGTTCAACTATATTTTTTTCCCGTGCAATTAAATTTTATTAGTTGCATATTTAACTTCCTGAATTGTGAGGGACCTGGGTATATATAAAAAAAAATAATTAAAACTATAAAATATCAAACAAACAAAAAATATTTCAGAAAACTATAAGAGCATATTGAAGATTGGGAAAACTAAATATATAATATCTACAATTCTGACGACCTAGTTTAAATTCAATGTAATAACCAACATTGCGTTTAACCGTTAGCCATATTTTATTTTTTATTTTGCAAGGTTCTCCAGAGATGCATTCGTTTGGATCAGATGGGAGATTGGATGCTATGGATGGAGGAGTGTCAGCAGATGAGGAAGATGTTAATGGACGCGATGTCTCGGTCAATTCGGAAGAAGATGGAAGTGGAAAACATCGTAAAATACGTCGAAGTCGAACAACATTTACAACTTATCAGTTACATCAATTAGAAAGAGCTTTTGAGAAGACCCAGTACCCTGATGTATTTACAAGAGAAGAATTAGCTTTGCGATTAGATCTAAGCGAGGCTCGTGTACAGGTAATGTTTTTTTTCCAATAGTTTCACTCCTTTATTATTGTCTGTCACTTTCATTTATTAAGGGTTTTTAGCAGATATCTCGAATTTCGACGAAATAAGAACCTTATTAATTTTACCTTGTTATATTTCCATGCTTGATCACTTTCATAATCTAAAAATAATTGTTTGGAAGTACATGTACATGTATATATAATAAGGTATAGGAAGGATATGTTCTTAAGTTTTTTCGCAGCTAAGAAAACTGTCATGCATGTCTTATGTCATTATTAGATTTGGTCTGATTTCGAATGTACTGTTTATAATAATTGCGCATGTTTAAGATGTAACTGTTTTTAATATCGTTAATTTCTGTGCGTCGTTTCTAAATTTATTAACATTTTAATAGAGCTATCTTACAGTAAAACAAAATTTGCCAGTTGAGATCCTTATTTCTTAATTTTCATGTAATTGCAATCTCGTGAATATTACATATTTATAAAAAAAATATCCAGTTTAACTTTAATTCTTTTCTTCTATTTAAAAAAGAAAACATATTTTTAAGTGTTTATAATTTTATTCACTGTATAGTAGACATATACTGATAATATTCACAAGAATTGTGAAAATACAAATTTTTAAATAATGTGTTAAATATTTAAAAAATTATAATTTAGAATAATTACCAAAAAATCACCTAATAGATTTAAAGACTGGTTAAAAACTTCAAGTTCAGTCTGAATTTAATTAAAGCCATCGTGTGAAAATAACATATTTTCCAATTATTTTAACGAAATTGTATCCCAATTTTCAGCTCCTAATCTTGATTGAGTTAAAAGTTAAAAGATTTATTGAAAATGTTGTCGTTAAGAGGAAAGTATTGACGGGGGTGCGGATTAAATTGGAACAGCTCCCGTATTTCTCACACTACTTATAAAGAACCCTAATCAGTCCGTTTGTAATTCAAATTGTATTTCACACTAATACTTGTAAAATATTGAATGTCTATTGTAATGGGACAAGTTACAGCCAACTCCTTCCTTGCTAGACAATACCCCCATGGGTTAATACAAGTAATCGTAATAAACTGATTTTATCCTATTGTCATTTAACTTATAATTACTTAATCATACTTAACATAAGATTCTATATGAAACATCAAAGGTATTAAGCGACTATATATTTTCTGTATTATTGAAGATAATGTAGTATTTGTTGTACACAAATGGGAGCAGAAAATTGTTTATTGGGTTTATACATATTTTACGATTTTCACAATTACGAATTCAGTAAAAGGCTTTGAGTTAAAATTATTTTTTCTTAATTTTATAGGTTTGGTTTCAAAACAGACGTGCGAAATGGAGGAAGAGGGAGAAAGCCATGGGTAGAGAAAGTCCTAACTTTTTACACATGGAACAAGGAGATCTTCCATCGCCATTGAATCTGAACCCCGCTATGGACCCCTATTGGACGAACAGATACACAAATCTCACTGGTGTCAATCCCTTACTGGCCCTTCATCACAGCGCTGCTATACCACCCCCGGCTTATATGCCAGGAAAAATGCCATTTGCAGGACTCTTATCAAATTATATGATGGCATCAAATGGCCTGATGTTACCGGGTATGTTTGTAGGAACAAACTTGTCAACTATTCATGGTGCACCTCTACCAAGATTCCCTCTGAATTGTGAAAGTTTGGATATGAGAAAATCCAGTATTGATGCTTTAAGACTCAAAGCTAAAGAACATTCTCTGAGTAGTTCATCTTCAGATCTACTGTCATCATATTCTAGTCAGTCTACAAAACAGGAGGCATAAACAAATTATTAGCATGATGATTCTATGTATGAAGAAAGGTTAAAACTTTGTTTTGTTTCTCAAAGATACATTACTCCGTTATTTATTGAAAAGAAACTATTTGAAAATGACAATAATGATTTCAATTGGAAAGCTAGATTGTTAAATCAATCTTAACATAGATTTTATCGTATATATTGATGTAGTTTGCATCTTAGGGTCATTTAGTGCCAGGATATGTGAAATAAAGCGAAATCGACTCTAAATTTTTGAGAGAAAATACTGGTAGGCCTATTGTTAATTTCCATGAAAGTGCTTTATGCTTTTCATTTTGTTGTTTTGATTTATTTTGTTTTGTTTGTGTGTACTGTATCATAATTTAAAGTCGGTAGAAAATATGAGGTCCTTCTCATAAATTCTGTTACATGCACATATTATTTTCTTTATTGTTGTTTTGTTATTTATAAATAAAAGTATATATTGTTCATTTTGTCTTTTTGAAACAAATGCAGTAATAGTGAGAAAAACAATTTATAAGTATATATATGATATTAATAGTTCAAACGATACAATATTAAACCGAGGTGTCATTTACTTCAGATGACTGAACATTGAAGACAGATGAAAATTTACGCTGCATTGTACGCTGCATGGCGATGTCCGTCTTCATTAGATTCACCAAGACAAGAAAAGTATGGAATAAAATTCTCTACTGTTGTAGAACTGATAAGAAGAAAACATTTTACATATTCTCACTTACATCAATACAAATTAGAATGTTTTACAATTGAACTTAAAGGAATTAAAAACAGGAAAAACAATTAAATGTAATTAGGTACAAATTATTTTTAGCGTTTTATATATCTATATGGATACAATCGGGGCCAATGACTTCTTCATGCTTCATAGATGTAAACTTGCAGCAAATATCCCACTTCAAATCCAAAAACATTTCAACCATTACAAATCACATAACAACTTTAGTCTATATGATGCAAGATAGTAGTTTTATTTAATCCATGCATAACAGATATTAAAGAATCTATTTCAAAATAGGAGTTATGCATGCTGTTCATACGGAAATCAAGGACCGGGGAATGTAAATATTGAACATCAGGTTGTTTCAAACTTATCTAAACTATTAAACAGATTAGGGTGTTATCCATTCTTAAAATATTGAATTTGACCTTACAGGCCATTCTTATCAGATTAGCTTGAATACATGACACGTGTGTTTGTATGTTTAGTTTCAACGCCTAATTTTAATATAAATTGAAATGTCAATATTGAATTAAGCGATCGAGGAACTTTTAACAGAAATCATTATTATTATGGACCTTTATTTTTACGCTGAAGTAACTATGTAACAGACTTAAAAAGAAAATTACACCGAGCATAGAAGGTGAATACCAGAAAGACATACAGCATGGTATCAAATGATTATTACAACTTAACAGTTCTTGCACCGCTCAGTATTTAAAATTGCATAACAATAAACTCTTAAAGAATTTTGTATTTTTTAATATTAATATTTTTTGCAATATTGGTTTATATCTTGGAAAATCTGAACTCAACTGGGTGGATCATATAAACATATTTAACTTGCATCCACATAGCAATGTTTAATGTGAAAATTGAAATGACGTAATATTGGCCAACCAATCAATAATTGAGCATTTATCATCAGGTTTGAGTTATGTTGTCGGGATTATTTGGTTTCAGTTATCACCGATGAGAATTATTCTCAGTAATAAGCTTTGTTCAACAACTTCCAAGTCTTTTTGCCAATTTCCAGCTTAATAGACTTAATGAATATAGTGAACATTAATTTAATCGCCGCTAACTAGCGAATAATGATCGGACTATTGTTTAACATTGGTTTAGAGTTTTTCTATCCACCCTGTAACTTTGTAATCAATTTTGTTAAATATCTGTGAGATTGGCAATATTATTAGATTAGTGAGTAGCGAAAGGCCTCCGAGGCGAACAGTTACATGGTTATTTATTAACTATAATAAGACTATAAAATCAATGAGCGGCTCTTTCTCTCGCTCGCTTTACAAACTAGTAATTTATAGAAATTTGTAAATGCCAGAATAAACAGAGTAAAATGGAAGAATTACATTGATTCAATAGAGCTAACGAGATGATTGAATTGGCTTGTATTTTTTCTAATTGAATTGTGAAAATAACAAGTTTTCCTAAAGACTTTTAGACCCAGGTCAGACATTTCCAATTATATTCTCTTATCTTTTTTCAATAAGAATAAAGTCTGTAATACGATTTACTTTATAGGGTAGATTTGACAGGAAAATATCCAACCAAGGAAGTCATGAATCGGTTTCGAAATCTGTATAAAACAAAGCAGAAAGTATAATACATTTTATGTGAAGAATTAAAGACCAGGTGTTTTGTATATTGACATCGAATCACCTTGCTGTTTGGCTCACCACAATAATCGCTTGAACATATATTATCCAAAAATATATATATATATATGAATCTTGGGCTGTTACAAGTCACAAAAGAAGAAGAAAAAAATGGCGTGTTTAGCGCAAATATCCAATTCTTGAAAAAGATTGCGAAAAAGAAATTAATCTTCAGCTTTTTTTTTTATAGAATTTAAGTTTGAGGGCAAGAGTTCGTTAATGGGCTGTACTACAGTAACTCACATTTCAAGCATGGTACTCAATGGCAGCACCTTCTCAATAGGCTCTGAAACTCATTGCGTCACCTAAACACCATTTTTGAGAGATATCACATAGCTGGACAGATATTACGATATGATATTTGGTTGAAGCCAAAAATAAGCACCTTCAAATATCTTAAATGAAGTCTAAATCAGTTTAATTTTAATCAACTGATACTATTGGGTTTCCCTGTTGTTCGCCTTCCTAAGAGAAACCAAAACCCAACATCGCCAAACAATCTAGAGAAGCCCACGGAATCTTAAAAGATACTCATTACTACAAGATAGATTTTAATTTCCTCATAGAGCCACTTATTAACTGATCAATTGAAATGTGAAGAAATTTATACAGATTCTTTATGACAGCATTATGATATTTAATCATTTCAAACTTAAAAATAATTTCCATGTAACTGATAACATGAATTTGTGTGGTTTCCTTCAGGAAATTTCATGTCCATTAAAGGCAATTTTCTTATTATGATCTCAAGGAGAACACTGACATAAATATCGTCATGGACAATGGCAAAACATATTTAAGGATACCAACAGAGAAAGGAAGACATTTAACCGCACCTTTCACAGACAATTTTCTACAAGAACATACATTTTAACAGACGTAGATGATATATTTTTTCCATTTAGGTCATCAATCACATCATAATTTTAAAGCTCTACGAAAAAAATTAGTAAGTTTAAGATTATTGTTAATAAACACACATTCTTCAAACAAGGAAAGAGAGACGTCTTATATGCATCATAGATTAAAGCACTATGAGACAGGGTTTTCCGAACTTTATGGAAATTTTTTTAGGTGTGGTTCATAAACTCAGATTTGCAGAGAAGACAGTCATCCGATTACAGATTAACACTCGTCATTGATTATGAATAAAGGCCATATTAAGATTCATGTATCAGAATGCATTTTGCTATATCTAGACGAAGAAGTCATTTAGGGAAATTGAAGGGGTATTCAGAGAAGGACGATGTCGGGTCCTCCCTGTGTTTGATGTTCTATGGATGAACTGTCTGATTCAACTGAGCGTCAGGATCTGGCTTCTTTTGTCAAAGTTCTCAATTGTTTGATGATCCGGTGCAAAGAATAGGCTTGAGAGAGATACTAGCCTCAATACAAAAAAAGAAAAAAGGAAACAGCTATGGTTTACAAGGATAACAACTTCGGTTCACCGTGACAAAGATCCTTTCAACCAGAAGGTCCTTGGCCAAACCTCTTGGCATTGATCTTTCCCGGATTATCCGTACCGACTTACAGCTGGACTGGAATCATGGGTGAAGATGACTTATTCAAGGTCATCGGACTTTCACACACCGATCGAGATTATATTTCACGTCCGACATTTTTAACGTATCCAAGCAAATGACGTCAAGACGTAAAGAACCAACCCTCTAACCACTGTGCTATATAACGCTATATAACCTGAAGGATATAGGGATCATGATATGGAGTCGGAGATGGTTATTCAAAACATCATTCCTGGAAGAGGTTTAATTTTTTTAGTGCCATAGAACATTATATATTTGATAGTAAGAGAAGTTTGCTGAGAAGTAAATGATAAAGATGAATTCTGAAAAATGGAGGGATGTAGGCCTAGCAGAAGAGTTAAGGCAGGGTTCCTCATTGGTTTGTACCTTGGATAAGAACATATTGCAAACAGAAGCTAGTGACTATTGATGGTAATTTTGATCATGTGTCAGATTCACATATGTTCAAGATTAGATGGTTCTATTAATTTTCCACCAGCAGAAAAGTAGCCCGATGTTGACGGACATACTATATTTCAAAATAAGAAACTATCCAGTGTAGAATCTACTGTTAACATTAGTCAGATTTCTCGATGGTCAGAATCACTTGTTAGAGTGAAGGTCAAATACAACCTACTAGACTATTTTCCATGGCTTTTTTTCAGGTATAAAATTCAGAATAAGTAAAATGAGAAAACTAAAATACCTTTCTGTCATTGAATATATAAGTCGAATTGATGTGAGGAACCCCAAGTCAAATATAAACCATGAAAAAATTTGACATTATGAGTCTCCCTTTTTAATATTTCGCCAAGGAAAGATATTTGCCAACAGCAAGATTGAACTAGATTTAACAAGCTCTTTCAATGGTTTTTAATGCCAAGCTGATCTTTGATTAAGCATTTAACTATGAAATAAGAAGTGGCAGAACTTGCCTCATAAGATTATAGCCGATTTGTTGCCTTTGGCACTGGGTTCTTTATTAAGTTTGTAATCTAAATAGCTTACCAATAATTACAACTGTAGCGGCAATGAAGTAAATTTAATATCATGACGTTTAAATTAGCCTAACAGCGCCAATAGTTCAATCTTCCATAAGACCGCCTTCTTAAGTACCTCTTGTGTTTTTACCACGAACACATTCAACTTAAAGACACAATAACTTTCTATATATTAAATTACTGACTAATGTGGTGAGAAATTGTCAATATTTACGTTTAAATAGCGCTAATCAGTCTCTAAGCGCTCGTTTACTGTCTAAGAAATCAAGTTATTGAACTGAAATTGGCCTCTAACTTTATTAATAAACTGACTGCCAAATATTTGCCTGAAGGAGAACAAATAACAATATCCGTAGAATGAGGCATTAAATCACTCTAGCTTCTTTGGCTTTAATTTCTTCATAAGATGAACAATTTTCTCGCCTATTGTCAACTAGTTGTGGTAATTCCTCGGATAGAGACAGATTGATCATAGGCCGGAAGTCATTACTGCGCTTTGATGTAAAGAAGCAATCTCGAGAAAAGGAACGAGAACGAGAAATGACGTGAAGTGGCTCGACAAGGCTTAATAATTCTATCGTATCACCTTTTTGTCGCCAGAATAATTGAAGACGGGTAAATCAAATGAATAAAAGTAAATAGAGATTAGGAAGAAGAAATTGCGATGTGATTTGGTAATTTCTATATCAAATTTGCTCTCTGCTACGTTCATAATAGGTTGTAAATGAGACGCTTTAGGAAATCATTGGGTTTCAGGAAGCAATAATAGAAACTTCACTTCATTTCTTTTTAACTTTAGGTGTGATACCATCAAAAAAAATTTTTTAGTGGCGATTATCTTGCGTTTAAAACTTTACTTATAATATGTTTCACAAATAAATAAAATACCTTTTTCCATTGGTGGAAGCATCTCTAAAATGGTTGAATTATAGGAACATATATTACGATACCATTTAAAGAGATTGTAAATATTTAGTTGTTATCAGAATAATTTCTCTTAAAGCACATAATTCTACTCTCCTGTAAAAAATGACCAAATACTTACGCATGTAGTGGATAAAAAGAACTACAACAAATTTGTTTGATGCATAATGATGATATCAGTGTAATCGATACACTTAAGATCCTTAGAAAGCCCCTTTACAATTATTTTTTACACTACCAATAATGAAGGGAAGTCGAGGAAACCACTTGTTATTACCTCTGCGACCAAGGCGTATAATGGCGTCACTCATGTCCGTCAGACCATCCGTCCACGATTGCGCGTAAACACTCTAGACAGCACAATATTCTTGGCCGCTCTTAACGAAATTTAATGTTATTGTTCATTTGGAGGAAACCTATTGAAAATTGAATATTATATTTAAACTCAACTAAAATAAAAACTTGACACTCATTATTTATCAAATAGAGTTAAGAAACTTTTAATGTTATTTATTCGTTACTTTGCAATGCTACGGTTGTCAAAGATTCAGTGTGATGCATGCGGGAACATCCGTCACTGACTTTGCGAGGGGTATGGGATGCAATTGACGGACCCTCCATAACCTCTTAGTCGACCAAGTGATGCTACGTCACGCGCAGAAGACCGAAAGATTATCTTTTGGGTTTGTCACTGTCACATCCCCTGGGAATAAAATTTTTAGTGACTGCTCAAACCATTCGCTTTGCTCCTCTTTATGCACGGTGGTCATATCGTGGACCAATTCTAACCCGTTTCCACGATGGCAACGCGATGAACCCAGCGAGATTCGAATAGGGTAGTGTTAAGTTACAAATCAAGGTTCATACTAACTTTTGCTAATGGAAAGGTGTGGGAGTGTGTAAAAGTCGATGAGAACGAAATGCCCATTGTTGTGTACAGTAAGTGGATCGTTTTTGTTTTTTCCCGACCCATTGTCATCCAGGGAAACCATAATGCAGCAGCATATTGGCATCAGGTGTTCGTTTCAGAGATTATACCATTCAAGGCCGCTCGTGGCCCAGGTGTGACCTTTCAACTGGACAACGCCAATTTAACCATGAAATTCCCCAGGCAAGCTGGCATTAATGTCATGGATTGGCCCTGAAGATCTCCCTACTTCAACCCCATAGAACATAATTATGTGGGATGTGCTAGGCAGGCGGCTCTGTAAAGTGAGGAATTCTCCACAGAACTTGCATTAGCTTGGTGCCATGTTAGTACAAATATTGCGGCGCATTCTCCAAACTGTGTTCAGACGCATCATCAAATACATGAAGATATATTGTATCGCAGTTGTGAACGCCCATGGAGGATATTTCCGATATTGACATGATTCCGTTTTTGATCATGGACATTGTGGTCGCATTTCGGGTGAACCGATTCCATGACAAACATGGACTGTATGCTATATCATATTTTGTGACAAGATAATTGAATACAATCGTTTTTTCGAACCTATTTTGCAAAATATTCAAATTATTGAATTTGAAACGAATGTAAACTTTTTTTTTCTATTGAGTTTATTACGTTTTTGTTTTCCATTTTCTTAAAAAAAGGTTCAACTTTTAGCTCGTAAACGCTCTAGAATGCTCATTTCTTTGAAGATTTTGACGAAACTTTATATGATTATTTGTTATCATCGAAGGATAAACTCTACAGTAATTCAGATAATTGTAAAGGGATTTTTTGGAAACTTAGCGGGAAATGAAAATTGTAATATATTCAATGAGTTGTTGTTCTCGAAAACTTGTTCAATTTTTAGCTCGTAGACACACTAAAAGACAATATTATTCACTTGGTAAAATTGGTTATTGGTTACAGAATAGACCCTATTGAACATAAAAAGAATAAGACATATGAGATATTGCTCTTGCTCTTGAAGATGCATTCAATTTTTAGCTGAACTCAAAATTATTTGACAAAACTTTGTAATATTGTTAGTTATCACCCAAAACATTCAAAATGTATGACTGAAGGTTGAATACCCATACTAGTGATTGTTATTGTACTGTCAAATATTGTTATTCATAAACATGCAAGTGTTTTACATTCTACTAGCCTTTTCCAATAGAAAGTAAATTTTCTTTTAAAAACAATTCTGTATAAATTTCTTTGTGTATGAATTTGAAAACTGTTCTCTTAAAACAAGGGAGGTAACTCGATTTGGAATCCCTATATTTAGAATTTCCATATGGACTCCGACCACTAAAACATAGATTAACAAAGACTAATATGTGGAGGTATGAGTGTGAATTTAGTCTTTACTTATAAAGAGAAATATATTTCATAGTGTATTGACTTTGTCTAGAAAATAAGTATTTGTGAGGCTATTTATGCGATCTTTTTGAGGTAATCAACTCGGTTTTTGGAAAAAATATAAAAAGTCAAATTTCGTGGTTTTATATGGAAAGAGATGGTAAATGAATTATTGGCGTATGTGCATAAAGTAGTGCAAATAGATAAAACCACTATGTCCAGTGCGATGTATGGAAAAAAAAAAGACCGCGTGTCCGGTCCGGGATCCGTGAATGTTACGGTTTCGAATTCAGTCTCAACATTTTTTTTTTAATTTCGGCTTCTGATGGGTAAACATACCTCCTCAGCCACTTCCCAGTCCAAGCATATGCAAATGGTGCCGCTGACACGGCACTTGGATTTTCTTAGGAGCCCCCTATTTCTAGTAGTTGCCCCTTCTTCCCCAAAACGAAAAAGTCTAGTTATGCCACTGAATTTTAACAAATTTGGCATTGCGAAATGTTTAAACTCCTTTTCTACTATCCGAACAATTTAATGAAATTAAAACAAAACATTATATTTTAAAAACAGTACAAAGTTTAAAAAGGTACCGGTTTAACAAATTCATAATACATCAATATCAAAATATGTACTCAACATTCTTTTAAGGGATCTTAATAGTCACGTTTAATTATAAGTTCAGATTAATTAAAACACAATCGTTTACTTATTTTTACTCTATATGATTAAACAATGTGTTTATTGTTGTCATAGTTATTTTTTACCAAATTAAGATCCATTTTCAAGTCGGATTAAGAGTTTTGTTACGATCTGTTATCGAACACACATTGTTCATGAAAGCACTAAAGGGAGACAATCTATCTACTAGTATTCGACATCTAGCAAACTAGAAGTATGATTCTGACAGTGTGTTTTCAGAATTCCCCATCTCAGCTCACCAATTGTCATAATGTTAACCCTCGAATTCAAGCTGAATGTGTCTAAAGACAACAATCCAGAATAACAGTAGAACGATGTCATTTTTTTCACTAGAGGCATGCATGATTAACAAGTAAAAATCGCCTGACAGGAAATTTGCATTTTTTACCTATAGCAATGTAGAGCTTGATATTTTATACCACACGTAGGTCTGACAAAACAAACTTACAATGTATTTTTAAAACCACTCGTAAATTCACAGTTTGAAGTCTAATATGTACAGTATGAAAAAGCAATCACACACCATATCAATATATATATATCTACAGACTTATACATATAATTATATGTATATTAAAATGTTGCAACGTATAGTATAATCGATAGAGATCCGGTATTTCAAATCATAACGCACCAGGATATTTCTTTTCAATCACTTCTTGATGTTCACGGGCTTTTAATCTTAATGCAGCTATACTAGAATTCCTTGGGTCGTCATCGCGATCTCTCCCAATTAAGGGATTGAATACACTCATCATATTGGCAGCAAGCTGATCGTTTTGACAAGACTGGGCAGTTAACGGATTGAACACACCAGCAAAAGCATTAGCTTGAGATGTAATAGGAAATCCTGGCGGAAAGAAGCTAGAGTATGATGTAACACTTTGAGACGGGAAACCTTGTGGCAGCCCTTGAAATGCTGCTGCCATGGACGCGGTGCCTGGAGCTGATAAAGATGCAGATAAATTGACAGCGTTGACTATTGGTGGTGTTAACCATGGATCTATTGGTAGTCCTGTACCTCCTATACTGGTACTTAATGATTTACCAACTGAAGGCAGTGAGTAATTATCAGAACATTTACCACCTTCTAGTTTCTCCTGACGACGCCATTTAGCTCTTCTATTCTGAAACCACACCTGAAACACACAAATAGTCAAAACATTAAAATTTATAAAAGGTTTGATTGAATGACATGCGTTATCAGAATAAAACTGTTAGAATTATAAGTCTGATAATAAAGTTGTATTTCGCATTATCAAAAACATCGTCAATTATACTTGCAGATATTTTAAATATACTACATCTATGTATCTACTTGAAAAAAAGTTTTAAAAGAGTTAATTTAAACTAGTGTCCGTATTGGGCCTCATCGAGACTATTTAATTCAATCCTTTAGAATAGGAGACAATTAAGATGTACACATTTGTTTTCTACACCTCTCATATAGACGAACTTTTTAAATGGTTAAACAATAAACGACAATTTAAGATAAAACCGGGACTCTTGATTTTGGTGTATAGTTTATATAAATATAAGAAAAAAATTCAACCAACAAAAACAGTTCTTGCAGTCTTTGAATGTATCTAACATCTTTTTGCTCAATCTAAAGACCATGTATTTTCTTACAAAATTCACTTCACGAAGTATAAATTACGTATATGAATGTATAAAAGAAAAATAAATTCTGAGTAAATGTATACGAAATTTTATTTAGATAATTATGTACCACCCTCTATTTATTCAAGGGTCTAATATTTCCAGCAACTACTTACAAAAACATGATCATGTTGATTTTCTACATGGTTTATCATCTAATTATTCCCTTCATTAAATACATTGTTAATTTGGACAGCGTTTATTCTACCTTAAATATTTAATAACTTCAATCTCAAAAATACACCATGAGGCCAATTAATATCTTATTTCCAAAATATAGCATCTTCGTTAAACCATTAGTTCTGAGAGCAATATTTGCGAATTGGGTAGTTGTTTGTTCACCTGTGGAACAAGCTTCATTCGAAAAAATTAACAAAAAAAAGGTCTTCATTAACCTTTGAAACATTACGAAATTTAAATACAAATGTTGGTGTTGGAAGCCGATGCGAAAGATGCATAAATAAAATTATCTTGTAATACATAAAGACGGAAACATTGCTGATTATAATGCTGTCAATTTAGAAACTGAAAACAAATGGCTTTTACCCTTTTTTCGAACCCATTTTTTTAAAGATATAATGTATGTTCAGATTTTTGAAAAATCGGTT
Source organism: Nipponacmea schrenckii (assembly GCA_030562195.1). Classification (NCBI taxonomy): domain Eukaryota; kingdom Metazoa; phylum Mollusca; class Gastropoda; family Lottiidae; genus Nipponacmea; species Nipponacmea schrenckii. Next base: position 37,174,113 of record CM060200.1, on the reverse strand, counting down.
GTCTGGTGTCGTGAGTTCGTGAAGATGTTATATTTGAAGAGCTACCAGCCTGAGTAACTGAGCTCCCGTCGAGCTGTCGTTTAAATCGTCACACCAAAAGAAGTCGTCAGCATAGCTTTTCTAATTGGTCTCGTTGAAGACCGAGTGAGTTGAGGGTATTTAATGGGTGAATGAAAGGGGATAAAAGGCAATTACACCATGTCTAATAATATTAAAGGAATATTACGATACTATAAAGACATCTAGAGGAGGGTTGGCTCTCTACAAATTTGATAATTGATCATTGAGGCTTATTTTATTCAATTAGGGATCTATCAGAAGAACTAAACATCAATGTCTAACTAATTTATCTGCTTAAGTTGTTTAGGGTGAAAATAACAGGTTTCGTCGACATGTTAATTTCTACTTTATAGGCTTTTAACTAGCAGTTACAATAGACCTCAATTTGCTCTCTGCTGCATTGTTATTTTTTTCATTCATTAGAGAAAGCCACCCTCTAAGTTATTACGAGCCCACATGTTCCCAACGAATTGCCCAGTCTTCCCAAGTAGTTTTCTATTGTACATTAGAACTCATTCTGGTTCATTTTTAATTAATATGGCTAAAAAACTCCTTAAAATCTGCATGATCTGTGAAATAACATGAAATTTTTGCATGATGTGATGACCATTGCAAACCCTGCATACATCAACAAGTTAGTCAAAAAGCAGTATCATAATATAATTATCGTTAGTGTTATTAATGAAATAAGTGAACCAGCCTTTTTTGAATATTTTTCAAGGTGGTGCTTGATGACAATTGTTCGTCATTTCGATTCATTCTATTGACAGAACAAATTTTAGCTCAAATTATGTTCGAATTACAGGTTGCTGGTATCACAAGAGCAGTGATCTTATATTTGTCCTCATAACTATGTGAATGTTGTGTATTTAAATCCACGACCCCGTTATGTTGTTAGCATTGGATAATTTATTTATGCCACCTGTGTTTCTCGGCTGCTTTTGCAGAGTGCCGTGTTAGCTTATTTCAGAATTTAAAAACAATACCTGTACTCGCACTTCTGGAAGATTGATTTTAATAGCGAGTTCTTCTCGACTGTAAACATCGGGATAATGGGATTTCTCAAAAGCTCTTTCTAATTCGTGTAACTGATAAGTAGTAAAAGTTGTTCTATTTCTACGATGTTTCTTTTTATCCCCATCTAGGTCACCATCGTCATCTTGTAAATCATAATTTTCATTTACGTCATCTTCGTCTCTGGATAGATTCAGATCTGGAATAGTAATGTAATCAACATTATAATGAAAAACTAGGTAATTGAAATAATTGATATACGTCATTCGTTTAGCACCAGCTTGAACTATGTGATAAACAAGGGTGAATACAAATTAAAGTGCTCTACAGAAGTACCTTAAAATGATTAGTAAGTTCAAAAAGGACGCACTTGATACGTTTATAACTTTCCGAGAATACGGTTAAGAACGTCATTCTGACAACCTAGCAATCTTTTTTTAAGGATCCTGTTTAGGGACGATTAGCTGATGATGTTCGTTGTTAGGTGCGTTATACGGTGTTGTTTTTTTTTTTCTTCTTTTTTTTTTGTAGTTATAAATTTAAGAATCTAATAGGATATATCGTCGGGACCCTATGCGGACAGGGTGTGGAAAGATTGCTTTACAAGACAGGACGCCGTCTAATTTCTCGAGCCTAAATACATCACAAAAAATAAAAATATGTAAATCAAAAATGTAATATTGAAATATCGTTCGATAAGTCAAAAGCCAGTGAAAAGGCATTGTCACTTTCCTTTTCTGCTCGTGTGCAGCTCAGACTGTAGTCGCTTCTTGTGTAAAACTTTCAACTTCTAAACAGATCCTCGTGTAGTTGTTTTTACACCATTCTACCATTACAACAATTTCAGAGTATTTACAAAATATATTTGTAGGAGACAATTTTTAGAAATAGGTTGTGGGAGAGAAATGGCTGACAAAACAATTATTTATTAATAAGAATACCACTTATTTCAAACTGATCAGGATTTGTCCATTACAAACACCCCATGTTTCAATAGGAAATGGTTCAACTGTAGACACAAACGGTAACTCTCCCAACAAAAAGATTAATTTGAAATTGGAATGTTGATACTTGAGAAAAAGATCATCTGTAAAATATGAAGTAAACAAAACTTAAATCTCGTCTTCAATTTCAATTTAATTTCATAAATACCAATTATATCCCTAGTTGTCTATAGTCCAGATGCCTTCTGCGTGAAATTAATTTCTAATTAGGACTTCGGAGTCTTTTTATATTGAATTGGGTAACAATACGTTTTAAACTGGCGAAAGGTAATTCTATGTTTTCTTTATCCGAAGAAAGGTTTTAACAAATTGATTCAATTTGAACCTAAAATTAATCAAGAGCCGTGATAATTAATCTGACAATATTCAAATAGTCGTATGAATTAAAATATCATATTTATATTTTGGCAGTTGTTATGAATTAGTCGAGGCGCGACGTCAAAACCCTTTTCAATGGCGAATTATTTATTTCTTAACAGACGACATATACTACTGCTTTACCTCGATCGTACTCGTCTATTCTTTCGAATAATTACTTCTTTAAATATTTAGATTCATGTAAATAGTTTCAGAAATTAAGCTTTTTAAATAGTTGAATTGAGTTTAGTTTACTTCAACGCGTTACAATTAACATTTATTCACTAAACGCATTCATCAGGCACCGATACAAAGGCTTGTCTATTTGATAATCGTTCTTGGTCTTTACTCAGGCACCTATTCACCGTAACTTGATCCCACTCATGATGAAGCACCGCCCAAACCGACCCCCTACCCCGTCCCTCATGACAGGCCTGCCGGCTAAATTATCATCATTGTATTTTTTACTTCTTTCATAACGAGAACAGCTTTTTGAAATTATCTGAGCATGAAATTTACGTTTACCCTATTATCCACTTTCATCTAATTTAATCAAGAAGACAACAAAAGCTTTCAAAGAATAATAATATAAAGAATCTATCTATCACTACGCCAGTCCTTTTAAAGTCTAAACGCCTAAATTCAGTATTAAGTCCATGAAATTATTAAAGATTGCACGAATTTAGAAATCCCGGACTGACAAGTTATAGAGTGTATACAGCTATAATGAGATGCTCTGAAGGTTAAATTAGTCCCTTGGTGATCGACATGAGGCATTTCATACGTGGTTGTCATTGTAGCCTTAGTCCCTGATCATCCAGAATCATCTCCCCTGAGGCGCTCTTCAGAACTCGAGTCGAAAAACACATTATTCTTTTTGAACACTGATAAATTCATATCCAGCAAGTAAAATAGGGGTAATTATCGTATTGTTGCAATGACGTCTCTGTTTATGTCGACCTCAGAAGAAACATTGATAGTTGACGTTTTTGCCGCCTGCACCTGTCAACCTTTTACTTCCCAATTAATATATACAGAGAATACATGGGTTCCATCATTGAAACTTTCTACAAAGAGGTTGACAAGCGCAGAATCATTTACCTTGGTTGTCAAATCTGCGGGAAAATGTCCATGATTTATACGAATATCAATTGTAGTTCATGTCAAAACCTCTCTACATTAATATTCCCTTGGATGGATGGAGTTACGGTTACGAGTGAAGATAATTTGCATGAAAATAGCACCATTTCTAAATAAATCTAGGCAAAGGACGCAATAACATTTTACGCGCATTTATGAGAAAAATTTGTTATGGTTTTGGCATTGTAATACGAGCAATAACAAAAGTTATACAGAAGTATTCATCAAATAGAAAAGCAAATATCTACAATTGAGTTTTATTTTCGAATCTCGGAGATTAATGAATTAATCTGTACAGTCCAAAGGTGGTTTCAGAAAGAGAAAGAAACAAATAAACAACTATTTTATACAAGGATGACAACTTAAGTTCACAAGTCCGCCTTTACAGGGATCCTTTCTACCAGCTGGTCCTTGGCCAAACTTCTTGGTATTAATCTTTCCCGGATTATCCGCACCCATTTACAGCTGGGTGGACTGGAATTATGAGTGAAGATGACTTATTCAAGGTCATCGAACTTTCACACGCCGATCGAGATTAGAACTCACGTCCGACATTTTCAACGTCCGAATGTCACGAAGGCTAATTTAAACACTCAACACTAGACCTGTGGTCACTAGCAATAATTGTTCAAATATAGCCACAATTGATGGAGATTAATAATTAATATCATCTAAACCTCTTCAAGACAAGTACAGATTATTGATTAATGATCTCCCTTTACTGCGAAACAAAGACAGCCATCAACTCAAGTCAGCACGTGCCTCTTGAGCTCCCTTCCGTTAACATGTCAGAACCCAAGGCGATTATTTCCCCTTAAACAAAGGTATCACATGCAATAGAACCCAGATCATTGGAAGCCATTTTTTTCGCAGACTGGCAGTATAAGATCCTTCAAGATAAGACAGCAGTTCGAGATTACGAGTTCTTCGACAAAGACTTTCTTCTCGATCTCAAACCTTTTTGGTTTAGCTTCCACATGTTGCCCGATGTTCTATGTTACAAATATGAGAATTCGCAAAATATATTCTGATATGTTACATGTTATGTTCTATAATATTGTATAATTGTGACATCATAGTCTGCAAGTTTTGACGTGAAACATACATTTTAAATAAGGCAATATGAACACGAATTATGAATGAAAAAATTCTTAAAATAAAACATCTGCTTTTGTCAATCGAAAAGATATGATATATCTGCAGCTAATATTGTAAACCTTGTCGTTTTTTTTTTTGCTTTGAAGTCACAATTTGATAACTTTTTTTGATGATTATTGTTTTGATGATTATGGTGACAGTTTAAGATAGGTTAGGATAATCTTGATCTATTGAGGCAGTTTTGGTGAACATATGCAACAGCAAAACATGATAGATCATATGGATGCCAATGTTGTTGTTTTGTTTTATAATTTCCTGTAAGATAGAAAGAAAATCGTGAATATAAATATTCATGTAACTCCTTGATAGTCTACATTATATTCATGTAAAATATAGTTTTATTTGTGCTGTACAGAGCCGAGTGAAGTTGGTTCATTAATAACGAACAAACTTCACATGTTATTTCTTATTAACGACAAACGAAAAGCTAAAAATGAATAACAAATAACGAATAACGAAAGAATGTAATTCATTTTTACAAAGAGGTTAATGTTTATCCAGCTTAAAATTAGGAGAACGACGCCTGAAAATTGGACTGCAAAAAGGATAACAGAAGCTATTCCCTGAAACGACAAAAAAAAACCAATAGCAAAATAAAAAAAACAATGAAATAACAGGTAGGTTATCAAGGTTTAGGAGAACTTCACCTAAAAATTGGGATTTACAAGAAGAAATAGAGGCTATTCTGTTTGTTAATCTTTCTTTTGTAATCACCAAGAGGGGGATATTCGCTATTCGTTTTCGTTATTCGTTTTTCGTTATTTGGTTTTCGCTTTTCGTTTGTCGTTATTCGTTATTGTAGCACTTCGAAATGTTTAAATGACTTTGACTTTGAAAATTGGGATTTATAAGAAGAAACAGTCTATGATATTTGTTATTTGTTATTTTGTAAGCACCAAGAGGGGGATATATTTTTTTCGTTATTCGTTTTTCGCTTTTTGTTTTTCGTTTTTTGTTCTTTTGTAAGCTGTAAAGAATAGTTAATTTTTAGGGTTTTTTTTTTTTACTTGAATTCCAAATCGAAAGGTTTTGTCAGGTAGTATTATTATACTCTTATGCTAATAATAAAATGAATCAAGAAATCAGGAAATGCTCCAAGGGTTGCTAGAAAGACTTTCAGGAAAAATACTCACTTAGCAAGAGACAGTCTATTGTCATGTCTTTGGCATGAAATTTCCAAGTCTTCACAGCTCTAATTACTGAAAGGATGTATTGTGTCTGGAAATGACCAGTTTGCTAATTCTTAATTAAAGACACAATGAAAAAGCAATTACATTCAATTATGATACCACCAAGATTTTTTCAGAAGAAATAGCTAATAATTTTAAAAGGCCTATTGTTAATTTATTTTTTTGATTTTGGATTCAATATCAATAATTTTTCATTTGGGCGATTGTCATAGGAGCATTTTAAGTATATTCAAGCTGTTCAGTAATTTTCAAATAATAAGTCTAAAGAAATGACAACATATTACGACATGTACGATATTATGATACATATTACGATATTTTGCGATATGTATGTACGATATATTATGATATTTTCAATATATTACGCTATGTACGAATTACGATATGTACGATATATTACGCTATGTACGATATATTACGATATATATGATGTATTACATTATGTACGATATATTGCGCTATGTACGATAAATTACGATATGTACGATGTATTACATTATGTACGATATATTACGCTATGAACGATAAATTACGCTATGTACGATATATAACGAGCTTAATGGTAATAATCACTTTTCAAATTTGATGTAACGAGTTGTCCACCAGAGAAACACATAGACACGTTGCATCAAAAGTTAATCAATGATAGTTGTTTTTAAAGTTGTGTCTATATATAGGCATGACTGTACTGGGTATTGTGCTGATTTTTCTGGAAACAGTCATTGATAGTTCTTCTGTTCTCTTTATCAAATCTCCATAAAAGGCATTTTTCTCGGTAAAATGAATTACTTCGTTTTAAAACCATGTTAACCAGTCAATAGCGAAAACATATAAATAACGTGGAATATAAAAGTAGCCTATATGTGCCTCTTTTAAAAGATAACAACCGAATTAGATAGGTAATAAGAACATATTGACTCTGGTAATCCACATCGTATATAAAATATATGTGGTAGGCCATGTGATGAAGTCATCCTTCATTAGTTTAGCTGATGTAGTACATTTTGTTTTCTGCTAATCCATAATTTCTGGTTAACACCAAAAACAAATAGTTACAACATACTCATTCATACAGCATAACAAAAAAATATATTGTTTAATTTCATATCACGTTTGCCTTTTACTAATGCGTTTTGAATGTCTTCGTTCACCGATAAGAATCAGAAAAAATGATTACTAGTCTTTAATTGCAGTGCGTTCTTCGAAAAGCACTGCTTTGTTTTCGAAAAGACTATTTTTTTTTTTTTTTTTCTCTTTCTGGTCACGCTCCCCAGCCATAACTGCAAATGTCTTACACAATCTGGCGTGATATTGTGACGTAAATTTAGTGCTCGTTGTTGTTTAAATGTAAAATGACGCATTTTTGTTCTACCGGAAATGACGTAGAACGTCACAAATTTTATTTTTGTTTACTAACTCACGGCTCGTTTTTTTTATCCAATCTGGTTCGGACTTTTTTTATTTACTACTTATAACTTAGATTTACATAATAGCAGTTTAAAAATTTTGAAATTTTTACTTTTGTTGCTGACTTTTGAATTTTAAAATTTAACACTTTTTCTAACTTTCGCAATTTTGATTAGATCGAAATCAAAATTTGCAGTTAGATAAACATTTTTCTTGTGAAGAAAAATCTGTTTTCAAAATGTCGACATCACTTCCGGTTTCGGCGTCATACGTCGCTAAACTTCGAATTTTCACTTCCGGAATTCTAAAGATATTTGAATTTTGTTTTTTGCAATTAGTTACTTTTAAACCCATAATGATTTTACAATTAACAAAAATTGAACCGGAAGTAACAGATCAGTCGCCATCATTAAACCACTTACTTTTGTAAAGTGAAAAATTGGGCCTTAGGGGTTAATCGGACAATTGTAATTTTGATGTCTATGAAATCTTCAATCGATTGCTAACAATTCTTAGGAAGCCGAATTTTGAATTTCGATTTAGCTTACTTTACATTTCCGGTTCTTTTTTTTCACTCAGTGCCTAATTTTCCAACGTTCATATATCGTGACCTTGACCTTTGGTGACCATGTGACCTGCACAAAAGTTGTTGCCCTTGTCGAGATCTATCCATTGATGTCTTCATTTGTGTTGTGCAATGTCAACTTCCGGTTTTACAGCCATTTGAAAATTGCACTTTTTAACTTCGAAGAGCTCTGTCACGTGACCTAATTTACATACGTCAAAATTTCTTTTATGTCCTTATTACGCGTAATTTATTCTTTCCAATGGTGTATAACACTTTATATTTTGATCAAAATTGCGCTTTTTAATATTTGAAAATTTTGTTCTTAGTTCTATATTAATTGTGCGTGATTTATGAAAAAGCACGTGTTTTTTTGAAGTTACGTCTTATTTTTTCACAAAAATTGGTAGATGAGTAGACAAAAAATTATCATTAAAGATTCCGATAAAACATTTTCCGAAATTAGCCGGAAACGTCCGAAAATGACCAAAAAATGTAGAAAATCATAGAAATCGGAATTTTCGGATTAAATTTTTGCACAAACTTGAAATTTTATTATTCCACAGAATTAGTACCATCAATATCTTCATTTTGTATGTATGCCGTATATGCAAATTCCTAACCGTTTGATCGCCATCTTGAAATATGCAAATTATTGGAAAAATACTACTCGTCCGCCATTTTTAATCCTATTTTTTCAGACTTGTTTTAAAATATAATTTGGATAATTATCTAGGTCCTCTAGTTGCATATTTTTCAATTTCAAATTTGTCTTTGGACCAGGTCCTGCCAAAGTTTTTCAAAACTGACTTCCGTTTGAAAGTTCATAACTTTTGAACTCTACCATATGCATCCTTTTGATCTCAAAACAACATCACCAGAGAGGCACTGGACTGGAATCCCCAAGGGCATAGAAGACAAGGACGACCTTTACATAGCTTGAAAAGAATAAGACTGAAAGAGCTAGGAAGGATTGGCAAGACCTGGAATGAAGCAAAAAGAACAGCTCATAACAGAGTGAGATGGAGAATGTCTGTAGCAGCCCTATTCTCCGCAAGGAACGAAGAGGACTAACTTACTAATATGCATCCTTTATTTTTCTGCAAAATCATCTTCATTGGCTAAAGGTTCATATGATACCTTGATTTCTAATTTTAGTAAAGAACATTTGGATTAATAGGGATCCAAAAATTGGTAATTTGCATATTTCTCGTATCTTCAGATGGTTATATCTCATGAACAAGACTCTTGGCAACATTCTAATTGTGATTTTCATCAGCTTTCTAACAATATCTTTATTTTAGCTATAGACCGAAAACTGATGAAAATACGCCTAGTAGAAAATAAACGATTTTAACATTCATATTTTTTTTATATTTAGTTCTATTTAACTTAAAAACAAAATTCGAACAGATTTATAATGTGCAAATTCCCAGCTTTCAAGCAATATATAAATCAATATGTATAAATAAAAATTCCGAAAAGTTTTAAGAATAAAATTACACTCTAATTAAACAGATATAAATAAACAGGTCATAAAGTCTGACTGTGTTAATTTCTTATCTTTTGGTCAAGACACAAATTTTGACATTTCCAGTTAAAGTATCACAACCAATCAAAACAAGTCATTAGACTTTGTGGGCGTGGTTAAGCCCAGATATTTTACATCACTGTGTGTATTTTTCTTTCAATTGAAATAGGGTCTCGGAGGATCAGTCAATATGTGTTATTTTGATGGACATGTATATAGAATCTATAACCGATTGCCGAAATTTATATGGAAACTGATTTTTGAATTTTTAATTTGATTTTGATTTAATTACGATTAAAAATTATAAAAACTTCGAAGGTGAATATTGTGACGTTGACCTTTGGCGATCTTTATACCTGTACATGATAGTTCTATCCAATGACATATTAAGCTTTATAGCAAAATGTAAACTTTCGATTAATCGGCATTTAAAAATTGCGAATTTTTCCTATAAAACGGTCAATTCACAAATTTTGACATTTCCAGTTGAAGTTTCCAAAACAAGTCAATGGACTTTGTGGGCGTGGTTAAGCCCAGATATTTTTACATCACAAACCTTAATGATTGCCAGTCTACAAACAAACTCAAATGTCACGTGTTAAATCATGAATAAATCATCTCTCCCAATAATCGCAAAATCAATCTACATTCTATCCTTAAATGACAGCCAGGAGACCAACAAATTTTAAATAGCTCTAAAGCTGCAGAACTGTTACAAACAGGTCTAGTTATTCTTTCCAATGGTGTATAACACTTGCTATTTGATCAAAATTGCACGTTTTAAATTTGCAAATTTTGTAATTTCTTCTATACTAACTGTGTGTATTTTTCTTTAAATCGAAATAGGGTCTCGGAAGATAATTCAATTTGTGTTATTTTGATGTACATGTATATAGAATCTATTGCCGAAATATATATGGAAACCGATTTTTGAATTGTTATTTTGATTTTGATTTTTTGCGATTAAAAATTAATCCAGTTAAAATGATTCAAAGATATTAAATATCTTAAATAAAAGGAATGATTGTTCATTTCTCGTTGTGGGCGATGTATGATATGGAATATTTGGAAGGAAATGACAACCTTTAGAATTTTAAATGATATTCTCTTAAGCAAAAATAATGTACAGTTGAGAGGACTAGTGGTATAAGGGACGGAACTCTATAAAATACTCTCTTAAAGATGTAAAGCCGCGCTGTTAATTTGATGGCTCTATGTTATACCATGGCAACTTGCCACAAATTGCAGGATCTAATGTTCCTACTACACCTAAATTAAGATTGATAAATAAATAAATAAACAAATTAAAAGTATCAACGATCTGGAAAGTTAATTTAATCCGAGATCAATTTGTAATCTCAAATAAGGTGTTATGTCCCTTAGACCACAAATTTGTTTTTTCGACGTTTTGTTTTACACACTAATTAAATAGATATAAATGTTACAAGAAGAGTTAAGAAGATAATGTAACAGGGCAAAAAGTCAAATTGTGTTAATTTCTTATCGTTTGGTCAAGACAAATTTTGACATTTCCAGTTTAAGAATCGCACCCAATCAAAACAAGTCATTATACTGAGTAGGCGTGGTTACGTTCTATTTTAAATGACAGCCAGGAGATATAACAAATTCTAAATATCTCGGAAGCTGCACAATTGTTACAAACAGCTCTAGTTATTATTATGGAATTGGATATTATAAATGCAACGTTTCACCCATGCAATAGAAGGGACGCGCACTGCCTTGGTACCGTCTAACGGTTCTAGTTATTTTTCTATCAGAAAAAAAGGCGTTACACGTTATTTCTGCAGACCTGTATTTATATTAAGTTGATCAAAACTTGGCTGAAATTTTAAGATAATACTCATTGAACGTCATTATAAACAGACTAGTGGCAACTTTAACCGCCTCGTTTAAAGCAATATTCAGACAATGAAGACCAAATTTGATTTTCATGTGAAACTTCAATATTGTTCTTACTCTGTTTATCTTCGCATCCAAACTGTTACCACTTTCAACTAGTATTTGTTTCTTTGTGCACGGTATTTTATTTAATCATAGTTGTATTTACATAGCATGTACATCCCAGTCATAAAATATAACAACAAATCAAGCATATCTTATTCAAGACTTTAGCAATGAAAAGAAAGTACATAGATAGTTCAATTGTTTAACTCAAATCTATGGAATAATGATCATTGTAATCTCTAATTAAACACAGAATTTAATATGGCTGAATTCAGCACTACAGCTGCGATGAAAGTGACTTGTTGTATAATTTGTGATCAAAAATCGAAGTGTTACAATTCCTTTACGTTTTGATTTCATTGTGTAGATAACTAGATTATGGACTTGCCTGACTGAAGTACATGAGGATATAAGACCATTGAGTAACATTCTATTTTAGTTTCCTGTAGAATGGTTCTTATACTTAAATAGTGATTCTTGTAAAGTCTGTTAAGTTTTTAGTTGAAAAATTTCGAAACAAACATAATTCATTACAATGAAATTATTCAGTTCCCGCTGTTTGCCAATAAAACAATTAATATACATTATATCTACTCCGACATACATAAACACTGAACACGCTATCATTGTGTTAAACAGAAATTGCAATATGATCAATATTGGTTATGAATTTTTATTTACACAAAAAATAATCGTATATAGCTTATAGTTGTTAAAACTAATTTAAACCTATTTCGATTTTTTTACATTTAAATAGCTTTTATTTTCATTTCGTTATGATACAGAAATACAAAATGTTCCAGCGCCAACTATCAACATTATTAAGCCACAATTTCTGTAGTTTTGTTTTGTATTATAAGATAATTATTAACTCAACAACATTCAACTGTATTGATTTAATAAAAGATTGCATAATGAATATGTTTACCTACCTGAGTCAGGAGATGAGGTAAATCTTCTGTGATTTGGGGGTCGAGATGATAGCCCCTCCCCACCCTCACCACTCATACCAACTCTTAAACCTTCTCTAGCCTTTAAACCTAATATAGCATCGATACTGTGGAACTTGGTGGTAGAAGCGTTCATGGTGGTGGCACTCATAATTCTGTTCCTTATTAAACTAAAGTTTGAATTAAATATTGAATAATTATAAGTTTTTAATCAGAAGTCTAATATAGTTCACACTTAATACTTCACACTTTTAATCAATGACTAAACCAGATCACTTCTTTACTCACAACTCATCGTCTATTTTATCTAATTTACTTTAATTTAAAATAAGGATGGATTGAGGCGCGTCTGACAATATTTTTACCTTAGGGTGATGCCCCCCTGCCGTGAATTGGCAAGACAAGCTAACAATACTTGTCCAACTTAACAAGGTGGGAGGAGCCGAGCAAATTAATTGCGGATAAATAAGCGTCCTACGGGCCAATCATAGCTCGCACCGATCACTCTATAAGAGTTAGAAAAACAGGCATGAGTGGCCTATTACAATGCAAGTGCCGGGATTATTCTCTGTATAGATGATATCGTGTGGTTATTTGACATACATCTACAATATTTTACTACAATCTTCTTGAGGAGTTGACATGAAACCAACGTCTATCATCTCGTGATGCTTCGCCCGCCATAGATGTGACATATGGACTTGTTCCCTTATTTATTAAATTACTTAAATATGATGAAGTTCATACACAATGACAATCAATTTTTATCATTAAAAATAGGAGATCTCCCTCGGTTAATGCACTTTAACATAAGATTTTCATCCTGTGTTATAACAATGAAAAGCCCTAGTCTAATTGTGCCGACGTTTAGAAAGAACCATCATTCGGTTCCAATATGTTACACATTAAAGACCAAGCTCCATCATTAAAGTGTAACTAACGATTTGAATTTTTCGTTATTAAAATCTTATTCCAATACATACTTTAACAAAAATACTTTAAAAGATGTTGAAATTAATCACGACTCTTTGATTCAGATTTTTAATGTAAAATGCCTCGTGATTGAACTATATTGAAATAGTGTTAAATAATTATATAATCATAATGTGTTTGACAGATAAGCTTATTAAACTCAATAAAATCAATGAGCCCTTTATGTTCCAATCGTATCGGCAATATACGGTATCCTTCAAGGCGCTCTCGTGTCAATAAAATTTCCCTGAAAATCCGGACTGATTAAGATTTGTAACGATTTGTAATTGGTTGTAATTAATTTGGAATAATCAACTAGAAATTTTCTACTGTCGGTGGAAATGATTACTGTTTCAAGATACAATCAAATATTGTTAATGTTCCTAAAAACCATTCCATTTTGTTACTGCAAATATTTTTATGCACACATAACACATAATAACTTCACATTTATACAATGATTAAAATGATCTCTAGTCTCAACAAGGACGCAATCTTGCTTATTCACAGTTTTCTTTTTTTTTAGATAAAAAAAGGGAGTCTAGGATGTCTTAGAGATTAGGAAAATTGAGATTTCTTCTAGAGATGGAGATTAGAAGGTTGAAATATTTTCTAGAAGAGAAGATTAAAAAGGTTGAGATATCATTTAGAGAGGAAGATTAGAATGGTTGAGCTATCTTCAAGAGAAGAAGATTCGAAAAGTTGAGATGTCTTCTAGAAAAGAAGATTAAAGAGATTAAGATATCTTTTAGAGAGGATGATTAGAATGGTTGAGATATCTTCGAGAGAAGAAGATTAGAAAGGTTAAGGTGTCTTCTAGAGAAGAAGATTAAAAAGGTTGAAATATCTTTTAGAGAAGAAGATTAGAAAGGTTGAGATGTCTTCTAGAGAAGAAGGTGAGAAAGGTTGAGATGGCGATTACAAGAGATTAGAGAGGTTGAGATATCTTCTAGAGAAGAAGATTAGAATGGTTGAGATATCTTCTAGAGAAGAAGATTAGAAAGGTTGAGATGTCTTCTAGAGAAGAAGGTGAGAAAGGTTGAGATGGCGATTACAAGAGATTAGAAAGGTTGAGATATCTTCTAGAGAGGAAGATTAAAAAGCGGTTGAGATATGTTCTAGAGAAAATGAGAAAGGTTGAGATGGAGATTAGAAGAGAATAGAAAGGTTGAGATTTCTAGAGATGAAGATAAGAAAGGTTGAGATATCTTCTAGAGAAGAATGTGAGAAAAATTGAGATGGCGATTACAAGAGATGAGAAAGGTTGAGAGGTCTTCTTGAGGAGAAGATGAGAAAGGTTGAGATGGAGATTAGAAGAGAATAGAAAGGTTGAGATATCTTCTAGAGAAGAAAATTAGAAGGTTGAGATATCTTCTAGAGAAGAAGATTAGAAAGGTTGAGATATCTTCTAGAGAGGAAGATTAGAAAGGTTGAGATGGCGATTACAAGAGATTAGAAAGCTTGAGGTATCTTCTAGAGAAGAAGATAAGAAAGGTTGAGATGGAGATTAGAAGAGAATAGAAAGATTGAGATGTCTTCTAGAGAAGAAGATTAGAAAGGTTGAGATATCTTCGAGAGAAGAAGATTAGAAAGGTTGAGATATCTTCTAGAGATGAAGATTAGAAAGGTTCAGAAGAGAAGAATGTGAGAAAGGTTGAGATGGCGATTAGAAGAGAATAGAAAGGTTGAGATATCTTCTAGAGAAGAAGATTGGAAAGGTTGAGATATCTTCTAGAGATAAAGATTAGAATGGTGGAGATATCTTCTAGAGAAGAAGAGTAGAATGGTTGAAATGTCATTTTACAAAATTCTTATCCTAAATTTCTGGGAATTCGTATTTAACCTACACATAGCAACCGTCCGAATCAATTAATATTTATTAATTTCAGGATTAACACTAGTAAATTTAAAATCTGATTCATGATCGAGGCGTTTAGATTATCTGAACAAACTAATGAGTACACTGTAAGGTAACGCCAGGATAAAATTCAATTTCAGTTAACTGTTTTCATTCGTTATTTTTACGTGTCTTTTGCGCAACTCATTATTTTTCTGTGAAGAAATAACAATCAAAGTGCCAGTTCAATTACTAGGAATTGTCAGAAAACACCATATTTATTAAATCAATTAAAATGTGTTAGTATATTATTCTTATATTTTGAAATATTAAGCGCTAGGAAAAAGAAGGTGTGTATTGACTATTAACTGATATTTCTCGGTTTACACTAATAGTGAAAGTGAGCAATGACTACAGGTGTTGTTAGATAATACTAGCGCTTTTCAAAAACTTTTACTTTAGCTAACAATGGTTTAGTGTACATAGTGTATATATATTGTGTGGTACAGACAGATTGTTTATCAATCAGATCAAGGCATAGGTTGGAGAAATTACTTCGGAATTTCCATTCTGAAATAATCTGCAATTCATTTATGTTTAAGAAGTTTTTTAGGTGCCATTTGTTGTGGTTTTGCATGATAGTGATCCATCGAAGTAGACAGAAAACTACATTTCTTGTGTATATCATTTTCTCAGTCTGTATTATGATGTTCAATTTTCGCCTTCTTATCTCATTGGACATGCGATTAGCTTTAAATTAGTCATATCTTGGCGCTGTCTACCCGGTATATTTCTTTTGAGTTAAAAATTCTGGTAAGACAGGTTTGGCCTGCATGATGTTTCAATAATAGAAAATGGGGAAGGGCTCCAAAATAAGGTCGTGAAACCTGTGGTACAAATAGGTTTTGTTCGACATACAGCGTCCTCGGGGGAACAAGAACAAGTTCTTACCGTCTGAGCACTTGAAACAATATAACATGGATGTCAGTAATAGGAAATTGTTTTTAAAATCTTACTGAAATGATAAATGTCAGACGGCTTAATTCTAGGCTTAATCACAGCTGACAGAAGGCATCAATTGATATTAGACTGATTTTAAGCCGAACTTAAAGTTTTGGCTTTTGGAGTAATTAGCCGTCTGTCGTAATGTTTATTTGTCCAATCTATCAATTCCCAATGCTACTTTTCAACAGAATATAAGAATATATCGCAGCTTGAACAAAAATGGGAGAGCATTCAAACTACTACATTTTATCAACATCCACTTGACTGTCACTGCACACAAAACCACTATTTTTAGAAATAACCTTCCGCAAACAACATCTCTCGTTATCTCATAAATTCTGAAAGAAAATGCAATATAAAATTAAGTCAAAAATGGTCATTCAAAAACCTCGAAAGGAGGAAGAAAGAGGATTTTTGAAAAATAGCACGGACTAAATTCGTTAGCATTAAATGTTTTACCGGACTGAGTCTAGAAACTACAGTTTTCATCTATTTAAGTGAAGAGTTATTCCCCTTCATTTTGTCAAACCCCGTCAAAATTGGTTTCTCACCATGATAATATAAAGAGTTTTTACAATTGCATTCGATATCGATTCTGCATTTTTATGTTCTAAACTTCTTTCACACTGAAACAACATTTCGTTACCGTTGGCGCATGTTATCTTGCATGGCAATACATTCATAGATCGAACCTTCATCTTGGGATTGAAATCATAAAGGGATACTGCGTCTGCATCATGAACATAAAATTTAGTTTTTAAGAATGGTCTATATGAGTATTCATTCATCAGTGAACTAACCTGGTGTCATAAAGTAACAAAATCTGGAAAACTAACAAAACGAAGTCATTTTTTTTTTAAAGGCTTAATCAATTTATGAATGCATCTTTTCGGAATAATTACTTAGTTTTTTCGGATAAATATTTATTTTTTATGTAATTTGTGGCAGCAGGTATATTTATTGATATAAAGAGTTGTTATTGGCCAAGTTTATGTTCATTCCCTTTAAATGAGCAATCTGTATTTTCGGCCCCCTAACTTATGTGAATTTTGTAACTAAAAGATTACCGTCATTTTGATTAGCGAAAAAGTAGAGAAGCATTTCTCCTACTTCTCCTGAAGGATTCAACTAAAAATATCAAGTCTTAAAGGGGTCCAACAGTATAATCTGCTTACTTAACAATTATTACACAGTAGCTAGGGTAAAATTTACGACGTGATTGATAACGAAAATTTAAGAGAATATGTTTAATATGATTAATCAAATCTTCACACTCATCACCTACGATATCTAATATCATCTAAAGTGTACGCTATACTAATTCTTCTAATTTCTTGGTACGTAAACCAAGACAATTATGATCATATGTTTCATATTTCTTGACTAGATTATGAAATAATGTATATTTCTAATTTCATATGAATAGTACGAATTTAACGGCTGGTTGAACATCATAATAGAGATGTGTTGATATGTATAATAGATGCGAAGTGGTCCATTGGTGTATGCGGCGAAAGTAGGTGGTATTTTTGTGTATGGGAATGTATGTGTCACATCCATCCGCCTTTACCAATTAGTGCCATACTTGAATATATTATTTTAAGATGGTCAAAGTGTCTGCACCTAATACTTCTTTACTATTCACACTTATGCAAATCCCGAGATCCGTCAAACTTGATAAATCAAGTACGGTCATCACCTTTAAGGATTAATTGAGGCATGTCGACTAATGAAATCCCGGGAGACTTTATTAGTTTAAGATTAAAGCTTTCAGCTCAATAAATGGTAGGAGGCCTTTAGTTAATGTGACAAATTTCTCTCGTGTAAAATGAAGTATAGACTGAATGTGAGACGCTCTCTAACCAACTCGTCGTTAATAATGAGGTCTTCTTACAAGTTGATCAAATCACTTAAAATCTCTTTCTCCCTCGAGTTAACGACATCATGAGTCTAATCGCTTTAATCAGACTGTATTAACCCTCTGCGGCCAAATTTATTGCCTTTTACCGTGTCGTGTTTAAACTTCATAGTATAAAAAGATTGACTTTTTAAGCTTTTTTCTGAACTTCTTTCTTGTAAAAACCCTGTAATCGTATTATAAAGACCTGACACTTTCTTTTGATAAATTGATTTAAGTTTTGAGAGGAAACTTGTATAATTTAATTTCAATTTAATTGAATCGACACTGTTAAAAACCTCACTGATTGTATTAAGCCATTAAGACTTTAAAAATCGAGGTAGAATCTGGTAGGCCAATAATGTAATAGGTAATATATTGATGCTCTATCTATACATGTAAATGTGTGGGAATGACCCTTATACAGTTATAATTATCATCAAGGGTTCAATGTGATAGAAAACGCAAAATAAAGAGTTAAACAATTACGTTCGATATTATGGACATATTGATAAGTATATAAATATCCAAAGTTCAATTATTCTATTGTATATTACCCGTTTTATGCAGGTTTCGCATTCCACCACCTATAAATGCTCCATTCAAGGATTCTAAAGACGTTTTATAAGTTTTCATTTATATAAGACATTTATGGGTTCTATTTATTTAAGCTTTCTATCGGATATTGCTTGTAATTGTTATTATAATAATAAACAGTGTCGTATAAACATCACTATCACAAAAGCTGCTAATAAAAAATCATACATTATTATGTATATATTTGGCCTTTACGTTAGATACACCACAAAAAAAATTTTATTTAGTAGAAAGGCAGAACATAATGGAATGGTGAAAACAAATATCTATATCTTCCTATATATGTGGACATATAACAGGCTTGGACAAAATCTTAACAACCTCTTTAAGAGAGAGAGGGGGGGGGTGAATATCTTCCAGAAAAAGGACTTTTAAATTCAGATGTCCAGGTAGACTTAACAGTTCATGTTATGTCAAATAAAACAATAAATTCCGAGAGGAGCCGAAAATGCCAAGGAAAGAGTGAGAAACAATTTTCCCATAATTAGCATTTAAAAAAATACTAGACGGGTAAGATTCGTTATTACTGAATATCCTTTGAATTGAGACCAACAAATAGCAGGGCGATGACCACGGTAATTAAAATAGTGTCAATTTCCAAAACTACTTCAAAAACAAAGACACACTTGAGAGTAAAATTACTGATAGACTTTTAACACTAGTGGCTTTTGTACAATATGGTCGGTCTTACAGTGTCCAGTGTTCTGTTCTGACCAGTATAAGAGGGAAGAACTGAACGGCAATGAGTGTCCTTAAGGATGTTAATTATTCAACTTGACCAGTGTCCAGGGGCAGTTAACATGGTTATTTACTAATGTCAATTCAAAGATTAAACTGAAATCTTTTGAATTGTTAATACAAATACAACTAGATTTTCAATAGCAGATATTCACTAGTTGCTTACTAATTAATTTGATTCCATAGTGTCATTGTCATACAGACGACAAATTGTTACACTACGATAATAGAACTTCTATTTACTGATGTCCCCCATAGAGTTTCTTCATCTCTTGGCCCATGTGGTCAACAAAGAAACCGCCATTAGCGGTTATCTGTATTGCCGATGACCAATTGACTCGCGGGCTAATTACAGGCGCCATCTCGTATTAAGGTCAAGGGTCGTGCAATGTTTCTGTATGGTTTAGTACCATGGATAATGAAGTTAACACATCACTAATCGCATTGTGAAATTTCTTTTAACTGATTTTCTTAAAGGATTTTCACCTTTTTAAAGAGATTGATTATGTTTATAACAGCCTGAATAAAGATCTATTTTGTTATAGTAACGCCTTTAAATCTGATTAAAACACCAATAGATAAAGGATTTAATTATTGACAAATAAAACATCAAACAACAACATTATTCCTAGATTAATAAAAGATCATTACTTTTCATTCCTAATCATGGTTAAAGACATGGTTCACTCAGGTATTTGAAGAAACTAAATTTTTACGTAAAAAAAAGTTTATTTCGAATGAAAAAATAAAAAGTACATTTTAGTACAGCCATAAAATAGATAGCTTGACTGTCAAAATAATATACGCCCCCTGTCAACTTAGATTTTAATTGTTTTTCTTTTTGAAAAGGCAGTACATTAACGAATTCATCGTGATGAAGCGTCATCTGTTTTGTAACCTTATGAAAAAGTGCGCTTTCTTAATCGATAATATCGAATTGTGTTCGATTTTTTTCATTTGTTGTTCAAATTTAGTAAGAATTGTGCTATTCAGAGTGTTTACGAGCTAATGTTGAATGCGTTTTCAAGAAAAAAGACAATTACTAATTAAATATCTGCCAATTTTTTTTTCAAAATGGGTACATCTTTGGGTAATACAATTCCACCAAGTTTCGTCAATTTCCGTTCAGAATTCTGCCTTGAACGTGCTTTTAAGAACAAGGGCAATAACTCATCAAATGGGAATAACCTGGGCGTCAGAGACTATTCCAGATTTAAAGTATTTAAAGTATATTTTCTGTTTTAACACAGGTTTGGTAGAGAAGAGTAGGACATAAATTTTCAATTCAGTTGAAAACAAATTTTGACTCGGTTTTACAGATAAACACTGTCAAATTCGAACTCAACATACATGAAATCCGTAAAGAATTGAGACTTGCAGAGTTTTACGAGCAAAAAAAGCGCACGTGTTTTAAAGAACAAGGGCAACAATTCACATTTAATATATTTCAATATTTTTTATTTTCAATAGGGTTCATCCTTTGGTGATAACAAATACGCATGCTAAGGTTCATCAAAATCCATCAAGAATTGTTCTTTCCAGAGTGAAGCAAAAAGTGAACGCGTTTCAAGAGCAAGAGCAATAAGTCACATAAAATAAATTTCGATTTGGCCGATTTTCAATCGGGTATATCCTTGAGTTGTAACACACTCTCAAACCAAGTCTCATCAAAATCCGACAAGAATTGCATATTGTAGAGTTACAGAGCCTTGCAAGAACATGGACAATATTTCATACTAAATCTTTTTCAGATGTCAATAGCTTAAAACTCTGAGTGCACTATTCAGGAAAGAAATGGGCACAAAACAATTGGATACACAACGTTTCAACATGTTCCCAAAAATATAGATAGTGAATATACTATGGAAGGGGTTCGTTGCCAGAAATATTCACTAAGTTATACTTGAAATCAAAGTCACGACTGTACAGTCATATTTCATATATTGTACAAGTACAAAATACACCCATCTAATTCTTAACTTGATCCACGTCCTGTTCCACACTCTCTTCTTTCGTCCTCTGTCTTCCCCCTACTCTCCAATATTACCGTAAAAATAACAGCATCAACCCCCACGACAAATCTTGTTCTCCTTGTGAGTACTATTTTTCTTCCGAAAATTTGCAAGTACATGTACATGTATCTTAATTTGTATACAAAAATGTTTCCTAGTGTGTAAAAATTTGTGTTTGGTTGTGTCGAATTGTATCCACTTCTTTTGTGTAAGCTTGTTTCTTGAATGTTACCAGTGCACACAAAGCTGTAATGGTTGATGGCATCACGGATAAGAAAATAATTATCGGAAAATAGGCTAGACTTGGAACTGTTTAAAGTTACCAATGTAGTTCAATCCCTGTTTGAACACCAAAGAGCACTTGCATTTCCTTTATTCGTGTGAAATCGCTCATCTTTTCGCTCGATACAAGCTGGAAGCACAAAAAAGATATTTTAGGGTATTTTATTTACGTCCAGGATTTCTCTGACCTAAGAACCATCCCCCGCAATCATGACGACGGCCCAAAAAAAAACACAACTCTGAATGGTTAAATTACATTTGTCGACACACATTTTCACTACCGGTAAATTGTGGTTATACGCCACAATCAGAGAGTCTTTTCTCTTCTGCTTTCAACTTTCTAAATATATGAAAATATTGAGGGAACTATTCACAAAAGGTTGTCCATGCATAGTTAAACTTTTTTATGTCGCGCCAAAAAGATAAGTGCATGGAGAATGAGGCCAACAAGATCCCATTAATATAAATGATCACACCAAATTTCATTCAAATCCGATGAACGCTGGAGCCTATATCGCTCAATTGTGAACGGGCACACTGGCGGACTGACGGACGACAAACCAAAGGACCGACGGACAGGAGTGAGACAATATACAACATCATTATAATGTGGGCGTATAAAAATGGTCAACATTGGTTTATAGAAAAAACTATAAAGTTATGACAGTTTATTGAATTTGATAATTTCGTAGGAGCAGTTCAGATTTACAATAGAACTAAGAATAATGATACTTGAATGAAAGTTGATTACATTGTCTAAAACAAGAAACAGTTTTAAGAATGGTCACTTAAATAATCTTGTAGGCCTACATAAAATATCAAGGCATCACACTGACGGAACGCTCTAAACATGCCATAAATATTTTACTATTAAACTAAGCGTGTATATTGGTGAATTAGACAGAAATCAGTAGGCCATTGTAGGGTTCATTAATATTTTATTCTAAGAACAATATTTGTGCACAGACCAGAACGATTTTGAGGTAAATGTAATTGAAAGGAGCAAATTAGTACTCTTCAATTGGTACTTATTACTTGCATCAATATAGATTGGACTGTTGGTGTGTATACTTTGAATCTACCAAGATATGCACAAATATTATACTTTACCATAATGTATGTAATCTGTACCAAAAACAGCATTAGTAAATATATTGATATTGTAAAGAGGCGTGTAAGTGGGTAGAACATTAACAGTCCATGTTGAAATAAGTTAAAGAGTTACCATAATGAGACTGGGAACTTGTACCGGAAATAACATATTTACATTTTTGACAGAATAAGAATACTACAAAGTGGTGTTCTTATTCTGTCAAAAATTTAAATATGTTATTTCCGGTACAAGTTCCCAGTCTCATTTTGTAACAAATATAAATCAAATTTGGACGGATGTAACAAAATTGCATTTGCATACAAGTAAGCATATTAATAGCAAAAAAATAATAATAATAAATACGACAATAGGACATTTAGAAATGTAACATGCTGCTTTTTATATAATATATTATAGACTGTAACAAAGATAAAACATAAGTTTCAATTCACTTGTCAAAAACAGGTGCTACTGAGTGCAGCAAAGAGTTCTTTGACAAAATACCACAGAATAGTATGATATTTGGAAAGTTTTTCGAATAAGAATGATAGAAAACTTTAATTTTATTTGTAATGTAAGTTGAAATATAACAAGGACATATCTTACGTTTATGACTTAAATTATTATAAAAGTATCAAAGTAGTGCTTCTTATATCACCAACTTTACTATAATTCAAATTACACAGCGAGACCCACTTTGATGTTTTGGAGAAAAATAAAAGTATAGCCCTAAATTTAGAATCTTGTGTTTCAGATTTTGGAGTAGATTGGTGTTCCTTTTTCAAATCACAATCTGATTTTTCCATGATGAAAATGTTTTTAAACCAAAAAATAAAATTATTTTTTCCATCATTAGCCAAACTTAACGCCTTTGGAATTATTAAGCGTCAAATACGTAGGACATCTTAATTAAATTTAACCAAAATATAGGGTGCAGATAGAACGTATTCCTTCACAAGTTTAACATTTTGTAACAAATATAAATCAAATTTGGACGGATGTAACAGTATTGCATTTGCATACAAGTAAGCATATTAATAGCAAAAAATAATAATAATAAATACGACAATAGGACATTTAGAAATGTAACATGCTGCTTTTTATATAATATATTATAGACTGTAACAAAGATAAAACATAAGTTTCAATTCACTTGTCAAAAACAGGTGCTACTGAGTGCAGCAAAGAGTTCTTTGACAAAATACCACAGAATAGTATGATATTTGGAAAGTTTTTCGAATAAGAATGATAGAAAACTTTAATTTTATTTGTAATGTAAGTTGAAATATAACAAGGACATATCTTACGTTTATGACTTAAATTATTATAAAAGTATCAAAGTAGTGCTTCTTATATCACCAACTTTACTATAATTCAAATTACACAGCGAGACCCACTTTGATGTTTTGGAGAAAAATAAAAGTATAGCCCTAAATTTAGAATCTTGTGTTTCAGATTTTGGAGTAGATTGGTGTTGCCTTTTTCAAATCACAATCTGATTTTTCTCATGAGTGAAAATGTTTTTGAAAGACCAAGAAAATAAAAATAGAATTTTATCAAAAATATAAGACTTTATAGCTGCCAATAATGAGATGGGTGGCAATGGGAAGATCTCTATAGGGCAAACAACACATGTTCATTTCTATTTCTTCTCGCTGAAATCGGCTTTTAAGAACAAATTGGATAGATTTCTTTTGTTCACTGATAAGGAATTATAGAGTTAAGCACAATATTTCCTGAACTTTTAAGCAAAGTAAATGATTAAAAAAAAACCTTTAGTCTGAAATGAATATTTCAGTAAATTCTTGAATTGGCAATATATCATTTCATAAAAAATTTTTAGTTTCTGTAAATATAAAAAAAATTTTTTGGATAAAATATTACTTGAGCAGAAAACAAAATCACACTATTAGAGATGCATGTAAATCTTATTAATTTTAAGAAATTTAAATAGAAAAATAAATAATTTATTGATGTAGCACTTAATATAGGAAGAGTTATGTCCCTTTATTTAATCGACGCCGTACATATCGCGGAATCGATTACAAATACTAGAGATATCTGGAAAACTGGTTTCAAGATTTCTCGAAAACTGTCGACATTCCTGAAGGCACTTATCATATTGGCCTCGTGTGCAGTATATTCCATCAGGGAAGAAGTCCCCGTCGCCTACCCTCACTTGCTCTATGGCAACCTTCCACATACACAATGCCATTAAAGATGGTCGAAATTGGCATAAATCATAATCTTGTAAAGATAACTCTAACATACATCGACTCAATGCTCTGGCTTCTCTGAAAAAAAGAAAGAACTTTGAAACATAAACTATCACTTACTGTAACTTTGATCCGCAAAGAAGTTCTGAATTAACATCTGAAACGAATGAATACTTATTGCATGTAAGAAATGTCAAGGGATGATAGAATCTGCAATGAGTCTCTTTTCTTCAAGAGATTTTCGGGGGGAGAGGTGGGGGCTCAATAAAACTGGCTGAAAAACCACAATCTATTCGATGCCACATACCTCAATTTGTCATTTTCAAAACCCGAGGTTTTTGACAGACATATTGAAGAGAAGTGTTCTAGGAAGTATTGAGATGTTGGAATAAACAGATCGAAACCTATCGCCATTAAAATATGCCTCTCTAATGTTTTCAACTCTTCTCTGTTGAAGGTTGTATTAGACACTTCAAATAATTCTTGGATTTCCGGGGGTGTTACTTCTTCCTGTAAAAATATTACACTTGTCAGAATCTAAGCATTCAATAAAAAGCACAACAGGGGATATCCTACTTGGCGAAAGAACATGTTAAAAAAAATCAAATTTCCTTCAATAGTCTTCTTTATTGTACACTCCAAATGTGTAATTGCCATCATGCGTATACATCAGTACTTCTTTCAAACACTGAATAGACAGGAGACAAATTGACGAGCATAGTACTATAAACGTTGTCTGTAGTAACTATAGTAATTTCATTATTTCCCTTTGTTTGGAAATTCTGTCCGGCTATTGTAGCTAATGAATATAAAAAAAAGGACTGGGTTGAAAATTCATATGACATCATCTTGAGTTTGTGGGAATTGAACCGTGGATGAGTAGACCAACAAAAATAGCCACACAATCTCACCTGTTTAGAAGCTAGCAATAAGCATGTTAAACCTAATAACTGTAAACCATCAGCTGGAATGCGCTTAAAGGCGAGTATTCTGTCTATAATATTTACAGTTAAAAATAGAGTATCTTGATTTAAAGCGAGTTGACGATGAACTTTGTTTATCCAGTTGATCAGAACACCTCGCATTCCTGCAGTAATCTACAATGATCAGAAAATGCATAAGGTGCTTAAAGACATGAAATGGTGATCCACCGGTACAACGTTCAGTAGAAATCTGGTTTTGAATATTGAATGTGTAGTTATTAGGTTATCAATCTTATATGGCCAATGGAAAGAAATTTAAGAATGGGGGGGGGGGGCGGTGTTCGAAGCCTTTCTTGCACACCCTTGTATAAACAATTTGTATTCAGTAGCCTACCTACCTCTGTCTGTTTGGTCAAACATTTCTGTGGATGGAATTTTCTTTCCAATGCTAACCGATGTTTATAAATATCCTCTAAATAATCCTCAAAACCTGTATTCTGTCCTGTATGATTGTTGTCAATAGATATAGAATCGTATGGAATACATGAGGACAGTTTTTGTGTTCGATATTCTACTATACTTTCGTAACATTCTAGACTTGGCTCTTCTCCGTACCCCGAGTCTTGAGATGTGGACAGAGTTATTTCCCCAACAAGAGGTGTTGTAATTTCCTGAAAAAAGCTCACAAATGAGATTGTAACTGATTTTCATTATTTTTTATGAGAATTAGAACAGGAGTCTCAAAAAGGTTCTGGGAACCCCGGTGGCTCAAAGAGTTAGACTCTTGCTCGCTAGCATGAGGGTCCAGGGTTCACACCCGACATTGGTTGAGATGAACTTTCATCACGGTTCCCCCTTGTAAGTGAATCAGGCCTGAGGGATTGACATGGGGCAATAGTCGTAGGCCCGTGTGCTATAGGCTGTGTACGTTAAAGATCCCTCGACAGTTGGAAATCGCATAAAGTGCTTATACTGCTGGCAAAATTTCCCTTATTGCTCACTGCATGGCGTTGTCCGATTTAATTAGCCCGTAGGGTGCAGAAAAGTACGACGTAAAACTCCTTTCATTTAATTTCAAAATAGTACTGATTTTAAAAATTGTGACCTCCCAATATCCCGTGGAAATACTTATACAGAGGACAATTTTCAACCAAACTTTGGGACTTATTTCGTTAAAATTTCTATAAGGAAAATATCTTTCTTTTCAATTTAAACTTACGAAAAGACAGACTTCTAGAGGCTGATTTTTTATTTCTCTTTAACTGAAATTTCAAATTTTCTAGAATCCATTCGCAAATTACTTGATTACTTCTCACATTTCCTCATATTGTATTACTAGTATACGATTCGTCTTTCAAATACTTATTTCTCCTCCACCCATCCCATTGCGACCATCCCGAAAACCCTGACTCTCCACAGATTGCCTGCCCCGGTGGATCGATTTCAACACAGATGTTTTAAACAATATGTTTTACTTGTACTCACCTCTGCACAGCAGTGGTAGACTTCGCCCTGAGGACCCAAGTAAATGTACGGGGGTAGGATCAAAGTCTCCTCCCCACCCGTAATAAACGTAGGGCATGTAAAGGACATTAGAAAAATGTTTTTTGGTCGTTTTTACCGTCGATTTCAACTTGGCGATCGGGGATCAAACTTTCTTGTTACATCAACAAATCCATTGAACTTACTTGTTTACGCTTTTCTAAAGCGACCACGTGTATATCAATAAATGGACTAGAGAGAGGGGCGTTGATTCAGAGAAGACTTTAATTTTCAGCTTTAAATTTGTACCTTGTTTTATATTTTGGTATAAAGGGTATTATTTCTCTGGACTTTCGCTAGATTTCGTTGTTTATGACCAATGCTTCGTTCTTGTAGATTTGCAAATGGCACACTGAACACCTTACTTCCCCACAGTCACATAGACTCGACTGTAGCACGTGCACAATGACAGTAGCGTGATGGGGTATAATGATTGAGAGTAGAGCTGTCTTTGCTCACTGACAATAACATTTCAATGTTACCAATACCGCTCACGTGATTCGTTTTAACTTCTACCCACTTTGCACCTCTCAAGCGACGCACATTTTGACATAGCTTTTTACATTTCAAATTATTCAATAAGTTCCTGAATATTAATTTATATGGGCCATATTCCTTGTTTATGCTTGTTTTATCATGAGTTAAGTTTTTAATCATTACAGTTTTTGAAATAGATGTAAAAAGCGAGGAAACAAGTATAGGGGTGTCCGGTGGACTATTTCATTAGACGAAGTGAAATTATTGAGGTCCGCTCATTACTTAATTAATCAACTAATCAACCATATTACATAATGAACTCTCTGAGGTATTGGGTATGTGAAGTAAAATCTCCGCGAAAACCAGTTAATGACTGTTTTGATGTAAAACGGTTATGAGTCAGACGACATCTAACCCTTAATCTACCAGGCAGATATTTTTCACCCCCAAGAAAATTAAAGCCCATGTAAGATATATAGGTCGAGGATTATTTAATTGTCAGTGTAGCTGGTGTCTGTAAAACTGATGGTATTTAGCGATAAATCGAGACCACTTGTGCTACAAACCGAGTCCATTCCATTGAAGACAAATTGGGCTAGGACCTTGAGTCTGTGGTCTTAACATGGGTCCCTAATTTTTATGGTATCTGATATCAGAACGCCAAAAAAGAGTGCCCTTATATGAATATGTGCCTAATTGTAATGTGCTGATAGCACTGTGTTCAAATGTGCCGAATAATAGTGGACTAAAAATCGTGTGCCAACATGAATATGTTCCTATCTGGAAGTGCGCCTAAATCACTGTGCCAAATAAACGTGTATAATAATGTGTCCAATAAATGTCTTGCGCTTATAATATTTATTGACTGTTTACTGGAGCTGTTTCTAAACTAAGAAAAAAGGTTGTGAAACGCTGATTTCAAGATAATTCATAAAATATCGAAGCTAAACCAATGGTTTACGATTCTATTCAATACAGTTTACAGTGAGAGATTAGCTGGTTCCAAGTAGAGGAACTGAAGTATTTTGAATGACATACCTCCAGATGAAATCCAGAAGACAATTTTATTGTGGAAACAGTTCTAAAGGGAAGTGACATTGCAATTTCTTTTAGATGGAATTAAACAAAACAAAAAAGGTGTGTTAACCTATGAAACCTTTTTTTTTTTGTTAAAAAAATGTCTTATACCTCTATTATTTTGAGTTCAAAATACTACTGTCTCAGCTCTGACACATCTGAAATCCTGAAATGAGCCACCGATTGATGTACTTACAATATTCAACCGGAATTAGAATAAATTATGTTAATGCAGAGACCATGACTCCTGAGAAGTATTTAGATGAAATCAAGGTGTCCATTGCATGTCAGCAATTTCAATCTAAACCTTTTAAATGCATTTCTTAAATAAATCAATTGATGTGAATTAAAAGTGTTTCCACATATGATTTGAACTTCAAAAGCTTTATATATGCCGTTTAAATTAAATTGATACCCTTTCAAAGTCAAAAGTTAACGCCCGTGTCTTAGTAATGTAAACACCATTTGTTTTCAAGTATTGTTCGCTGTGACGACTTGGTGGGGACTGTTTGAGAACCAATTGCTAGCACATGCTGTAAGAATTAATGCCAGGCTTATTCCTCCAAAACTTTTCAACTAGAACTGTGTCTCGATTATCCAACCTAGGACAATTATTATGTATATTGTGAGACTTGATGACAAGGTTGAACGTTGAATATTTATATTACATGTAGGGCTAGCATACTACATACAATATATTCTAAAACGACCTCATATACCATTTATATATCATATAGCAGGAACTGTATATGGCCAGTATTAATCTTGTTATTCTATTATATATGCATTGTATCTGGATGTAGATTATATTCTAGTTAAAATGTGCGAGGTTTTCTGAAAGATGCAATAAGTGCGTAACCCTTTGATATATTTAAGAGCTAATCTAAATGGTGTGTGTCAGGAAAGACACAGCTGTGCCTTGAGTCAATTTGCGTCTCAAGTTTTGGATTAAAGTGTGTATAAATATCGACAACCATGAGGAAAGTAGGATTCTATAACTTATTTGTGATAATAATTAGCGTTACTTATTGCTCAGCTCAGCTGCGAGATGAAAGAGGTGAACAAGGTAAGTCAAAGCATGTCCTTTTTTGCATCATGTGGGAAAATTAAACTATCACGGACATCCCATAGTGCTTAAGTCACTAACGTTAAAAACAGCTAGTGGGTTACCCATTGTGGTTGTACATTGTAATAAAAAATGAACGAATTGTTAATCCCGTACTCTATTGAATTCTATTAACGTTCTGAACGATTCTTGTTATGTTACAAGGTAACTGAAGGCGATAGACTTTATAAAAACTGCCCCGTAAAATTCCTAATCACTCACTCAAATAATTTGGCTCAATCATATCATGATAAAATGTTCAATTCATTTAAGGTCGTTGATTCTGCCAACCGATTATATTTATCGGTTGTATATACATATAATACATTCTTCACTGTATTACATTCAAGTTTGGGGTCAAGTCAACCCGAACAATCTGGCCCTAACCGTTCAGCGGACGTGATATACGGATGTGAGGGAAGGCCTGAAAATATTGTATGGGAGTTGCTTCGATGTCCTTTTTTGAATCTTTTTTTTTGTTGAGAATTATCACAACGAATGGAAAAACTTAGTGAATCCATCAGGACATTTCAATTATATTTTGCAATTTCTGACCCTGTGTCTCATTTGGTACCACAATACAGTCGAGAGGTTAACTTAATTTATGGCGTTGTATGAAGAAAGGAAAATTCCAGAAGAGTATGGCACTAACCGTGTCGATATCACATCCGTATTTCACGTCCGAAGGTAGGGCCAGATTTGTCAGGCTAGGGTCAGACTTGTAAAAAAGTAATCAGTTGCAATGAATCATTCTGTTTACAGCTTGCATAATTCTGTTATCAAAGGCTTGCCGTCAAATATTTCTGCCACAGAAAACCTATTCATAAAAACTTAAAAGGCTGTAAAATAGTTAGTTCCTTTAACATTAAGGTAATGATAACCTTCCGGAAGGTTTAAGAAGTGTATGTTACAAGCTGCAAACATTCCAGCTTAAAATAACACAGAGGTTGGACACATATCACTTATAAATGTTAAACTTTTTACCATTTTCGAACTAAACTCATATTTCAGATTACATAATGAAGATTGAACACGAATTGCATTTCATTATTTACAATATACAAAATACCTCTCACGTCTAAAAAGTACTTCTCTGAAATATGGAAACTATAAGACAAAACCTTTACATACAAAATAAGTAAAAGTATTATATCTGAGGAAATTTGTCGCCATTAGAGAGGCACGATAAAGGAAATTATGAATTTATTGTAATAAACTTTATGCCCCGTCCCCATTGGGAGGTAGAACGTTCAATATGAACCCTTTTATTTCCTAAAATAAACCAGATGTCTTAAAGCATAGTTAATCGTGGCACACTACAATGCCAAAGGTTAATGGATATTTCAATGCAAACGGTATTGCCACCAGTTAATATTAACGTTTGAAATACCTTTTGTATTTACGTTATCTGTCAATGTTTAATAACCTAAAGTAATCAACCCCTATTCGTAATTGAAACGTGTTAAGAAATCTGTGAGAATTTGTTTCTTAGGTTATGCTATGTTGCAACATAAAATTTTATTCTTAATTTACCTCGAAAATACTCCGCACAGAATCTCCTTTACCAATCTTTAACATGTAACAACATTTCAATTCAAAAGTTATCTTGTCCTTACATTTACATATTTTATTTTTAGTGTCCAACGTCGCCGCCGCATTCTCGGGATATAATGAGGTATTTCTGTCTGGAGAAATGAGGACATCTCAGAGCAATAGAAGACGTTTTGTATTAGTTCGAGCTACTAGTCAGCAACTTAATACTGTATTTGAAATATCAGTCGACTTCAGACAACCACAAGGTAACGTAATTGCAAAGGATTGGTTAAACAGAATAGTTATGATATTTATTATATTCTGGACCATCAACTGACCAACACACCCTCGTTAGTAATCTGATTAACAAACCTCATACACTTCACAAGGGTACTTGTTCCTAGCCTTGATACATCTCCTGAAATTTATTGATCATTTTTACTTCCAGTTGTGGTTGGGTTAAGGACTCAAGATAGAAGAGAGTATCAATTGACTTTTCCTACCAGATCCTTACATCAAGGTCGCACCAAACGATTTCTGTTACATTTCTACGATCTAGCCATGCCGTCTAATTCTGTGAGGTTATTTATGGACTGTGAGGGGTTAGGTGTTGACAAAACTGAGATCCCCATTAGACAGTTGCTCCGAGGCGATGTCACTGTGGTAAGTCCACCCGTTCTATTCAAATTTTCAAAAATAATTTAAGATTTTTCCGAAACCTATTATAATTATACCGAGCTGAGGATACTAGAACATGTCTCGGACGCATACAGCATGCATATATTTGACAGACTTAGGGCCAACGCTGCGACACAAATTCGGGATGTAAAAGAATTCCTTTCATTCCTTATTCTTATATTTTATTGTTTCGAAAACCTTGAAGACAAACACAAAATATTGCAGAAGTTAAGAATATGAGCACTCTTTGTATCCTATACAATTTCCAAACCTGTTCTTAGTAAATCTTTAAATATATTTATGTTGTCCATTAAACGATATTTCAATATGATTTTTATGTTAAGCATATGATATCACAAATAAAATCAAGTTTATGTCTTTATTCCACTGGGGCACTTCCGATGCATAATAACAAAATAGGTTATTAGTTTGCCTATTAGCCGATTTATAACAGGTCCTTGTGTTAAGTCAACTTAACCAATGTCGGAACGACCCTGTTCCATTTTCCACAATTTGGTTATTTCTGTATAAAGAACTTAAACACACTTCCGTGACATTTGGGGTTGAGACATTCAAAGATTTGAAAAAGAATGATGAAGCAAAATTCGAATATGTGACGGATGACTTTTAAGTTTGGTTCTTTTTGTTGAAAAGACCACTCATTGCAGTTTGAAAAAAGAAAGCATTACACGATAGAGACAGCTTTCTCTGGATTATCAGTGGAGGGTGCCACTTTTGGTGAACATGACAACATTAGATCTTTGTCAAAAAGTCATCTGCCTTCTATATGTTCCTTATTGTTGTTTAGAGAAAGCATCCAGATTTTCAATTCTACACCAGCTCATCATTAGAAATGCAACTTAGAGCTCAACGATGTGGACGAGAATCTTACAGAATGACCACCACAACAGAATCTCCAAAGTTAGAAATTCCAGAATGGGCATCAGGTCGATACTCACCACGACGTAATATACCAGATCTGTCCGGTGGATCTAAGGAACCCAGACCTACGGAGAAACCCAAATTAACTGTTATCAATGAAGGAGGATCGGGTATGGAATTGATCATCTATTAAACCTCTGACCACAAACCCAAATTGTATCGTGGTATCACTTTGCAATATTTATCTTGTCTGTTCGTTTGTTTATAAGGGCTGGAACAACAAATAAAGATTGAGTAGAAGGAAGCTATCCACTGACATAGATTTTCAGAGTGTTAGGGTCTTATAACCTGACGATGAGAGTTACATTTGGTTTTCAACCAAGGTTATTTATATATTTCAATGAATCTTGATTATCTACATGAGATCAACTTTATATATTTCATATAGTTGTATATCTTTACAGATCCATACATGAAGATGATCGAGGCCATCAATGCTCTCTCGGGTACAGTTAAAGAATTAAAAAATCACATGACTGCGCAGGTAAATGTTCCAGACTCTAGTCAAATATAATTACATTTCTATTACACTGCCTTACTCAACATTCTTTTATTTGAATTAATGCATGCATAAGTGCATTCCATACATATTTGTGTTATTGTTGGTTCCTCTACTGTTTCCGTCAGCAGTAGGTTTACAATTTAAATTCTGTATTTTAGGTTCAAGAAACTAAAGCATTACGTGAAGCTATCGCCAACTGCGCCATGTGTCGAGGTCAGTATATTTCTACACTCCTGAACATTCCTGATATCTAGGTCAACACATGTCCCTTTTATTGAAATTAGGTCATCTGACACGTGCCTTGAATTTGAATTCCAATTTATTTTGGTTTAGTCCTCTGAATCTAATCATGTTGTGTTTGTTTAGGTGATAGACCCAACATTAGGCGATGTTCATCCGATCCTTGCTTCCAGGGTGTCAGATGTATTGACACTGAGGAGGGCTTCCGGTGTGGCTCATGTCCACGTGGTTACCACGGCGATGGTGTTACTTGTAATCGTTATACAACATGTGCCGATAGACCCTGTTTCCCAGGTAGGACTAAATGTAATTGATTAAATGTATGTAGTTTTATTTCCTTCCTGAAACAAATTAAAGTCATTTAATCACACAGAGTAACGAACTAATCTGCCCACGCGATAAAGTCACTCATAACCAAATTAGATATTATATGTCTTCTAACAAGAAAGTGATGATCGTCTTTTCAGTTCTGATACATGCTAATGTATTGTAATTAATACCTTTATTTATTTCAGGAGTGCGATGTGTAGATTCAGAGAGAGGCTTTAGATGTGGAGCTTGTCCCCCAGGTTATTCTGGTGATGGTTCCAGACAAGGTTGCCGTCCGGTTCGTCAGTCTTGTTCTTCCAGACCATGTTTTCCTGGAGTAAGATGTGAAGATATGCCTGGTGGTTTCCGGTGTGGTGCTTGTCCAACCGGTTACTCGGGTAATGGTACACATTGTGAGGATATTGATGAGGTAAGGCTTGTTTTCTTGACCATTTAGTCTCAAGCGCTCAGTCTCCTTTGCTTTTAAATCCTTTGGATTTATAGAGCGTCGGTATTATTGCACTACTGATTTCGTGTTATGTTATGTATACAAATTATGCTTGCTTGATATTCGGCTATCCAATGATCATAATTTTAGTTTTTGCACTTGAAGTTATCTAAATATTGTCTTTTAATCATAATCCTATATTGGTCATTTCAGTGTAGATATAGTAGACCATGTGATGCTCTAGCTATGTGTGAAAATCTATCGCCAGGATTTACCTGTACGTCTTGTCCACCGGGTTATACTAGTCCTCCAGTACAAGGTGTAGGTATCGAGAGCGCTAAAACACAAAAACAGGTATGCTGTCTTTACTTCTTGTTTTCAATAGCATTCTAAGATACATTAGAAGAGAAAAATGAAAATGAACCCTCTTCTTTCAGTGCTATATGCATATCGTATGCTTGGAAATATATCATTGAAATTGAATCATCTTGGTGCATTTGGTTCATCATCTCTCTGATTAATCTATTTAGGTTTGTCAAGACATCAATGAATGTGAAAATGGTAGAAATGGTGGTTGTGTACCTAACTCTATTTGTATAAATACACCGGTAAGTTATTATTCTAATGGATGTAGGATTCAAGAAAAAATAATAACAAGATCATCTTGTTGTGTTGGGCTCTAGCATGAGTTTGTTTTGCCATTAGCAGAATGATAGAAACGTACGTATGTGTACATGTTATTACTCGTTTTAAAATTCAAACACCTTGTTTCATTACATCTTGCAGGGTTCTCATCGATGTGGTGATTGTATAGAAGGATATATGGGAAATCAAACAGTAGGCTGTCAAACTAATGGTCTCCTGTGTCCTGATGGTAAAACAAAATGTTCAGAACATGCCAAATGTGTTAAACGACGTGGACAACGGGAGTACATCTGTCAGGTAGGCAACTGGAAGAGCCGGACAATACAAATCACCCGGAAAACTTGTAATCATAACATGTGAATTTGCCAATCAAAACCTTCATGATAAAATGAAATCAAACAAAAAATTTGTGGCTAATCTAATAAAACACAAATTTATAATATTTATTTTTTCTGATTATTTTCCTGAATATGTAATCTAAATAGTTATCTGCCATAGGCCCCGTGACAATCATCAATCATGTTATTTAAAAAGCTGTCTTATTGCTCTTTAGGTTTCGATATCGAACAATTCTATATTAAGAACTAGGATTTACATGACAAGCTTTGATTGGTTAAAAGTAATGACTAAGGGATATTGGGTAGAAAACTTGCTAGATTATCACGATTACTAAAAAGATACACAATAATAATCTATAATTCAAAATTGCATCATTGTTAACCACAAGGTCGACATTCAAATAAAAAGAAGCAACCAACTTGTGTACATCATATTAACAATAAATATCTTTGAACAGCCAATTATTGTTATTTCAGTGTAAGGTGGGATATGCTGGTGATGGGAAGATTTGTCATAGAGACACAGATTTAGATGGTATACCAGATATTGATCTAGGGTGTAGAGGTAGACAGTGTAGGAAGGTATGCCATGTCATGAGACCTTAAGAAATGTAGATCAGGTTTTGGATTCATTTACGTTATAATCAGTATCTCTGATTATATCTATTGAGAATTGTAGTACTTACTCACTCTCGGTGGTTTGCATTCAGATATGATTCAGTGTTTGAGCAACACATGTTTGAATTCGATTTGTTTATTACATTGAAATCGTACTGATTTTCATGATAGGTAATAGGTCAAATAACTATCAGTCGGAATATTGTCATATGATTTTAGGATAATTGTATTGAAACACCAAATAGTGGTCAAGAAGATGCTGATGGGGACCTGATAGGTGATGCTTGTGATCCAGATATGGATAATGACGGCATTGTCAATAATCCGGTACGAATTGCTTTATTTTACATTTGTAGAGTGTATGAATTGTCGAGTAAATATCTCTAAAGTAACAGCTCTGTTAATCTGATATACATTCATGTCGTATATCATTAGAATTCAGCTTACACCATCATGCATTTAATTCTGTACACTATATAGACACCACTCTTGTTGAATATACACATTGAAATGAATAACACTATGATTGGCTTTTAGGATAACTGTCCACTGGTAGCAAATCCGGACCAGGCCGATTCAGAAACAGCTCCAGATAAGACAGGTGATGCTTGTGATAACTGCCCAACTGTACCTAATCCAGACCAAACAGACACTGATTCAGATAACCTTGGAGATAACTGTGATCCAGATATTGATAACGATGGTAAGGTACAGTTCAAGAATCAATCAAAAGCTGGCTCGCATATTTTGATTACATTCTGTGTAACTGAAAAACGACAGAGCATTAATGCAGGGTTTTTATTCACCCCATTCGACAAAGATTGTCGATTACTTTTGAACTGGAGAAATTATATACGCACAAACTATAATTTTCTTTTTAGGGATTCTCAATGAAAATGACAACTGTGTGAAAGTAGTGAATTATGATCAGTCTGACGTGGATGGTGATGGTGTTGGTGATGCTTGTGACAACTGTCCCAAGAAACAAAATAAAGATCAGTCTGATATTGATGATGATCTAATAGGGGATGTCTGTGATACTGGTAACGATATGTAAGTTATATAAGATCAAACACTGAAATCTCAGTGTTAAATAACACTGTAAAGGTGCATTTTATCGTTTGTTTTCCTGGTAACGTACGAACATAAGCTTCCCAATTGTGAAACAAGCAACCAAATGTAAGTTACTTTTTGAAAAACAAACACTGAGTAAAAATATTAATGTGAAAGATTTTTTTGTAACATTGGAACGTTGGAAAACAATAGATATAAATTTCCAACCGCCTTTTGTGATTTTTTTGTGTAAGCTTTTCTTCTTTTCATTTGTATTCGTTTCTACATTTCTCAGAGATAGAGACGGTGTTCAGGATAATAAAGATAACTGTTTAACTCAACCCAATGCTGACCAACAAGATACTGATAAAGATGGTATAGGTAGGTTAATTAACGAAGTGTGAGGACCTATAGGGGATTGTCACTATATTGTTTCCTGCTTTAGCTTACTCCGTATGTTGCGCATTAAGGCTCTATAAGTTGACACCTTTCCTTGTAAGAATCAAGGCTATTTGGGATAATCTCCTATCTAATATATTGGGACTAGATGCCTGTTTTTACTATTCTTAACCTGATAATGTCCATGTTATCATCATGTATGTAATTTGTCTGTTAAAGGTGATGCATGTGATAATGATGATGATAATGATAACATAATTGATGAACTAGACAACTGTCCATTGGTTGAAAATAAAGATCAACTGGATTCAGATAGTAAGTATACTAACACGTATATAAAAATAAATCTTTGATGGTATTTGTCAAGGGCTAGTTATATGATGTTTGATTTGAATATCTACTGTCAAGAGATTTGGTTTGTGGATAACATTGCAAATTTCAAGCATAAAACATGATCAGTACAACCAAAATGCCAATGGGAATGTTACCTTACAAAACCATGAAGAATGATTAACTTCTATTTAACCATTAGGAAATGGTGTTGGCGATGTTTGTGAGAATGATATGGACGGTGATGGTCATCCTGATTTATTGGATGTTTGTCCTCTAAATGGTGAAATCTATGCTACTGATTTCAGAGCCTATCAAACTATCGTACTAGATCCAGAAGGTGACTCACAAATTGATCCAAATTGGCTCATTCTAAATAAGGTTTGTGTTATAAACAGATATGTTGCACATTTTCTCAAACACAGGTCGGCCGATATGAATAGTAACCGAAAAATTGCCAAGGAAGTTTCCTTTACTTTTGCAGCACGGACTACGCGGTAATGAAACGAATCAATTACACATAATCTAAATCACAGTATATCATAGTCAGATACGCCGGTATATTTCTAAACAACCCGTTGGTGCAAGAGTAAGTAAGAGTCCAAATGATGAAGTTTATCATTTGTTTTTGTTTCTTACAGGGAGCTGAGATAGTACAGACTATGAACAGTGATCCCGGAATAGCTGTCAGTAAGTATACTTGATCTATGTTGATCTATTTTGGTTAACAACCAAACCAACTCGTGTATGTTTTAGGATAATGCTGAGAATTATTGTCTTATTTCAGGTTACAATACTTTTAGTGGAGTAGATTTTAGTGGAACGTTTTTCGTTAATACAGAAGTTGACGATGATTATGCTGGGTTTATATTCAGCTATCAGGATAGTTCTAGTTTCTATGTTGTTATGTGGAAGAAGGTGACGCAGACCTATTGGCATCCCACACCGTTCCGAGCAGTAGCTGAACCTGGTATTCAACTCAAATTAGTCAAATCAGACACTGGCCCTGGAGAAGTTTTACGAAATTCATTGTGGCATACTGGAGATACATCCAGACAGGTAAGCAGAATCTATGTTTTACATTGTCCATGGCCATTGTATAAATTCAATGTCACTGGTTTGCAGATAGATTAAATTTCTAATACATGTATATGGCTAATTCTATTTCAATTTTATCCCATTTAGGTATTGAATTCTCATGGATGCTTTTGCGTCAGCTTCTGCAAATACAATGCTCTTGTTCTTGCAGGTAAAGCTACTATGGAAGGACCCCAGAAATGTAGGATGGAAGGATAAAACTGCTTATCGCTGGGAACTTATTCACAGACCGTCCATAGGATTAATAAGGTAGCATTGATATTGGCTTAGTTCTGTACCAGCGACTATCAACACCACATGCGCTATACCTTTTTTCTATGTGGAAGTAGATCGGTCGATAGTCGTAAACATATAATCAGAAACTAGGAAAGGGTGACCAGGCTTCGAAAACTCCGGACTCGCGGAAGCTAACTGTTTCAGAAGCAAAAACGTATTCCAATACAAATCCCATCCGAAGCATATGTTCGCATGTGAAGGCGGCTTGCAAAGCCAATGCAGTCTTGAAATAGGTCATCTTTTTTCCTTAAGACATGGTTTGTTATTAATAATTTTCTGGTTATAGGGTATTATTTTTTGAAGACACTGAGCTGGTAGCTGATTCAGGTAATGTTTATGATACAACATTACGTGGTGGACGATTGGGCGTCTTCTGTTTCTCTCAAGAAATGGTCATCTGGTCCGATTTAGTTTACAGATGTAATGGTAAGTGTTGATCTTTCACTGGGAATTGGAAATGAGCACAGATATGCTGAAAAAATGTGTTTGCATGCGCCCATACTTATACCAGACAATCTCATGGCGCCATAAAATCAAACTATGAACAGGACAAAAAAAAATTTGATCTTGTAAACTAAAGATTCATTAAATGGCTATATTTTGCAAAAACGTCATTTGTAATGAATCAGTATTCAACTAAGCATACATAGCTTTCAATTTTTCGTATCATTAACATTTCAGAATTCATTCCTAGAGGTTTATTAAGTGAAGATTCTCAATCACCAGATGGCGAAGTGGATTACGATGATTATTATGATGAGCCACTGAAATAGATGTCAACACTGTTTATCATTTGGCACTTACTAACTTGATATAGTGATTTTCATGTAAAGCCAAAAAATATCACAAAATTACCAAAGAGGACTGGCCTTTTTAAATGTTCAATAAAAATATATTTAATGCAGATTTATGAGAACTGCCTACAATTATTCACTAGCTGTAGATTGTACATATTTAGTAGAATAGATAATGAGATTTATTTTATATTTTTGTACAGATTATGATGTGACAATATAAGTATTTTGAAATAATATGGAGTTGTTCTAAAGTGATATGAAACTTTACGTCGTATTGGTGTTTTTCCGGCTTATGGCATTATAAAACGGTACAAAATGCATTAAGGGAGAGATTTCAGAGCAATGGTTTTATTGACCCAATGAAACTTACACTTTTCTATAACAATACATATAAAGGGATAATAGGTCTAAGAATGAACATAAACTTGGTCAGTAAGAGCTTTTAGGCGGGCGTCCACTTGAGAGTTTTCTAGCACGAGTTCGCTCTCCGAGAGTAACTCGCGAGTGGAAGGTATTTTGCGAGCAACAGTTAGACAGTCACAACCAACTCTCGATATAACTGCTGAGAGCGATTTCTCTCAGGTGGAAGGGGGTCTCCTATTAGGTCACACCTTCCGTAACGGTTAAAGATGGCGAAAATATGAAAATTATCAATTTTTGCTGTATTTAAGTAAACTTATCTTAAATTTTTTAAGTGAACCAAATTATAAAAATACCTACTCGTAGACAATATATTGAATATTATTTGACCTAATTTTCAAGGTCATAGATTAAGTGGGTCACACCTTTCGTAGCCGTTAAAGTGACCTTATTTTGATAAAATCGAAATTTAAAAATCGGTCTCCAAGAAAAGGTAGATAATGATACAATGTATCTATGTGCTAATTTTCATCGAAATCGGTCTATCAATAGTGTCTGAATTTCGGCTTTAAGAATTGTAACGAAAATTCAAAATGGCGGCCGATATGGCAGCTTGACCTAATTATTTAGGTCAAATCGATTACTATTGACAAGTTATTTATAAAACAGTTTTCACTTTTCACCTAGCTGTTATAGACCGGAAGTTACGTAATTACGTCATTTGAGGCTAAACCGGAAGTCGAATTTTATTTTTCAAAATTTTTCAAAAATTATAATCATATCGCCTATCAACTGGTAAAGTTTCAAAATTTTACCATTTACATTACACGAGAAATCACGGTCTGATATTTTTGACGATGACCCTTGAATATTGAATTGCAAACCGTGGGTAAAAGATTTAACCGAATTGCATAAAACCTATAATTGTAAGTTGACAAATACATTGAAGTTTTCAAATCTGAAAATCCGATCGAAATCGAACTGAAAATAAACTTGCTAAAGCGAAAAAAACCTTCCGGTTTAGTTTTATTTGATAATAGAAATTATTCTAAGATCAACTGTAGATTTAGAATTTCTGTACCTTTTACCAGTTTGTCGGCAAACTCATCCAAGAATCGCAACAAAAAAAATATAATAATCCGAACGATTACAATACGTTTTCGCCAAAGTCGAAATACGTAAATGTGGCGAAACGTACTGAATGGACGCGTGAAGAGATTGAGCACCTCATTACAGTATATGGAAGTCGTCCTGTGCTTTGGGATGTTCAATCGACTGAGTTTCAAGACAAGCAGAAAAAGAACAATGCATGGAAGACTTTTTTCATCTTTCCATTGATTATAAATTTAGCCGCAGCAATTCGTTTTTTCTTGGACAACATTTTCCAATTGTAAATCAAACACGCAATATGTCAGGCAACTCGCACGCCCTTCCCACGAACAGCTCGCGAATGTAATTGACTCTCAGGTGGAAGGACACTTGAAAGTTTCTCGCGATAGTTGATAGCACAAACTCTCTGATAGTAACTCGCAATAAAATTTACTCTCAATCGCTCTCAAATGGAAGGAGCCCTGAAAGTTCTCTCGAGAGTAACTCGCGAAGACTCGCAGAATAAACTGTCAAGTGGAAGCCCGCCTTTATTCATCCGTAAATATACCTGCTGCCATAAATAACACAAAAAAATATCCAAAACACTAAGTAATTATCCATAAAGATTCATTTGACTATTGAAAAACGCTTAATAAATTGATTTAGCGTTTTTCGAAAATGACTTAGTTTTGCAAGTTTTCAAGATTTTAATAGATTATGTTACTTTATAACACCAGGTAAGTTCTCTGATGAATATACACTCTTATTGATCTTTCTTGAGAACTAAGATTTTATGTTCATGCTAAGAACTATTATCCCTTTAAGTAGAACAAATCTATAAGATTGGAAATGAAAGGATGTTGTTACCAAGCAATTTGTGTCTAAGACCCCTTGTGCCAAGAAAATTTAGAAAATACCATAACAGGTTATTGCCCAATTCACACAAAAACATGCTTTAAATGAAAGACTTTTATTCAGTATTATGATTCTTGTATATATTCTTTTGATCTTTCAACTTCCTCTAATAATAACTGTTTCTGAAAAATAAACATTTAAATGGAATTCAGGTTTTAGGAAAACAAGTGTCAAAAACATTTAGCTTAACAGAAATGACAAAAAGTCTGACTCAACTAATATAAATATAAAACATCCTAAAAGTAAAATTGAGTCTGACATCAATGCATTAAAAACTTTTTAAGCCCAGTTTGAAGAGATAAAGCTAAAACACCAATACTATTCCGTTATTGGGTTATTTTTCTACATCTTTTCAGACAAAAAAGACCATCACACAAACACTCAGTCAAAAGCTTTACTGAAATCTTCAAAATACCCTTATTTGTAATTGATTGTTACTATCTGTTATTAATGTCTCATCTATCTCTTGTATCTTAGCTTCTAATTTATCACTCAGTATTTTAAGCCTTAAAGATTCTATGTTTCTGTCATACAAATTCTGAAAATGACACAACATTCTTAAATCAAAATCACAAATTTTATTAATCATTTAAGATTTGTGCAGACAAATCCAAAAATGAATAATGTATTTTGGGAAGGCCTGATTGTACATTTGAGGAAGTTTGACTTCAAAATTCTTAATCAAAAAAAATAAGGCTCTTTTCCACATTGACAGGAAAGCAATTATCACATAAAAGTTGCATTTAAAGTAGAATGCTTCTAGGAATTTAATAAATTGTTTGTAAAGATAATAAATTAAATTCTAAACCTGAACATGGTGAAATATTTCCAGATCGGATTTGATGTAAGTATAGCTACAATTGTCTGGAATTTCAGATCTATTAGTTACTATGGTGACAGATTCTGATCTGGATAATGTTTCTATGATTGGTTTATATTCATCCCACCAGTCTTCATTATTAGATACTAGGATATACACTGAAAGAGATAACAAGAGTCTTTTTGAATAAACAATGCATCACATTACTCTGTGTTGCTATACTTCTGAATTGCTTGCCCTGCTGACCAGTCCAACAATAAAGTCACAGTCATTTCTGCATCTGCAAAATCTACAGAAGATACTGAAAGTAGTACTCAATGCACTCATTTAAGCTGGCTATAAACTTAGAGATACAGGCTGAAAAAGATCAGTTTTCTGAAGATTGAGGAGCTTGAAACCAAAGGCTCAATTATACAATTTCTTTCTTAGAAGGATTTGGTGAACATATAAACTAACCTGGTTTCGGTATCTTTAACTTATAATCTAATTTCATTCTCAATATATTACGAACAATAGTCTGAACCTGTAACATCTTATTTTCTATATCTTTATTTCTATAGCTATACTGAAACCATAATTATAGAACAGCATTAATGTAGCCAGTATTTATCATTTATCAAAATACCTTTAACAGATTATCATAATTCATACTAATGCCTCAGTGTTTCAAATGGACAGGTCACAATGACTTTAAGTAGATGAAATGGGTATGCAAAATGCTCTGAACAAAGTTGCCAATGGGCAAATGACTGGGGCTTCAAAATTTCAGAAGTTACAACTGTTGGTTTGCTCTGCCACAGGAAAAAGGATAACTAGAGCATTGACCTTAGACTGAATGGTGTGAAGATTAAGCATAAGAATTCAGTAAAGTTTCTGTTGATCCCTGCAGCCTTTATGGTACATCTAAGACATCTTAACAAACTGGACAGAGACAATGTTTCAACATGGACTGGACAGTGATTTGCATATAAGTAAATGTGGTTTGATCTTCTTCACTTCATATAAAATACCAGTAGAAGATTAAAAAAATTGAGTAACACTAACCTGAGATAGATTAGGGTAAGGAGCAACACAAATACTGAGAGCTTTATCTCCCTTGTTTGGTAGTCGTTGATATAATTCTTCAGTGATAAATGGCATGAATGGACTTATACTTCTTAAAAATGTTTCTACACATAAATACAATACTTCTCTAG
The DNA here is from genome assembly GCA_030562195.1 of Nipponacmea schrenckii. Taxonomy (NCBI): domain Eukaryota; kingdom Metazoa; phylum Mollusca; class Gastropoda; family Lottiidae; genus Nipponacmea; species Nipponacmea schrenckii. The sequence goes on along the minus strand of CM060200.1, from coordinate 37,129,413 downwards.
TTTTCTGTTTTTGGTCTGGACTTCCACGTAAAAATACTGGTTTGGTACATTCCTGTGTAAATACGAACATATTGAATTAAATAACAAAATAGAGAAGAGAATCTATTGCCTAACCTGTATAAGACAAAACTTTATTGAGAGTACCTAACACTTCAACACAATTTACATGTGTCATCATCAGATGAAATGAAAAATATATAGCAAGGGGGGCATCAATGAAACAGTTTATTAACAGAGAACAGAACAATGATGAAAATACTTTAATATGAATGATATGGAAATTCAAGGCTTTTAATTGCCTTTAGTTGTACTTTTTGGTTGAAATGTATGATATTTTGTGGTATATATGCCATGTATATCTAAGATGAATAATATTAAAAATTATTTCAATGTGTGAGATATGTATAACGTGAACCAGTGTGAACCATCATTTATTTTATTCTATAATTTAAACACAGTAATTGGTGTTTTTCCAAGCCATCATAACAACAATGGTTTAGCAATATCTAAATATTTTCTTATGTTTTGCACAAATAAGCTTACCACATAAACATCACAGAATTGTGAAACCCAGAACTGGTGTAAAGATAAAGCAGCCTGATGCAGATCATTAGATTTAAAGTTTGTATCACATGTTTGTACCATGTTACTAAGTTGACTAATGATCCATTTATTTATCACACTTCCACTGTCAGGGACCTGAAAAACAACACATAATAAAATTATGTGTTAAGATATCCTGTCATAATTGACAATTCATGTAATATGTTAATTACCAAACTGTAAAATTATCTATCTTTGTCAATCATCTGTCCAGCACAAAGGCTAATTGATTCATTTGGGCAGTAAAAGCTGTTTTTCTCACACTTGTCTTAAACTGTAGTCATGAACTAGAACTATAATTCCAGATGTTGAAATTTCATTCAAATTTCATTGATAAATGAGCAATTAACCTATAAAAAAATCATTTGTACCTACTTAACTTACTTGATAATCAGATAATGGTATGAAATTATCATCAAAATTAGACAAAGTATATCTAAAACCTTGCCATATCTTATTACAGAAATGTCTATTACTTTTAAACTGTGTTTTATTTATACTGACTTCTCCGGCTGAAATTATATTGTTTATATACTAGTAGTTATGTTAGTACACTTGAGTCTCTTGAGTTCAAGCTAATTGATTTGGAGCTCCACAGCAATCATTACTGGCAAATTATAAAATACTTATATGCTAGATATAATACTTCTTAATAATAATACACATGTAAATGCAAATTTTGCAAGATCTTTTCCAAATTTACTTTTAATATTTATAGCTACATATAACAAACTATAGTGTTACCTTTAAAATCATAAGAACAGAGAGTATATCGTAAAGCATCGGCACCACATTCAGGAATTCCTGCAGGAAATTCTGTTTTATTCCCTTGACCTGCCTTCTTTATCTCTTTCTGATCTAGGTTACTATCTTTAAGTTTTTCTATCAGTTGCTAAATAGATACAAATATTGAAAATATTGATCACAGCAAATCACTATTGAAGGTCTGAGAGGGTGGTTACCCTTAGAGAAATTTTGAAAAAAGAAATCCATGCTTTCATATTACAGTTTTTGGGGGTTTGGTAGCACAGTGGTTAGAGCATTTGTTTTTTACCTCATGACATTATTTGTTTGGAAATGTCAGACTTAAGTTCTAATCTTGATGGGTGTGTGAAAGTCTGAATCATAAAGTCATAATTCCAGTCCACCCAGCTGTAATTGGGTACGGACAATCCAGGGATAGATCAATGCCAAGAGAATAAGCGAAGGACTAGCTGAAAGAATCCCTGTCACGGCAGAACCTAAGCTGTTATCCGTGTAAAATATAAATGTTTTCTTTTTTTCTGTACCCCAGGTTTCTTTTTTATATGATACTCTAGGTTTTAATAATTGTAGGATTACCTACCTGAAGTGAACAACCCTGAATGACATCCATTGGATCTATAACATTACCTAAAGATTTACTCATTTTTCTACCATAGCCATCTTTTAATATACCATGTAATAAAACCTAGCATGAAACATATTAACCTAGCATGAAGCATATTAACCTAGCATGAAACATATTAACCTAGCATGAAACATATTAACCTAGCATGAAACATATTAACCTAGCATGTAAGATATTAACCTAGCATGAAACATATTAAGTTTACATTAAACTGAAACATATACTGAAAAAAAAAGACCAGAGTTGCTACTTAATAAAAAAAGGAATTTCCTTAAATCCTGTTGCTGAGTCATCAGAATTATGTTTTGGGTTTCATTCATGTCAGTTAGAAGAGGTTATGAACTTCATTTGAATATAAGTTTGATAAAAAACAGTCCAGCTTTAAGGCAAAGACTTAAATATACCAAGATGCAATCTATGTAAATCAACCAACAATACATCTTAAACAAGAAGTTAAGTTCTGACAAAAACAGGTTTCTGTTACCTGGGAAAAGGGAAGTTGACCAGTAAGCTTCTGTCCTAGAATAACCATTCTAGCTACCCACATATATAATATATCATTACCAGTTTCTAATAGACTATTAGGGTAGTATCTACACAGGTCATCAGTCTATAATATTAGATTTATATACCATAGACATAAACTTCATAATTGATAAAAATTAAACAAAATAAAAAACCCAAGAAAATCTAAATTTTTTCAAAATATGTGCTTTTAATTATTCTCTTATATTTAGTAAATAAAAATAGTGATGATTTTTTAATAGTTAAATTCAGATACCTGTTTAGGCCAACCATGAACAGAAAAGGGAAATAAGGCTGATGAAAACCATGTATCTAAAACATCTTCATCTGGAAAGATAAGATAAAATTTATGAGACAATAATCGATTTAAAAGTTCAAGCAGGTATACAGATTAAAAGTATCTTAACTCTAGGTTATTAAAATCTTAAAATCAATGTATTACATATACCTCTTTCAACTTGTATAGAATCAACAGATATACCCAGTTTCTTAGCTGCCTTTTGTTTAGCTTCCATATCACTTCTTCCACTGATCCATAAATCAGAACTCTAGAATGAACTCAAGATCTCAATCATATAAATAGGATAGCACAATAAGTTATGATTTTACTAGCCAAGGCAAATATTTGAGCATCTAGCTTGAGTAATGCTTAATTCTTTATTAATTATTCTACAACTGAAACTAATGGTACATTTAAGAGAGTCCATAAAGCTACTTTTCTCATACAAATGTTTTAAATACATACATTAAGAATTGCTCTGTGATAAAAGTTCAGTTTTGAATACACAGAAAATTTGGCTTTTTTATTTTCTTATATTTCTGGTAAATTGACTACTAGCTTTCTGTAACTGTTACCTGTTGAGGAGATATAACTCTATAGGCTGGTATTTGATGACCCCACCATAATTGTCTAGATATACACCAATCTCTACAATATTCAACATACCTATTATATTAGGGAAAGTCTAAGCTCAGTAGAGAAATGACATGCCAATGTACCATACAACTGTTTATACTTCATTCTTTATGTTATTTCTTGTTTACATTTTTTATAGTGCTGGGTATTGCCAATCATGCCACAACACAATATGTATCGCGATACAAGGGTAACAATACATATCATGATATGGGACAACTTTTTCTCCAAGATTTCAATATTTTATAATTTTAACACTTATATTTTGAGGTAACAGAAAGTAATTTAACTAGTTTTCTGAGGTATTTCACTAATAAACTGGTTGACCACTAATCTAAATGTTAAATAAGTTGTTTGAAAACAATGGATTTCAGAGAAGTCTGTGAAAAGAATTTATGATGGGATAAGCTTGCATTCACCAACTAGTAAATTAAATATTACCCACTTTTTTGATGGAATGTCATGTATCGTCAAGTATCCATATATGACCTCTCGTAAGATTATCAATATTATATGTCAGTATGACCTTATGAACTGCATATTTCATAAATAAAGTTATAGTACATCAATATACAATCATGTAGGATTTATTATTGCAACCAAATGTATTATTGAATAAAGAATAAAATAAAAAACATACTCAGTATTTGTTAGCCATTGGATTAAATGTTTCTCGTAATTTTTTGGGATGATTTTCAGTTCTCCATTCTGTAAAGACTGAAAAAATAAGTCAGACATTTTTCAGCAAAAAATATTGTGGGAAATAATCATTGTGAAATCATCTAATTCATAACTCACACTACCTGATCTTATGTTATCTCAAGTTTACTATTGTCTCCAGTTAAAGGGAGATAATTGTACATAAAATATCAAACTTGGCCAACCAACCTGAATAGCTTTCTTATTCATATCAACACAGTTAATATACCACTGTTCTTTTAGTAAAGGTTCTATTATATCTCTGGAGCGACTGGAAAAAAAATGTTATGACCAAGTTTGAATTTAAAAGAAGGCAATATAATTTAATAGCACAAATATGCATCTGGTCTTGAGATGAGACCTAATAAGTGATTTTTCCAATATTCTTTGCAAATTCCAAAAAAATTCCATCCACATAACACTCAGTTGTGAACATGTCCCATAGGGCTCTAATGATTGAAATAACTATTGGTAAAATATCCAAACCTGCAAGTTGGTAAAGTCATTGGATGTGATCTATCCTCAATAAAAAGGCCGAGATCTTTCAGCTTCTTGACAATCATCCACCTGACATCAAATCTCCTTTTCTGATTAAATTCTTCTGGTGTATTAGTCATTCTACCATTGATATCAATGACAGTTAGTGCAGGAAGGTTGTGTCTCTGTCCAATATCAAAATCATTATAATCATGACCTGGAGTAATTTTCACCGCTCCTGTAGAGAAATGAGAGTGGTATTGTGAGTTTAAAAGTTATATTGCTTTCAAATTTTCATAAAAATTACACAATTTAAATCATAATAAAAGAGTTATTTCATAAAAAAAACAATTTTTTTTAAACCAAATGTTTACAATATAATATTCAGACCTTTTCATGTGACATCATATTAAATATTACCATCAAGCCAAATAAGCATCATGCAAGACACTCACCAGTACCAAATTCCTTATCTACAAAATCATCAGTTATAATAGGTAACCGTCTATTGTCTATAGGGTGAATGACATGGTGATTGTGTAGATGTTGATATCTAGAATCATTAGGATTAACAGCTACTGCAACATCTCCTAACATAGTTTCTGGTCGAGTGGTAGCTACTGTTATACTTTCATCTAAAAATAGTATTAAAAAAATAAAAGATTGATATCTTTGGAATGTACATCTTCACACTGAATGCTAGTAAACTATCCAATCTCCTTGATATAAGAAAAAGCGCCTAATGATGTCAAGGTAAAAAATTTAAAAAAGCAGTATATTATAAAAGTGAAGAAGGGGGATCCTCAAGGCTCAATACTAAATCTACTCCCTGTAAAATTTGTTTGAAGTGGATCCCATTGATCCTAATTAGCACTAGACAAAATAATTCATTATTAGTTAAAAGTAAATAGCTTTGTTTTGTAAGTGCCTTGAAGACCTTGGAACCTTACGCCAGCCTAAAGTATGAGAATGGGATTAATCTTGAAGATGTCTCATTTCTTCTTGGAAATTACCTACCCGAATTCTCTACTGGATATTTGAACAAAGTCATGACACCAAAATGAACAGGCTTTTCATATCCTGGTACATTTACTTTCTGTTTCCCCTCTATTTCTACATTTTCTACCTGTCATTATAAAGTACAATAGTTTATACATTAAATCAATCTCATTGAGAAATTCGTATTTTTGTATGGGGAATGAATTGATACCTGTAAATGAAGTTGACTTATTACAAGTATAAAATATCTCAACCATGTTCCTTTCTTACAGTTTTTCTATATATAACAGAATCTGATGTTTGTAGCTTGACAATTAGTTTTGAATTTCAATGATATAATAAATTCCTATACAAAATAACACTACTTTCAATTTCTTACCTCAATATTTGATATAGCTGATTGTAATGAACAAGACCAGTTGACTAGTCTATTATTTCTATATATCAAACCTTCATCATGTAATCTAACAAAGGCTTCATTTACAGCAACAGATAGTCTCTAAAAACAAAGATATAGAAAAGTTTTCATCAGTGTGCAAATATAAAACAATAATAGATTTGGTATTTTTCTTTGAGAAACAGAATCTTTTTAGATTTTATAACCAAATAACCAATTTCTACATCAGCCAACATAGTTCATTAAACAAATAAGATAACTTTTATGGATATACTACTCCTTCCTTTAATTTTTGCAAAGTTTCAATTCACAAACGGGAATCTTTATCAAGTACAAACAATAATAATAAGGAGTAGTATATCCATAAAAGTTATCTTAAAGAACATTTAAAGAACATATTTCATGTTTTAAAACCCCTACCTGATCCATAGTAAAACATTCCCGGCTCCAGTCTAAAGATGATCCCAGTCTCTTCATTTGATCAGCAATTATATTACCCTTTCTACAAATTATGAATTAAATGGTCATTTATACCATTGATTCTAAGTCAAAAGCTAGTCTAACTAAACATAACAAATTTTGACAATGAAGAAAATTTGACTGTCCTCTTCTCATATATGAGTAAATCTTAAAACACAAAAAATAATCAATTTTGAAGCATTGTTTGATACCTTGTAAAACTAGTACTTACTGATTCTTCCACTTCAACACCTCCTCAATAAATTTCTCCCTACCAATATCATGTCGACTCTGTTTTTTATCTTTCCATAATTGTTTCTCTACCACAACTTGTGTAGCTATACCAGCATGATCACTACCTGGTACCCAAACCACAGATTTACCATGCATTCTGTTCCTAAGATGGTAATTACAATGAGAATTGAATCCATATCAAATTGATATTCTGTTTTTAAAAATGATATTGGTCTTGTTTACATTGAATAATTTAACACTTTAGTTTATCCATATACTTTAGTCTTCAAATATATGGAAGTGAAATAAGTCATGATGTGAATCGTCATCTTCTAGGTAATCAAGAAAGAATATTTTGAATCTAATTCCATGTAAGTAAATATATTATGCCTCTTCTCAGATAAATTATGGTAATCTAATCTAATTAGAAGATGGATATCAAAAATCACATTTTCTTCTCTTCCTATTTATTCAAATCAGTACACAGATCTATATTCTCAATGGATCAAAAGCTAGCAGAAAATTAGTATTCAAATTTATTCTTTGATGAATTTGTAATATCAGGACTAATTGGGGTATGGTTATGAATCAACAATTACCATCTAACTAATGCATCTTGTATAGAATTAGTTAATGCATGACCTAAATGAAGTGATCCTGTTATATTCGGTGGAGGTAATACCATGGAAAATACTTCTTTCTTTTCCTTTTCATCCTGAAAGAATAACAGATGTAAATGCGAATATAATGAAAATAGTTAAAACATAATAAAGTATAGTACATCAACCAACACAATAGTGTTCCAAGAGCCATATTCATGCCTCGCTTGTATATTAAAAATTATATAATTTTAAGTTTTCAATTTTGCCTTGGTGTTTGTCCCCAAGTACATAATGACAAATTTGTTGTGCAACAAAGATATTTCTCAAACGCTTACCAAAGCGGGTTCAAAGAATTTCTGTGATAGCCACCAATCATACCATTTCCGTTCAACATACTTTGGATCATACTGGTGTGGAAAATCTGAAATTGGCAAACATTTGAATTCACAACTCATGAACTTAAGTAGATAATAAGTACTGGTAGATAATCTATCATAATCAAATGTATTATCAGAGAGCTGATTCACTATCATATGAACATAGACAATAGACATTTAAGACCATTTATCCAGCAATAGGCCTGCTAACATTTATATGTAGCAATTTTTCATGAATAGGTTATGCCATAATAGACTAACTTACCATTTTTACTCAGGAACTTTGGACTTTTTACCTGAAAATATCATCAATTACTAAATTACAACAATTCTACAAAAATAATCAGGATAAACTTGAAGTTGTAATAGGCTATGTGACAAAGTCCCTATTTAGGCTACCGGTAAAATTATACTATAATATAGCAATGACGAGATAATAAACAAACATTATTGTAGTCTGTAGTAAAATATTTTACCTTTTCATCATGAACAGCTTCAGAATTAAGTCTAAAAGTAGACGTTATGAACAATCTATATGTTGATTTTATTCCCAGCGTACGATACAAATGTTTCCGATGACACCAAGTAAATATACTTTCCATTTTATCCCAATTTGACTATTCCTTCATTCATTCTTAAAGACAAATCTGCATCACTTCCGGTTGGCTGTATTTTGTAAGACATGATGTAGCCTACACATGCAATTTACTGTAGTCTCAACAGTTGTACTGCAGTTACCTCCCTTCAATCATGTTCAATTTTCAATGTTTCATTTCGAAAATTTCCATTACAACTCGATTTTTTTTTTTAAACTGGATTGTTTCCCTTTAAGTAGAAACACAAATCTGCAAAGCCAAAAGGCCGATAAAAGCTGTCAAATAAGCATCAAAGAGAATAACTTTATCTTTCTCATTTAGTGTCTTATCTGAATCTATTTTCCCTTCAAAATAATGGAAGCTATGTGATCTATCTAGCCTAGATACTCTTACAAAAACTGTCCATCTTTCTTTACAAAAGGGAACATTTTCCGATTGCCTTGATTGTAGCTCACTCAGATAGAAAATTGAGTCGTTTACCATCACACAGACCTGCCAAATAGCCTATATTTCTGATTTTCTTGAAGTCGAATTTCCCTCAATCCAATATAGCCTACCGGTACTTGATGTCTAGTCCAAGGTTATATAACTGACTATTAATGAGATTTATTCTGCTTGGCAACTGGCTAAACATGGTAAATGGAACGTGAAATAAAATTCTATTGTAGTCCAATGTTTAATAATTGTATATAATTGTAGCCTATTCAATACAATAGGAGAAAACCTTTCATAAGGTCTTCAAATAATTGCAGGGAAAATATCTGATTTCGGTTGACAATTAAAAGTGATTTATATTTTATATATTTGTGATTAACACCATGTGGTTAATTCTTTTAATATAATTTCGTTTTTTTTTTTTTTTTTTATTATAACACATTATATTTCATATTATAATCCAGGATGGTGTATTTACATTTAATAAACGATTCGAACGTAAAATAAAAACTTCATCATGTTTCCTTAATTATGTTTTTATTCACAATTTCCACATGGTGGAGTTTGTAAGTGGGACATTATGGTTTATTCTGTCGCTATTGATGTTGTGAACATGGATGGGGCGAGATGGGAGCTGGTCGATATTAACCCGTAAGCTATAATAAACATCGTGAAATATAATTTAATAATTTCTTTCATCATCTTGTATACCCTAGTTGATTATCACTCAGTCTCTATTCATACTAGTATTATTATGATGTAAAACATTGAAGAAGGAAAAATAAAATCAGCCCCGAGTCATGTTAGAGCTTTTTCTATATTAAGTATCATCAAACGCTGAATCTCGCTATTTTTTTGTTCAAAATAATATTTTCCTTGTTCGCAATAACAAGACTCAAGGTTTATTTGGAAAATCTCTGAAACTGGAAATGAGATCGACACAGCTTTGATTTCCATTTCCTTGATTTACAAATTTTTCTTTGCCAATTTTTCTTTTGAGTTGTTCTGAATATTGATACAATTCCACAGTGCCGCGTGCTATGAAGCGTGACCAACTCGTGCAGAACAAAGCTCCGTCTACCGACAGAGAGACAAATTAAAAGTACTACTGGTGTGGTCAAAATAGAGAAAATGAAATTGTTATGAATAAAGTTTACTTTACGACGCACTAACTCTCTAACCTGTTTATCAACCTTTTCTCCAGCGCCAACTGAATCCTCCGTACACGTGCACGTTGTAAACAAACAGCAAACAAATTTGCAACAGGCTCGGAGACAACACGTGCCACCAGCGTCAAAAATGATGTCATATTTGATGACGACACACGAACCATCATCTGTTCTCACATGCACGCGAGAATTTCAAAGATAAATGATAGGAAAGGTCACATAGTTAATGACCTTTAATCAGTTTGATATTTTAAAAGCAGTCGTCTGATCCTTCACAAGCAAATTACAGCATGTAAAATTCATCCAAGTGGAAACAAGCCTTCAAAATAGTTCCGCTGGGAGATGGTAATATTTCAGTTGTAGACGGCAGTCAAATTCAATTCATTTTACTATTCCGCTTGAACTGGTGGAACATCTTTCTGCTCTGTTACCTGCATGCTGCATAAAAGCCACCGAAACGTAAAATATAATGAACCTTACAGAAGCTGTATCCAATATGAATAAGACCCCAGTTGCTAACAATGAAGACTATAGGTCGCGTACTAAGTTCATTATTTACAGTTTGATAAACTTTACAATAAGCTTGGCATGTAAACTTTCACATTCAGGTTTTGTATTATTATCTCCCCTCTCTCAGCCAGTATATGCCGGGGAATTTGTGTCAAAATTCGATGTTATGTAGTTGGCGCTTTTACATCACAGATGTTGCAAGCATTAAGTGAAAATACAAAAATCGGACAGGTCTGATGTTAAAAATCAGTTCACAAAGTACTTATATCTCATGTTTAATTCTTTTTATCAGACAACAAATTCAACAAATCATAATACATTTCACATTTTAACTTAAACTTTTCTTTTTTTACATTTTACTTTTATTCTTTTACAAATGTCTCACTACAATCAACATGTGACCATTCACTAGTTACTTTCAACATTTGCATTTTATTTCCTGAAACGCGTATTATGCATTATGTCTTACTACATTTGTCTTTTGTATTCTAACATTTCTACTTAGCATCGCAACTCAGGGTCATATGCAAATTAGTTTCCCACAGCCTCTTAATGAAATCTCGCGTGATCTAATCATATCTTGTCACAATGAATTCTCCTGAACATGAGATAACTCTAGTCAGACTTTATTAGGAGTCAGACCACTATTATTCACCCTCAGACTTCATTAGGAGTCAGACCACTAATTATTCACCCATGTCCCCCAACTTTCCATTAAAGAAAAATCACTTTCCACATGAAAAAATATTTATTCCAAAGATAAATTATAAATATTTTGTATGGTCATGACCAATGAATTTTCGAGCTGTTGAAAGTGCAAGTACACCACCGCTACATCATTGGACCATATGCATTGGGTCATCGGTAAAATCTGAAATCAAACATAAATTCAGTCCTTCAATTTCAAAGAAAAATTCAAAAGGTAAATATTGCAAAAAGTAGGGAGGCCCAAAATTGGAGAATTTTTAAATATATATGGCACATGAACTTTGAACTACAATCTTGAATTAGTGGTCAGTATACAGTTTTATGACTAGACCAACATGTTGATAATACTACGTATCTCTGCTGAAGGCAGTGAGAGACTAGATTATCTGCAGATTACGTGCTTATTAAAAAACGGAATTCCGAAAATCGAAGTGTTTTACTTCTGAATTTTATTAAATAGTAAGTTGATCCAAAATAAGGATGTTGGTGAAATAAGTTAATTGATGTAGGCCAAGAATTTCAGAATCGAGAGTGAATTCCCATCCATTTATGTTTGTCTAAGCACAGGAGTATTGGTAGGCCTGGACTTTTTTTTCTATTTCCAAGTAAAGTAGGCCTATTGGATTGGACTGGGACGTGAAGCAAAGTGGAGGTCTGTCTGTTACAAATTTATTTAGTTTGTGCTTAATTTTCAGTACTTTTTTTATGGTCATAGTGGAAATCCCTACTCCTAAATCTTTTATATACGCCCACATTGTAATGTGGTCGTATATTGTCGTCACCCCTGTCCGTCGGTCTGTCGGTCCGTCGGTCCGTCCGTCCACAATTGCTTGTGAACGCGATAGAGACTACAGTTTTCATCGGATTTAAATGAAACTTGCTGTGATCATTTGTATTGGTGAGATCTCGGACAAGTTCGAAATTGGCTATTTTTCGATGAACAGTTTTTGAGTTATTGCAATTGATTTGGTCAAAACACATCAAAATTGGCTTGTGAACGCGATAGAGACTACAGTTTTCATCGGATCTGAATTAAACTTGCTGTGATTTATGTTTGATTTCAGATTTTACCGATGACCCAATGCATATGGTCCAATGAGGTAGCGGTGGTGTACTTGCACTTTCAACAGCTCGAAAATTCATTGGTCATGACCATACAAAATATTTATAATTTATCTTTGGAATAAATATTTTTTCATGTGGAAAGTGATTTTTCTTTAATGGGAAGTTGGGGGACATGGGTGAATAATTAGTGGTCTGACTCCTAATGAAGTCTGAGGGTGAATAATAGTGGTCTGACTCCTAATAAAGTCTGACTAGAGTTATCTCATGTTCAGGAGAATTCATTGTGACAAGATATGATTAGATCACGCGAGATTTCATTAAGAGGCTGTGGGAAACTAATTTGCATTGACCCTGAGTTGCGATGCTAAGTAGAAATGTTAGAATACAAAAGACAAATGTAGTAAGACATAATGCATAATACGCGTTTCAGGAAATAAAATGCAAATGTTGAAAGTAACTAGTGAATGGTCACATGTTGATTGTAGTGAGACATTTGTAAAAGAATAAAAGTAAAATGTAAAAAAAGAAAAGTTTAAGTTAAAATGTGAAATGTATTATGATTTGTTGAATTTGTTGTCTGATAAAAAGAATTAAACATGAGATATAAGTACTTTGTGAACTGATTTTTAACATCAGACCTGTCCGATTTTTGTATTTTCACTTAATGCTTGCAACATCTGTGATGTAAAAGCGCCAACTACATAACATCGAATTTTGACACAAATTCCCCGGCATAGCCAGTAGCCTTTAAGAAACAGAAGAGTTTTTATTTTTGAAACGATTCAAAAGAGCCAACAGCGCTATAATTATTAAATACGCTTGAAAGATAAAGGCATCTGTTTTTGTTTTCTGATAGAGCAATGACTGTGCAACATGCCCTCGAAATCGTCGCGAAGAAGTCCTGATATAAGATTGTCTCTGAAAAAATGATTTCTGTAGGCTAAGATGTATCTAGGCGAATCATCCTTTGACTTTAAATCTGAAAATCAAATCAGTTAATTTCTAGGATGGTTTTGATCTTCTACTCAGTCGTCGACGTTTATCAAGTCATTCATTTTTAATGAAGACAACATATCAATGTGAAACATAAACTGTTTCGTTCTAATCTCCCGACACGGAGAATCTCGTGACTTAAACCAATTTCCCGCCCTGTATTTCCCCAAACGACAGCGAGGAACAAGAGAGATTGTGACGTGTGTAAAATTCTGATCATTGAAAACATCGTTTACATCAGAACAACACTGGCCCTGAATCGACTTTCTCATTACAATTTGCGTGTTTTCGTTTTAATTTCCAGATAATAATCACCTAGTCTCAATTTTACATCCAATCAAATTAATTAAGTCACATTTACTCCGTGACTATTATTTTTATTTTTTAATATGGTTATTTATATCGTTTCATTATTACGTCGCTCAATGATAAACTTCCTACAAATTAATTTCTAGATACACTGACATTGTTACTGGGGATTAATAATATCCCTGTAAATTTTTAATAAGATGAAGAATAGCACACCTTTGCGAGATCAAGCACCGAATCCACTGAGAAAAGAATATTATAAAAAACTTCCTTTTTATTCATTTTTTTCATCAGACTTTTCTCGCCTGTCAGGTTCACTTTGGGAATAGCGATTGCATCTGCGATTATTACCTGCAATTTGAATAGATATTCAGTGAATATGCAGTGATGTATATGGTAGATAACTAAGTGTATATATAAGTGGGAATATACAAGTATTGACAATATGCAAAGTTATGTTGATGTATTTTCATTTGTGAGTGTTTTCTGGACAATCTATGTTTGCAAGTTTACTACAACACTATCCAGGGTCGTAATAGATAATTCTGCCACTATATATTGCTAACAAATTTGAAGGCAAGGGGAATGAAGAGGGGGGAGGGGTTGTTGTAAATAGTACATAGTAAATAACCTATGTGTGTCAAGGTTGAATACCCCCGAATTTCTCACAATTAATACACCATAACTTTCTATAATTTATTTTAAAAGAGAAGTTGTAAATTAACAATGTAGATAAATCTAATCTTACCATGTACTGCCCTGGGGTCGCGATTTCTCTCTATATTTGACCGGTACAAATCTATCCTCTATCTTTATTACCTGCCTTCTACCAATTACTAACAAATTAATTGTTCTCTGGTTTGCTGATAATTCGTTTTGATAAGAAAATCCTCTCCAATTTACAAGTTCTGTAGCCTCAAGGTGTACCTTACTATCACAATTTACCTTTCGATTGTTATTATCAATTTCGTATTGATGTCTTATATTTACTTACATATTGACGGGCCCTGACTAAATCTAATTCCAATACATGCTTGAATTTCTGTTTTGAAAATGAGATCATTAAATAAGCAATTTTTGTGACAGTATATGTCGTGAAAAGTTAATTATACAACAACAATATTTGCTATGAAATAACTTTCTTTTGCCTCTAAAAGGTCATTATTATTGTTATTATGTTTATAAAAAGGAAAGGCCCTGAATTTGCGTTTTCCACATACATCCATATGCTCACTTAGTGGAATAATTCGGTATTTTGGTTGTAGTTTGTGCTGTCTGTGCAAATTCATCCTTAATCTGAGCATCATTTTAGTCTTTCCAATGTATGTACCCTCGCATTGCATTGTAAAGCATCTCATACACAAATAGAAGGGTTGCTGAATACAAATAAAAAATTAAATGTTATACATGAGAAAAACCACATACATGAAGAAATTGTACACGAGAAGAATCATACATAAAAGAATTAATGAATGATAATCACTCACAGTAAAAAATGTACACATACATGTATAGAAAAAATGTACATCAGAAGAAATTGTAAAATCTTAGATAAGAATCACATATAGAGGAGGATTTAATTATAGAACAAGGGAAACATATATAAAATCACCCACCACCAACACTTCGAGAAGAAGATACAGATGAAAGTTAAAGAAGCCACAACGAAATGTATTCTACAACCAGATACAACCAATAGTTATCTCAAATGCACCGACCTTACACCTCAACAAACCAACGGAGGGACACAGTCGATAAAGATAAAGAAATTATGTCCACATTTCCATGTGGGTGTACAAGTATTACATCTTACAATGTTCAGTCATAAACTTGCTAATAACGGAAATTTTTTTTTTATGTTTTATCACAAAATTATTCACCGTTTGATCATTGAGTCAGAACATTCCATGCTCTATTGAGTATAATTACCTAATCCTCGCTTGATTATCAAAATATCATTCAAATATAAATTGTGAAATAGGCAGAAAATAGTTTAATATTAGATATGACGCATTAAATGACATGGTCAACTGATCTGGGGATAATAAGCCAAAGATAAAATATAATTTACCCTTTGAAAATGTGGGAAAAAATACAAATAAAAATGTGCTATTTCAGAAATAATTAACTTTGCTTCTAAATCAAACGAATATGAACTTTACTACTTTTGTTTTATTTTCTATAGTCGTTACTCATCATATTTCAATCGTTATCTCCAGAAAACGCCTCTTTTGTTCACTCATAATCATAATCTGTAAATGAAAGAAGCCAGTGTTCTGGATCAGTTCTTGTGTATCTTCATGATCAATTGGCAGCAATTTTCACCAATCCAACTTTCAGTAGTGTTAGGCTGCTGGGTTGCTCGATTTATCTCGAGATGTCCCTATATCAGTACCGAGATGTTGAACAATTTCGTACCAATATGTTCCATCTTTATATTGTATATAGATAATTATTGTATTGGTTTATATTTGCTTCATTGAAGGTGTTCTGGTCGGTTAACGTTGGTATTCACTATCTTGTTTACATCTAGCCATGTGAGTTTTAATTGCTGTTTTGTTGGATGACTTGTCATGTATAAACATATGATTATATTGAATTGCTAGGGTTTCGAAAACAGCAATTTAATTCTAAGTCGATGTTATTGTTATTGGCACTCAAACATTTTCATAATCACAGACTAAATTCTGGAAACACCTCTGCAAAACTTGAAGTGATCGATGGGAAATTGGCATAGAAGAAATGGTCTTGAGAGGCAATTACCAAGGCAATGCTTAGATGGAAGAGCTTAGATTGATACGATGCGAATCCGATTTACTTTCTATATATTGTCATATAAACTTCGTCGAAATGGTGCTTCTTACGTAATCACTGTTCTTGTTGGATCCAGACGAGAAAATCAGCACTTCTTCAAGATGTAACTAAAATCACTTCAATTTACAAAATAGTACTTGATGTCATGTTCAAATAAAGAATTGGTTAAAATTTGCCTTAAGTAGAACTACCCGCTGTGACGATGAATGATCTTGTAGCAAAAGACGACATTTTGTTGAATCCCTGTTCTATTGAGAGAGGGCGCCCTGTCGCGTGTGTTGTCATCGTGCACGAGTCGACGAGACGAGAACTGGGCGATTTGATGCCGTTATCACGTGCCTTAAAGGACATAATTAGTTGGACAGAAAGGCCTTTGTATTTTACAGGAAGAAAGGGCACGTGCTTGTCAAATTTATTTTGTTTCTCGCCCATGCTTTTTTAACTTTCCTTTTTTTTACGATCAAACATAGCGTGGGATATCGGTGATTTTCGTACGTTTTCTCGAGATTGATTGACACTGGTCATCAGATGAAAGGTCAGAAAAGAGCAACCGACTGAAGGCAGCCATTACCAGGCACCAGGCCACAATGTCAATAATCTCATCTTTTAACCTAATTGATCATCAAAAAGCAAACATCGTCCCTTCTCAACATTGGCATCAGTAATAAAATTAATCAGATTTGTACAGTTCTTATGTGGTGAAAAAACCACTAGTGTTAATGAAATATATAAAATTAGATTTCCTCTAACTTGTGGTTTGCACTCGAGTTCCTATTAATTAATGAATATACCAAGAACAATAAATGTTTTTATTTCAAGTAGGGCATTGCATGTTTATCTTGTACTAAATATGTACAAATGTACTAGATCAAAAGTAGATTGGTGGATCGAGTTGTGCCCAATGTAGCATAGATAGTTTCAACCCATTATAATACATGTATACCAATAGTGCCTTGGGCCTGACATTGATCCAAATTTATTCTTTAACTGAACTAACAGCACGTCGAAATACAGTATATCCTGCTCATACGACCACCTTTATTAAGAGCCCACCTTCAATAAGCGACCACAATAAATTCCCCCCTACGAGTTTTCAATGTAATTATCGACTATAAGCGGCCACCTTCATTACGCGACCAGCGGCCATGTATTTAGACTCCCAATTGATTAAAATAACTCAATTAAGCGACCATGACACTTTTGAGTATCTCCCGTAACAAAAATCACGTTCATGCGTCGGTGATATTCAATGAGATTATCGCTAATCGGTAATTAGATAATCTTCTACAGATTAATTTTATACCTTGTTGCTGATTAATATTGAAAGATAGGCCACCTTCACTCAGCGACCGTTTATGAACATTCCCTTGAGTGGTCACTACTGTATATAGTTCTAGCTCTATGACCGTGCTTTTTAAGAGAATACTTTTCTTATATCACCTTCGCACAAATCTGTCAAACATTATCCATTGAGATTTTAGGCTTGACTACGATATATGCTTCTATTCTGTTGTCAATAAAGGAATTGTAAGCCATGTCCTTTAAATTTATAGTTATCACAAGCAACAAATCGACCTAAATCTTTGATTGAAAAGGTCAATATGGAGATCTAGAATTACCTTCATAAAGATAACAACCGTCACTATTCTCTTGAAAATCTGTCCAAATAAAACAGAGACTGTAACCTGAGTCCAGCTCTTCCTATTTCACTAATATGTCATCTGTCCACGACAAACCATGGCGCCATGACGACTCCAGCACGAGATACAGCGGAACCGGAAGCACATTTCCTTGACACATGTCGTAGTAAGATATAATTGTAAAAAACATTCTCAAATAAAATAAATGGTTCTCTTTTTACTCCATTTATCAATTGTAACATGAAATATTGTCTTGAAAAATAAAAATATTTTTAGTATGCGTTAAATTCATTACAATTTACTCGAGAAATAAATCACGAGCTCGTTAAAGATTTTTACGATTTTCTTGTTAACGTCAGAAACATTAACATTGTAACTTTTATTACCAATCTGCTTGACATTGGAAATCGACTCTTCTTGGGTTACTTTTATTCCTTCTGCGACACATAAACCTTGTGAATATGCAAGTTTTTTTGTCTCCATAATAATGCATCCAGAAAAAAGGCGTATACTGCTATGCTGTTTCAGCATTTTCTTTCGAGAAGATAACACAAAAATGGTTTGTTATTGCAGTGTAATAAATATCTTACAGTAAGATGGACCTATAGAATAAGTATAAACTATAAGTTTCTCGAAATATATAGTTTCCCCATGACAAATGTGACGATTTTTGAGGGGCATGAACTGAAATCTGGAACCCATCCATCAGAATATGGAAACAAACCATACTTAATGTAAATGTTTTGTAGAGTTCAATAGATTGTCCAAATAACATCGTTAAACATGCTTTTAGACGTAGAACAATTTCAGAGAAACAAAATCAAAATGGCTGCCAGATGACATTTTCTCTAATAAAAACAGTGTCAGACGACTTCTACAACATAAATGCCGCTAAATATACATAATATACGTCTAAATGTCAGGGATAGTTTGCAAATTGAGTAGCAAAGATGTCTGAAGCCGATGGCAATCAATGACTGGAAACCCATAACATCGAGTCAGCTTACTGACGAAACACTTGAGGCAAAACTAACAAGAAAAACGTTTTAACAAATCAGACGAGTGTTTGTAATAAATTATTGGTATAATAATAAATGATGAAATAAGATCTTCTGACTTCCATTCATTTAGACCCGTATTTAACCATTTTGACACGCGTTCATTTCCATCATTTCATCTTCTATGATAGATAACTTCATCTTCTTCCATACACTATAATTAAACCTACAACTCGTTTTCCACATGACTTCTGAAATCTTTTAGTAAATTGTTCCATGCCTGCTTAAAATGGTCTGAGAGTAATTTTGGCCAGGACCTTGTTGGAAAGTGGCATCCATCAAACCACTGCAGTGATTGACGCACAAGTAATGACTGGAAGAAAATGTCAACCTATTATCTGGATAATCGAAGCGATGTTTAACATTGTCTTTAATTAAGTAAGTCAATTAACTAATTATTTTATGTCATTTTCAATTTTGAATCGTTGTCTGCACTAGTTCAATGTAATTATTTATGTATATGCATTGTTTATTTCATTATATTTATAGAATCTAGATGTTGTTGGAAATTTGCTGAGTAATTAGCATATCAATTGTCCTATGTTATTTTGCGATTATTAAAGATAATAATTAGATTGTTTTCCATGCCTGAACCATCGATCTTTGTTACATGAAAAGTTTGTGTACCTTTCTCTGTTTTTAAATATCTCAAAAAAGGGGGGCCAAATATGGGTTTTTTTTTGTGGGAAGAATCATGCAAATGCTTTGATCTGCTAAAAATAAATCAGGATATTCACAATTATACATCATAAACAACACAGCTTATAGTTATGTATCTAACGCAACCAAATTTAAATCTTTGAAAGTATGATACATATTCAAGATAAACCTAGTCAGAAAAATATACTTCCAAAACTCCAAGTCCCGATTTTTTTGCGTGTGTTTCGATTGCTTCATTCATAAGTCTGTGCTCGTTATTTATTCCTTTTGGTTCTTCGTTGATGTTATTCACTATACTTATCTCTTAGTTTATCAGTTGTGTACAAATTTTACAAATTAACAGAAATAAAAACTATTGTTGCGCCAAAACCATACATTAACAAAACCCGTTACAAAATCGCCACCGATCATTAGTTATTCCTTTGGTAATATTTAAGAGGCGTTATTTTACGATTGATCTTGCCGTGTGATTTCTCCACTAGTTTACTGTGATACACATCAACTTTTAACATCAAAAGTACCGTTAATGGCTACCGTATAAATGTTTAATAGGAAAATCATAGCAGAAAACGATAAATAATAGTCGTGTTATTTCCATGGCTTGTTTATTATTTATATGTTATTTATAATTATTAGTAAACATTGAGAGGAACACCTGAGGATTTTATTTGTACCTCACTCGCCTTCACGTTCTGCCTGCCACCCGGTCGAAACAATGCTTTATTAATGACTTTTTTCTTTATTAATTAAATTCAACGCCAAAATTCACATACGGTTTGTTACAACAAAAGGCAAAGAAAAACAATTAAGCATCACAATCACATTGGTATCGACAATATTTCTAAACTTTACGCCTGGATGACTACGAATACTGGCAAAGATGAGCAGAGTGCGTTAGAAACAAAACGAAGCCATGCGTTCTAGAATTAATTGGGAAATTATTTTTAAGACGACCTAGGGGAAATAAGCGGAAGAAGTACGTGCAATCGCATGCCAATCATTGATAAGACTTGATCCTCGATTATTGAGATAAATTAAAATGATGTTGTCACATAGTAACATTTACGGCTGAGGCCACGGAATGATCGCTGTCTAGAGCATGTAAGGTCACGTGATAAGGAGACAATGAGCTGTCTTGAGATTTTTATGCAACATTAAATTTAAGATGTTGATGGACGATGATGATGATGGTGTGTTGGTAAATTACAACTAATATTCTAACTTGTTAACATGTCACTACTACAGTTATCAATGTAAGAGTGACAGGCAGACTATCTCCAGACTAGTCAGCTCTATTTTAATGGGTCTGAAAAATCACCTTACTGACAGAAAATAGGAACTCACGAAATATTTGCCATGTCAAGAATTAAACCAAAATAGTAGAGTCGTAGTGCTTTATAGCAGATTATTTATTTTCGGCTTTCTGAATTTATGCCCTTGATTTGACTGAAAGTTGTTTTAGTGTTTTAGAGTATCATACAATTACTGACGCCAAATAAAAAGCCGCTCTTATGATACTATAGAACAATAGAATTGGTATCCAAGTTGAGCAGTCGGAACTCTGTAAACATACAATAGATGACAGTTTCTTGTAGTCTGAACCAAACAGATCAGAATGCTTTTTATTCGCCAATCAACCGCGAAACAACGTTTAAAATGCCATAACAAATTTGAATGTGCAATTTTATAATAATGATAATGTTTTGTAACATTTATTTTCTAGCAAAATTGACAACATCCCAAACTGCATGGCATGGTCTGTAATTATCGACCTAAGCGGAAAGCAAAATTCTATTCCATTATCATTTCTACATATTGGAGATGTATTTTAACCTTTTTTTTCGACATGAATAATTTTATCTTATTTATAATGCTAAAAATTACTTTAAAGTGTGACACATTTCCAATCTCCAATATCATGACAATAAAAGAAAATAAAAAGCATCCTTTATGTAAAAAAAAACCACTTAAATTGATGTAAAATTACATATTATGTTACCCAGTTTCTTTATAAAATTGCAAATGTTCTCTTTAGCTTTTATCATAATTCCTAACAAAAGGTTAAATTGTATTAAAAGCCATAATTTCAGAAGATTATATATACGCAGTAATGGGACCCATTTCTTTCTTCTTTTCAGAATAAATATGCTCAAGTGTTCCATAAAAGCTAATGCGTTTAATTTTATCTTTTAGTATTGAGCTTTCGGAACTAACAATCAGCGATATATAGATATAGGAATCCAGTTATTGTTTGTCTATTTTTAATGGCAACATTTATAAAGTTTTACACGTCACGAAACTTCAAACTAAAACATAAAGCAACATTGTCTGAAATTGAACGAGAAAAATTTGGTTCAGTGTAAAAATTATAAGACACTTTTATATTTTCATAAACCAGAACTTGTAATTTCAAAAGAACTTATTTTCGGTCACTTCCGGTTGAGTCGCGATTGCATTTGCTTTATTGGTGGCTTTTTGCTGTCTCCTAGAACCTGATTGAATCAATTATAATCAATAAGCACTTGAAGTTTTACCAAAATAATTCTAAACTTCTCATAACTATGTCATCATTTCCACTATCCGTGCAGTAGTGGAATATTTGTTGAAATTGTGAATAATGAAGGAAAAAGCAATCTTATTAATGTATAGTCGACCCAGGGTACTTGGCTAACGTGATGTCTCATACCACATGTCTCGTTTTATTGAATTAATATTCATCCGCCTAGAATCCTCTTCATACTGTTCAAATCCCAGGTTTCCACGGTTTGCGCTTTTAATTAAAATTTGGTCTAACGACGAATTGAAGAGCGGCACGATATTGTTACAAGTATTAGTTTCTTTTAGTAGATTACTACAAAGTCGCGGTTGTCCATATCTTAATACTTCCGCTCATAGTTTGCAACTGTCTAATATTTCCTGTCTGGATGAAACTGACTCGATTCTCCCACCAAGCGAATTCCTGTGTTTCCAGAACGTGCTTGTTATGTTATTTCTTGGTGTTTTCTATTGAAGGTTATTTGTGAAGATCAATCTCTACTCTGACCCAGTCTCATTCCTGATTCAGTTTGAATATCAAGTCATTTCAGACCATCTGTAGCTCTTATTTCCTCTGCCAGGAACCATCTCTGTGGAATTACTGCATTCTTGTCAATTCATAATTCTGGATCATATTGATACCAATAATGCTTTGCTATAGTTTTTTAGATCGAATTAGGAAAGTGTATCTGATAGAAAAGAGATTTTCTTAAGAGGCTTCGGTTTGTCAGGTGGTAAATATTTATGAGAGTTTGTCTTTCATGAAGTGTGGTCATATTAAAAAGCTTGTTAGGTCAAAGTACAATTAACACTATCGACAATACTTACCTATATGCAGTAATATAGTAATTCTATAAAGTAAACCTAAATACATCAACAAAAAGAATATATTTGTGGATCCTTGAATTGGTACTGAAATTAATGAGTCTGAAAACGACCATCAAAGAAATATACTTTGTCAGTTCCATATAGAAGATATGACAGTTAAACAGTGATTAGACGAAAGTTATTAAACATACTAATCTGGCAGGTACTAGGAATTCTAAATGACAGACAAATCTTAAAAAGAAATGGTATACATCATAATACTAGCCAGCTGCGCTTTACAACCATAAACTTGTCTTTGACTATAAAGTTCTATGTTTCTGTGATGGAAACGTTGTTAATGCACGGCGACGTCTGATGTTAATGGAACAAAAAGACATCTCTGAAACTCTCATTGAGTCAAGAATCGAAGTCGAATTTCGTTTCGCTTAAAAGCTTTGTATAATAGACTGAAGAAAACACTAATGGACTTTCACAGACTGATAATATTTGAGAAGAAAGTATATTAAGTGAAAACGAGAAAGATTCCATTAACGGCATTCCAGGTTTTGTTGCTGGGAAAGAATTCTAACACGTGACATTCCTATCTTCCATCTCTTCCTTCTCCCTCGTGTTTCAATTTCTAATCTAGTTAGATTATTGACTAAAATACATTATGGTTATTAATTTTATAACAAATAAACCTCCTGTATATTCTGACTATAGTCAGCTACTCGCGACAGCTAATTTACCTTAATGTAGAGGATGAGGCGAGATCTATTTGCAGGATATAAGCCAATATGAACCCTCACTGTGTCAGGTTTTAGACTAAACTCTTTTCATCCTCTCAATATCCACATAAAAGCTTTTATAAATTATACAACATATAAATAACATTAGCTTTCACTTCTACAGACATCATTTCACAAAACACCAGCCTCCATACAATATGGTGAATTTCTTGATAGTCTTGGAGATTTTTGGAACAACATGAAGCTTAGAATCCCCTTTCTTCTTCTGTCACCGAAGAAATGGAGATTAGTTTTCAATATGGCTATTGAAAAAGGATAAGCTTGGAAGACATTCATCAAATCTGTGGCCATTGTCATTTCTCAGAGGATTTTTAGATTACCCGTCTTATGTTGAAGTTTAAAAAACAAATTTTAATCGACATAGTGTACGTTGTGAACAAATGAATCAAATTTCTCGTGCCATTTATTTGGACGTTTTTTTTTATTATTCATGGATTATTTTGTCCTGGTTATTGAGTGTTGGTGATGTACGCGGGTTCAGACATTAATCACATTTAGAAGTATCTTGTATACTCTATTTCAATATTTAGCAAAACTTATTTGTCTCTTTGGTAAGGATGTACAGAAAGGCAAAAAGTAAGTAAAATATTTTAAGATCATCTTAACGATACCTTATTACTTCCGGTTTCATCCCTGATTCGGACAAAATACATAAACCGCCGTGTATTTGTCTACTGAAACCTCGAATTTTGAATATGACCATTTCAATACATTTTATTAGTAGTATTCGTAAATATTTAATTTCTTAATTTTCTATAATTTAAAAATCGCTTCATAGGTAATTACCTTATTTTGAATGAAAAAATATGTAATATCCCCTTTTTTAAGAAAAAAATTTCCACGTTTTAGTACTAATTTCATACAATTTTATGTTTTTCATATTTTACATTTGAAATATTTAATCTTTTTTTAATTTGTTGGGTTTGTTTCTTTTAATGGCACTCAAGGGTCAGTTCTTTATAAACAGAATCTGTTGTAATCTACTCTTATTTGTTACTTTTTTTTAAATTAAAATTGGTTTTAACTATTTTTAAACGGCTAATATCAAGCAATAGTCTAATCTTCAATATTATTGCAGCTTCAGATTTATTTTAATAAATACGGTAGGGGTATTTTCACGACGTTAATCGGCTTCACGACATACGCATTTTGTTTTGAAACAGCGCATCTTAACACGCGGTCTTAACACGTGTTATGATGTATTTGTGCTTTATAAAAGGTAAAAATATAACAAATAATTGTATTCATCTTATTAATTAAAACCACAAGCAGAGGGCAGATGGGAAATTTAGATTAAAATATAGTTCGGATGAAACATGATGAATTGTCTCCAACGTTTTATTTTAACAAATAATTATTTCGCTGGTTTGCTAATAAAATGCTTTATCATTTGTTCCTTAAATCTAAAAAGGTCCATATCCATGACTTTTTTTTGCTAATTTGAGGCAATATTTTTTTGTTTTTTTTAGATACAAGTAAAGTCTCTATGATCAGTTGTAATCATATACATGTAACACAATTTATTGATTAATAAATGCCTTAATTTCCATTTCCATTTAATCCTGTACTCGTTCATAAAAACAACGAAGGTACCGTAATTTGGACTAAAAGTGATAATTTAATATCATGTGATATTTTTATACATGAAAATGATAAAAATCTGTACATAAAAACAAATTTTACCATAAAGTACAATTTATCAGATTATAGATAAACAACCCAACCTTCTCAACCGTGTAATAATCGTGTTCCAAACGACTCGAGGCCATCACAAAACGTGCAACGTTTCAGTTACCTTCCTACCTTCAAAGAAGAAGAGCGCGTGAGATGGAGATAGTTTGTCAGACAACTGTATGTTGATATCTGGTATCGGAAAATTAAATCATTACTCTTGACGAAAGATCTCAATTTACTAAAAGCAAAACGCAATACGTGGATTTATTCCTCCCGGTTGAAACGGAATTGCCTCGACGTTGAGAGTCGGTTGAGTGTCCTCGTGCGCATGCTCAATGTATTATGAAAGACAGGTGGTGATTTGATGTTTAAATTAATGGCGGTGTTTCGTGACTTCTACTCCTTTTCCACATATTGCTGGCCTCATTCAAACTTGGACGTATCAAATGTAATCCGCGTCTCATTAATCAAATTCGAGACACAGCATCCGTTAACTTTGCATGTAAATTTATTCCATGAAAATTCAATTTGGAAATATTATTGAGAAATGTGCATTATTGTTGAATATAATTTATATCTAACTTTACGGAATTTTTAGATTACTTCAAAAAACGTCGCCAGTTATGTTATGGAAAAATGCCAAAACCAACCAGGGTGGTCTGTCTCTAGGACAAGATCACATAAGTACGCCAATGCCGGTGCTTTGAGTGATCTTTGCTGTTCGAAAGCCACCCCTATCAAATTTCGTTCCGAAATTTAAATTCTTTTTATTTATTCACTATTTTGTTCACTTTATTTAAGTGACAATAAAGTTCTAGAAAAAAGAAAATTATGAAATGAAAAAATTTTGAAAAATAATCAGTAAACCATCTTGTCGGTGTTTTTGATATTATTGACATAATTTGGTAAATTGAGGGGGTTGATTTAAAAGGTGTTATTAATTTCATCCCCATCAGTTTTCCTACATAATGGCCTCAGTTAACTGGTGCAGAATGGAGACAACACGCTTCGATGGTTCGTGTATTATTATATTTCACGTCCGCACCATTTAAAACAATGGCTACTGAAACGGTTTTACTGTTACCCGTATCTACACCATATGTTTCAAGTCTGTTACTTTTAAAATACCGACCACATTTGATATGGAAATCTCTTGAATTGGCCTGAAGAATTACTGCAGGCGGATTCCCTAACGTCTACTTATATCCTAGGTGGTCGAGACTATTGAATCCAGATTAAGACCGTGATCATCCAGTAATTGAATACCAACTGGTAAACTAATCCCACCTTTCGTGACCTTCAATCCCTTTTCAAACCATTATACGGAACCGCCTGTTAGTCTTTGAAAAGATAGTCGTACTGTTCACGCTGTTCACCTGTTGATCCTATAGTTTCATTTCCTTAATGCAATATTTATGTTCTGATAGTGAAACTAGATATTTGTAGAATAATGGAACTGACAAAGGTATTCGTTTCGTGTTGTATGATGTATATGTGAAAGAATTTTTTCATTTTTCCTAACAAAAATCGGTTGTGATGAATCATTATCATAAATATAGGGATAGTGTTACATTTAGCTTCAAATAAATGCGTAATTGTTTAGCGCTTACTCTATGTGGAAAACCTAGTAAAATAAGATGTTTGACAAACGTTTTGTATATACTAATATGTGACTTCAATCATAACCTGACCTGAAAAAAACATAAAGTTTAATAAGGTATAATATGCATTTAAATTGCCATAGCGATGCCAATGATAACGATTATAATCGGTAGTAAAATTTAAATGGAAAAACCAAAAGAAAAGGGTTTAATATCTAGATGGAAGGTTTAGTGCAAATAATATTTTATAAAGAAAAAGCCTGTCTCTCGCGCGAGCCACACTTTCGAAAAACTGAAATACTAATTGAAAGTGTACCAAACTCGTGTATCTAAAACCACAATCCATGAAGCATACAGCTATGATCATTTCATTGTAACTTTAAGTACATACATCTCAAAGGGATATATATCAAAGGCGTCCATCTTATCGAGATATTAAAATTTAACACTAAATCCATTAGCTCGAAATACGAACATACAAAAATATGCACTTTCTGCATCACATGACAATATTCAATAAAACAATTTGATGAAAGATAAAAGCATATTGTCGCCATATGGCACGTGGCAGAGCTTTATTTATCGTGTATTGTTTTTTGGGATTTTTTAACTAGGGGTGTACAATATGATAATGTATGGCCTACGAGCTGCAGAAAGGTAGATCGACGAATGTGACAAGCATGTTATTAAACCAATCTTACTCATCAGTAAACAGAGTATACATCACAACAATATTACATATAAATATATTATAATAGCCCATATCCTGTAATTATAGATATCTATCTTCGTTGATTAAAGGTAAAATCGTGGTTTGTTGGTGAAATTGTACAAACAATCATTGAAAAAATGAACCATTACAATTTTTAAAGTTACTATGAAGTATTCATTTTATTATTCATTTTATGTTGGAAACTGTATTGGTTGTTTTCAGGGTCACTTTTTTTATTATTATAACAAGAACAACAACAACAAGTCAAACTGTAATTTAATGGTTAGCTTCGCAAAACATAGGCTTACATCATAGAACCTTTACATTGCCCAGATTCGACGCTCTGTTTCATTTAAACAGAACGCAACACCTTTTTCTCTTTTTCTTTTCTTTACAAAGAATATTTGTTTTTTGGTTGGGATAGGAAATCTTCATAAATTCAAAATAAAAAAATATTGCTACTTCACAAACCCGAACATATGCCTTTGTCTGTCATTTTCAGATAACAATTCTAGAGAATTGTCCAATTTACGTCAGTTATGTTGGCACATACTACACTAGGTGTTATTTACGTTAAGGTATACCCCTAATCCAACACATCATATTTACATAATTGACAGACGTCAATCAAGGCAAAACAAACACGTGGTTCATCTTACGAGATCTCGCGTGATTAGACTGGTAAGTACAGGCTAAGTTAATTACGTCACTGCGGTCAGTAAATATTATATAGGTATATAATAAGAGACGGAGGCATGGACTTAGACTCTTTCATACCAGTCTCGGGACTGATAAAAAGAATAAATACTGGTCTGGATGTTCGAGCTGTACCTGTCGACATCAGTACTGATATAATTATGATATTGTTTAATTCAGTCTTCTACTGACATTGGCACATTTTCCAATATTGACTCAGGCTAAACGTACATAAATAATCCTTCTTTTGAGTATAAAACATGTACATTCAGTCCCGAATAAAAGAATTCGGCATGTTAGATACAAAAAGATTACAAATGAATATTCATGAGAGACTAGATTACCTAACCAACAAGCCAATGGATAAGGCAAATTGTTACATATTAAATCATAGAAGATGAAAAACTTAAGATTAAAAAGGAATGCATGTTGACCGTAAAGGGACGGAGCATTTTGGGAGGATGGTTTGGTCTAATTATGTATTAAAAATGTAACAAAACGCGCAATATCATACCTTAGTCACAGAAATTTAAATGGAATTTCCAAATTTGAATTTTCTATATTTAATGATTTTGGACACACATGGATTTAAAGGCAAACATTTCGATTGTGATCTGTGAACACTTTAACTGATTAGCTTAGCTCAAATACATTTTAAGGTATGCTTTGTCAAAAGGATGGCGAAACTGTCCCTTTAAGATGATGAATTGGTTACTGCAACTAGTAGGCTAACTGAAGGCATGTGGTAATTTATCAGTCGACATGGGAAGCCTCTTGCTCACTAATATAATGCCGACTGTATTTGATTATTTTACTGTCAATTCAGTTAAATTCAACGAATTTAACAAAGTTGAAGTTCCTAATCATTTTAATTTATTGCTAATTCGAATCTACTAACTTCAGTTACTTACTCTTCTTATCCACACTAAAAGTTAATTACAAATAAGTTCGTGATATGACCATGGACAGTGCAAACTGTCAGTTTATTATCTTGGTTACGTACAAACACACTTTCTATGCAGTTAAGAAAGTTAAAGATATTCAATCTATGATTAAAAAATAAACAGTCAATATAAACGCTGGTAATTATATAAATATTAAACACGAATAACAAATGATGATCTATTACTTTTTTGTGGTGAACTAAACTTTATCTTTTAAAATCCTACTGTTTTACATTGAATTATTTCCAAAAGTTAATTTGTGGTGTTAAATGCCTTTTACGTATAGATTGTCTATCTTACTAAATTAGTGAAGAAAATCTTTGAGAATAATACATACTATAATATATTATGTTAGGAATTTTACTTATGGATGTGTTCTTCGAGAAAATTATATTTGACGATTTTCGGCCACTGTTATATCAACCGCAGTTAGATCGTTAAAAAAATCTGTCTTTAATTGTCTTTCTTTATTGACTTGTATGAAGCGGTTTTTGAAGTTATTAAATCTCAATTCCCTTTAGTTATTTGATGAATGGTCTATATATTGGTAAGGTAAAGAATAATACGTATCGTAAACTGGGCTATGTAATTCCCTCTGATAACCCGGTTTCATGATGGAATGACTTGTGTGATTTATTCCTCACCGAACCTTCCACTAAACGTCTGTTTAAATGTCAAGAGAACGAGTATCTTCAGTGTTCTGATAAAATTGAGAAATTGGACTCATTATCGTTGCGCATGTTTCTCTAGGCGGGAGTAAACTGTCTAATTAGTCCTTCTCTGGGGTGGGCTGTCGTCTCACGCCAAAATGTCGAGTTGGATTAACTTGATTTGAAGGGAGCGTGTCAACGTTTAAGTTTTGTACGGAAGCCTATTATAATGAATTGAAAGTAAGGGTCAGGCAGTAGAATAGATGATATTAAAGCATGGTGTGACAACGATTGTCATATTTTTTTGGCATATTACACGTCTGTAGAACTATTTTGATCATTTTAGTGGTCACACTGTGAATTCTGTCACCTTCTTATAGCTATCTATTAACACTACAAATTTTATCAGGTTCTCTAACGTTTTAAAGAAGTTAAGAAGGAGTACTTTCAAAAGAGAAGGAAATGAAATGAAATAGAGCTTTACATCCTACTGGGAGAGAAAAATATAAAAAAAAAACGTAAAAGCAGCTAAAACTTTAAAACTTCGTTTCATTTCCTACTATTTTTTTACTGGAAATAATAGGACGGTCTGTAGGATGAAATATTTTGTTCGACATGAAATTAGAGCATACCATGACTACTGGTGTTCTCATTGAAAGGAGTGAAAAGGGTTGCTTAATCAAATTAGTTTCATCGTGCTGTGTGGTCACTTCAAATTCCTCGTCTTGGAAAACCTTCAACATGAAACGAAATATTGTTTAATGGAATTTGTTAACAAAGCTGCATTTATTCAACAGTAACAGTATTATTCTAACGAAATGTTCTTCATTTCATTCCAATTTACCTCTAATTTACTCTTGATCAGATTACGTAGCAGTGAAAATTGACACTAATTTTATAAGGTATAGAATAACTACGGATCTAAATTGGCATTTGTAAATGTTGTGACTAATAAAACTGAAAATTGACACAATTATCTTACCCTGTACAAGCTAATCCCAAATAATAAAACTTTATCTACTGTATTGTCATCGGTACTACCAAAACCACAAAATTTTAACTCTCAAACTTTCCATCTTGTCTCATTCGAATTTGCTTCATACTTTATATCTCTTCTTGTTTATTTTCCAACTAGATCAAAATTGTTATTTAAAGCCAGTAAAACACTTTATTTCCCATTTTTCATGAAGATTAAAATAGGGTTTGTGATCATTTCCTCACTGTATTACTCTATAACAGTAGCATGGGGTTATTATATCTGGTTACTGCCAACACGTACAGCAACTTCAGCAGTAAAGAGTAGAGGAGACCAAAGCCATGAAATTTGGCCAAGTTCAAACTTGTAGGATCAAATTTGCAATCCTTGCCCTAACCTTGTTTTTTTTTCTTTAGTACAAGCAGTAGGCATACAAATGAAATATAGGAGTCGTTGTTGTTTGTCATTTGCCTCGTGATCTCAGTGTATGGTGACTTTCAGAAAATGTGTTGGAATTTTCTTTCCGATCTATATAATATAATGGTCTCTATAAAATCTCATAACACACAGAAACTTTGAAGATATGTCACGGTCTATTTATTGACATAAAAATAAGAAAACGAAGAAATGTTTTGAAAACTGTCGACCTCAAGTTGCAACTGTCATTAAAAGTTTATTGCTGTTAGGTTAGTAGTAAAAGCAATCAAGGTATAAGGTTACATGACCTTCTGTTGCTCTTGTATTGTTAGAACATTCCTCGCTTAATCACCCTTGAATCGTCTTCATAATATTATCAAGTCAAGAGGAAGTTGGGAGAGAATTTGTACCAATGTTACTTCGTTTTCTCTTGTGTCATTCACAGCTCTCAGAAAATCTACACTTGATGCCTTTTGAAAGGTCGCGATGTTCAGGAAATATCATGCCTTATCGTAAAACTAGATTGAAATTGCTAAAGATAACAAAAAATAAAAATTCTGTTTTATGATTCGGATTGAGATCCAAATTAAAACCGCTAAAAAGAATCGGCCTTTCTCATTTCTTGAGAGTAGTGGCTCAGGTCGAACAAAATTGAGTGACAATCGTCTGGGTGGAGCAGAATTTGGTTGAGGTCAAAGACCCATGTCCACAATTTCACTAGCAGAAAATGGTCAACCAATTCCAGTGCAGAAATTGGTCTATTAGTTAATCAGACAGATAAGATTAGTTCTGGTGTTGCCAATCTGTTGCTAGTAGACGGGTCGAACTATATGTTCCTTCGCCGTCAACTTACTGCGAACAAAGTCTCATCATTCCCGAAATGTTTTGAAAGTGCCAACTTTTTTGCAACTTGCATTATGAAATATTTCATACCTAATGTCTCATTTCTCTGGTCCTTACAAATTTTCCGTTTCATTTTTTGAGTCAAAAAAGACATTGTGTTTGATTTGATTTGCCATTTGGAATCATGCTTGTTGATCTTTTTCAATATACCAACTTCTTCTAATCAAATGCCTATAAATAATGGCATGTTGGTGGCAGACAAAGGCCACCCCCACAATAATGTGAATATTAAAGAGATGATATTAATCCTTACTAGTATAAAATTCCTCGGTTACTACAATACACTGTCTCAATCTCAAGTATTATGTAGTTTATAATCACTAAGTTAAATACTGGCTATTTCAAGTAGGGGCCTAGAGATAACGTCAAAACCCAACGACGTTAACTTTTGGTTCCGTACAAATTGAGCTTGGTAAATTTAAAGAAAGAAAGAAGAAATGCAACTCAAGAGCATGTTTATGTTTGGTATTGCGGTTAGATTTGATTTACACCAGCTATCCCATGGCCGCTTTAATAAACATTTTAAGAAACTCCTAAACCTTTCGTTTCGAGAAATCGATTCTCCAGAAGGATTCGGAAAGCATGCTTAATACAAGAGAAAAAAGAATCACTACTTGTAAATTCATAGTTGTTCTATTAAAGTGTTGTATTTGGGAAGCAGGCATACCTTATAAGCCGTCTGGATAGATTATACTTTACCCCATCTGTAATCTCGTAATATGACATCTCGTTGATGATCTCGAAGTTTGAGGTATACGATGAGTGTGTGGGGAGCCACATACCTATCGAGGTGACTTGTTGGGGGGTTTTCAGAGTATTAACCATAATCCGTTGTACACGTTTGGTTGTCCACAAGTTTAGATTGTCGCCATGTCGTCTCTTTACCAAATCAATCTGTCTTTCTGTAGTGATAAATTGTCTTCTTTGAACATTTGATTAAACTTTTCATTTCCTTTTCACCGAATTGGCAACTCCAGAATGGACTACATTGGAAAGGAAAATCAGTGGTACTTCTACCAATTCCAGTGAGGACTAGATGTATGATTTAGTCAAGGCACTGTATTTGAGTACTTGTAGCTAGGTTCGTCAGAAGGAGGGGGAACTTCGTATCCATTAAACAATTTCATTGCACTGACATCCGTGGTTAAAGGGATTCTTGGTGACTATCAATATTACCATCAATTGGTAACGAATGTTTTACCCCTTTACTGACAGTTGCACAGATTACTCTATAGGTTTTCAGCAACCACAGTTCACATAGTTTGGAAAGTAGTATCATAAATGATTCATTGCAGAAACTTTACATTCAAATCTCCAGAGTACATGGCTGTTGTTATTTACGGTAAAAACAGACCAGTTCTGTCAGCAATCAAATTAAGGCAGAAGGAAAGTTTCGCCCAACGTGTACCGAAGAGTTGTCGATGTTTTCAAGTTGTTTTGGGAGTGACCTTACAAGATACCGGCGGTAGGTTGTATTTGTCTAAAAGATAATACTTGCCTTGTTATCATGAAAACACATACACCCATATGTCAGAGGTGATAACCAAGTTCAGCCCAAATCAACTTTCCGGTAGTGTCTCTATCATTGAAGACCATTTCAGATGGTTATTGTTTCTTATGTAACATCTTATCGTACTCAATGTATTATCGTAACTGCAACTTCCTAGTATTTCTGTTTATCTGGGGATGCCTTACACTGACTTTGACTAGTCGAAGGAAGGAAACGTTTTGGGGGATTTCCAGCATCAAAAATTTTGACAATAATAATAATATTCTACACAAAGCAGTAAGCCGGTAAAGTTTAACAAATAGAAAAGTGCTCCGAAGACACGTCATTTTTATAATATCTCAAGTTTTTTGGCACTGATCTGTGGTATTTGATAATTGATTCAAATTGGGCATTTTACAATAATTACACATATCACATACCAACAGTTCAAAACAGTTTTCCTCAATGAAATATTTTTAAATTAATAATCGCAAATAAATAGTTTGTCACCAATTAAACGTAATTAAAATACATAACTCAACTGAAAATATTGTGTGGTTTCTTTTGTGTCTACCAATAGTTAGTTGTGATTCAAATTCATCATGACCATCTCGCTTAGTATTGCGATCTTGCAGTTTTCAGGGAACATGTAAAACTTATTTTGCTTGCGTGGTCTAAGTTCCCGTTTTAAGGTGATGGTGATTGTAGAGATATGGGAACCGTTCTCAAACTCATTCACCAGATGAAAAAGTCGAGGGTGCTGAGTTTATATTGGGAATGTCTTCCTAAATGTATGTAGTAAAAACATCATGTATGAAAAGACAATCTAGTTTCAGCTTATCAGGGATTGTTATATAATACATGTTATGATTTAGCACTCTCTTCCTTTGGGCCAATACTTCTGTTTTAAAGGTGTCAAACTACATGACAAACAAATTAAGTAAGCTAGTATATAATGATTACCTACGCTAATATTATCATTTCGAAGTATAAAAATACGACTAGTATAATCGAGACTTTTAATGTCCTTTAACCAGTCGTACAATAGAGCACTAATCGTTTTATAATACACCCTAAATCCGCCCTTGATTTACTCCTTTATGACTGGTATATCTGAGGGCACTCGAGGGAGGAGGCCATACTTGAGTATTCATTGTTCATTAATTTGATCGCACACTCCAGATTTTACACATTATACCATCGTTTTTATTAACTCTCTATCATTTTTTGAGAGTTTTACGAATTAATCAGCATCCTTTCTAAGCTGATTTCTTATCAAAATGAACAGTTGGTTGTAGTTCTGTGTATTTAGTTTGTTAAAAATGAAAGTGGCCAAAACAGTAGAGTCCAAAACCTTTTGCCGCTATTTCAATTCGCAACCATACACAACGGGTGATAACTATAGTTAAGATTCTGTAATCAAACAATATTTTGATGAACAAAAAATACAATTACTTTAAAAATCATCATTTCTAATTTTCAGATAGTTTGAATTTGAGCATAGACTTCATGAAAAGAATAAAATGGTTCTCATTCCAACTTATACTACATTTTCAGGAATAAACCTAAAGACCTACCCTGACTCTATGGTCTAGACTATATTACAGAATAAATATTGTCATTATCTCCTTACTATTTTCAATAAAATTTAACCGTTGTCTCACGGGGACAAATCATGCACTTAATAAAGAAACACAATACATCAATGTGTTTTTATCCATATCGTAGATATTCTTCAATATGTATTTATAATTTTCCTATCCATTTACGATCACAATTATTAAGATGGCCGTTTTTAAATAAAATCTCCATGGAGTCACGTTCAGTTATTCACCCACACTCCCTACCATGTCAGTTTTGCAAGGAGGTTGGGTGATGCTTCAGGAAAACCTTTAATAAAACAAAACAGAATTTTATTGAAGTGACAAATTGGCAGCTTATAGCAATACTAGAATATTCAAACAAAAAAACTGAGTAAATACAAAGTCAGATTTGTTCTTAGTTCATATATCTAATACAAATATAATTGTAATATAATTTACAGTTAGATTTGGAAGCATCTCCAGAGCCATTAGATCTTTGCCTTATCGACAAAATTCACTTCAATCTTAACCAACAACTAGATCAATAATTCATTTGAAAAATATGACAATAAACTAAAGCGACGTCCTTCGTTCTCTTTCAATATTATTTCTCAAAACATATAATATTATATTTGTTGGAGTAAATCACAGTGGTGAAAATAAAAACCTTGTACGCTTGTCAATAAATCCATATTTCCTTCCTTTGTTCATTTTGAATATTGGTTTGAATCGTGGACGGTGAATAATGGTGAAGATTTGTTCTATTCAAACTCTAGTCTTGTTGACAATGACTACAACAAATTGATAATTGTTACTAATCAGTAATTAGGAAACTTATCTCCCTTTCTTGATAATATTTCTATTCTTCCTCATTATGTAAATATATTTTATTATATTCTATCGATCAATCGATTTCTCAATTTCTTTTTTAATATTTTACTTTGATTCGTAAAATTATCTTTTATGAAAGCCCATTAAGTTTTCAGCTTTTTAATGTTATTTCGTTTTTTTATTTGGTAAAATTAAGAGACGTGTACTCTATGACCTGAATAATACTATATTCTTATATAAATATTGATGTCGGAAAGGATTATAAGGGAAAATATTAAAGCAAATAAACAGTTTTATTTAAAGTCGGGACATTGTCATAATGGTGGGACTATTCATGAAGGGGAAGTGTTTTTTGGAGAGATATTCTAAGTTTCAATTCTTGATATATGAAAAACACCCATAGGCCCTAGTGGCTTTACTAATCTGTCTTGGTCTCGTCGTGCAAATTTTATAAATTCATGTCTTAAGGATTTCTGTACTGTGATATTTAGTTAGTTAGAATAGTAGTTTTTCTACTACAAGCACGAAATTGAATAATTTCCCACTTTTGGATATATGACAATTGAACCTCAAAATAGACATCTGGAACTATGAAAGTATTTCGGACATTAATCTATCTAACATAGGTTACTCGTGCTGGCTGTCAGCCGGTGTATGTTTTAA
The DNA here is from genome assembly GCA_030562195.1 of Nipponacmea schrenckii. NCBI lineage: Eukaryota > Metazoa > Mollusca > Gastropoda > Lottiidae > Nipponacmea > Nipponacmea schrenckii. The sequence goes on along the minus strand of CM060200.1, from coordinate 37,092,488 downwards.
ACCCCTCATCCGACTCGGCTTACCCGACACTAGCAGACGATATGACTCTCAGTCAGCCTTCATTTGACAGCTTGAGTAGCGAATAACATTTACTCCGTCAATCAATGCAGCCATTCGAATCCACCATTGGTTTACGTTATCGCTAAATCCCGCCCACAATGTAGTAAACAGTCTAATGTTGAAAGGCGACCAATCAAGTAGCTCATTTCAATGTCTTGAAGTTATAGAAGTATTTCATGTCAGTTATTTCATACAAGTTTTTAAGTGTGTTGTGTTCGGACTGAATTTACCGTTAGTCCAACTATCTTAGTGTTTGCACGTGCTTTTCAGTGTCAGGAATTCGGAGAATAAACCCGTCTATAGGAATAATGACGGCGGATAGTGTCCCCCAGCCCCCTGCTAGTAAGTTTATATATTTTCAAATTGTGACAATGTAATGGCATGTCAGTCCACTTATGGCACTAATTTTCACAATATCATGCCATGTCAATGACAGTGACAGCATTGCGTTTAAAATGACAATTGTTTTTTACTTTAAAAAAAAATAAAATGATTTTGAATTTATTTTAGAAAAACAGCGGCGAAACTCAGTATGTGTTGGTTGTGGTTCCAATATACATGATCAGTTTATATTACGAGTGGCACCGGATCTGGAATGGCATGCATCCTGTTTAAAATGTGCAGACTGCAACCAGTATTTAGATGAAACATGCACATGTTTTGTACGTGATGGGAAGACATATTGTAAACGAGATTACGTGAGGTAAGTCAACATTATACATCATGACTTACAAAATGTCTTACAAAATAACTCAAAAATATATTACTATGCTTATATACAAAAATGCAAATTCCATTGTTGACTAAGAGAAAATTCTCAGGCATCATGTAAGAAGAAAACGTTAATGAAACTACATGTATGTGAGAAAAGTAGTCAATAATATATCTTGTAACAAAACCTGTAATTGTGGTCAAGTAGAAGAGAGTCTATACATTAAAATACTGCATTGTCATTGACGAAATTTAAAAAATAATACTATTTTATATATAATAAAATCTAGATGAATTCCTTAACTCGTAGCGTTTCTTCAAAATTATTTGGCAACGTCTGGAGAATATTTTTTGTCGCCATGAACCTCTTTGGGAACACCTGCCTGTCAGTTTCTTATTCTATTTCACCAAGTCACATTTGTCTTGAAAAATCTTCTGGCCATTAGTGAAGAGCGTATTTATTTTCAAACCCGAGGCCTGATTTAGATATGAAAATATTTTCTTAATATACTTTTATTACAGCCTAGATATAAATTATATATCATTATAAAACATTAGAGATTTATCGTAGACTTAGTCATTATTGTGTATGGTCTCCAGGCGAAAACTGTTTCCATTTCCAATAACTTCAGTTTTGGGATTTAATTTAGGTCTTTGGTTCGAGCACTGAACGAATTCATGAAAGTTAACAATTTGAAACTGGAATACAACATTTGTCATGTTGGAAATAAATATTTTAGTGAATATTTGTACCAATACTAAATATTAAGATTGGGATAATCAACTTATTTTCAATATTTTGTCATCATCAAAAATGTAAATGTTTAGCACACATTTGAATATTTCAAATACCGAATATAGTGTGTTATTATCGAGGTACAAGTTAAATATAACTCGAAATGGAAATTATTGAATATTTGATTTGTAGAGGATAAAAGACTGTTCTTAAAATAAGTTTATATTTTGATAAATATACAGGATATAAATATATAAAAGACATTATTTTTATAGACATTTGAGAATATTGATGTAGATTACGTTATGTTTTGTCTAAACAATCTTTTAGACTTTATATTGTAAATTTTTCTTATAATGTTATATCAGAATCGATATATTCTTGTTTTCCTAAGAAGAAAAAGTATCTAAATGACAATCGTTTGTATATTTCAAAGTTTACAAAATGGCTATTTCAATATTATTCTTTATAATTTGAATATTTTGAATTTATACTGCCACAGAATTACATTGATCGAGTCTGTGATTCAGTTTTTGTCTGGTTGAAAATTTTAAGTTGTTTAGTATTCGCCTAAAGCAAATTTATATTTCTATATTAATCGAGCATTCATACATATCTACATATTATGATCCTATATAAATCAGTGTTATGCGTTAATAAGAACTTTTTATGAGTCCGCTAAAAAATCTCTATGTCCCGGTTTCTCATCTCATGCAAAACTAGTGTCATTCAAAAAATTTCTGTCCATCTGTCGAGCAGTAAACTCGATCTGATAAGAAACGGCAGGCGGTTTAAATATCCTCTTCAAATTTATCAGGCTCTTTTAAACATATTGTACTGATACAAAATGGATTAGAATCGGCCATTTTCTGCTATAAGGCATGAAATTAGTCAGTTAAGTGTCTAAATAGTATTAAAGAACACTGAACGCACAAGCTTGTACTTCATTTATAAATGACTTTGTTTGATTTCTAAATTTACATTTTCAGATTAGCTTTAATCAAATATTTATTTCATTGAATAATTTCACTTTCGAAAAACGTATTTGTCAATTCTTGTTCTAAAACTCTTTGTCACATTTGAAACAACTATATGTATGAGGATAAATTTATCAAAAATCTAAGTTATCTGTACAATATGTTGATCACGAAGCTCCAGTATTGTCTTCTGCTCAACTTTCTGCTTGAAAAGGAAACTGATAATAACTGTTTTGTTTGAAAATAATTTTTTAACCGCAGAGATAAAAATATGAATCATAAAATATTGATTGTTTGTTATGGTTACCAGCTTTACTATAAATGGCTTCACGTAACACTCTCTATATCAATGTCATATATTGAAAAAAGGCAAAACCAAAATTTAATGGTTTATATTATATTTGTTGTATATTTATTTAGAATATATTAATACTTGGCATACCCATTAGAATACTAGTTCATCCTACGCAATATATTATATTTACCACAAGCATATATTCAACATAAACCCCAGCTAGTGGTTTAGTTACAATAAATTTTAAAATTTGTTTAAAATATCAACAGATTAACATTTTTTTAAGAGATACAGAAAAAGATTTTTGTCTTAACCAGAAAGAATTTAGAGAAATGAAGATGAATTAGAATGGTGTCTCCTTATTTTAAAAATGTTTTTAATTTTCTCATTCCAGATTATTCGGTACCAAGTGTTCAAAATGTAGTCAGGGTTTTAGTAAAAGTGATTTTGTGATGCGAGCTCGAGGACAAGTATTTCATATAGACTGTTTTAGATGTGTAGCTTGTAGTAGGCAGTTGATTCCTGGCGACGAATTTGCCTTGAGAGAAGATGGAATATTTTGTAAAGATGATCACGACGTGGTGGAGAAGGCAGGGTGCGATTCGCCCCTCCCTAATAATAATAATATAATAAATAATAATAATAATAATGAGAAAAAATATAACAAAAATAAACATGGTGATGAACACGTGGATATCCAATTAGCAGGTTCGTTGATTTTATAATTATTTACTCTGTTTAAATTTAGAGCTCCTATCATGTTCATATAAATTGATGAACAGGTATTCTTCATAAACTTTCAATGCTATAAACTTCTACCCCACACTTAAATATATTTTACTGTTATACAAAGCTGATCTGTATGACTGTTTGATATGATGATACTTCAAGTTATATAGAGAAACATATTTTTCTTAAATATTATTCTGGGTCATAATATAGAGAAAAGTTTAAGAATTCTGTAATAATCATTTCAAAGCTGTAAACCAGATTTTTCACAAAACGGACTTATATGTAACCTTGGCAATGGAAAGTCGGTAAATATCTTCCACGTCGTAATCACACTTTTTAAAAATCCAAACCATTTTTACTATCCGCAGAGATAAAATATCTTCTTAACCCTCCACAGAGTAGCACTCTGTCAAGATCTCCTCGACTCTCTCTTCACTCATCGACCCAGCATCGCATTTCATTTAACCAATTTGTCATAACAATAAGCGATTGTGAAAAGAATAGAATTCTATTGAAGACCTTCTTCACTTGGAAAATTTGAGTCTTGAACTTAAAACAATTGACTGTCAATCAAATATTTTTTCTTGAAATTTGAGGTCATTAAAGAAAAACATAATAATTATAGACTATACTAATCTATGAACGAGAAACAAATCGGGCATTGTTATTAAGATATTTTGATTTAATATTAGCAGAGACTTAGGGTGATCTTGGTTAGGATTTAGAATATTCTTTTGTAAAGAAAATAATGCCGTTTTATTTTAAATTACCCTTTTTATATATTGAGACCGAATTTCGGGTCGTAGTGTTATTGGAGTTGCATTTCACTTGTTCATTTCAAAGATGTCAGTGAGTTGACATAAACGGACACACTGACATACAAAAAGACCATAAGTATCTTGTGCATAAAACCTTAAGAAGATTAATTTGTCTCTATCAAAAACTAAACGTCTTCCAGTCAGTCTGCTAGTTTGTTTAAGATATTAAAACGTTGCTAAGTTAAAGCTAGTTATTGTTCATTGTCAAACAGAAAAATTAAAATTCAATAATTATTGACAAATCGATTTCTACAGATCAATATAATAAATCAATAAAACGACAAGTTATTTATTATAACTTTGATTATTCATCAATCTTTCTCACTTATAGAATTCTATATGCTCAGATGTTTGATTTCAGATATATCATTTCAAATTATTTTGCGATTTAAATGATATTCATTTCTTTATTTAGTTCGATCTGAACGACATTTTGATTTGATATTTATTGAATTTTGTCAAAGTTATTGTCATTTCGATTATCCTTAAAAATATGTTTTTTTTAAATAAATCCTTAATGCCTCTCTATTATAAATGCCTCTGTGTCTATCAACTAAAAATGCCTCTTTACACTGAATGCCTCTTCTCTACTATTAATATGTTCCCCCTGCTCGAAATAAAAAAAAATCATTTCAACAAACTATAAATCATTTCTACTTATTTCGTTTTAAATATTAGGAAGAAAACAATATAACAAGCTAAAATTTTGGAAATAGTATCTGATATCAGCCCAATGATAAAATGACGATTTTGATCCTAAAATATAAGAAGTAATAAAATAAATATTAAATATATAGAAGATAAGATATAAGTAATTAAAAGATATAATACTCATTATTTTTATCCATATACACATTAATATTACTTATCTCTTTATACTGCACATTACAAGGTGATATTTTTCTTCAATTTGTACACCTTTATCATAAACTGATATATTTATTTTGAAAACAAATCTGCAAATACGTTGCTTCTTTGGTTGTACGAGCAGGCGGTATCTTTGAAGTCGGAAAGATCAAAGGCATATATACTAATATGTTAATTAGTAATCTGGAGAGTATTCTTAACGATACCTGTAGTAATCTTAAAGTTGATTAATTCTATAATATTTTATTAATTTGTATTGTCTAACATATCTTTTAATTAACGTTTGCTCCTGGTACTTTATAACAGCTCCGATCGTTTTCAGTGATTCAATTTAAGGTTAAATGAATAACGAAAGCCTTAAAAGCCAATTTTATTTGACGCTTGTCCAATTCATTCAGTAAATTTGATAATCGAAACGTTGGGTACACGTGTCTGACATGGGGCGATTGAAAATTAATATTTGTGAGGCTATTGTCTTCAATAAATTTCTATTATATTGGCCTCTAATTATTTGTTATCGGACACCATTACCACTAAATTCCACACTTTTCTTCACACAAATTTGTTTGGATTCGAGATTTAATTTCGCCTGGTTACAGCAATGTTCGAGCCGCTGTCGAGTTTTGTAAGCAAGTTTTGTGTACACAATTTGTAAGTTGATAATTAATTTGGTCACAAGGGAAAATGAAATTAGAGCAGTGATGTGTGGTGTTCGATGGTTTTTACCATTTCAATCGCCTGCGACCTTTATCAAGCATGCATCCACACAATTATACAACAATTGATGAACAAAGCTTAAACGATTTTGTCTTTGTGAAGTAGCACAAGAATGCCCGGAGTTGGTGATAATTGCCAGAAAATCGTGCCGTAGCTACAAGAACCTGCAACTTGATTTCTGCGATTCTGGATAAAATGAGACGGAAATCGTGCTATTGTTAGGGTCTGTAATCAGTTCTATCGACTACAGGAATTGATTGGGATAGTAAACTTCTTTGGTGTTCTAATACGGAGATTTAGGTTCACCAAGGATACGACATGTTGTCTCAATCTGAAATAATCAGAAAGTAAAACAAAATCTCAGAGACTATCAGATTACAAGTCAATCGTCCAACAACCGCCATGTCAGCCTAACTTGATTTCTCTACTTAACAGTCTACTTTTGATAGAAACTACTCTTGTAATGACACGAGTAAACGTTTTATTTTAAATTTCATACTGGGTGGTTGTCATCATTTTAAAATCTACCAGTAAAACGACTGTATTCTTGAAAGTTCAGTTGGAATTTTGACCTAATCTCAATTTAACAAGATTTTTTCGGAACAAAATCTTTTGTCAACAAGATCATAAATTAAAATTTAAATAAAATGAATTTGGGAAAAAAGTGTCCTCACAAACTGGCAAAAATGTTCGGCAAAGAGATCTTACACTTTTGTCTAAACGGATTTAACCTTAGGCAAAACGGACCTCAACAATTTGTGTCATTGGTTCTATTTCTGAGGAATAGAAAATGCAGCAGTCTGTGAAACAAACATATTTTGTAAACAAGAAATCAAAACAAAAGTAATAAAGAAATACTGATAGATTTATTGAAGAAAATCGAAAAATATCTACATTATAATATGTGTAACAATGCTTTTTCGATAACAACATTTTGTTCGAAAATACCATTACAATGTTAACATGATGTTTTACAACGTTTACTAACCGCCTACCATTTTCTTTTTTCCATTTTCCTGTCGGATGTGACGGAAATGGCGCAAAGTATTACAAACTACTTCAAAACCTAGAACGAGACAACGATTATTAATTACTATAAAGCAATAAACTATTATTTATGAAAACGAAAAACGAAGCAGTATTTTACTATAATTTTGAAACAAGGAAAATCCCAGGAAAAATGAAAATCGATTGCTTTCGTTGCTATCTTTTCAAAGTGAAAAATATAAATCATTAAATATATAGCTGCTTTGTTTCAAGTAATGAAATGCATTTCTATTCACCAAATTCTACGTCTAATTTAAGAAAACAAAATTTATATTGATGTAATCGATGCTTGATTTGACAAAGAATCAAAATTATTTTGCCGACATCCTGAAGCTTTTTGAGAATTATTTTAAAATTTTGAAATATTTTGATTGGACATAAATTGTATTTTTAGAAAATAGAAACTGGTTGATTAAATTTGATAAAATCGATAATAAAAATGGGTTCGTGTTGACAAAATAAATCAGATTTCAAACAATAGATATAAGCCGAGTTCATAGAGTGAAGATCAATCTATAACTAAACATATTAGATTTTATTAATTCATTCCTTTGGCTGACTGGTACGATTAGTACAGACTAAATCATTTTTAAAATATTTGAAAATAATCTATATTTTAATATTGTGTTCAATATTAGGCGTACTTTTCAGCAGTATACCGGCAGATTCTTCTAGTTTAATTCAATTTATAATTTTAACATATTTTAATAAAACCATTACTTTTAGATACTAATTTCAAAACAGAAAGTATGAAGCATAATGTGGTTGTAAGGAAAGGAATGTTCTGTCTATTGTTTCTAGAAGTAACTTGTTACCTTTCAACTACCCTAATCTCTATCGTTTCCTTTGCAGCTGTATATTAAATTGTTCTATGTTTGATGATTATGTTATCATGTGTTCTTTCTGCAAATGGGATTCAAAATTATTTTCTAATTCCAGGTCGACCAGAAAAGAGTGGTCAGAAAACGAGACCCCAAATTCACAAATCATCCGATCATAAAACTACTAGGGTCCGTACGGTGCTGAATGAAAAACAGCTCCATACTTTACGGACGTGTTATAATGCTAACCCCAGACCAGATGCTTTAATGAAGGAACAGATGACGGAGATGACCGGATTGAGTCCCCGAGTGATCCGAGTATGGTTCCAGAACAAGAGATGTAAGGATAAGAAAAGGAGTATTTTCATGAAACAGCTTCATCAACAACACCAAGAAAAGGTAAGCAATATTCTACTTCCAATCTCTTTAAGACAGAACTAACAACCGAAGTACACTATACTGTATGGACATCATTGGCATACTATTTACATGAAAAGCATTATTACATTATTGCATTCTGTGCTATTTTTGAAGTTCTGAAAGAAGTGCTTTCAATATGTGGGGTGATTCTCTTTAGCCACGTTTTAATTAACAAACAAGTCACAACTTTGCGTAACGATTCAAAATATTAGGGACTATCATACTACTTTGAAGCTTCAAACTTCTAAGCACCATCGATGTATATCAGTCAAAATCTACAGGTACAGGACTCCAGAGCACCACATGCTGTTATATATTTATAGTACATGATAATATTTCATAAATAGGCTAATTAGATTGACCCTTCTCCATATACACATCTACATTAGACATAATATCATTAGATAACTTATAAAAATACGGTAACCAGCTCTTTTATATCGGAGATATTATTAGTATACCAATCTCTCCACTGTTAAAGATAAAATAAACATATCGTAATAATTATAACATGTCAACAGCCTCTTGTGCTTATACTTAAAAATCTGAAACATGAAGAGTTCTCTTGTTAGACGCTTAAGTCTTTTGATTAACAATCGTTTTATCCTTTAGCAAAGTCTTCTCAGATTTGAACAACATAACTTGCCTTAAATTTGTTGATGTTTTAAGATCTCTTCCGGAATGAAGAAAGTTTTTTCAAATCTACTTTTGAAGCTGGGGATATTAACCTGTGCAATTACGGAAAAGTACAACAGATCAAGTTTTGAGTAGTGGATTGATCAAATTCGCGAAGCTATTGTTTTTTAGATGTCCAAGAATAAAACCAATTTCTAACCGAGTTAGTCCAAAAATGTTAGCAAAGTTTCATTTTCATGTATATGAATCGGATCTTTTTGACGATCTGTTAACTTTCTCAGAATATCTTATTTTATGGCTGTATACATCTGTATTAGTTTTATTTTAATCTAATAATAATATCAACAGTGCAATCATCTAGGTCAAATATCTATGTCAAGACAACCTGGGGATGGGTTCTTCCTGTTTCACTCTGTTTGCGCCATGAAACAGTGGTTCTCAAAAAATAAATTTTGATTATCAGTTACTCGCGTTAAACTCTACAACCGTCCTGCTGAGTGTCGGTCTCTCACCAACGCGGTTATCTCTTCATCTGAAATATTGTGTCGACATTGGTTTGATATCTTACTAGGATGCTAGACTCGAATATTCTTGTCATATTTCTTTTAATAGCTCCTGACACCCAGACGTTCGTAATAACTTTATTAAAAAAGGGTAAATACGATGATCTATTTTACTACTTGCTATTTCTATCCTTTGTTCTATTTATGATCTTATAACTGCTGTTCACTGAAACACTCGTAAGGATTTAATAATGTTATAGTCCAGCATTTGTAGTTTTATTACATTCGAAAGGAACTTAGTGACTATTTATGACTGTAGTTTGTTGATGGCACAAGAGGCAATGAAAACCTAAAACCTCATAATATCCAGTCTATGATAAAATTAATATTATTATGCTGACAGGACGATCGTTGTAAGGTATTCTTGGTGTTTAGCTTTGCGTCAGATGGTTAAAAAGAATTTTGTTGGTACATACCAATGACGTCTATATAAAGGCCTAACGTTATATATAGACGTCGTTGATTCGCATACGCGTACGAGTTGTTTTGAAATTCCTAATTCGTACCCTGTGGTTAATCTAAAGGTGATCAAATGACTAAAGCGTAACCTTCTTATCACCATGAGAAGAAAATAATATAATTGAGGTCTAAAATTGTTCTTATCATAAGGTTTATTATGATAAAACTCAGTTAATATACTGTGTTATTAAAAGCATTGTCAATATCGCGAATTTAATAAAGCTTTCGAAATTTTGGAAATATGTGATACAGATATCACTTCCTGGAGAATTCCTCTTTAAAATCTCGGAATCACATCTTTTTAATTCTTGCTATTAGTGAGCTACATAGTTTTAAAAGCTCAGGTGAATACTTGAAATTACGGTTCATCACTGAAACTTTAGTTGAATAATCAAATCAGCAGTCGACCAATTTTCTGTAATCTGATCAATGCATAATAAGTTAGATAACAATTTTCTTAATCCATGTGCATCGTGACAAGATTATTTCACAACATTTCAAAAATTTCAAATATCTTTGATTTTGTAGCACTTTATTAGTGTTTAAAATACTCTCCCATGATTTAAGACTGTTTTTATCAATTGAAACATTAAGTGTAATATCTAGGCTAACGTTCAAGTAAAATTGCAGGTATAATACACAGCAATTTTCCTTAGTCTCTTGGTTATCTCCTATTACATTTGATGTAGTTTCTAATCCCTAATATCTAACTAAGCGTCGTGCTGTAATTACAGGTTTTATTGTAGTCAGATTCCAGGCTAATCTTCTACACTATATTTACTATCATAATCAACCCTAATTTCCACATTTCATTTCCTTCGCTTGTGCCACGATAGTTTTCTCTTGTCCGCTTCGTCTCAGCATAATTCACATAAATTACCCCTCTTCTGCCTTTTAATAAGCCTTTCCGATGCGTGTCTGAGGACAACTTGGTATTGTAAAGGGAACTTAGATCTGTAAATATAGCTTATTAACGGTAATAGCTGTAATATGAAGAAATTAAATCACAAGTTGAGACCCAAACACTCACAATAACAACCACCATTCGTCATCTTCTATTGTTGAATTTCCCCCATTACATCCGCGTCGCGTGCCCAATTCGGATGAAATCTTGTGAACCCAACACCAAATTACCTCGGTCGTACACTTTTCATGTTTCCTCACACGAAACCCGTTTAAAGCTAATAAAAAGATCAAAACTCTTTAATTTCTCACGCACTGGCATCAAATCTAATTAACCATGCAGATTTTCTCAACTTCAACGGGTCAAAATCTTTTCGAGGACTGAAAATCGTAGCTGTTGATGAAGATTGAAGAAGTATTGACTAAATGTTGGTTGACTATTTAAATAATACAATAAACCTACTAGAAAATGTCACGTTGATTATTCAAGTGCCATTGTAGCCCTATTAAGATGATTATTGATGAAAAATAACCTATAAAATGTTTTTCTTTACGCCTTGCAGAAGAGGAGAGAGCCTCTTCAGATTTTGGTGCAAACAAAACATGACACAGATCAGAAACTAAAGAAACGTTCAGGGCTAAAACGCATGTATGGTTTAGTTTAATACTGTATAGAAAATAAAAAAAGTTTTTATTTATAGCAATTAACATGTCAATATGCAAATTTCGCCCAGGTATAGCTAAAATTATTCGTGATGCGTAAGGACCAGTAAAGAATGACATCAAATTGAACAAATTTATGAGACAACAATCTGAAAGAATGTTAATTAATGCGTTTCCGGTTGCGTACAAATATATTAACTTAGTCTATCATGCGTATAGATTTTATTTTAATCTGAAAATCTCAAAATTTATCCAACCACATATGATGTTATATATAATGACATAGTACAAACGGAGCGAATTAAAAACAGTAGGAAATGTAATTATTTCACTTGGCGACTCTGTCACGTTCCAGTGCTAACCAAACGAAAACTAATGAATTCTGGGTAAACTCAGGAAATGATGAAAATCAACGAAGCAAACATATATTAGTATATAGTATTATCTGTTTATATGACTTTATCGATTACGCTTTCGGTTTGTCATCGTTTTCAATAGTAGATCAGATATTATACTTACAAGGCGAAAATTGTGGATTAACTAATCAAGCATATTATTGGATTTGAAATGAGAAAAAAAATTCTAATTCTGAAATGAAGCTTGCGAAATTAAATTCAATTTTCTGTAAATTTGTTTTGAATGTTATTAATAATTTGCAGTTGATTTCTCATGGCGATTTGATTAGATGTAAATAATTGTTCGAGATTATCAAGCCGAGCCGTTTTAATTTCCTCATTCAGTTCAACCACCATTCAATCGACTTACCATTTCGTTCCGTTATAGCAGGAAATTAAGAAATGGTCTTATGGAATTATGTCTTTTACTCGACTAATTAAAAGCAAATTGTTGGCGCTAGTTATTGTTTGAGGGATTACACGACCAACAATCATCTGTTTCTAACGTACACATTATTAGAAATTTACCGTTCCCAGAATGTTTCAATACTACAATAGCACAAACCTATTCAAATTGAAGTCTTGTTTCTGCTATTTATTCCAATGCTATTGTTCTTAATCTATTCCACTCGTCGAATGTTGCTCCATTTATACAGCTAGTTTCATTAAGAATTTGAATGAAATTTTCTATTTACATGCACTAACTGCTTTTGTAACTTGTGAATAATTCACTGTGTTGGTCTTGGGAACCTGGTCTGTTGACGAATACATGGACATAATAGTGAATAATCATTGCAAAATCATTTGTTACTAGAACCGTTTCATTTCGATCAATCGTTTAAATTTAGATTTAATTTGCATATACCCTTCTGGACTGTTTATTGCAAATGTATATCATGTTTCAGCTGCCCAGATAACGAAATACACGTAATAATGTCCAATTCACGCATTGTAAGCCTTTTGATCCAAGGCATATTTGTGTTTAAGTAAATCTATTTTATCTACGCTTTCGAATCTTCGAATCATTTTTCCTTTAGTTTAATTTAGATTGGGATATTGAGAATGTTCCTTCAGAAGGCCGTAATTCGTTGTGATATGACTAGAATACAATAAAGTTATCCAATGCAATATATAGATTAGATATTCAAAATTAAAGTGGTATCTACAGTGTCATTGTGTAACCTATTCCATTAATTCTTACAATGCTCAGTTATCAAAAATAGCATTTTCAGAAGAAAAAAAAACATTTGTTTAAAATGCTAATTATGAAATGAACTTACGGAATAAAAGTTTAATTTATTTTAGTATATATATATATTTATATACCTCCCACGCTTTCGATGGAATAATTTATCAAATAGCTAATTTGATTCCTTTTCTTTCCGCCCACAACTTAATTTTTATACATAAAAATATTTTCGAATTATGAAATGTACGATTTCGAAAATTCTAATCTAGACATGATCTTAGTAATACGTCAGATTAATTTCAATCATATATTCAGAGGTAATCTACTCATAATAGCTAAGGTTTAGTTAGACAAAAAGAAAAAAATATTTTTATATCTGAACGTTTTTATATATATTTTATCTACATTTTTTCAAGAGTAACAGCACTCCCCTTATAACATGTAACATGCCAAAACTACTTTTCGTTGAAAATATACGTCAAACTTTAAGTGTTTATTTCAAGACAATAGCCTTCAGGAATATTTAAGTTCCTGAAAATTAAAATTAAGACTAAAAAAATAAAAGAATAATATTTGAATAAAGCTTAAGTTGTATTATTTTTGTTGAAAAAGCCAGCTGTTTTAAAGATAATTGAATGATAAAATATAATCATTGAAATCGATGCCTGGAGGTGTCGAAATCTTGTACGAGTTCAAATCTACAATTGTACAGAAGTAAAAATTATTACATACTGGCGTAAAGGTGATCATTTCAATCAGTTTTATAAATACAGGGGAGGAGAGGGGCAGATTGTTATTCTTAGATCTATTGTTGTCGTTCATCAGTCGTTAGTTTCAAACAAAAGTCGGGACGTATAGAGTTCGGAGTATGCCCCGGGGACGAGCCATCCTCCCTAGTTATTAGGGTGTTGATTATAGTAGCGAGCCCGACCGTCAGTATAAACATCTGTCTCGAGTCCCAGGGCAGTACGCCACACTACCTGAAAATTGTTATTATTATTTAAGAACAATCACCGTGAATACACTAATTGTCTACCGTATCCAACATTCAAACTGATAGTTAAGCATCCGATCATGTTTAGATTTCAATTTTTAATCTAGGCGCCTGGTACAATGGAGACACGTATTATCATCTAACAAGGTCATATTTATATATTCTAAATATTTTTATCTACAATTCCATTTTGTAAAACGCTTAAAAATAAGTTTTGGATATAAAGTAGGTCTTTATGTCCGTCTTAAGAATTAGAATTTCCATTTCAGGGAATTCCTACTGAAACAATGAAAAGTTAGAGAAATAGGCTTTGAAACATAGACTTTTCTTTGTTTTTATTTTTAAAACTTGAAGTCCAAGAATCACGTAATTGTGCTTCAAAACAACTTGGTCTATTTTAAGTTGAGACCAATCTCCTTATTGCAGCCATTGTTCTTGAGCAAAAACACATGTTTTCTCTAATCTGCTGAAAAAATATCCTTTGTTGTTTAAGTTTTGAATATTTCTATATTTGGGCATGGAATAAAAGGTGTATTTCTTAACCCGATTCGATTAATAACAAAACGCCAACGTTCGAATGATTGCTTAAGTAACGTAACGTTTTGTTCAATGATATAATGGGGAGAGTACTAACGTAGGAAGGAATTAGTAATGTGACTTAGTCTGAATCATTTAGACGATTTTTCAGAATATCTCCAAATCACGATTTTCATACTGTCGTCATAAAATGATATTAAACTATTTTAAAATACATGTTATTCATTCATGATTATTACCACATTTTATCCAGAAATACTCACAACAATCTTTTTTTTGTTGTTAATAAATTGTTTTTAATCCTTCATTTATTTCATTAGTACCATTTCATTATTTTAAATTCTATTGCTGAAACTAATGTTTTATAAACGTGTAGACGTTGAAAAATAAATTTCTGGAAAAGCCCAATTCCTAATATGTGAACTTGTTTCAGCAACAAACCAAAATGTTATTGTTAAATAGATTTCAGTAGGTATTGTGGTCAAAATTGTTTAAATATACAAACATTTAAAATTAAAAATTGTATAATATTGGCTAACTGAGACTGTGTCGCTAAGAATCATCCTACTTATTGTCTTGTGCTCTACTGATAATTTTCTAAAACACTATTTTATCGTTGTGATTTTCTTATCTTTTCAGCATGTTAACGGTTTGGGTAGACCATTAAATGGTGTACCGATGGTTGCTACTAGCCCAGTTCGTAATGATGGCAGTGGTATGCAATCAAACCAGGTTGACGTTCAGAGTTATCAGACACCATGGAAGGCTCTAAGTGATTTTGCAATGCAAGGAGACATGGATCCTCACAACGCTCCTTTTAGACAATTGGTGAGCAGTTTTATTGGGTCAAATGAAGAGGATGACACTGTTGTATATATATAGAAGCAGGTCTAAACCAGCCGAATCGGACCACCCCACGGTAAACTGGTGCTTATTACCTACACCCTACCTTTAGATAGGCCATTACACCGGTACGGGGTGGTATAAATCATACCCACTCCAATATTATCACCGTCCACATCATTTATAGCTTGGTTTAGTCCTGCTTCTTTTTATATTTTAGTGTTGTTTCTTTTATTTTATATTTATTATATGTTAGTTACGCACATTTATTTGCTTTTTTTATTTTACCCTCGACTGACCCAGTTTTATTTGGACCCTGCCCCGTTGTTAACTGCGCAGAGTGCCACATGGACACGGTAGATATCATTGACCTTGTTCGAAAGTAGCATTCGTGATTACTGGTGGATACAACACACCTATAGATGTTTGGAGGGCCATAGTACAATTTGTAACTCCATTGTCCTGAAATTTATTTGTCTGCGACGTATGATTTAATTCATTCGTTTTCTCCTTTGTTAAAGAACCAGAATTGAAGCACATATGAGCACAATACTAGATCGATTAAACGCCCTTCTTTTAGCTTGATTTTTTACAGAATGCTATTGATATTGTATTATTTCAATAGATTATTTGCTTTATCGATCGTTACCAATTATTCAATGGCCAATAGTATTTTTATAACTTTGATTTTTTGCGTAGATTTGCGTATTGATTTACGTCTGGGTGATATTTCTATAGAATCTGGTTGTGTCATTGTTTACCAGGAACGTGAGAAGAACTTGACCCATTTTCGTCCATTATTTACCTGAAATCCCCCTTATATAAGCCGGAAATACTTCACCACTTGCTTTATATAGTAACAGTACTAAAGCATGAAAGGGACTTTCAAAATAAAATAACAGAGAGTAATTCAAACGTGAATAAACGTGGCATTCATTGTTTCAAAATATTCAATATAGCATTCAATATAGTATAAAATCCCTGTTAAAAAAACTTAATATGCCCACGTCACTGGCTATCAAAGGATATTGCTAACAGCATTATTTCATACACTTCGATTTCAAGCTGGAGATTTTGTAAAGTGTTTTTTGAATATATTGATTTACATATTTATGGGTTTCTTTTTGTTTCTCTTCAGATGAATACGTTCGATCCGATGCATCAAGGGTGTATGAATATGAATGGCTCCTCACCGGAAACGGACCCTATGCTGCAACATCCGGGGTACATGCACACTGACGACATGCCGAGCTCTGTTAATTCCGACTTTCCTCGGACACCATCCGATCTGTCGAGCCCTATAAGTCAGTGATGAGAAATATCTCGGAGGCGATAAGGCTAAACAACAAAATATACCTCAGCGTACCGAGTGGCTGTTTGGAAGTGCTATATTTTCCCTACGTTAACGATGAATAAGTCACTCGGTATTGTGTGGAAATAATGAGATCTCGAACCCTTGAGTTCAGTGATGCTGTGGACAATGAAGGAGACTGAAATATGAAAACTGCAAGTTGGAAAAGTTGAGAAAATAGATTCGGGGTTGACAATATTGTTGTATTCAACTGTTTAGAATTGTGAAGTAGTGTAAATACGGAGTCATTATGTTTTAACTCATTCTTCATCAGACCATTTTGAATCATTTATAGCAAAGCTTTTACTAGTAAAAAAACGTTAACCAAATTTCTAGGTTATCCTATGTGATATCGAGATCAACCACTGAAATTGTTATGGTAAACTACAGAAGGGCAGGTCGCATTTTGAATTTTTTGATTTAATCAAAATTTATACAATCTACTTAAATCTTTAAATTTCCCGCCATTTTTTATTATAGCAGATCGTTTTTTGTTGTTGATATTTGTTGACTATCTAAATTTATAAAAAAAATAATTATTTTGTGTGAGAAAATATTGTAAATATTTATATAAATATAAAACATTTCGTGTTAATAATGTTTATATCTCCTTTTATTTTGTGACGTGAAAGTTGACAATATAGTTGTATGGTCGACATCACTGTTCAATTCCTCTATTGTGGCAATCTGTGTTTGACTGTCTCTCCTAACGTACAGCACAATCTGGCTTTTTGTGATATTGTAGTTCTCAGTTCGGTTGAATCCAATTTAGTGCCATTTTGTCCAACATGTCTTATTATTATTTTTACCATTTTGTCACGTGACGCGTGTATGTGTCTACACTATAAATTTTATTTAACTTATGCAATAAAAGCGTAAAAAGTTATTTGTTATACTCCTTAGAATGTATAAAGTTTGACCCTTTATATGTATTTCCAGTTTCTTTTTTCCTTTTACGAATTTCGATTATCCTGGAATATTTGGTTTTCAAGATAAATACTCATATGTATTGCAATTCTCAGATGTATTATAGATGAACAGTTTAGGAGCAAATTTATTAATGCATTAAACGAGAACTGTCTTTTAAGCAGCATAGGCCCTTTGGAGAAGTCAAAATCGGTCCTCAAACAATTGATATATTGGTATATTGGTATATTCAAAAATACAGAGTCAGGATCAAAACCTATTCTATTCCTAAGAAATTTGGATCAGGGACCTACAAATGGTTAGATGCACAAGGAAACTACTCTCAATAATAGTGCTGAATGTACAAGACACCAATTTCTAATGATTATTGATGAAAACAAATGTACATACGTGTGCTTGGAATTTTTTTTTCTTGATTTAGAAAGCTATCATTTGCTGTCTTGATAACTCAATCTAAATTCTGACAGCCGTCATTCATCGATACATTTTTCAAATTTCAAACTTGTTGAAAGATTTTATCAAATTAAAATGATGGAATCCAAATTTAGATATTGATATCACCAGTTACCAGACTCTCTTTTGGATAAAACAATTTTGATTGGGTTTTAGATAGTGAAAAATATGATTTATTTGACGTTTTAAATTCTTAGAATTTTATATTTTGAAATATCATACAGAGAGATAAATTATGTGGAATTTCAATGGAAATAATATAAAAGATAACTAACATATTAGAAGAAATGTTAACAAGAAAGGGGAAAAAAATGAATCTTTTTTCGTCTCTGGATAAGCTTATAGTTGACCGAGGCATTTGTAAAAATTTCATCTTTTACATTTCTGAAAAAAAGATTAACAAACTTTAAAATTTGCGTCCAAGAAAGAATTTTAAAATTCACCTTTATTACTGGCAACAACAAGATACGAATTTATTTTAATAGTCAATCAAATTTAACCTCTATCTTTGTGATGAAAATATATATAAAACTGCATAAAATTTTGTAAATGATAGAATCAATCCAGTAATGAAATATTTTTAATATGGAATCAGTCATTGTTTTCATTTCTGATGGAATTTTAGAATATTGTCAGCTGGAAGATGGACTATGGTGAAAAATAAATTCCCGAAGCGTTACTCGACTGACGTTTTCCAGGAGGCAGGATCCACAAACAGGCGAAACTAGTCGATAAAATACATCAATAATTTGTTAATCTGCTAATGGACTCTCAATTTCCGAATCTCGGGTGAATAGAAAAGCTTAATGTAAAGTAACACATCAACTCTCGGGCTCTACACGTCATACTTGATAACGTTTCCAATTCTGCGAGGTTTTATTTGTACCAGGATTTTATAGATCTTGTCGATCTTTTCTCTTACCGATTTTCCACAATTTTATGCTAGTTATTTGTCGGGCACATAATTCTGAAAATTTAGGATTTCCTATTTTTTTTTTTAGTTTTAATCCGTTTGTATAAAAACTTTTTTAAAATTATAAACCTTTCTGAATGATTCTATTTATGTTTGAGTTGAAGAGTTAATTCTTTGATTCAGTTACCAAAAAAGAATGAAATTCAACAGAAGAATCGGCCTCCGTTTCTTCAGTTTGAGAATATTACAAAGACGCACTTCATAATTAGGCAAAGGAAAACCCGTTTTTTAATCGGAGCAAAAAACTCAGCATAAAACAAGATACACAATACGAATGAATGTATCGTAATATCAAACGATCGGAATTTGTCAAAACATCAAAATATATTCAAGCTAAATATTGTGATATTTACTGATTTTATTTATCGTTCAAATACACAGCTTCTGTCTTCAATTCACACACAAATATCACAAATATCACTCTGTTACCATAGCAACTGATACTAACAATATTCCATAAGAATACTCGGTGTAAAACAAGATAATGTCAACTTTGGGAATCAGTTTCCATGGATATCATCAATCTTATTCACGTAGATCAGCATAAATCTGATCTAAATCCGATCATTTAAATACATCACAATGAAAAAAACACGTTTTTATAGAAATATACTAAACCCAAATAAAAGTACCACATGACACAAGTAAAAGTAATGCATCGCGACATATTCTTTTTGATTTATCTCAGGACGTTTTTTCAATATAATCAGAATTGCAATTTAAAAGCAAATAGTGATGAAATTGATGAACACAATCAGACAACAAAACATATAATTTAAAATAATTTATAAATATTCTTGCCTCATCAAATATCTGAACTCTGTTAACGTTGTATTATGGGCTGTTTTGATGAACAGAGACAGTGATTCGCGGGAAAAATACATCTTATTAATATTTTCTTATTTTTTATATATATATTTAGGTGTTTCCCTTCAGAATTTAGACTTTAAATACATTTTGATCAAGTCCTTATCTTTTGCAAAGGGGGCTAAAGGCGTCTAGGAACGCGATTAATTGTCATCTCACAAGACTCTCAACTCCTGATAAATTCACGCTGTAAATGCAGACATAGTATTTCCATATATAATATATTATAAACTACTGCAATGAACCGTTATTCACTTGAATATTCATTTCGAGTTTAGATCAATTGGACTTCTTGAAATACCTTTCATCTATAATTAAATTGAAACTTTAATCATTGAAGCGACACTAGGAGCAAATATTGCTTGGTATTTGTTCTAAGAGTGCTTCCATGTTAAATATAATACAGTCTTCATAATATATTTATAAATCTTCGCTCTTTTAATATCGCTATCTCAATAGCATGTCTAAACTATTCATCTTATCTTTAACAATGGTGATATTGGTTTTCATATGGTGTAGTCTCTTATTCTAGCAAGATGGTATATGAGCGATAAGCACCTCAGGGATTATAATAGGGTTTATTGATCTAGATTGTATTTCAGGAAAAATATAAAACTTTAATAAACTGCATAATCGGACCTTCATCACTAACAAGAGGAACCTATATACAATATATTGAGAATGAGATATTTACATAAAAGGTACTTTAAAACCCAAAAGTTACTCTACTTCAATCAGGTGTCAAACAATTAATAGTGTCTTCACTAAACATATCTTTCGCTGTACATTTTCATTCTTTCAAAATGCATCTATCATATCCATAACATGATATTTGACTTTAAACACAATCAACTACCAAAAATTCCCAACCTAATCATTAGGGTTGGTGATATGATTAACAATAATTAGTGACATACATGTAGTTCAAACTTTTCGTTAATTTTACACTTGACGTCTTTTGTAATATAATATCCTAAACATTACGTGTATCTTTAAATATAAGATATATTAGAAATAAGAATTTTGAGAGATGGCTCGATAAGATACAGGAGAGAAGCTGGTCTAAGATGGAATGATAAAACAAGTAATGGAACGAGAGAAGAATTAGCATGAAAATACTAATTTTGTGTATTGTATAAAGTCAATGTTGCGCATCATTGAGAGTTATTGTACATGTTTCAGTCTACCACTCTATATTATTATGATGTTTATATGGAAGGTTTTTAATTAGAAATTGATCTAATAATCAATACCTTCATTTCCTTTAATTAATCAACCTTCAAATATATTCTTTAATATTCCAAACATCATGGTCCTTCATATAGACGTCAATCCAAAGGTTAAAATGCTAAGTCATTTTCTGAGGTACTAAAAAAATCCGATAGCAGTCAACCATCTTACAAAGACACATTGCACATAATCGAATATCATGAGGCATAAAATAGGACTCCCTAATTCTGAACTTCATGTCTGAAAAACAGGTTTTATTAATTTGAAACTTTTAACTATATATTTATATGTATATATCTGTGAGGGTCTGCTTAGATATATAAAGCCATGTTTAAATTCAAAGAAATCCAGCACCGTCCTTTAGTTGAACAGCGAAAGTAAAGAGCACCATAGTACAGGAAGATGTTCAAGTTGTTTCACCAATGTTAAAGGGTAGCTGTAATTATTTATGAATGTTTGAAGATGTTTGTTTGATATTTATTTTCAAATATATGAACCTGAATATGACAAGAATATTATCTTGATCATTCTAGATTGAAAACAGTGGTAAAAAAACTTGTTATAGACACGCGATTATAATTAAAGAGGTATTGAAATGAAAGTGTTAGAGATGACTTGTTGAAAGTTAAAATAATATAATTAAGATTGGAGAAAAACCTCGAGATAAAAGACAGTTCCTGTAAACCGACAGATGAAAAACAAATTAACGTCAAAAATATGTAATTTTACGTCTTAAAACACGAGTAGCATTCACATTAAACAAATACTCAACAAAAACTCACAAATATTGAAAAACATTACCGTATCGAAAAAAAATACCAGTAGAGCAATGTTTCAAAATTATTCAAAATAGAATCTTAAAAACAAAAATATTTTCATTATTACTAAATACTCTCAAAAATACTTGAAAAGAACGGTAGAAAAATATATTATCTTTTTAACAAAAATAGATTGAAAAGAACATTTTCCGGTTGGATTTTCTTAATGGTTGGCAAACGGTTTTTAAGTATTATTTATGAAACAATAGTCAGAGAATAAAGACACATATTGATTCAGAAAAACAAAGTAAAAGTAGACTCTCAATTCTGCCTCAAGTCCAATAAATAAGCTTTTAATGTCTTTATTTACCTTCAATCTGATGTTTGTAACTGGAATCTCTAACAGAATATCATACATAAACATTTTATAGCATCATTTACTCTGCTTTTCATTGGAATAAATCTATTAAACATATCATAGCCTTTGGTGCTCATGTCTACGAGCGGATACAAGCGGGATGGCACAAGCTCTCCTTTGAAAAGAAAAAAATCTTATTGACAAATTAGTACTTAGAGTGTATTCATTGAAATGCTCAATTCCAAGATTAGACAAATCTAACGCTGAAAAGAATTGTGTGATTCAAATTCAAATTTACACTAATAGTAACAGATCCAAACACATGACTAAGAACGTTTCTACATAATACAAGATCATTAAAAACAATATAACAAATTAATGTAACAAGGCATACTAAATGTCCATTTAAAAGTTACGTATTTGTGGTTTAAAAATAACCACTGTAACTCTGCACTGCAAATTATTAGAGTCAACACTTTAAGAAAACCTATCAGAATATTATTAGTCTATTCAAAATTTGAAGATTGTTAAACGATAAAAGCCGAAAATTTCTAGTTTCATTTCGGAGAATATTAAAGTGGGCCTATCAAAAACTTGTTTTCGTTTTTCGTGATAAATCACCAAACAAGTTCACAAATATAGTGAAATTGGAAATCGAATCAATTTTTTTTTTTTGAAGTATTTAATTTTGTAAACGGATGGTCGGTGAAGCCGTTTTCTAGTCGATAACTTAAATACTTATCCTTATTTTGAAGACTTTGCCGATTCCGTTCATAAACAATTTGCATGAAAATGTCAAACTAGGAGTTTACGTTTCACAACAAGTTATACGAGTCTGGGTAATTATTATATTATTATGGCTCCAAAGACAGTTTGACGTTTACAGTAAATAAAGCGGAAGAATTTCATATTTATTTCTAAAATTTCTGGGAAAATGGCATTTGGATTAAGAAAATTATCTTTTTAAAAGAAGTTAGTTTTAGTACAGGATATACTTTTGCGTATCACTAGACAAAGTCACTATAGTGAGTATCATCGAATTTGGCATCTTAATGTATATGGACAGACATAACCGTTTAAAAAGTATGATTTTCCTCAGTTTGTTTCTCAATATTTGAAAAAAATCACACAAAAAATTATTTAACATGTTAAGATATAAATCAAATTTTTTCTTAAGAAGTAAAGTATTTTTTTTATTAACATGAATTGAACTTATTCGTGAACTTTTCTCTCATTTTTTCATCTGAGAACCGAATAATTTTTACAGCTTTTCCCATAAAAACTATTTTTCTCATAAACCTTTATCTATTGTAAATCGTGATAAAGATATAAGCTTGTAAGAAAACTTATATTCATGTATAGAGAGTGAAGGTTGTTAGTAAAAGTTTATTAATGTAAACGGGGTGAGACAGGGACAACCTATGACACCCTCATTATTTTACTATATTATAAATGATATCAGTCAAATTGTACCGTGTATTATTAATAAGTACTAACTATAGTACTTGTATTGTCTTACATGATATTTTACATCTACCTACAAATTTCTTTACATATATTTCCACTGCCAACATATTTTATAATAGTCTTATTAGTAAGTTGAGGTTTTATGACAATGAGAATCTTGTGTTTGTTTTGACTTAATTACTAATGCCAAAACCTATTGTTATTTTTTTACTTTCACGTTATTTGAGGAAAACTTGTAATAATCATCGTGTCGTTTCTGTTGTGTACCGGAGGTATGACTCGCAAATACAAATTATACTTCGCATAAATCTACAAGTACATGATCTACACTCTGAAAATGTGCCTTTATTTCTTCACTCCTTTTAGCTGAATGTGAAAATACATAACCCATTTATCTCATTACTCAAGGTACAGAAAAGGGAGAAATATTATTAAAATCCTTTTAATACAGAACGCTAACATGTATAGTGTATATTCGGTCGTTTGTTCTAATGCTCTTTCGGCTTAAATAACTAAAGCTGCAGAGTCTGCATATTATAAATTTCCTTTTAGCTAGTTAATATTTAGATATCCATATTTATAACCTAGAATTCTTTCAAATATTATCTACCGGTCTTGTACTGTAACAATGAAGCTGCTGCACAGTCTGTTAACATGTCAATGCTTTCCCAAGTGACTCCCAATCATAACTAAAGCAACAATGCCACCTGGTAGAGGTATTTTCATCTTGGTTCAACAGCCTACAAATACGCATGGATTCAATATTCCCTATTATTTTCTGTCATTATATAATTAACATGTTCATGGCCTAGGGACATCTAGTTAGTTGTTACGTTAATACTTTATTACAATACAGGTGGAAATTGGTATAAAATTTACCCCTGGGCACAAAAACTTGTAACAACAATTTTCTCTCCGATACTTGCCAATTGTTTGTGTCTGATAACAGTTGAATTGCTTCAATACTTTCACGAACAGATTAAGAAATAACCATGTAATTCTGACCCTAGGTTTTAACTTAAACAAATTACTGTCCGTTCAAATTGAACTATACCAAACCACTTCAAGTAATTCATTGTTTTTAAATCGTATTAGAAATCGTGTGAAAAATCCATGTCGTGTTGATTTTACCTAACTGGTTCGTTTACTTCTTTCCAAACACATTTCAGAGATGAAAGGAGAGTATAGACTTGATGAACAATGGAAGAACAAGATTATCCATCAGTACTATTACATCACAATTGATTTGTAGTCCGAGTCATTTTGGCAGTCAGACAGAGAACGCAGGTGAATCAGCAAACATGGTTCATCAGTTATAAGATAAGCTGTGGAAACTATTCGTTCTCCAAACTACGTATATGCAATTTTAGAAGGCAACGTATCCCCGCTTACAGCTCTTATTAAATGAAAGCAAAGTTATAAAAAATGTCGTTGTCGGCATCACAATATCATTAACGCACTGAATAAATCATGCGATTTTAACTACAAACTGGTGCTAATCCATACAATTACCAATGGTTCTACTGGAACTACAGTAGTTTCCACCATGTATTATTGATGCTCAAAGACCACACGTGTTGAGTGGGGAATGAAATCTGTTTTCAGCCAGGACCTAGCCTTAATACAGGGTATTTATTTGCTATGTAAATCATTAATGTCGGATTAAGTATGTATTGTCTATCTACCCCTCTATCGTCGCCATTCCCATCAATTTGTTTAATGAGTGGCTAGTTTAGGAGGGTATGGACGGACAGTTTGGGTAGATGGTAAATCAAGATAAACTTCAGATTAATATCAGATAGCCTCGAATATCAGGGGAACACAACGGGCACGGTGGTAATCTAAGAAAGCACAAAATCTTTAACGGGCATGTGCAGTAATGGGAATCGTTTATAATATTTTCCCTGAAACATGACTTTTCTGCTGAATGATGTATTTATACTCTCAAACTACCATGGCGTTATAACTAAAAATAAGTTATTTCGCGAAAATATGGTAAATAATCCATGCTTTGATGGTACTTATAAACCATAAAAGGATTGTGAAATTGCAGATTGATAACTTTGGCTTGAATAAGACTTTTTCCAAGCTTCATAGTCTACCCGGTTGTTCAAAATTCCCACATATGAATATAAATGGCTACTGTAAGGGCTTGAGATCTTGAACGAAAAAAGTAAATTTCCAGTGTCATTAAAAGGAACAACCTCTTGTCAAAACTACGTCAGTATTAAACACAATTAATCAATTTATTATATTGAACCATCAAAAACCATGTTCAATGAAGTATATAAACATTATTGTCTATTTAGTGGCATGCCATTTTATTTTTTAATGTCACTGATTTTTAACTGTCAATCACAAAATCATATCTTATTTTCACACGTGACCTGCTCGTTAATATGACAGTGTTTGTCACGAGTGTGATTTATAAGGCTAAAGGAGGTTGTTATATTAATGTGATTATAATTATATACACTATATGATAATAAGGTGTTTAAGAAATGATATTTAATGTAAATATGATAAAATAATAATTTTTAAGCGTCGTTAAATACTTAATGATATTTTTTCTGTGAATAGTTATATAAATAATGTCTTAATTCGCCTTGAAAATGCCTAAAATAACTTTAATTTACATCGTAAAGAAACAAGTCTTTTAATATTATGTTTGACAGGAAATTAATTAAGTTTCAAATGCTATTCATGCTATGTAACTTTCTTTTTTTGGGCAGTAAATGGCCAAAGATACTTTTCACAGATATATTACTGTGTAATATTTGCCCGGTTTTTTTCTGTTGACAGAGAGAAAGTTTAATGTAACCACACCAATACACCTGTAACGGTAGAGACTATTGACAAATGCAAAAAATGACTGTCGAGCTCTCTGAATTGTTATAATTAAGAACGTCAAAGTAATAAAAATTGGATTAAATATGAAATATTAATTAATCAATTAATCCTTTGATCAATATAGAATATAAAAATAATCATATACTGAAACAAGCGGATGAGATTATATTCATAAATCACAGATTAACAGCTCGTTATATTATTCTGGTTTGAAATACATGTATATTGCAATATCAGATATGTCTTTCTTCGTCCGTTCTCATTAACACGGTGCAGGCCAGAAGAGAGTTTCATCAAGTCAAAAACGTGCAAAACAACCGAAAGGAAGATTTGAATCTGCCCATCCTAATGCTCAAACGTTTTAGTTAAAATTTCAATAATAGGCATAAATACAAGAAAAGATCTATGAGTCACCAGTCACCTGCAGAAATTAAAAAATAATTAGAAAATCGTAATACTCTGGAGGTGTAGGGGTGATTTAAATTGTTCATTGACTGGAATTAAATAATCCTTGCGTCATGTTTTATTTTTAATAAATTTCATCAACAATTCTTAACTGCGATACAGACCTGAACAATTCATTCAATCGACGTGATTGCTGCGACAAACTGTCTAATTATAGTAAGTTGATCATTCAAGAATGTTCTTAAGTCGTGTGGAACCACGTGTCTTGGTTTTTCACAACGGAAGGTGAAATGAAAAGGAATTTTACGTCCTAAATGAAAGGGATACGGAATGTGCAGAAGCATTAAGCCATACTATTTTTTATTTCCAAAGTCGACGGATCATAAACGGGCCATGCTATAATTGCCTCAACCTCAATGGTTGGAATGGTTCTTCCTGTAAGATCTGACTTAAGACCATATAATGAACGTCAAAAAATCATTTATCCGAAAAATATGAAAAACAATCTTCTTTATTTTCGAAGATTAGTAATTCGTGAATCTAATCGTCTTTAGCCGAATGTGTATAACAATGCCTTGTCGATTGCAGATAGTAATGGGCTCGCACAGCAATTTGTTATTCTCTTTAGTGTAATTAATATCATTGGAAGTTGTATTAGAGTAACAGTGTCGGTGCTACATATACATAATGTTTATTTTTTAACTGCCAAAAGCAGATTTTAAGGTAAAACCAATATCATGACCAAAGTAAACAAAAATACTTAAATACAAATATCTTTATTCGAGGTCATTCGAGTTCCATAAGATCGCATATGAAGAACGTCGGTAACCAAAATGTTTAATTTTATACAAACTGACAAGCGAAATTTTAAACCGGTTTTTCTTCACCGAAACTAGACGAAATTCTGATATGACACGCGTATGACAAGGTTCAAATGTCAAAATAGTGAAAAGGTGTGAAGACTTATGTTTATGCATGATGTATCACTTGTTCTTGATCTAATATGGCTGACATTTCAATTGCGCCATCTTGTAAGAAATCTTGTTTGGCTTCTCAATAGAGGATTAGAGTCTTTATTTTATTGAGAAGTGAAAAAAATCTTTTCAAAAATGATATCTGAAACTAGCAAAACTTGTTTTCAATAATTCAAACAGCATGAATCTTGGATTTGTCAACAAACAATTGAGCGTCAAAATCTCAGTACGTCTAAAATTAAAGATTTCTGCGAGTTAATTTGAAATAAATTATATCTGAACGAGCATTATTGTTAAACGCATTCCATTCGGGAACCAGATTAGTCCTTATTAACTATGTTAATATGCACGTAACAAACTGATTTCGATACAGCAAATTACGAACACCAGGTTTCAAGCGGTTTTGTTTTTTTCTTGGTGGACTGGGTGATTGCCTTTAGAATACTACTTGATATATCTGAAATTGATAAAGACAATACAAAAACCATTTTCATAAGATCTCCGATACGTTAGTGCCTCATTTCTTAAGCCTTATTTTGTTCAGGAACAGATCATCACAATAATAGCCTTAAGAGTTTTAAGTACTTCCTGTTCAATAATGAAGAAACGAGGCGCAAGAATCTTACATAAAAATTTACTGAATTCGATACAAGATTAATTCTATTGTCAATATATCAACATGTACATAGTTCCGGTTTGTCTGTAGCCGAATACTTCTTTTATTGTTTTCTTGGATCAGGAAATATTAGCTGACCTACACGTTAAGTGCATCATTTCCTTATCGGCCTTCAATAAATGTTGATTATAGGACTAACGATAGAACTGGAAAGAAAAGATAAAATCGTGTCGATAAAGCAGTCTTAATAATCCTTTGTCATATCACAATGAAAATAGATTTCAAAAACCAATTCTGTCAACCATAGTTAAGACAATGACCCAGTATTACGAAAACCCTTAACACACAAACTAATATGTAAATATTAATATTTCATTTCGGAAAATTTACAAAAACTATTATTTAAAGCTGTGTTGAATGATGAGACAAACAAAAAATAAATCTTCTCATTTTCCAATATGACATTTAATGACTGAATCTACCATACCCCTTATAGATAGCCACTGTGACGAATTTCAATGTGAATAAAGTAAGCTAACCATTTATTTACAATTACAATGTGAGTGGGGATTGTTGGCAATTTCATTTTCCATTTTTCTGTGCAATAGAAACAAACTAAATAGTAGTATAATATAATATGGTTAAACAAGATGGACAAATGACAGAGAACTTTATTATCAGAATGTCTAAATGAATTCTGACGCTACATCACTGAGCAAAAACCAGGTCGTAACATCACTGAGTAAAAACCAGGTCGTAACATCACTGAGTAAAAACAAGTTTGTAACATTACTGAGTAAAACCAAGATCGTAACATCACTGAGAAAAACAAGATCATAACATCACTTAACATCACTGAGTAAAAACAAGATCGTAACATCACTAAATAAAAACAAGATCGTAACATCACTGAGTAAAAACAAGATTGTAACATCACTGAGTAAAAACAAGATCGTAACATCACTGAGTAAAGACAAGATCGTAACATCACTGAATAAAAACAAGATCGTAACATCACTGAATAAAAACAAGATCGTAACATCACTGAGTAAAAACAAGATCGTAACAATCATTGAGTAAAAACAAGATCGAAACATCACTTAACATCAATGAGTAAAAAAACAAGATCTTAACCTAAATATTTTTTATTGCTAAATCTTTAAAAGTATAAAATAACTCCAAAAACATAAAGTGGTCAATAATACAATACACGATCATACAAATGCTGAGACAATTATTGTCTAATTATTTGTAGACGTCTTTTAATTCTTGGTCAGAAGTATCAATAACTGTATTTTTTGTGGACCGGGGTAATTTTCTTGCACCACGAATGAGTTTTTTCCCTACCGGTTTGTCATCAACATTAAGAAACCCATAGAAGTCATTTTCATAAAAACTCGCCTTTCTCTGCCGTCGTGGGTGGTAAGTGGTCTGATCATATTCGTCTTTGCCATAAAATATTGAAGCGATTATCAAGTTGCAATATAGACCCGTCGGACTGTCTGAGAATAAAAGACACAAACATGAAGATGTAACAGACTCAAATCAATCCATTGAAGTTGGTAGTATTACAGTGTAAAAATCCAAATAGTTTTCCATACAAAACTGTTCACATTGGGAACAACTTTCTGTTCTGAAGGAAGACTTAATATTTCGCTAGCTTGTTTAAGATACACTCTACTTTTATTTTATCATTACAGTCGATCTGTACTAGCGATTGATCAGATACTGCAGGAAGTATGTTGATACAGGGCGCTAGAAAACAATGGTACTAGTAATATGATCAGTATGGGAAAAAACTTTTGGTTCCAATCTCAGATTAATTTCAAGATATTTAATCGTCAGATCCAATCAGCAATTATACCAGTAATTTTTGCTGCAGGGTTTATTCTTTTGATTTTACTCCTGGGGTCGTCAACTTTTGAAAGGTGTCGCTCCGTAACAAGCTCAAAATCCCGCATTTAATAGTAACGCTTTTTAGTAATACTTAATCCCGCTGCATACTTTTTAGTAACGCGATTTTCGAACGGTCATTGCCTATAAAATTTATAAATGAGCTCAGAATTGACATCTTATTAAAGTTACCCACACACAAAAGAACAGAAAATTGTTGCCCCAGGGTAAAACATGCATGCCTGTGCACGTGCTGATGTACATGCGCGTTCAACTCCCCTCGAGCAACTCCACTGTGTTTCAGTCTAGTGTGAAATGTACAAAGCGTGGAGCTGGTGCCGCCATACAAAGACTATACCTGGTCGACAACAGGTGAACAGACAAAAGCGTCTCACAAAAAACTTTGATCAATAAAAGATACGGAAAGAAGTTTTGTTGACGCTGCACTCAATCAGTAATTAAAAGACAGTAAAGCAAGCATCAGTTATGGTAGATATCTATACGGCCAGTTGAAGAAAACAAAAGATTGTCGGTCCCTTGGGAAAATATTGATTCTACCCTTACTCCGCATCAAACATCGATTCTTCGAGCTTTAGCAGCACGTGTAGGTAGCTGTGTGACGCGTGTTGGTTCTCTATTGTTGACTGTAGTTGATAATATTTAGGTTTACCGTTCTAATACAGGTGTAGACGCCTCAATACCCCAGCATAATACTAATCTATTTAATCATTAACTCTCTGTCAACGCTTTAGTTTTTCACCAGAGACGTAGGTTCCGGACACGTGCTCTTAGCCCCATTCTCACTTCCGGTGTTCAGGTATATCACGTGACATATTTTGGTTTCGAACTACAAGTATTTCATGTAAGAGACAAATTGGTAAAATGTCTATTTAACAAGCTATTCAACCAGGTCACGTGATTGACATGAAGTACCACTGTTTTAATACTACCCCCGGGTGTAATTGTGAAAATTTGTAAAACAATCGTCGTTTTAATTTGGATATTAATCGGGGTTTCGGATTGGAAATTTTAATTGGTATTTTATTATGAACTGGTTTATTTACTCTCTTCAAGATTAATAATAATCGAAGCCATATTCTACTATATTTAACATGGATAACATACAATATTGCTGGAACATTAATTGTTAATCGCAAAGACGCGTAGGCATAAAATGTGTTGAATAGCTCTTCCAGGTCATCAATAATGAAAAAATGAGATTCCATTTGGACGACATCAATCGCTTTTAAAGCCGACATAGATAACAATATGACTATTATTGTGTTATTGCCTTCTTAATGGTCTATACTTTCACAAACATTTAGCCTTTTTATTGGTAGTTGATTCGTGGTGACCTTTTTTATTTATGTCGCCGTATGCATGCTGTCTGCGATCGTTTAACTTGCTACACAGTAATAAAACCAAACAATAGTCTACAGATTATCAAAGTGATCTCTACAACGTTCGCCATATTTACTATACACGGGGGTTCGACATCGTGGACAAATCCTTTAAAATAATTACACGGTGTCCTATTACTAACAACTCTGCGTGTGTGCTTTGTGATAACTGGATTTGTTTCGTCATAATAATTTGATTTACCGTTACAATGCTGGCCAGATGTCAACACTGCGCGTGCTTGAAACCCGACACCTATATGCCTTCCCCCGAGACTCCTTAAAATAACCCCCTCCGTCAAACCGGCACGCTCGTTACCAACAATTAGACTAACCGTACAGTATGGTCGGACTCGTTAAGATCAGAGAACATTTTATCTTGGTCGGTAGTCCTATAGAGACCAGAGGACAGACGGAACCTTGATAACAATTCCACGATGATAAACAAATAATTATCAGGAAGAAAGAGTGAAATCTGGTCTATAGAGAATAGTTGATGAATAGTTAAACAGGTTTGGAGGGGTTGGAATATAAACCGATCAGTAGTTTGATCATTTGAATTATTTATCAGAATTAAAGAGGAATTGATATGGTTATTTTACAGTGTTGAGTAGGTCAATCTCTAGTCGGCTGCCATCTGTTCTACATCATCATTGTTTCATCTTTATTATCATGACCATTGTTCCTCAATACTTTTATCAATTGTCCATGCTTTTAATCTATATCCAGGTCTGAAATGATATTGTCGGGCAATATCGTGTTTCTTTGATATATATTTCATTTCATGCTTTGTTTCAATGTGCGTGTATCTTCATTTATTTGCAACTGAAAGCAATAAACTTTATGAATAGAAAATTTTAAGAGAACAAATCAATAAAACTATAATATTTCTCTACTTTTCATGACATATAATCATACTCTGGGATAACAAAATGTATTCCAAAAAAATGGAAACGCTGTTCAATAAAATTGTAATTCTAATCACTGTGAAACACTGAACTTCCGTGTTATAAAAATTAACTGTTAGCAATTATTCTCTTGGCTGTATCGAAACCTGAAATAGGTAATACCCTGTTCCAATCCAATAGCTTTCATATGCAGGTCTCCTTGAGCTAAAATTGTTCGTGGTCTGAAATATTTGTGAACATGAAACAATCAAACTGAAAAAATTAATGAGACACAGATAGGCAATAATTATTGCGGTTCCGGCTGCGTATAAATAATCGCTCTTTCATATTTTTATTTTGAATTGAACCAGAAAAATCTCAGAATTTTTTTTTAACCACATTTGATATTATCCAATTAAAAACGGTAGAAATTGTAACTAT